>OW026519.1:127705471-128404637 GCA_932274085.1 Protocalliphora azurea
ATATTCATCTGTATTTGAGCTAATATTGTTATATTAATGTTCTTGCAAATTTTATTAAATTTGGATGATTTGTTATAGCAATTGGAGATTTTTTGATTATAAACGAAACAAAACAAATTGAAATATATCGTATTTATTATGACATTTTTTGCAATAATTCATAACCTTTTTGGGTCGGATATAGAACACATTTTCTCCATTAACATATATACCATTTTAATTTTGAGAAAAAAGTCATGTTATACGTCATATTAAGGTAATTTTGATACCTTTAATTTTTTTTTTTTGAAATTTTGCAATAGTCTTAGCTTTAACGAGGATAATGTATGTGTCAAATATCATTAAATTCGAGAGTAGTGAGGAAACCAGCTGGTTTGTTCTAAGTACCAAAACTGTATGGTTTAAACATTTTACTTTAATGCATGCAACGACTTTAAAATTGTTCTTACGAACAAAATTACAACTTTAATTTTAAACTTATGGCCATTTTCAAAGCCATTGTATTGTACTTAAATTTTATGCAATTCTTACCTTAAGTGTAGTGTGAAAACATTATCTGGAAGACTTTAAAATATAAAAAAATAATATTTCTTTTTGAAAATGACATTATAGTTTCCTAGCGTATTCATAACAGTCAATATCTTTTCTGATACATTTGAAATAAGTCTTAGGACAATTTCTCCACTTTGATTGAAGCACTTCAAAAACATGCATTTTTGTTACATTTTTCGAGTCTTGTAGTAAGTTGGTCATGTAATTTATTTTAATAGATATAAAGTAATGCAATGAAGTTATTAAATAACAAATTAGGACTATATGGCGAATAACCAATACAATTCGATGTTTGCACTGCTAATATTGAAGGTTTTTTGAAACAATGTGTAAAAGCTAGAATTATCGTAGTGGAAAAGGATAATTTTCCTCACTTCTTGGAAGACTAGGGTATGCAATCGATTAACCGTCATTGGGTTATCTGATTAAATTTGGTTGATTAACTGTTCGAATAATTTAAAGTTGTCTATTTTCGAATAATCGATTAACCGAAATTCAGTTTTCTGCAGTTAAAAATATAGATTCTTTTTAAGGATACATTTATGTTAACTTCATCTTTTACTTTTAATAAATGTTATATATAACAGCAAAAATAAATAAAAGTAATTTTTGGGGAAGTACTTTTTTATTAGTTTCAAAGTATCAATAAGTGTATGTTATGAATTAATACAAACAGCATTCAAATATATTATTCAAAAGAATTGTTCTGCTATAAAACGTTGAGATTCGGTTGTTATTTTTACGAATACTTGTTACTAAAAAGAACTGTTTTAAACAAAGGAAAAATATTGTTATGCACATTTTTATTAAAAATGTTGGTTTATAGAAAAATTAAAACTAATTTCCTTACGCCGATAAAAAAAATAATTCGGATGTTCATTGCAATTTATAAATTACATTAGGAGAATGTTTGGTAGTATTAGGTAAAAAATGCAATTTTTTCAGACAAATGGGCACAAGAACTGATAAGATAACTCCTTTATGAAAGAATTCGATCTACATTATGTTTCTAAATAACTATTTCAATATATTAAATACTAAATATGGTGTTATTTATATGTTTTGCATGTATTACTAAGACTATTCGGTTAATCAATTATATTTTGTCATTAATCGGATATTAACCGATCAACTTTTCACCTCGAATAATTAATTAACCGATTAATGTGAAAATCCGAATAATTGTATACTCTATTGCGCACCATTCACAACTAACAGTACTTTTTTCGGATCTCTCAGGACAATTTTTAAGTAACTTTTCGAAACAAAAATAAACCTCATGAAAAACAAATCTGAGAACGTAAGACCTTAAAAAATTATATTTTATGATTCTGGTATCAGATTTAACGTAAGTTGGGTAGTTTTGCCATTTCGCAAAACATTAATATCATTCCTCGCATTATGGATAGAAAATATCATAATTTATTTGTTTTTAAACGTATTTTGTTTTCCACAAATATTAAATTATTTTTTTTTCAACTATATTATGTTTGTGCCAACTAGTTTATGCTAATTGTTTTGATTTAATGGAAAAACAATTTCATTACAATTCTCATTTAGTTTAAGTATTAGTAAATACGTATAAGTAGTCATTTGTTCATATTCAGGGTGATTCAAATAATATGAGATAATAATTAACCAGAGACGGAAAATAACAGGTCCACCTATATTTTTGCGGTTATTTAGTAACATTTTACAATTTATTGTAAATATAATTAGATTTTTTGTGTTAAATCATTTTGAAAATTATTTATATCCGAAAGTTTTAGATAAATGTTTGAGAGAATTTGAATTGTAAAAGAAATCAAAAATCAGGAAGAGTTATATTTAACATATTATTTTTGATAAAGGTCAGAATTTAACTTTAATTTGTGTGATTTAAATAGTAAATGACTTTAACATTTAATGGAATTGTACTCTTTATATTAAAATTAAATATGTACATTAGACTGCAGCAAAATTTATTGACTTTTGAATTTTAACCGTAACTCCCCTTAGAATCGTTCATTGGATTATAAAAAATATTGTGTATAATATTAGTAAAATCGGATATCGTTAAACCGTGCCATATTCAACCTGAAGTTTGTAGCGTGCATTTGATTTGACTAATTCTTTTTTAAATTTATTTGATGTGGTGTTATCTATAAATCTGCATAGTTTTATTCGAACTTTTTTGAAATTTGTTTAACAAAATTTTTAAAAGTTTGAAATTGAAGTTTTGAAACAGTCTTAAAAAAATAAAAAATTTTTAATCAAGCATGAAAAGGGGTTTGAAATATTCTGCATTTTTCCGTTATTATGGTTCGAATTTAATTAAAAATTGTATTTTATTTAAACATTTCTCAAAAACTTAAAATTTTGTTTATACACTCCTTACACAAATGGTCTAAAACACATTAATGATCTGGCGAGTTCATAATAACTTTAATATTTTTTAACCGATTTGTTCAGTTTATATCTCGTTTGATATATAATTATGCATAGATTACGATTCTTTCACATTTAGTTACAAAGTAGAAATGCCAAAAAAGAAATCTCAATTCTCGGGAATTTTTAATTTCAAATCCCGGGATTTTTCGGGATTTCTAAATTTCTTTTTTATACTTTTTAATTGCATAAAGCTTATATTTTAACTATAATTTTTAAAACACCTCTAATTATTTGATTATGTTAAATTGAAAGCCAAACTGAAATTACTGTCAAATCATATCTGATAAGAAAAAATTATTGAAAACTAATTAAAAATCTTCTACTAAAATGTACGAATCGTGGGCTTATATTCAATAAAAGCTATCTGCACAAATCAAATAAAAACATGCAGATTTCTTAGTTAGATTTCATTTTTATTTTCAAAATTTAACACAATAACAAAGAGTTTTTAAATCTGCAGATAGCCATTATTGTATATTTAGCCTCGATATGTACCTTAAATCTTGTCTAAAGAAGAAAACGGAAAAAATGTAATTTAACATTAGATTGAAGAACAAAATGGAATGATCAAACGGTTTAATGAATTAGAAATTTCTTTTGAAAAATCACCTTATAATAGCTGAAAATTTAGGAATACGAAATTGAAATAATTTATTTAAATTGTAAAGACTGATAAAAAAAAAAAAAAGAAATTTTTACGACTTCAAAACAAGAACTAAGTGCATATTTTGACTGTTTTTGAAGTTATTGATAATTGCTCCAAAAAAGAAAAATAAAAAGTTTTTTTGGTAAAAGAAATATTTATTATTTCTAAACAATCCTTAATTTTACAACTTAAAAGTACTTTTCATCAAATTAACACAATATTCTTATAAACAATAAAAATATTAAAGTTTATAAAAATTATAAAAAATGACATTCGAATGGCAAATATGGATTAAAATCAATACTGCTGTAGCTTTTTTTTAGCACTGAGACTTCCTTCCAATGACAGCACTATGTTAATTTTTCGTTTTTTCTGTTAAAAAAAAATATTTTTAAAAATGTTTAAACATACATAAGTTTTTTCGGGGTTTACAATTCCCGAAAATCCCAGGATCCCTAATTCGGAATTCCGGTAATTTTTTTTAAATCACGAATCCTGGGATCCTTATTACAAAACAAAGTATTTAATACCTAATTTTTTCTAAAAACTGTAAAAAGACCATATTTTCCCCATATAAATACACCCTACAAACTTCAAGTCCGATGTGGCACGGGTTAATGATATTCGATTTCACTAATATTTAACACAACATCTTGTTACAACCCAATGAACGATTCTAAGGGGAGTTACTGTCGAATTCAAAAGTTGGTATGTTTTGGTACATTCTAAATGTACATAGTTACGTTCTTCTGCTATCTAAAACTTCAATATTACGTATATTGGATTGAGTTTTATATAGATCAAAACTAATTAAAACACATATGAATCTCTTTTATATCCGGTTGTATTTTTCGTATTACCTGATTTGGATAAGAATTATTTAAATAATAACGGTTAAGTAATTTCGTTATTGTCATATTACGGTTTTTGAGTTATGACTTACTAAATAAAATAATTAGCAAACAACAAAAAATTCATTTCTATTTTGTTGTTGCTTCTATGTTGTTTCTCCCCATTATTTATTATTTCTATTAACGGAAAATAACTTAATTGACAGTAAAAAGCTGATGCTTCTCATGCATCAATTAAGAATAAATTTAATAATTTAATTACATTCGCTCTCATTGACAATACTATTAATAGTTTACAGTAAGAAACCATTTCATATGAAAAAGAAAAAAAAACAATAAATTTATACAATTTATGTTTTTATTTCTCTTTAACATATATAAATTAATTCTTTAAAGGTTTATCTTAGTGACAGTGCCGGTGGGCCACCCGCCCCCTTTATATTTGTTGATCTTGTACACACTTTTTTAGACATAGTAATAAATAGTAGACCATAGACCACCACCATAACCACCCATAAGTCATAGAGACAACAACAAAAAGAACACTCAATTATAATACAAACGCATTTATGTTTGTTGTTGTTATTCTGTTTTTGCATTACTAATAGTTGTCGTTACAATTCAATGAAGATGGTGATGATGAAACATTTAAATATTTCAAATATTCATTCAATTCTTGTTTTCTTCATTTTTTTCTTGTCATCGTGTTGTTTTCGTTATTTATTTTTTTTTCTTTTTTTTTTTTTTTTGAAAATTCACTAAAAAAACAGCAAAAAATAACAAAAGGACTTTTGTTACACATTATTTAAAACTGTGTTGTTGTTATTTTCTTTCTTTTTTTGTGTAATGTCTTTTCTTGATGTTATTATTGTTATTGTTGCTGTTTTTTTGCACTCTCTTTTTTTACACCAACAAAACAAAACAAAAAAAAATCGATAAATTGCGTTTAATTTAATTACATGCAATTTAAAACAGAAGACAACAAACACACACAATTCTCGAAACGTTTTATTTGTTTCTTTTTATTATTATTTATAATACAATTTGTTTTATTTATATGTTCAAGAGAGTGTGTGCGTGTGTGGTGTTAGTACGCTGTATCCGTTTATTTTCTCAATACTTTTATTTATTTATTATTATTGTTGCTGCTGCTGTTTGTTTTATTTTCATTAAAAACTTCTAATTAGATCGTCTTTTTTTAAATTCTTTTTGTATCAATTTGTTTGTTGTTTAGTATTTTGGTTTTTTTTTTTTTATTTATTACTTTAACCCGTTCAAACAACCAATTTGTTGCTCCTGCGAAAACCAACTGATCGATCGCAATTTTGAAAACAACTGCGTTTGCTGTCAACAACAGTTTATTTAGCAGCGCTACTCTGTCGCTGCCAACGTGTGTGCATAAAAAACAACATTTATTGTTTGTTGTATGCAGTCGCCACTCGACAGCAGATTATGTTGTTAATGTTGCAGTTAATGATGGGCTGGCTCTAGCTGCTGTTGCTGTTAAATAAAATTATTTATGTTAATAACATTTTTAGATTTTATTGCAGCTGTTATTTTTATGCATATGCGTGTGTGATTTTAGTAAATGTTGTGATAATTAATTTTTTAAAGAATTTTGTTTTTGTTTTTGAACATTATAGTGATTTTTTAAGTTTTTAAAGAAATTATAATCATAAATCATAGTTTCCAACAGAATGTTTTGAATTACACAATTAGTGCTTTAAATAGCAAGTAAAATCTGTATGAATCAAGACTTTCGAAGGTTTAAAAACTATTTAAAAACGATTTAAAGCGGGATTGAAGAAAAAAGTTATTTGTAAAAAAAAAATCAATTATTGAATGTATGAATTCCCATCGTTTTTTTTATGAAAATTTAATGCTATTTATAAGATAAAGGTACACTATATTTCTTCCGATGGACAATACTTTGAATAATGCAATAGAAACGAAACAAGTCAGTTTTTGACAACTTGTTATTAAGTGAAGCGTATTTTAGTTAGGGCTATACAGCGCTCACTCGATCGAATCAAACAATCTAGAAAGACAAATAGGAAGAGCTACATGCAGTCGGAATGAATTAATTTTTGCTGTGTAATACACAACATTTCACATTTACGAAAACTGATGTGAAATTAATTGAAAAGTGTGCCATTAGATGATATTGAACATCCAAAGTTACAATTTTGAAAATGATTTTTTTAATATCATGAGCTCAAATATTTAGTAGAATATAACGTGTGTATTTCTGAATGGATTCATATATAATTTACCACGATATAAAGCTAAACTAATAATATTGCAAAATATCTAATCAAGGTAGATTTAAAAATATATTTACAAGCGCATAAATTAAAAGTGTCAAAAAAAAACTTATTCACATTCAGTGGACCAAAAGTATTAAAACTTAGCAGATTTTAGATAGAATATTGTTCATTACGTAAAGACATAAAATTATACTTTACTTTTTTCGCGATTTTCTTGCAAAATTCAAATAAATACAAAGGGGTCATTTAAGTTAATTTTTTCAATACAATAAAAATTCTTTGATTTACTCACGAAGAGTACACTAATTTCAATAATCAATCTAAACAACTGATAGGCCTCTATTATAATAACGCAAAAAAAATTTTAAAGTTATTATATTTGAAAAAAATAATCGAGGATAACAAATTTTTTTTTTAAATAAAAACTTACATTTTTATATAAAAAAAATTACTTTTCAAAGTTAACTATTTTAGTAATTGACATTATATGTATATTTGCTTTATATTTATTATTTTACATTTATATTGCATTTATTAAAGCAATCTGACAGTTTCAGAGACTTAGTTTTTAACTGGCCACGCAACATAAGGCCGAGAACTATAATAATGGAAAATTTTAGACTCTTGTCTGATAATAGATAACACCCTCCTGATCCTTATAAATTTGTTATCTGGAGGTATTTTTTTGTCTCTAGCGGGTACTTTTCATAGAAAGCCCCTTAGTGGATTTTCTGGCTATAACATTATTTTTAACTGGCGGTTTTTAGCAACTTTTCTTTTATTGTAAAAACATGGGTTTGAAACAGAAATAAAAAAATTCAAAGATTATTTTTTACTTCTACAACTAACTAATTTGTCTAAAATATGAAGTTACCAGAAACCGGGAAATTATATCTGAAGTCAACAGTTTTTCTATAAAAAAAGGTATTGAAAATAAATTGTTTTCTCTAAATTTTAAATCACCTCAACATTATTGCATGCAAAAATTTTTCAAACCCTGGAAGATTATTGTGTAATTCGATTCGAAAGAAAACATTATCGAAAATCAATGTATTTAATTTTCCAGAAAAAAATTTTAAAGAATTACATACTTGGTTTTGCCTGCAAATGCTCTATATGTCTATATTAGCCAAATATAGCAATATTATAGGTTACAAGTTTTCAAATTTGATTTGATGACTAAAATGCATTCAAGTTCTTAAAGTGAAAATTTTGAAGGAATAGATATTCATGTTTAACATGTTAAAAAAAAATAACAATTTATTAGTTCCTTCAATAAGAAATATTTTAGCGGTAAAAATCAGCGTTTTGGCAACACTGCGTCCGGGCTGCACGCACGATATTTTTTGCTTAGATTAGCGTAAGATATGCGTTCGAATAAAACGTAACACACAAATATTGATATAAAAGTTGACTGGAATAAGCTACAATTACGAATGAAACAATATATTTTAGACAGATTTATTGCGTGTAACAGTAAAGTATAAATTAATTATTAGATTGTGCTTTACATAACTGTGCTTTACATAACCTGTTCATTTGTGCTTAAAATTTGTCAATATTTTGGGAGCAACATTAGTCTATTAATTCCCTTTTGACAAGAGCCCAATATCATTTAATTGGTCGATGTTCTGAGCAGTTTGGATGCAGTTTGTAATGCCAAATCCGTACTTTTACTCTATGTTTTATTATAAATAGAAGCAGTGATTATTCTAACACTCCTTGATATAAATATTCGAGTTTATTGTGCCCGATGCTACATACGATTCACTTCTTTCACCCCAGTTGCATATAGCTTTCCAAACAAGAAACTTTTTGCGAAATTTTTGTCCAGGAAGCTGTAAGAAGCCAGAAATGTCGTACATTTCATCATCCATTAAACAACATTTGAAATTTTTTAAAATATTTTTTTATGAGCTTTGCTCTCTTTTTAACTTCAGCGTCTCTATCCAGTACTTTATGCACTTTAAGTGTTTTAAGTTCAATATTTTCTTTAGCTTTGCGTAAATAGCGTTTAGAATATGTGACATGTCTATTCACTTCGCGTCCGAAAATATTTGGAATACTTCTTAAGAACTGCTTTACCTTTTTCAGTTTGTGTTCGTTTCATGGTCTTTTATTTTTTTTTCTTGTTCCAGATTTCCGATCAGTTGTAAGGTCATTCTCTAGAAACTAATTGTATTTTCCAATTTTTTTGTAAGTCCAATTTGGATGAGTTTTAATAGTTCCATAAATCTTTTCATATGTTTCCCTTTGACTCTCCATTTGAAACAAGCACACAAAATATGTTGAAAATTCGTATAATTATGAAATCTAGAGTAAAGATATAAAGATATATTGATCACAAAAAGAAAAATAAATTATCAGCAGACAAAATTATAAACAAAAATATGTGTTACATTTTATTCGAACGCACACCTTAATAGATCATCATAGATTAACATCTCCCTTAACAATTCGATGCTGAAACAACATCGTTTTGTGGCGCTGAAGCATCTTTTTAGACATGAAAAATTGTCATTCGACGTTTCTTATTAATGAAATAAGTTCCAAATAAAATGAAATAATTCTCAATTTAAAATATCAAATGGAGTAATTGGAAACTTACTGTTAAGGAGTTGTAAGACAAGTTTAAAGTCGTCTTTACTTAGAAATGCTTTACTTAGCGAAGCCGGTGTTTTAAATACAACAGAGAAGAAAACCTTTGAGCGAGGCCGAAATCCGGCTATGCGGAAAAACTTTCACTAAGCTAGCTAGTGATTTAACTATATCAATAGCGAAATCCTTTCGATTGGATCAAACGAAATGAAATAACTCCCATTAAAATTTCGTTAGAATTTATTTCATTTGGATGTTATTTCACTATGAAAGAACTTCTTACGCACATTAGTCAAAAGTTATTTTTTTTTTTGCAGAAATTCAAAAATAATAATTTAAGAAATTGTAAAAAATGAACGTATTTTATAAATGGTAACAGACCAAGTAATCTAGAACATATATTAAAAAATATAATGTGGCAACGTTGACACTCTGACAAGGCATTCAAGTCAGTAGTTTAATATTATTTTTAACATTTTTATTAAAGTTGAGCTAGAATTATAAAAACTGTATCGCAATACCAGTTAAATATACAACAATGTTGTATAATGTAAATTACAGCACAGGAGATATATTTTAAGGCCTTTATTTTAAATTTTATATAAGTCATGTATTTGTCATTATTTTTGAATTTTGTGGTCATATGGGTTGTTTATCAAGATAACCTATAACTTTGAAAGAAGAAAAGTTATTTTTAGGCATGAACTGGCGCGAATGTAAAAATATGAAAGTATTTGTCAAATTGTCTACTTTACGTGAAAATTTAGACAGCGCCATCATTTTTCGGCAAACTCTTACAATCATCAGTTTTCTTTCAGTTAAATTTTGGTAAACCTAATGCTAAGATAATTCACAACAAATTTGATAAATACAAAGAGTAGAAAACACTGTATATTATAAAATTGAGTCTTTACTGATGCCACGCCTTTTTCGCCCACTTTTTCATACAGTGATATTTTTACCACTGTCATTAAAAATTTTAATAAATTTTTAAAATTGTTTCCTAAGAAGCAAAATAACCCGTTTTTGAAAAAAGTGGGTGTGGCATCCATTCAGTACTTCCTTCAAGGACATAAGTACATATACGCCATGTTTCAATAGTTTGGACATAAGGTCAAGTCAAATAAGGTAAACAAAATTATGACAAAAATGGGCGTAAAATGGGCGTAAAAAGTGTGCCATTCAGTAAAAATCTAGTTTAATAATGGTATTACTCTGCTGAATAACAAAGACACATAATTACATTCGGATTAAATAATTTAAATTTTTTTTATTTCCAATTGTATTGAAAAAAGAGCTTCAAAAATTCGAACTTCAAGAGGCCATAAAACCGAAATTCGAACTTTGAAAGCCCCTTTGGGGGTTTCTATAGTGAATCTGTTGGCATCAAAAGTGTACTTGATCAAATAAAGAAAGTGATACTGTCCAATGACACAATATAAAACAAAAAATTTACGATGTGGCAGGGAAAACAATTAATTCAAAAGATAAATAGATCACTTTAATTTGTTGAAACTATTGATTTTTCACATGAAGTGTTAAAATTTGCTTCAATGGTGCGACTTCTCAATGCTGAGTACACAAAACTTTTATTTCGTAGAGAAGTTTGCGTGCTATAAAAAGAAAAATTGGTTAAACGACTTTATAATTTAAAGACGGAAAAATCCTTTCAATATGAATATCGATAAAATACCAGATCTATTTCAAAAAGAGTTATAATGTACTTCATGTGTTAAATTTAATTTTGAATTAACAGATTTCAAAGCATTTTAGTTGAAATATAGCAAAATGTATCTCTAACTAAGGGTATCCAATCGATTCGGTTATCCGATTAATTTTGGTCGATTAACTGTTCGTGTAATATAAAATTGTATATTTTCGAATAACGAATAAACGGAATAATTTGTGTCGAATAACCGATTAACCGAAATTTAGAAAATTTAGAAAATTTTAATTAAAATATATCTCTAACTAAGGGTATCCAATCGATTCGGTTATCCGATTAATTTTGGTCGATTTAAACTGTTCGTGTAATATAAAATTGTATATTTTCGAATAACGAATAAACGGAATAATTTGTGTCGAATAACCGATTAACCGAAATTTAGAAAATTTAGAAAATTTTAATTAAAATATATCTCTAACTAAGGGTATCCAATCGATTCGGTTATCCGATTAATTTTGGTCGATTTAAACTGTTCGTGTAATATAAAATTGTATATTTTCGAATAACGAATAAACGGAATAATTTGTGTCGAATAACCGATTAACCGAAATTTAGAAAATTTAGAAAATTTTTAATTTTTTTATGTCAGTCACATCCTTTTTCAAAATGTCTGCTATATCCCAGCAAAAATAAATAAAAACAATTTTTTGTAAAGTACTTCTTTATTACTTCCAAAGTGTCTATAAGTGAAATGTGAAAAAAAAAAATAATTTTGATCAACAAAATGCACGTAAAACTACCAATATTAATTTTTATATTTATGACAAAAAATCATTCCCATACAGAAAAAATTTAAAAAGACTTATTTATAAATTAAATTAGGAGAATGTTTGGTAGTATTAGGTAAAAAAAATGCAATTTTTTCATACAAATGGGCAAAAGAACTGGTAAGATGAGCCCTTTATGAAAGAATTCTAAATAACTATCTTAATAACTATTTAATTTAAATAAATTTGGTGTTATTTATAAATTTTACATGTAATTCTAAGACTATTCAAATAATTTACCATTAATCGGTTATTAAACGATCAACTTTTAACCTCGAATAATTATTTGTCGAATACCCTACTAACCAGTCAAGTTAAAGAGCCAATGTTTTAATTGGTCATACTTCCATTGCAATATAAAAGGGGGTCTCCAAGCAAGATCTTGTGAGAACCACTGATGTAAAATAACAAAAAACTAAGTTCACCTAGTAATCCATGCTATTCCATTAGAAACTGTGTTTTTTTTAATTTTCGCTTCTGTTTTCCAAAATTTGAAATTATCTACTGTGTTGAGTATTTAGGGTACATCAAGAAGCGCAAATTACGCATAATTACAACAAGTAGAGCCTATAGACTCCAAAAAATCAAACAATTTTAAAAATTTTAAAATTTTGATATCAAAATTCGACTACCCCGAATGTAACTGTTGAAAATCTGCACAATAACAAAGGTGAAGAATTTTTTAAAAATCATAAAGTTCGATGAGTTTATATAACGTCGAATGAGATCTGTGCAGATTTTCAACCGTTAAATAGTCGTAGTCGAATTTTGATGACGAATTTTGTTTACTTTAAAAAAAAAAAAATTTTTTTTGGACGGGGTCTGTCTGTGCGCCCCACAACGAAACACAAATTTTGAAACAGGGATTAATACCTAACCAACTCATCCACGTGATTGCAATATTACTATGCTATTATACTATTGAGTACTTATTAATGTAATACAGAGTAGGAAAATAATAATGACGCCTCATTACCAAGAAACTACTTTAATAAGTAGTTGTTATTACCGAAAACCAAAAAGTTTTTGCTGGGAAGATAATTTTGCGTATTTTACGCTATATCTCGTTGATGTGCCCTAAATAGTGAATAGAGTAGATAATCTCAAAGTTTGGAAAACAAAGCGTTTTTCGCTAGGGACATTCACAGTTTTTAATGAAATAGCATGAATTACTGCGTGAACATAGTTTTTTTTTTTTTGTTATTTTACACAATAAAATCGAAGGAGTATTAAAAATAAATTTAATAAAAAAATTGTATGGACTTTTTTGAAAAATACGGGAAAATTGCACCTTCTTGTTTCTTTTTTAATTTTTAGATATAATAACGGTGATAAATATAATTGATCAGGGCCATAAAATTAAGTCAAATGCCGTTGATAGTTTAAAACGGTTCATTTTTGTCAGAACAGATTTTGCTAACGCTTATCGCATGGGCAGCAAGAAATTAACCATAATTGGCATAATTAGGTGCCGCTTGTAATGTTTAATGGAAATGTAGAGAGAGGCTCATCAAAAAATGTCCAAAGATAAGAATTTTATGAATCAAATAAAATTTACTTGGGTTAAAAAAGGGTCATAATATTAAATAGCATTTCTTTATAAAAAACTGTAATAAAATACATTTTCATATAATAAATGGAGATATAATATAGACCCACTATTGGCAAAATTTAAAAAAAAATCGTGACTTTTACTATATTTTTTTCAATTTTTACTAGGAACATTGAAAACACACTCAGACCTCAATTTGCGTCATTTCGCTTTGTGTCGCTGTTTGAAATTTCAATATTTCGTTTTGCGTCGTTATGATTTCGATTTGCGTCACTACAATTTAGATTTGCTTCGCTATATAAGGAGTTTTATAATTGTTAAGGTACTGAAGAAAATTTTAATGGAAAAAAGTGGATTAAATTATCTGTTTTAAGTTATAAAATCAAAATAGAATTTATATAAGTATTTTAATTATTAAAAATTAACTTCTTTTTGTTCAAATAGTGATTCGATTTGTGTCGTTTCAGTTTGTGTCGCAATTCTCCAGTCCCCATTAACGACGTAGACCGGGGTCTCAGTGTATCATAAGTTTTATTTTAATAACTCAGCTGGTTTTGATATTGCACGTAATTTTTACCAGAATTATACATAAACTACTAGTTTGTAAAAATGTTTATATGTTCAACTTAAAATAGCTATAACTTTCGCTTCCCTGCATGAAATGATTTAAGCGAACTGATTCTACAAGCATTCAAGTCACTTTATTTTTATACAAATGGATTGTAATTTGCCATCAAAAAAAAAAAAAAAAAAGAAATAAACTCTAAGCCCTAATATCAAATTTTTTTCATAATGACCCATATATTTTTACTGCCTTATTAATAATAAAAAATTTTTGAATTACCAATGTTTTATGGAAAAAATTCCCATACAAATTTGAATAAATATCAAAAAAAAAAAAAAAATAATATATATATATATATATATATATATATATATATATATATATATATATAAAATCCTATGCATATAATTTCCAGGAAGTCATAAAAACATTGTTTGAACACAACTAACAATATCTATTAAATTTTAGCCACCTGTCTCTAACGATAAGTTTAGACTAGACTAAAATTTGATACAAAATATTTACTCGTGTTTTCCCGCAACTTTCGCAAGTTAATACAAAGTAGAAATTTTGTTCATATTACGCGCATTTATTTGACTTTTTTTATTTCATAAAACAGCTGTTATATACCCTAAAATACTTGAAGAGGAAAACATATTTTAAGCCTGTTCAGATTAGATGCAAATTATTTTATCAAAGAAAAAACTACCTTAAATTTATTTGACAACAGTTATGAAATGAATTTATAAGATAATCTTATTATTTATTTTGTCTTTATCGACTTAGAATAATTTTCAGAGAGAATTGCGGAATAAGTGGATGTCAAAGTTATTTTTGTAGCGTTTTATTTATTATAAAGTGAAAATGTTGTTTATTTTAGAAAAATATTTATAAATTTACCAATTGCACAATTCATTAATTTATATTAATGAAACTTACTTTAAAATAAATATATTATTTATAATTTTATAACAACCCTGTTTCCTCTTCACGTCCTTTACAAAACTGGCCTGTCTTCACAAAACAACACTGTGTTCTTTGCATGCCACTTTCAGCTGTATAAAAGAAGAACATAACAAAGCACTCTCAGCAAAAAAAAAACAAGCAAGTGCTTCCAAAAAAGAACTTTTTCACCACTTCAGAAGTAGAACTATGCATATTTTGAATTTTTTCGGAAGTTAATAAAAATTACTTCCAAAAAAGTAAAAATAAATGTATTTTTAGCAGGAAAAAAGGTGAATAATTTCTTAGAAAATAATATTTTTATTATCTATTAACAAAAATAAAACCATATTTTTACTTTTTGAAAGAAGTACTTCAAAAGCATTGAAAAAGTAGTATAAAAAAGAAGAACATCCTATCAATGGCAATAATTGGTTAAAATAAAAATAACTTCTGCAGCTCTTTTTCCGCACTAAGTACTTCCTTCCAATAAGAACACAATGTTAAAATCATAATGGCAAATATTTTCATCTTGTGTTCGTACACATTTTTGACTTTGTTTGACCAAAGTCAGTTGTTTTATTGTTTTGTTCGTAAAAATATTTGGTATTCACATTTGGCAAATTAAATGTTTGCAAAAATCGTCAAATATTAGCATAATGTGAACTTAGCTTAAGAATATGAAATACTAAAGTGTTTCACAGGAATTAAAAATAATAATAACCAAAGATAAACTTAAGATAAGTTCAGATTACGCATATATTTGACATGAAATATTTTATCGTGTTTTTCCGCAATTTTTTCGACTAAATGCAGAGTTGATTTGTTGTTCACATTACGCGCATTTATTTGACCTTTTTTTTGTTGATGAAACAGCTATCAAACATCGTAAAAAACAACAAAGGCAAAAAATTGTTAAGCCTATTAGATGCAAATTATTTACTCAAAATTATTCGATTAAACACGCAACTACCATAAATTTATTTGATATCAATTTTTAAATGGATTTATAAGAAAACCTTATTTTTTATTTTATTTTAATCAATTTAGAACAATTTTTTTTTGAGAATTTCGGAATATGAAAATGCTATTTATTTTAAATACATATATTTATAAAATTTATAAAGCAAAATATTTAAATAGATTTAGGAAATACGAACTATTATCAATCGATTAATTGCAAGATTTATTACACACATTAATATAAATTACTTTTAAAAAATATTTATTTAAATTTTTTTATAAGTAATTTACGTTTAGACACAAAAGCAAACCTGTTTCCTTTTCTCGTCGTTTACAAAACATCCCTGTTTACACACAACAACGCTGTTTTCTTTGCACATCACAATCAACTGTATAAAAAATAGCAAATAATATTATGGTTAAATAATAAAAAATATTAATATATTGAAAGCTTTATTTAAAAAACTATATTTTAATAGATAAAATATAAACTGACCACTTTTGTCAGTTTAAAGTATGTACATAAGAACAACATTTTTTTCAACTCAAACCGTCCGCTGTTGTTTATAAGATCAAACAAAAATTCACACAAAATTATCGCAAATATTTTACAAACTCGTGTTTACACGATGTTCACACTAACGGCATTTTTAGTTAAGGACAAATAGTTTTGTTTGTCCAAAATCAGCTGTTATCTTGAAACTTAAAAATACTTATATCGTATTTATATTACGCAAAGCAATCATTAGTAAAGATCGTCAAATATTAGCGTAGTGTGTGTGAATTTAACTTCATTAAACCATAAAATAATAAAAATCAATAAATCCTTAGTTTTTTTTTTCAAAAATTTCAAAAATTTTGTTTTAATATATGTATGTATATTATTTCTTTTTATTAACATATTTAGAATTTCTCTTTTATTTATAACGAGATTTAGTCATTAACATTCAGTCTTTAAATTATTATTATTCTTTTAAAACTTTATTTTTTTTTCATACGAGTATTTAACACAAGCACAGATATAATTAGGCATTTTATTTTGTAAAACAAAACATGAGGAATTAGGTTATAAAAAAAAATATGTATTTTTGATTTGTATTTAAATTTGTGTGTTTCGTTTTATAAATTATGTTGGTTATGTGGTTATAACAACTGGAACTTTAAAGCAAATAACATCTTGATTATATTTATTTACCGCTTCCCAAAGCATTGTACCTGAGATCTGTAAATTTTTTACAATTAGAAACGAATTTAATAATTTTAAATCACACGTTTTTAATTCACACTTACCGCTGGTAAAGTATTATTAACCAAAACAGTAGCCCAATATAATTTTCCTTCATTATTGTTAGATAAACATTTTTGAACGCCATCACAGGGATCTGGTGTAATGTAAGCATGGGTCTTAATGGCATTAAAAATCCAACGAACACGATGTTTTAAATAACTGGTATTATCGCCTGGTAATGATTAAAAATAATCAAATAAATTTATAAATTTAAAAAAAAAAAACATTCCAAATTCCATTTAAAACAGTAGATTCCTGGTTTAACGAATGATTTCTAGTTAATTTTATGTCTAATATCCAGTTTGTTATGTTGGAAATATATTGTGTTTAATTGTTGTGTGTACATTTTTATAATTATTTTTAATAATTTATTACCTTTTTGTTTGCTACTGTTTCTTAAAATAAACAAAACATGATAAAGAGCCTCAGCTATTTTAATGGCGAACTTATCGCTAATAATAAAAAATTTACTATATGTTATAAATTTGTTTATTTGAAAAATCGTTAAAACAAGAAATATTACTATAACTTATTCCACAAGAATTGTGTCAATGAAAAATATAGTACAACTATAAAATACAACAATAAATTAAATACTATGTGAATATATTTATAAAAAAAAAATTCTATTGTTAATACTTAAATAAACAATAGTAAAATTTAAGCGCCATTCAAACAATTTTTACATTATTTTGTTTGTTTTCTATTTTAAGGTTCATTGAATTGTCGTTTTTTTTTTACAATTAGAGCAACAGACGCTAAACTAAATTTTTCTAGTATTTGCAAAGTATCATTCTTTTAGAATTTTATTAAATAAAAGTAAAACAAAAAAAAAAAAAAAACAATTATTAATGTCTAACGCCCTAATTATAATGTCTACCCTAGGTATCATATTTTGCAAACTTTTAACTTTTTTTAAAGAAAACAATTCTAATTATTTTCATGTAGATAGATCAATTAGCTTATTAACCATTTTAACTTTTAAACATGTGTATAATCTTTGTTTTGTTAAGTAACCAATTGTTTGTTAAAGTTTATTGCACTTTATTTATGTGGTTTAAGTCATATTTCAAAATGTATTTTATGATTTTTGTTTTTATTAATTTCAGATACTTACTATTATCGTCAAATAAAACATTCACCTCGACCATAGTACCTCGATGCATTACACATGGTATCGTTGTGCAACTGGATATATTCAAATACAATATGAGATATTTAGAGCCTGTAAGAAATTTAGTAAAAAGGAAAAAAACATGATAAGTGTTTTTATTATTGCACACTGGTTACAAATACACTTTTTCTGTCATAAATTCAAAAAGTATTTTTAGTGCCTTTTTGTGGTTGTATTGAAGTCATTTTATCTAAAATTAATAATAATATTTATTAAAAAAAAAATTTGACTACAGTAGATATATATATTATAAATATGATATTTACTTCTTTGCTTTTAGTTTTATTTTAATTATTTAATTAAGTTTTCAGATTTATATTGATTAATGTAACTACCGAATAGATTAGAACACAATATTTTCTCCTACTTATTTGCGAAAACCAAGAAATTTCCATTGAGGTTTTTTAACATTTGACTGAAAGAAAATTGTCGATTGCACACTGGTCAAAAATCATATATTTTTTTTTTTTTTTTTTTTTTTTTGGCAAAAATTCGAAAATAATAATTTAGAAAATTGCAAAAAGTTAATGTATTGTTACGTTTTTACCTTTTAAAAACGGTCGTTTATTTCCTTTAAATAAACCTGTACTTTGATTGCAAATAACAGCAGTTTAGTAGTTTAAAAGTTGTAACGACTCTTTATTTTATTTAAAAATGTACAACAATAACAGTTTAAATAGTCACTTGCGTTCTAATATAAACACACACTTAAATTACACACTTTATACAACACACTTTAATAATGTACAAGATTATACAGCCAAGGCAGTTAATTTATCTTTACTTAACGACGCTTCTAATTAGACTCACTCAATGGTGTTCTCACGGCCAATTTATATACACTATATTACCTACTAGATGTTTCTTGAAAGCTCTATTTCTTTCTACAATGTTCTTAACGGACAAACTAGAGCTTTTGATGTTAATGTTAGCAGCTTAGCTTAACTGCTGTTAACCTAAACGGAAATGCCTAGAAGCATTGAGAAAGATTTAAACCAGCCGTTAAAACCGTTATATTTGAATTCAAGTACAATTTCGTAACAGTATTTTATAAATGGTAACAGATCAAGTAAAAAAGAACATATATTAAAAAAACGTACACCATTGTGTACGAGCATAAAAATTCGGGAAGGCCATTTATATCACACTTGTGGCCAGTTTTACTAAATGTAAAATAAAATATACAAATACAGAATAATGCGTTGATACCTGGAAGTGGGTTTATGGGGACTATGCTAAATTATGGACCGATTCCCATAAAATTTGGCAATGTTATTTTTACTTATATAAAAGTTATTTGTGTCGAATATTAACTTGATACTAACATTCGTTTGGAATTTGTGCACGTTAAAGTGATTTTCGGAAGAGTGGTTTATATGTGGAGCTGTGGTCATTTGTGGACCGATCTTCATAAAATTTTTACAAAGATTGATACTTGTACAGAACTTCTTTGCATTGAATTTCATTAAAATATTCTTATTTTTAAGACATTTTTTAGTGTTTGAACTCTATTCCAGGGGAACATTTGTATGGGGGCTAAGTGAAATAATGGACCGATCACAACCAATTTCAACAGGCTTCATCCTTGTAATATAAAAATCCCACATGCCAAAATTTCATTGAATTATCTTTAAAATTGCGACCCGTATCCGTACCAACCAGATGGTTGGACGGACATCGTTAGATAGATTTAAAAAGTAATTCTGAGTCGATTGGTATACTTTAAGGTGTTAGATAACTTTTTCTACGCATTACAAATATCAGTACAAACGCATAATACCCAACCACTTATGGTGGTGTAGAGTATAATAAAATGTAAAAACGTTGACAGCCTGGCAAATCATTACAGTTGGTAGTTTAATACTATTTTTAAAATTTTTTATTAAAATGGAGCTGGAATTATAAAAACTTTATAGCAGTACCAGAAAAATATGTAACAATGTTGTATAATGTAAGTTGCACTGTAGGAGATGTATTTTAAGGCCTTTATTTTAAATTTTGTATAAGTAGTATATTTGTCGTCATTTTTGAGTTTTTTGTGATCAAATGGGTTATTTCTCAAAGTAACCTATAACTTTCAAAGACAAATAGTTATGTTTGGGCATGAACTTGCACGAATGTAAAAATATGCAAGTGCTTGCCAAAATATCTATTTTATGCAGCAATTTAGATATCGCCAGCATTTTTCGGCAAACTCTTGCAATCATTAATTTTCTTTCAGTTAAATTTTGCTAAACCTAAGCGGAAATATATTGGTTTTCACAAACAAGATGGAAAAAATGTTATGTTCTAACCTATTGTTTAGTCTAACTAATTAATACAAATCCTTAAAAAATAATTTAAATAAAACTTACAAAATAATTTAAATAAAACCAAAAACAAGCAAATAAATACCATATTCAAAAAATATATATACTGAAGTAAAATTATGAATTAATTAAAATCAAATTAGAAAAAATTAAATCGGTCTTAACAAATATTATTGTTAATTTTAGATAAAATGACTTCAATACAACAACAAACAGGCACTAACAATGGTGTTTGAATTTATGACAGAAAAAGTGTATTTTTGACCAGTGTGGTTTGTAAGAGTTTGCGGAAAAATGCTGGCGCTATCTAAATTGTTACATAAAATATACACTTTGACAAACACTTTCACGTTTTTTATATTAGTGCAAGTTCATTACTTTTCATCTATCAAAAATTATAAATAAACAACCCATATGACCATAAAACTCAAAAACAACAAATGCACGTCTTATATAAAATTTAAATTAAAGTTTTTAAAATAAGTCTCTTAAGCTGCAAATTACATTACACATCATTGTTATACATTTTTCTGGTATTGGGATACAGTTTTTGTAATTCTAGTTCCATTCTAATAAAAATGTTAAAAATAATATTGAGCTACCAACCATAGAATACAACTAGAAGTTTATGTTAGGGGCACTTCGAACTAAATTACTCATTTTTTTCAAAACAGAAAAATGAAATATATGTGATTACATGTATTTTGTTGTTGCATGAATTAGGTTTGTGATAATTGAATCAAGTTTTTTTTTCTCTCACAGAAATATCCAGTTATTAATCTATGCTACCAACTTTAATGCCCATAATTTACCATAGCTGTCATACATAAATTCATAAAAATGTTTGTGTTAACATAATATTTTGTATTCGTATATTTTAATTTACACTTAGTAAAAGTATCGGTCCACAACTGTCCACATTTCTAATAGCTATAAGATCCATTCACGAAATTTTATGGACATGCACAATGATGTGGGGTATCATATGGTCGGGCTTGACCGACTATATCTTTCTTACTTGTTTTTTGTTGATTTTGTTTTTAAATTTGGTTTTTTAACTTTCGGTGTCTACGCTCTATTGAAATAATTTGCTCTACCTATTACCTAGAAAATTATATAAACTAAAAACTCCACCAAGAGCAAATTTTCTTTGGACTTTAATGGGTTAAAATTGTGTCGCGATGGAAAAGTTTCATTAAAATTCCTACATTATATCAAGCCTAATGAATAATAATTTTTCTTAATTATTGGCAATATATATATGTATACATATATATATATATATATATATATATATATATATATATATATATATATATATATATTCATTGAGGCATTAATAATGTAATATTTTTGTTATAGGATTTTACAATTACATATTAAATTATTATTAAATCCCGTTTTCCCGGGAAAATTAAAAAAAACCCTAGTTTGTGCTGATGTCTGTAACGCAGAGAAAAAAAATATTAGAATTCCCACCTTATATTTACCGTTCGACTCAAAATCACTTACTGAATCGGTTTAAAGATGTCCGCATGTCTGGCCGCATATTGGAAAAATTTTCCCGGAAAAACGGGATTTAATAATAATATAATTGTAAAATCCTATAGCAAAAATATTACATTTTTAATGCCTCAATGAAAATTTTACATTATTGTACACACCCTACTTACTAAAGGCATTTTTAGATAGTAATACTGAATATTAAGATTTATTAAAAATTCGATATAAAAGTAATATTTTAAATTATTCAAAAACATTTGAATTTCATGTGTATGAATAAGGTATTTTTTCTACATTATCATAAATAAGATTATACTATAAAACAATAAATAACCATCTACAATTATTAGAGAGAACGTACTAAAATTTATTTTCCCTGGAAAGTCAGTCAAAAGAAAATGTGAAAATATTAAAACAAACCTCAAAAAATAAAAAATTGTTATCAAATTAAAATTATAAAAAATTATTATCGAATTAAAATTATAAAAAAAAAAAAAATAATAACAATAATAACAAAACGGAGTTTTTTGTTAAGAAATCTATTGCGTTAATAAATTGTATATAGTGAAAAAATATGAATGTTAAAATTTGGAAAATATCGCGAAAAAGAATTGCTGCCTTTCCAGAAATATTTATTC
Source organism: Protocalliphora azurea (assembly GCA_932274085.1). Classification (NCBI taxonomy): domain Eukaryota; kingdom Metazoa; phylum Arthropoda; class Insecta; order Diptera; family Calliphoridae; genus Protocalliphora; species Protocalliphora azurea. Next base: position 127,728,243 of record OW026519.1, read on the forward strand.
CACATTTGAAATGTAAACTAAATATTTTTATACCCTAAACCACCATAGTTGGTTGGGGTATTATGCGTTTGTGCTGATGTATGTAACACATAGAAAAAGTTATCCACCTTAAAGTATACAAATCGACTAAGAATCACTTTTTAAATCGATCTAACGACGTTTGTTCGTCCGTCTGGCTGGCTGTCCATTTAAACCTTGTGCACAAAGTACGGGTCGCAATTTGAAAGATAATTTGGCATGTAGGACTTTTATGATACACGGACGAAACCTATTGAAATTGATTGTGATCGGTCCATTATTTCACCTAGCCTACATACAAATGTTCGCCCGGAATAGAGTTCAAACACTTAAAAATAAGAATATTTTAATGAAATTCGGTGCAAACGAGTTCTCTACAAGTATCAATCTTTGTACCAGATTTTATTAAGATCATCACTTTAACGTGCATAAATCCCATACGAAATAAGTTTTATGTATGTAGAAACAACATTGCCAAATTTTATGAGAATCGGTCTATAATTTACCATAGCTCTCATATAAACCCACTTCCAGGAAATGCCCTAAAGTGCATAAAATCATCCATATGTTAGTATCAACACATTGTTCTGTATTTGTATATTTTATTTTACATTACACACACAGGTGTAATATAAGACCTGTACCCGAATTTTTATGCTCGTACACAATGGTGTAGGGTATCAACTAGTCGGTCTTAACCGACTATATCTTTCTTTCTCGTTTTATTTATACCCCCCCCCCCTTTTTTAATGTTTCAATTATTTGACTTTACAAGACTCCTGGTTTAATTGTATCATGAGATTATACAAAAGTTTTGCAAAAAAAAAAAAAAAACGAGAAAGAAAGATATAGTCAGTCCAGAACGACTATATGATAAGCATAAAAATTCGGGAAGGGGATTTATATTACACCTGTGGCCAATTTTTATAAATGTACAAATACAAATACAAAATAATGTGTTGATAATAACATCTAGATGATTTAATGCACTTTATGGTGATTACTGGAAGTGGGTTTATATGGGAGCTATGGTAAATTATGGACCGATTCTCATAAAATTTTACAATGCTGTTTCTACTTATACAAAACTTATACTAAACTTATACTAACATTCGTATAGGATTTATGCAAATTAAAGTGATTTTCGGATGAAGGGTTTATATGGGAGCTATGGTCAATTGTGGAACGATCTTCATAAAATTTAGTGCAAAGATTGATACTTATACTTATACAGAACTTCTTTGCACCGAATTTCATTAAAATATTCTTATTTTTAAGGTATTTTTGAGTGTTTAAACTCTATATGGGGGCTAGGTGAAATAATGGAGCGATGACAACAAATTTCAATAGGCTTCGTCCTTGTATCATAGAAGTCCCACGTACCAAATTTTATTGAATTACCTTTAAAATTACGAACCGTATTATGTGCACAAGTTTTACATGGACAGCCAGCCAGCCAGACGGACGAACATCGTTAGATCGATTTAAAAGGTGATTCTTAGTCGATTGGTATACTTTAAGGTGGGTTTTGGATAACCCCAACCACCCATGGTAGTGTAGGATATAAATAAATTATTTTCTCTAGCAATACGTACCTTCGGTGATTTTTTTTTTTTTTTCTTTTTTTGTTGCTTACGTTTCGTCTATTTTAATCACTGACAAATTATCAAGTTTTTTTTTTAAATCAAAATCATACCAATTTAATTGGTTTCTTTGATTATAATTTTTGTTGCTTTTTTTATAACTTCAAACATAATTGTTCATAGTAATTAGCTGACTATTATTTTTAATCTTTAAATGACGACAATAATAACTGTAATATATATATATATATATATTGACTGTGAAATGTTAACACTAACGATAACTAACATATATATTTTTTTTTTTTTTTTTTTTTTTTTTTTTGTTATACTTAGCTCGTTTACTATTTTAAAACATTATTAAAACTAAAAACCTCACTTTTTTTTGGAAATCCACTTTTGTCATCAAATGAATTTGATTTATGGACTTATTGGCAACAATAACTGGAATAAAAAAAATTCCCACCATAAGTCACACGTTACCATAAATTTAAAAAATAAATGGGGAATATTGTGAAGGAGATAAGAATCAATTATTCCACTTTATTTTATAATAAAATTTTTGTTTGTGTCTTATTGGCCTTGAAAGAGACTAAGCAAATAATATATAATATGAATTCAAAATTTATTCAAATTTATTTTAGGTAAATCTAAAGAAATATTATTTAAAATTTTCGAAAATATATTGAAGTAATTAATTTCTAATTTTTATAATTATATAAATTTACTTAAGCAATTTTTTGAGTTTATATTAGACCCTTTACTATGTTTATAACTTTTACCACCAAAGCACAAATATGGTACATATTTACCCAATCTGAAACGATAAAAGTTCAAAATAAAAAGTTTTTTGATTGTCTTAATTTTTTTTAATTTTTTAACATAATAATAAATTTTTCAAATATCATGTAAAATAATGCGCCATAAGTAAGTTGTTTATTTATTATTGTATTATTAAAAATTTTTTAAAGTAAAATTATTCTTAACGGATACCGATTTCAAATGATTGTGACTTTTTTTCGGGAACCATTTGTTAACAAAATTTTTTGTTATTCAACAGCATATTTAAAGTACAATATTAAGCATAACATATTTATGAGAAATTAAATTTAAAAATATTAATCTTTATAATTTTTAATTTAACACTAATACACAGTGGGGCAGAATCAAAAATTTTTTTTTTGAATTTATACGATAGTGATCATCCAAACGATAAGCTGTTAATAAATTATTGTTTATAAAATGTATTAAAATGTAAATTGCCATTAAAACAAATACATAAATAAATTACACTATACGACAAATTTTAGGTCATCAAATATTGCCTCAATGATTCCAATGCGAAATGAAATCTGATGGTATAGATTAATAAAATAGCCAAAAGAGTTTTGTAAAGTTAGTTAGATTTTCGATTTTTTGAACCCTTTACATTCGGATATTTTAGAGCCCCCTAGCAAAAACTTTGCTTTCCTGGTAAGCTAGCAGGTATAATTAGAAACAAAAATAAACTACTTATTTTTTGACTGAATAACTAGTTATTTTTGTTCGACTTGTCCACAAATTCATGTAGTTATTTTTTGACTCTACGGGTACTCAAAAATATGTACCTAAACGAGAACAAAAATAAAAAAAATAAAAAAACAAAAAAATTTTGCCGTCAGTGAGACTCGAACTTGGACACACGCTAACCATTCGTATTTACTGACTAACGTCTCACTCAGTACACCATCTCGCACATAGCATCCTAAGCGACAAAAACTCTATTTAGTTTAAAATATATTTTTAGACATTTTGTTATAAAAAAACTAACAGCTTCAGAATGGGGTTGAACCAACAACCTGCTGGTTGTTAATTCAGGGCTCTAGCCAACTCATCCACGTGATTGCAGTATTACTGTGCTATTATACTATTGAGTACTTATTAATGTAATACAGAGTAGGCAAATAATAATGACGCCTCCTTACCAAGAAACTACTTTAATAAGTAGTTGTTATTACCGAAAACCAAAAAGTTTTTGCTGGGCCTTTTTTCATTATGTGTGAAAATAAAAAAAAAACATTTAAATCAGTATGTATATATGGGTATTTATTGTTTTATAGAATGCAAAACTTCTGTTAGATATTATGCAAGATTTTTATTAAATGACGCTTACTTTTTACGCCCACTTTTCATAATAACATTGTTTGCAAAATATGAATAGTCACATTATTCAACCGATTTAACTGATATTTTGCACATTTATATATTGTGCGTCCTCCAAAAGAAAATATAGGAATACTATTAATAAAAAAAAGCTACGTTCACTTTTTGTAAACAATTCTTTTTTTTTTAATTCAAATGAAATTTAGCATATATATAAAATATATATAAAATCATTAATATTGTAATGAACTTTGAAATTTGGTTAATAAAAGGCAAAGCAACCCTTTAATAAAACATTGGGCGTGGCATCCAGTCAATACTTTCTTCAAGGATATAAGTATATGCCAAGTTTAGTTTGAATCGGTTCAGTTCAAATTAAATAAAGTGAACAAGGTTATGGCAAAAACAGGGCATAAAAAGAGTGTATTCATACAGTTAAAATCATGTATATTAATACTGATACTCTTTAAAACAACAACATAAAATAATAATGTTTTTTTTTTAATTCCAATCATATCAAAAAAATGGTTCCAAAAAATTCGAACTAACTTTGAAAAACCTTTGGGGATTTTGCTAGACTACCACTACGTTTTCATATTGCGTTGGAACTATTGAGACAATTTTTTCTTATTGCGTTATGTTATTAGAATTATTTTTTTTTATCTATAGAAATTCCATATCAAATTGCACAGGTAGGACAAAGTTCAAAAACTATGAAATTGCGAACTTTAAAATTTGATTCATACAAGTTGATTTCTAATTCTAAAATTTAACACTTATGAAGTTTTATTAATAAATTAAAAAAATTATTTGCTTTGTTGCATTTTAAATATGAGAAGCTTTAATTTATTTTTACTGTTTCGTTAAGAAATTGATAAGTTTTAAGACGTAAATTATGTAACACATATATTTGTTTTAATACTCATGTTAACATGTTTGTTTTAATACAACAAAAACACGTTCTAACGTTTTCAATACTTACATACATACATACACATGTATAAAAATGAAAATTATAAAAAAAAAATAATAATAATAATCTAAACAAATTTTACTTTCCTTAAGATGTAATAACAATATTTTAATTTTCATTTCAAATTTGTAATATAATTTCCATTTCAATTACTTAAATGAAAGAAAATAGAAACAAGAAAACATAAAAATGCCTAAAAATCAATTAAATATAAATACGTGCTTCTTTAAACGGAAAATGAGAATAAAATAAACAAAAATTAAAAAGTTTATGTATTTTATGCATGATTTAGGACATAAATAAGTAATTGCTGTTTAAATATTAATTGGGCTAAAAGATCAATGACTTTAATGAATCGTTTACAACAATATTATTATTTAATGATGTATTTAGCTAAAATCAAATGCATTATTTTTACAACAAACAAACTGTGTTTCCTTTTTCAAAAATTAAAGAAAAATTATTTTTTAGCTTTTAAATTATAGGATTTTAATTACACTGTGCGACAAATGGTAGGGGTCAGTGATCGGGAAGGGTTCAAACTACCGGGGAAAGTTATATCGGTAAAAAAGAAGTTATACGTGTCCCGGCGTTTCGCTGGGTCACGTCGAGACACACACAATCGAGATATATCGATTTGAAATTAGTAACTATCATATAGGGGAAATTGTGACCTTTGGTGGTCTTTTTTTTTTTTTTTTTTTTTTTTTGACATAACTCGAGAACCCCAGTCCGATTTTGCTAAAGCAAATTTAAAAAATTAGGAATTACAATTCCTTTAATCTGTTCATACAACGTTTCGCTACATAAGCAACAGTTTCGCAGTTATAAATAAATGTATGAAAAAAAACTGTTTTTTGCCTAAAAAATTGAATTTTTTTATTTTTAATTCATAAAAAATCCAAAACGGTAAAAAAAGTGTCAAGTCCTATTACTTTCACGTAAAGTCACATAACCTTTAAACAAAATGAGACATAGATCATGAAAATCGATGGACGCGTTTCGCTTTTATTCACAATTAAGTGAAGGTATCTCATTTTGACAAGAATATTGATTTTATGTTTCAATGAATTTGGATAATATTCATTATATATATGGTTTCATCCCATCCCGATTTTGACTGTCGCATAGTGTTATATTTAATGATTAAAGGCCAGTTTTTGAGATATTAGTTAAACTATTGCTTCCTATAATTTAATGTTATAGGAACGACTTGCAGTCGGCGATACATATTTCTTAATAATCTTTTTGTATCATTTTCGGAAATTTTTTTTCCCATTCGGTTAACAATGCATTTTTAAGCGATTCCTTCGGCGTAATTTATCTAACAAATCCCAGATATGTTTGATCGGGTTCAGATCTGGTGATTGTGTGGGTATAAGCATTTATTTATAATTGTATAAAAGCCATTACTTGATCAAAAATGATGAGTGTTTAAGTTCATTAAATTGCTAGAAGAGGAAATTATTTTATTCTAAACCCTATTGTTCCGTAAAATGTTTAGGACATGTTTATCCATTGTGATTTCGATAAAAACCAGTTTGCCGCCGCTAAACTCCCCCACACCGTAATGCTACCACCACTGTGTTTAACTGTTGGTATTAAATTTCTTAACTGCATCTCCTTAGGTTTTCTCCATATTTTATTGACACCATCCGTTCCAAAAATTATTATATTTAGACTCATCACTAAATAAAAAGTTGTCCCAAAAGGAATCTGGTTTATTTAAATTTTCCTTTGCAAAGCCCAGCCTCTTCTTTTTGTTGGCAACAGATATTAAAGGCTGCGGGATTCGGGAGTACATTTCTTATGGTTTGTGTATGTACCCAGCAAAAACTTTTTGGTTTTCGGTAATAACAACTACTTATTAAAGTAGTTTCTTGGTAATGAGGCGTCATTATTATTTGCCTACTCTGTATTACATTAATAAGTACTCAATAGTATAATAGCACAGTAATACTGCAATCACGTGGATGAGTTGGCTAGAGCCCTGTATTAACAACCAGCAGGTTGTTGGTTCAACCCCATTCTGAAGCTGTTAGTTTTTTATAACAAAATGACTAAAAAGATATTTTAAACTAAATAGAGTTTTTGTCGCTTAGGATGCTAGGTGCGAGATGGTGTACTGAGTAAGATGTTAGTCAGTAAAAACGAATGGTTAGTTTGTGTCCAAGTTCGAGTCTCACTGACGGCAACATTTTTTTGTTTTTTTTTTATTCTTGTTTTCGTTTGGGTACATATTTTTGAGTACCCCTAGAGTCAAAAAATAACTACATAAATTTGTGGACAACTCGAACAAAAATAACTAGTTATTCAGGCAAAAAATAAGTAGTGTATTTTTGTTTCCAATTATACCTGCTAGCTTACCAGGAAAGTAAAGTTTTTGCTGGGTAGTAATGTAAAATGTAATTTCATTGAATATGCTGTTTTAAATTTTTTGATATTGAGTAATTCCATTTTAAGTTATGGCCATTTAAATAAATATGTTAATCACTTTCAAAGCTATAGATTTGCCACAGTTCTCAAAATAAAAATGAGAAAAATTCATTTTACATGCCTCTGTGTCCTTCTCTACACATGCACAAAATTTTATCTACTCGTAAATCGGTGACCAAGGGTCAAATTTTTTTAAATTTAAAATAGTATTACTCTATTTTAACATATTTGGAAAATATGGAATCTTTACATTAAAATAAAAATCTCAAATTTTCGGGACGCGCAAATCTATTATGTGTAATAAAATCGTTCAAAAAATATATTCCACATTTTTCATACACAGAAAAAAAATTCATATATTTGAAAATTTTTTTCATAAATATTATGAATCGAACATGGCTTTTTTCCCAAACATTTTTCATAAAAATTTAATTTTTATTAGTTAGTTATACATGAAAATAATAATAACAAACGCCTTAAAATGGCAAAATTAAAAACCTAAAATTTTCAGAAGAAAAATACCAAGCAAAATCTGTAAAAAAATAATGTTTAGAAATTTGCATAATTTAAAAGTACTTCTCTTCTGTTCCATTAATGTAGCTAAAAATCATTAAAAACCTAAAATTTTCCGAAGAAATTTTCAAACATTTTTTTACAAATTGAAAATATAAATGAAAATTTAAACAATTTATTTTGAGTCTTCTTAATTTTTGATTCATTTAAAAAAATTTAAAAAAGTGTTAATATTTAAGACATTATTCTTAAATATTATGAACTAAAATCAATGAAAGTAAATTCTTCTTCTTAAAAATACAATTTGTTCTTATTTTTTGAAAAAAATGTATAAAAGTTAACAAATTATAGAAAATATTCAATTTTAAATATTCATATCTGTTGAAGTTATTGACGTATTTGTATAATTTTAAAATCATATAGAGAGCTATTATCTTCTTTTTGAATAATTCAGTTGGCATTTCGAAATAAACATTTTCGTTCAAAAATATTTGCAAAATAAAAATGTAATTTATAAATGCATTTTCGACAATTGCGAATTCATTAAATTTAAATTTTTCTTTAAGTGTATTTAAAATAATTTTGTTTAGTATAAATTAAAATATTAATTTATCTAGTAGATATAATTTTAATATTTTTAATAAATTTTTGAAAAGTAACACAATACATTTTTTTTAATAAAATACACAGAAAAAGTTTGTGTATAAATATGAGAATTTACTTTCATTGATTTTTGTTCATAATATTTAAGAATAATGTGTTAAATATTAACACTTTTTTACATTTTTTGAAATGAATCAAAAGTTAAGAAGACTTAAAATAAATTGTTTATATTTTCATTTATATTTTCAATTTGTAAAAAAATGTTTGAAAATTTCTTCGGAAAATTTTAGGTTTTTAATGATTTTTAGCTACATTAAAGGAACAGAAGAGAAGCACTTTTAAATTATGCAAATTTCTAAACATTATTTTTTTACAGATTTTGCTTGGAATTTTGCCATTTTAAGACGTTTGTTGTTATTATTTTCATGTATAACTATTTTCATTTACCATTTGCAATTAAATGTAATAAAACTAAACCGAAGGTTTAATAAAATTTTTGCAAAATTACTAAAATTTTCATTATGAACAATTTAATAAATCTATGAACAAAATTTTATTTTTTATGAAAAAAGTTTGGGAAAAAAATTCATGTTTGATTAATTATATTTATGAAAAAAAATTTTCAAATATATGATTTTTTGTCTGTGTATGTAATCTATACATATTTTTAAAATAATACCAGAAAAAAAAATAATTTTTATATGAAAAAATGTGAATAATGCATGTGAATTTTAATGTATAGATTCCGTGCATTTCTAAATATGTTAAAAAATTAAAAATCAGGAATAGCATATTATACGGAAAATGCATTTAAAAAATGCAGTTGCATTAAAATGCATTTTTAAAATTTTTTTTTATTTGTGAAATATTTGTATTGAAGCTGATGGAATCACAATTCATTGAATTCCACAAAGTCTTTTTTTACGTCTTTTAGAATGTGAAAAAACAAAATGAAATCGTAAGCTTTCGAAATTTCGCGAAACTGAAATCGATACGGATGTACATAAATTATTTGTGTGCAAAATTTTATGAAAATCGTAAAACACTCGGCGTTCTATCATGGAGTTTTCAATATAATAAATATTATTAAAGTGTTTAAAATTTCTTATTTGTTTTATTTTTGATGATGGTAAGTAATCGTTTATATATTAATGTATTATTCAGAAAAATAATTTTTTTATTAGTTAAATAAAATAATGCAATTATATATAAACGTAATTTTTCCTACCGGGGTTTAAAAGACATTTTAAAATTGACAAAATTTTGTCAAATTGAATAAAATTCAATAGTTAAAATGAACAAACATTCTTAAATTTGAAGAAAAAAAAATAGTTAATTTGAATAAATTGTTTATGATATTCAACTAAAATGTAGTAGAATTAAATAAAATTGTGTAATAAAATTGAATAAACATTTTTCAATACGAAGAAAAAATTTAGTTTATTTCAATAATATTTTATTCAATTTGATAAAAAAAATTTGTCAAATTAACTACCTTTTAATTAAAGCAGTTCCATTGTAATAAATGAATTTTTTGCCAATTTATTTTTTAAAATTACCACAGATATTTATTCACAAATCCAAAGAAAAAACAATTACTCTATTAAAATTTTGTCTACTATTATGAAATTCGGTTGTAAACTTGCCCAGCAAAAACTTTGCTTTCCTAGTAAGCACTTATTTTTGTTCGAGTTTTCCAAAAATTCATGTAGTTATTTTTCTACTTTAGGAATACTCAAAAATATGTACCTTCACGTACGTAAACGAAAAAGTTTTGCCGTCAGTGAGATTTGAATATGGGTGCAAATTAACCATCAGTTTCTAAAGACTAACGTCTTACCCAGTAAACCAATAATTTATTAAGCACTTATACTTAATTTACTAAGCGATAAAAACTCTTTTAACATAAATATTTCTTTTTAGACATTAAAAAAAAAATACTGCATCAGACTTAGTGTTCAACCGACAATCTTCTGCTGGTTAATCCAGCGCTCTAGCCAATATCTATGCTATCATATTATTGAGTACTTATTTATATAATATACAGTAGGCAAACAATAATGACGCCTCATTGCCAAGAAACTATTAAAGTAAATAGTTGCCATTACCGAAAATCTAAATGTTTTTGCTGGGTGGTAGTCAATTTTCTTTAGATAAATGCACACATACTTTTACATCTTCTTCAAAATTAAACAAAATATATAAAAATAAAATGTCACAGATTCTAACTTACCACAATCTTCAAAGGGTAACGATTTGGTCATTAACATTTTTTTCGATATATCATTTGTATATTTGTTCAACACAGCTCCTTGCACACTCGAACAAATTAACGATAAATAGCAGGACAACAATAAAATTTTGATACAATAAACACCTCTCATCATTATACACTTTTCAATTCAAGAGTTCTTTTAAGAATTTTGATCTGGTTGGACGTTCGTACGTTATTTACATGTCTTAAAAGCAATAAACTTTTATTTATCTATGGGTTTTATTCTTTAATGAATTGCCACTTTAAAAATCACTGTCACTCTCAAACGATACTTTCGATTTACCGACGATCCCAGTATATTTTTATATACCGCCGCTTAAATTCACTTGTGGTAATAAAAATATAAAAAAATTTGTCTAACACGAGTAGTAAGTAAGTAGTACGATATTTTAGCCCAGACGTTCACAAATTAACTGTAGTTTATTTTTGGTGTTTTCTGATATCGTTTAAAGCAAAAAATGTTTAATACTTATTCAATTGATTGATAATATTCGTTAGTGTGTGTGTGTGTTTTTTTTTTTTTCTTTTACTGGTGGTTAGTGGTCTACTGATCTTTGTCTATAAATTTCTCTTAAGTACTTTGATATTGTCTTTTGAGTAGATTACTTTTTTCCTCTTTTAATTATGGGTTGCTTTATTATTTTATATATAATACATATATCATTTTCCTATTGTGTCCGATATAGATATGTATTTTATCTCCAAACTATTTTAATTATTTGTTTTTTTTTTTAATAATTTTGATTTAATAATGCTCATAATTGATTCAAATATCATGTACATAGTTATCTTTGACGTCTCAATTTTCATTCCCAGCTTATAAAGATTTCAATATTAATCTATTATTATTTGTTATAGTTGTGTTAAAATAATCTATATACCTAAGTATATAGTAAGTATTCTTTTTTTTTTTCTTAATGCGTATTTAGAAGTAATAGTAGTAAAATATTTAATTTTACCCATTCTCTCTTTATAAATAGCTTAGTATTTATTATTTCCTAATGTATGGTAATAATAATTTTGTTTATTCAATTGTATCAACTTTTTATATGTAATTAACATCCATATATATGTATGAACATATCGTCTCTGAAACTGCAAAACAACGTAAAAACAAAATTTTCAAATCCGGTCTTTTGGTAGAATATATTTTATTTTGCTAAAATACACGAATTTATTAACATAAGTTATGTAATTCTATTAATATACATAATACTTTTATTATGCAAATATAATTAATTTATTCAGTTTTACTAAGTGAGCTGAATACTTTAATTAGTAATTTGAATTAACTAAAAAATTAAGAGAGCTGATCGCATCACGACTGCAGTAAAAAAAAAAATATATACTCATTTTTATTTATCTTCCCTTTGAGAATCATTATTACCGATTCTCAAACCGTTTTTTTTTTTTTTCATTTGATAATAAACCATTCGATACCATTTATGACAGAAAGCAAAAACTTTTGACATAAAACTTTACCTTACCAAAAATTTTTTCAAAATGCTTACCCGTAAAGTGTAAAAATCTAAGGAGAAATATTTGTCAATCGTGATATTCTAAAAATAATGAATGACGGAATCTTTAAAATTTGTTAACGTTTCTTTATTTCCGTTTCGATTTTTCGCTTAAAATATTGTCAGTACGAATGATGAAAAATGTAAAAATTTTAGACTCATTTTGCATTTAATAACATAATTTTAATTATGTTATTAAATGCACGTCCCAAAGGCCTTTCTTGCGATATCAAATTTCCATATTATTCCTTTGGCGGAATCCGAAAAACCGAAAAAGGCTACCCTTAAATAATAATAATAATATATATATATATATATATATATATATATATATATATATATATATATATATATATATATATATATATATACATCTGAAAAACTATAAATTCGAATTCAATATCTTAAACAACTTTAGAAACCATTTTTGGTTTCTCAACTCCAAAACCTTGTACACCTTCAAAATTTACTTATCTCGGTAAATAAACATTTAAATTGAAAAGGTCCTTGATTTGTGATCACTTACGTTTTCTATTAAAAATTGATATTTTTCATGAAAAATTTTAACAAATCTTAAACCTTAAATATCTCGATAAATAAGCGTTTAAATGGAAAAAGTTCTTTAATTTGTTACCACTTATGATTCTTAACAAAAATTATAAAAGTATTAAACTTTTAATATCTCAGTAAATAAATATTTAAATGGAAAAAGGTTCTAGATTTGGGTTCACTTATGTTTCTTAATAGAAATCGATCTTTTTATGAAAAATCACGAAAATCTTAATCTTTAATATCCCGGTAAATAAGTGTTTAAATGGGAAAAAAAAGTCCCGATTTGTGATCCCTTATGATTCTGAGTAAAAATCGATATTTTCGATAAAAATTTATAAACATCTTAAATATCTCGGCAAATAAGCGTTTATATGGAAAAAGGGCATCGATTTGTAATCACTTATGTTATATTGAAAATTATAAATATTTATTATTTATTGATAAATAAATCGATTAAAGCTTTCAAACATTTCCAATAAAAGTAGCAGCAGATTATTAAAAACAAAATGCAACTAGAAAGTAATAAATTAAAATGGTTTAATAAAACATTAATGATGAGTCATTGCAAGTAATTTTATGTTTCAATTTTATTTCTAGCAATTTATTTTTGATTATAAATAACCTTCAATAGAAAATATTTAAAGTATTTTTCGTTCCGTTTTCATTGCAATTAATTTAATCGATAATATCATTCAAATTATTTTCTGATACCATGTTCTTTTTGTATTAAATTAGCAAAATAAATCTAAAAGAAATATTATTTAATTGCTACATATATTTCCGATATATTAAAGTTAAAAAAAAAGTCAAAATAAAGCGGATGATATATTTCTGCGATTTTTTCTTTTTTAAGAAATTTAATTTTTGTCACAAAGAAAAATTAATAATAATTTCTTATTTTTCAGGGGAATGTTTTATAAGATTGGGTGTATTTTATTTAATAGTAGATGATTTATATATTTATATAATTGCAAATATGTAATTAAATATATTTGTAAATCGCTTTTAGCGTATATTAAAATTTCTTTATTCAATAATACCCTTTAAATTATTGGTATTTTTAATATCACGAAAATCTGCACGCAATTGTATAAATTGACGCACTACTGATTTATCCAAATAGTTCTACAAGAAAAAACCATTTATTAAAAACAATAAATTCATAAGAATTTTATAAAAATATTTACCAAAGTTTCACCCGTACAAACTTCTAATAGATTTTCTGGTTTAACCAATAACAAATTGCACAAAGCGTGTAGTATGTCGAAGAGTTGTGTCACCAATGGGCTATTCAATTCTCGTATACATTTGCGATACTCATTGACATCACAAATGGCACACATGGCACCAGCCGTATTGAATTGCATTGTTTGTAAATGATCGTAAATTATACGATGTAAACGTACACCAAATTCATTTAAAATAAATTTTTGATTGTCTCCATCAATACATTTTTTTATTTGTTGTATAACAGGTAAAATATTTTGGCAAACATGCAAGCAAGCCTAAATAATAAAAAGATAAATAAAATAAATAATAAACTATTCTAATTATAAATTACATACCGCTGAAGATAGAGTATCGAAATCAGAATCTGGTTTATTGTAATCCGTTTTCTTTTGCTCATTTTGTAGATATAATTTAACCCAGCCAATTACAGCATTCAGAGTACGATCTAATCCCTGATCAAGCTTGTTTTCAATTTGTTCAATCATCATGCGTTTTTTGAAAACATAATCAGAATATTTGGGTGTATTGCTAAAATATAAAGATATTTTGAGTAAAAACTATCAATTCATTTCAAAAGTCATTCATTATTTACATAACACATGGTACCACAGAAGTATTACATTGATCTTCCAAAAGATGTGCAATGATATTTGTTTTTTGTACCACATCAAAGAAATATAATTGTGGAAAAGTCCTTCCTGTATCAGCTATGGGTATTATATTTAAACCCAAATCCAAAGCATAATTTGCATGTTCATGCATAAGAAATCTTAATAAAATATCATTTAATTTAACTATATTGCCCGGCAATTCAGATTCATTCGAAAGCAGACGACAACGTTTGAGAGCAGCATTAGCTTCTTGTAACATTTTTATAGCCAATTCCTCAGAGAGAAATGTTTCTCCACCATAATCTTCTACTTGTGCTATATTTATATTTGCCTTAGTTCGTATAAGTACTTGAACATCTCGTTTGAGTTCTTGAAAACGTTCAGTTGGTTTCTTTTGATGATTTTTGCTGGCATAGAATTTTTCCAATTCATTCGAACATTTTGTTTGTAGGAATTTCGATTCAATTTCTATATAGTTCGCTAAATGTTTTTGGAAAATTTGTTGAGTTAATTTGTTAAGCAAATCATCATCCATAGCAGACATGTAGTGTTGTAGTTCTGAAGATAATTTTAAAGTGCTACAGTAAAGATGAATTTTAGATTATTAAAAATAAATTTTGATTTGTTACTCTCTTATCTATAAGTATATAATGAATAGGCTGTAAACATATGGAATATAAACTTAAAGTTCCTTTCACCAACTTACCGAGAATACAATTCATATAAAGTTTTCAAATACTTCTCTTCATCTCTCTTGTCATCCAATTTGGTCATGGCATACTGATGTAGTTTCAATTGATAAATATTTAATATAAATTTAGTCATGACTTGCTGAGGATTGGCAAATACTTTCTTTATAATCTCATAATGATGTTTGCACATGGGCACAATACCAATAAAGATATCTTTACCACCATATGGTGTCATTTGACTCTGTTCTATATAGGCATCAATACATTGAGCATAACCTTTGAATTGTGATAGAATTTGCGCCAATTTTTTCATTTTTTCTATATCCTCATTCTTTTGAGCAGCAGCAAATTCTTCAATTAATCTTCTCTCTACCTCATCGTATTTTCGTTCAATTTTTCTCTTAGATTCCGAAAATTTTTCCAAAGGTAAATCTTGGGCAATAGCGTAAAGTTTTTGTATAACATCGGCGGCTTCATAGAGTCGAGAGGGATCAGTAAAAATATCATTAACAATGGGGCCACTGATTAAAAATTCCGACATATAATTAAGTAATTTTTGGGCTTCCACCGTACGGCTACGTGGCGTATTGACATTTTCCAGTTGTTCTCCTAAGTGTATAATTTTTCCAGCCACCGAATTAATTTTCTCATCTAATTGCCAGAAAACATCCGAAGCCAATTGATGACGATCTTTAAGTTTCAATATATTTTTTGCATGGGCTTCTTGTTCTTGCTTTAGGGATTCCTCCAGACGTTCACACTTGGCCTGTTGTTTTTCCTGAAGTATTTTCAAATCTTGTATAGTCTGTATGAAAGTGTCATGCAAAGCTGTAGGATTGAAATCTTTTATTTCGGCTGCTAAAAGATTATCCGAAGCTGATTTTTTGCTATTAACACATTCGTTATTGGTGCGCCAGGTTAATCTTTCAACAAATTCACTGACCTCAAAAGGCTCCTACATTAAAGGTACGCATATTTATTAATTGTTTTTTATCCTTTGGAAATGTCACATGTAAAAATACCTGCTCAAATTCTTCCATATATTGGGATAACATTCTTTTTATTAGTTATTTATCTAGTTTGTTTTTCTCAATAGTTTATTAAATTCCTTCCTTTCAAAGCAGAAACCTGCGCCGAATAATTTTATTGGCGGCGGGAGCTTTAGTAAAAATTATCGACGACGACTCAAGATCAGCTGTTAACCGGCTGCAAGGCAAAGGTTCGAAAGAATTAATTCTTTAATTCATTAAAATAGAATTATATAATATAGAATTATTAATTTTTTCAAATAAAGTCATAACTAATTATGTAGCTTAATTCCTAAAGCTTATGATATAATGGAATTAATTCATTTGTGAATTAATTTTTTTGGAATGTTTAATTACTTTGGATAAACCACTTAATTTGTATTAGATTGAATTAAGTTTTTATTTATTTATTTATTTATTTTTTTGATAACTGCAAAAAAATTATGGCAAGCCACAATTATCTATTTAGTGAAGTGTGCTACATTTAATATGAGATTTGTGGTCTTTTTATTAATTCTCCGGAGGGACTACATTTAATAATTTATTTTTGTATAAAACATGTACAAAATTTAATTTATACGCTTAGGTTTTTTGAATCTATAGGATTTATACCTAGATCTCACAGATATTGTATTCCTAGTATTATTAATCTTTAAAACTGTATAGTGCACCTTCTTTACAAAGTTTACTTGGATATAGTCATCTAGATTTTGTGTGGAGTTTAGAGTGGCAGGAACATGTTGATTTTGTATTAATTTTAGCTAAATACCACTGATTTACTACTATTTTAATACTTATTTTAAAATAATATATATAAATAGAATTAAAGAAAAATTTCGTCATTCAATTTGTAGTAGAAGGAAATATATATCATTCGATTGAATTTGATTTTATAGGGAATTAGTTCTACAAATTTTTGATTCATTTTGTAAAAGAATGGAATTAAAGAAAATTTGAATCATTCAAACTGAATTTTCATTCTGTAAGAAATTAGTTCTCTAGAGAATTAATTCAATACAATGTTAAGCCTGATAATTATTTTCTGAGGACTGATTTTAAAGGTTGTTAAATTCAATTGTTTTAAGCTGTTTGCAATTCATATGAGAAATAATTCTAAATATAATTAATTCTTTCGAAGCATTGCTGTTAGTTTTTTTTATAAAATAAAATAGTGAGAATTACATGCATATATGTATAAGAAAAATGAAAAAATGGAAAAAGAGATTCGAACTCATTTTAAATACTTGAATAATAAGTGCAAAATTTTAATATTGGTTGGATTTTTGTATTTCTTTTCAAATTAATTTCGACTTTTTATAAAATATTATTTGTTAATGCAAAAATGGTGTAAAAAAAAGTTTTACAACATTTTTAGACCATTTATTAAAATTAAATTAAGATGAAGGTTATAGAGATTGTATTACCATGAACATTAATCCAAAATTGTTGAATTTTTTTCAATTTTTTTTCCTTCAAACAATTTTAATTGTTGAAGATAGTTTTTTTAGTAATAAAATTTCTTTACGAATTGTTAAGATCTCTGGATAAAAATTGGGTTCTAGTCTTTTACAAAAGTTGTCTAATAAAAGCAAAAATAAAAAAAAATTAATGTTACCCCATTAAAATAATTTTCCACTTTTGAAAAAAATTATAAAGAAGCAAAAAGGGCTAAAAGAAAATTGTTAAAGTGCTAAATTTGCGCATTTTTTAGTTTAGGGCTAAAAAATATTTTTCGCATTTTGGACTACTAAAAACGGGCAAAATTTAGCCCGAAAAGGGCTAAGTTGGCACCGCTGCCTACATGCTCTTACAAATTAACAAAATCTCTCAGTCTTTTCTAATATAGTGTCTACATTAGAGATTTTTTTATCAAGACAAACGTCAAACTTAACGCGAATTTGTGGAAGGTGGCAACAGTTGCACAAAAACAACAATATGGCGTATTAATTATTTTTTTTATATATATATATGCAGTTTGACAACTGTAACAACCAAAATAATAATCAACAGTTTAACTAAGGTTACCTTGTATATATTCGCACTGATTTTGACGTTTGTTTTGATATAAATTTGCTTAATGTAGACACTAGGTAAGCTTTCTGACGGTGAGTTTGTGTTATCGAATGATTTTCAAAAGGCACTGAAAGAAATTTTTGAAAGGATATGGGAAAATGTTTATTTTTAAAGAATATTGTTTTAATATTCATATATAGTTTTCTTTAAATACAATAGATTAAGGTCGATAGATCTTGTGTAAATTCAAAAAATTAAATTATAAAGTTGAACATTATTGAAATCTTTATAAAATAATTACATTGTGATGAGGAATTACCTAAAAGCATTACAGCAATTAACATTTAAATAATTCAATAAGGAAACTACTAATATCACAGTATTAAGGAAAAGTTGTAAAAAAAAACTTGTACATAGTTAGAAGTTTAAGAAATTTTAAAAACAACCATCAATTATTACTCTTTAAGTAAAAAGAGTCTTAGTGATTGTTTAGCAAATCTTATTATTTCATATGTAGACGTTCTGCATTTTTTATTAAATGATGCAAATGAATTAAACATTTTATGGTTAAAGTTTCTATAAATGAAATGATGAATGAATCTATAATGAATATCATCAGCAATTCGATCGTTTTGATCATAGTATGTCTACTAATACCTCTTACGATGATGAGAAATAAGTATTACTGAAGTCGAAGTCTTGCTCCGTGGGATTAAGAATCCGTTTTTTCCAACTTCTAATGGTTTAGTTAAAGACTTAAAAGCTTTTGAAGTAGTTAGTTGAGCATGGACTATCGACAAATTCTTCAAAATAATAATCATCCAGCTCCTGATGTAGTGTTAGCGCCTTGCAATCCATCAAATGAAATAATTTTATTCGAAATACAATATTTTTGATCACTATTTCTTTATTTAAGAAAATTAAAAACATTTTTCTAGAGTGAAATAAAATACTTCACAAAGTTAAGAATAGACCATGTTAAGTTGTGTTCAAAACGCACAATTGTTTCAGGTTTTTTTATAAAAATTTTGTTCTCATAATATCTTAAAAAATTCTGTTTAAACTTAATAAAATAACTTTATTTCAAAATAGTTAGTTTTTTTACTTATAAAGTTTTTATTTGGAGTGCCTTGTCAATTACACGAACACCAAGTGGCATATTTTTGCACATACAATCATTTTACTGCTTACAATGAGACAGTAAAACATTTTTGACATCTTCTTTTCGTCTTCTTCCATAGGATCAGTTAAGTGGCAATTGTATAATTTTCAACTTTTGTATCACAAATGATATTTATATTTTTTATTTCAATTAAATGATTAATTTAATATATAATATAAATGAAAAATTTAATATATAATATAAAAAAATTATGATAAATTTTTATTATTTTTCGAACAAAAAGATTGTTTTTCGATTGAAATAAAAATAAAAAGTTGGCTTTTTAGTATTAAAATCCGGTCTCTGGTAAAAATGAAAAATTATGTAAGCGATGCCGCTTTTAGTCATATGGAGAAAAACATATTTTAGCCAACAAAAAAATATTTATTATACAAAAGAAATTACAAAATATTAAAAAATTATGTTATACTATGTTCACGTATAGGTGTTTTTTGATAAATCGTATGTTTTCTCATTAAACATAAAAATTGACTTATTTTTTTCGATTTAGAATGTTTAATTATTTAACATACAGAAAACAATACAATTTTCAAGGTTGGCTACCTTTACCCCTAAAATAACGTTACCTCTAAAATACCTTTACCGAAATACCTTAAAATACCGATAACCGTCACCGTTTTTTTCTTAGTTTAAGAAAAAATTATTACTTTTAATAAGAATTTATAATATTTGATTCCACTTTATATTATGTTCATATACCAGTGGTTTTTACATGTTTTTTAAAAAACTCAACATGTTTAAACATCACTGTTCACATACACGCTATCGTGTTTTTCTTTTGGTTTGTTTTTTTTTTTTTTAATTAAAATGATAATTAAGCACACGTACACTTTTTTGCACAAAATAATTGTTAAGTTAACGATTATAAAAATCAATTTAAATACCGATAATTGCAAAATCTTTAAGTACCTTTACGCCTAAAATACCCTTGAAATAATCCAAAATACTATTACCGTTACTTTTTTTATTTAAAAGTGACAAACAATTTTAAATAAAATTTAGTATTTTTTTTTTTTTTTTTGTGATAAATATTAAACAACTCGAATAGAGAGGTATTTTTGGCTTTGAAATATATGAAAAAACAAATCAATTTATTTGTGTTTTTTGAAAAAACGACTCGTTTTTCAAAAAAAAAAACTCTATATGTGTAAATAGCATTAGCCTATTGAAATTAGCGTTTTTTGCAGCTTTATGAAACATTAGCGTGATTTGATTTAATTCAATTAAAATAAATACAACCCTGTTCTCATTTTCAACTTGACATTTGCACAGATATTTCTATTTTTGTTTTCTTACTTTTCATTATTTATTTATGTTCTTTTTTCATCCATCGCAAGTGCAATAATCGAAGAAAGTGTTTTTGTGTGCAACTGCGTAAAACTAGATTAAAAAAATAAAATAATAATTAATTGATCTTAAACAAAATCTAATTAATTAAAAATGGCATTGGATAATGTCTTAATGTTAAGCCAAATTACAGGACATGTTATAATTGTGATATTAGCATGTTGTATGATTGTACCGTTAGGCATTAATCTTCATGATTTTTGGTAAGAATTGATTGTAATTTCCTTTGTTTTAAAAATGGAAAGCAAGAATAAATGACTAATAATGATGATCGTTTGTTTAATAACTTCTCCCCAGTGGCCATTGTCTGTTATTTACTACGGGAAAATGGCGTGAAGAGGATGGTATGTTCGATCCCAGCTGGTCTTCTTTGGGATTTTGTAATTTTCCCTTGGTAACGGGTATATTTATGTTTATCATATCGTGTGTACAAATTTATCGTTATGCCCGCATGAAAGATGAGGAAGGATTTTTGGCTCTTTTCATTGATGTTGTCTTAAGCATATGGATGTTGGCTATGTCCATCATATCGTCTATAATGATTACGTTAGGCTTTATAGTTTGGTGTGATGGTATGACTGAACGTTTTCCAACATGTGAAATAACGGCTGGACAAAATATTATACATGGTAATACCGACAATATAGATACTTCTGGTTTTTACATAGAAATGGGTACAGCGCAGGTAGGTTTAATTGTTACATGTATATATTTTTTTTCAAATTTTAACTTATTCTGATTTCATATTTCATAATAAAAGTTTGGTGCTTGGGGTGCTTTTGCCATAAATGTTGGCATTGGTGTTATTGCTCTCTTGAAATTGATTAATAATCATCAAGTACGCAATATCAAAGTATCCATGTATTTGGAACGTCAGCGTTTAGTTAATCAACATCTAATTCAGACGGATGGTCGTTCTACACCGCCTGCTGTTAATTCCAGTGATTCCGAACAAGCCAAATAGTCGAGCCAATATTATACACAATATTGTCGTCCTCATCATGTGCAGCATAGTAATCATGAAGAAATTGTATTTATATGTTTTATTATCTGCATGTATTTGTTAATACTATTTACTCACTTTATTTTAATTATTATATATGATGCCTCCACTAAGTATGGAATGGACACCATTTAAGTTAGGTATTTTATATTTCTTATATTAATCTAGTATTATTTTGTCAGTACAAATTAATATTACATTTGTTTGTTGTATCAAAATAATTTGTGTGGCAAAATCAATGATCAACCATTAAAATATAACTATAAATTTAATCTCAATTACGAATATTGTACACCTAAAAACACAAAAAAAAAAAAAAAATAATAAATCTTATATGAACTTTGAAAGTTTAAACTTCAACATGAACTCCAGTTTGTTTTAATCACTTTATGATAAATTCCTCTTAGTCAAATGTTAGAAGTAAAATTGCAATACACCCAGAGAAATATCTACCAAATACATGTATAAAACGACACCATTCAGTCTCAAAAGTGTATTAACTCCATAAGAGTTTATATCGTACACTGCGTGTCCAAATCTTTAACGAAAACTAATACCACATTGGTATAAACTTGACACCATCTCAGTGTCGAATTATTAAATAAAATTATATATTCTATTTCGTGAATTCAAAACTTACGGTGTCAAAAAATCGACACCGTAAATTATCAATGTGGCCTCAACTGTTGTGGATTTTCAATCGTAATTTTCCCCTCAGTGTAAAGGTATCATCGCAAGATCTTTTACGGAAATCGGTATTGTAGATGTTAGTTTTTATTGCTGTGAAGGATTTTTAAATGTTAAATATGACAATTATAACGTCAACAAATAATTCCTTCTTTTGCAATTTGATACTGACTACTTTATTTCATTATTTAATCCGGCACTATTCCATGCCAACCTAGACAAGTTCTTCTAGTACACAGTGTAAAATGTATTCAGATCCAATATAATGCAAAGCAAAACCGAAGAAAGTTGTTGCTTCGAAATTGAAATTTGTAAAGTTGCTATTCTGAACAGTAGTTATTTTAATAACTTGGATTAATAATTATGACGGGAGTTTTGTCGAATATGTGAATATTAAATAAACTGATTTACAACAAAACATTTTAGCGAAACCAATTCAATTTTACTTGGCAACAAGAAACTAAATAAATGCAAAAATTTTAATATACTTATTAACTATAACAAAGGCATTATGCTTAAAAATTCATATAATCTACGAGGTTGCATAAACAATTTAGTTGATTTCCACGAAGAACTAAATCTAGCAAAAAAACTTGTCTTTTTAAGTGTTGGTAGCCACCACCGCCGCACCAGTTTTTAATGTTGACCAATGGACTCAAAAAAGATAATAGTAAATGACCCAATTCCATCCATTTTCTGTAGTCTTCGCCCTAATTGCTAATTATTAAATTAGCATTTAACTCGCTGCAGCATTGGTGAACCTGCGGGACTTCCATATTAGCTTGGAGAATTTTTATTTAGAAAAAACAAAATGTAATACCAAAAGTGAAAAAAACCCGAAAAATTAAACTATGATTTCTAACTCACATAATATTGTTGTATTCAGAAAATTAATAACAATCACATCTTCTAATGATCCCAATTTCATGCCTCCAAGTTTATATTTCTACTACTTCGTAACCCTTTATGAATTTCTTCTTAAATAACACGGAGTGCTAAAAAACTACCAAACTATATATATATATATATATATATATATATATATATATATATATATATATATAACTTAAATTTTTATCAATTTTTATTATTCTTATACGCTTAAAGAATATTTGAATTAAATGATTCATTGTTTTTGATTATCAAAAACCGTTCGGCATTTAAAACTACATATAATATCTTAAAGAAAATAATAAGTTGAAAACAATTGTGGTTACAAAAAACGATATTGTTACATCTCAACCCAAAAAACACATTTGAAAGTTATGGCAAAGTTACTTAGTTTAATGTCGAATAATATTTGCCCACGACTTTTTACTTATGGAAAATAAAACTAATTTGTTGTTAGACCCTATTGAATTTCTTTAATAATGTTGGCTTTTTTAACAACAGCAGTCTAAAAATTTGTGATATTATGTATTTTAATGTAAAACGCAATTAAAAATCAAGTACTATGCGACCCTTCAAGTACCTTCTCGGGTTGCACAGTACTCAGAAGAGTTCCTGTGCATCCACTCGGAGACCTAGAGGTCCATTGTGAGTCCCTTCATAGAATTTATAGAAAAGTGGAAAAAGTGGTAGTAGTGTCAGAGTGATTCAAAGAAAGAAAAAGATTAGAAGATTAAAATATTTTAATATGTATTGTAGTTCCCTAAAGATATGATAATTTAAATATGAATTATAAACTTGTTCGATGCGTTTATTTGGATTATACATATCGCCACCGAAAATGCGAAAAGTCATAACCACATTTCTTTTAATGTGTTACAGTAGAACCAAAAATATAATCAATTGAGTTTTTTACTTTTAGAATTAAGCATTTAAGTCTAAAAAAAGATATTGCAAACGACACTCAGAGTGCCAATTTTTTTCTAAATGCATTTGCATTGCATATCGTCACCTAAAATGTAAAATACCGTAACCACTTCTTTATTTTTTTTACAGTGGAAGCATAAACATTGTGAAAATGCAAAAGACCGTAACCACAATTTTCAATTTTTTGCTTTGAAATTAAGTAATTAAGTAAAATTTTTAAATCGTTCACTTAAAGCAAAAATAGATAAAGCATAAAATACTTTTCAAACCAAATTTTTCTTAATTGAAAGAAATTTACGACTGTGTTCTGTTTATAAAGTTGATGTTACGGCTTTTGACTTTTGTTATTATTGATATCATTTTTTCTGTAGGAATAAAAATTTAAAATCTAATAAAAAATCATCAAAACACTTAAAACCTAAAAGCAAATAAAAATATTGAAGTACACAAAAAACCTTATATAACCCTACAAACATTTGGAAGATATCTTCCTAGAAGATCTTTTTATTGTTTGGGCGAAAATCATCAAAGTAATATTTTTCTAATATTGTATTTTTATCAGTTTAAAGAAAATTAGGCAATAAACAATAAAAATATATTATTGGCCGTAGCAAGCAAGAAAAATATATTTACACCATATAGATGTGAAGACTGCATTTTTAAATGGAGAAATTGATACCGAAATTTACATTATGCAACCTGAAGGCTTTGTAGAATCTGGAAAAGAAAAACTGGTATGTAAATTAAATCGTAGCACAATCAGCTAGATGTTGGAATTAATGATGTTTTCATTACATTCGAATTTAGAAGGGGAAAAGCCGATAATTATTTATATATTAAAGAATATCAAAATGATTTTATATATATGCTTATACCTATACGTTGATGACATCATAATAAGCGGTTACGGAGCTAGAAAATAAAATATTGTAACTCTATCATCTACGGAAGCAGAACTCTAGTAGCTTTAACTGCAGCAAGTCAGCAAGCTGTATGAATTATTCAATTATTAAACGATTTTTGAATTGAAACTACACTTTAAATGTTTGTTGATAATCAAAGTACTTTAAAAATTCTTAATTTCAAAAGAAGATCTTTTACATAACGGAATTATTTTGTATTAATATATTCCTACTGATGAAATAATTGCAGATGTTTACTAAACCATTATTAAGAATTAAATTTTCAAAATTTTAACATTTTTTAGGATTAAATTAACATAATGATGTTATTGGGAAGGGGTGTTAATTTAATAATTTGTTCTTTAATTACTATACTCTATATATTTATATTTTGTTTTAATAATCAAGTTTTCTAAATTTTAAATGTAAATCAATTGTATTTTGTTGAAGAAAATATTTTTCATTCTAAATAAATTTTCATAGTAAAAAGACTTATTGTTTATTTTATTCAAGAATTGTGTGTTGATATTAAGAATGAAAAATTAAGTATTTTATATGCGAATAAAATATAGCATAGTTTTAAAATTTCATTAAAAAAGTAATTTAACAGTATGAACTGCCGCATTGTCCTTCTAAAATATTATAGGACTTTTTATAACATAGCAACACTGAGTTATTTCATTGCCAATCAGTCTAATGTAATCGTTACTTTTCATTCTTTTAGGAACGAATTTAATTTCAGTTTTTCTGTAGTATCTAATTCCAACTCATATCATTATACTTCATCCGCCATGTTAACGTTCGTGATAGTAATCTAAATTGAATTTCTTCTCGTCAGTAAATAATGCTTGGGGTCTCTTCTCTCTGGCAGTTACGGTCCTTGGTCTTCCAGGACTGCACAATTTTACATATTTTTTTGGGGTCTTTTAACAGATTCATCGCCACTTTTCTGTTTCCCGTTAGATTTTTGACAATTTCCGAAATCATACAATTTTCACGAAATCTTTTAATAGATTCATCGCCAAATTTTCTGTTTCTCGTTAGATTTTTGGCAATTTCTGAAATCTGCATACAATTTTCACGAAATTTTAAAATAAGTTCGATTTGTACGGAATTATTATTATTATGTTTTTTTTTACAGTTATGCTTGTTAGAATTTCCGTGGAAAATTAGTAATTGATCGAATACAATACTTTTAATGAAAACTAATTCGACTTTAAAAATAGGAATATAATTGGAATGTGCTATATTTTAATCGTTCGCTGTATATGGCACAACAAACGTATGATCTTTTCGTTGCGATTCTTTAGCGTCCAGGGGAGTAATTGCGCTCGACACCTTCCATTGTGTTTGAAGGTTTAACCATTTTGAATATAGCAGCGGGTGTTTTATTAAAAATGTTGGCTATATTTATATAGGTTTCGCTTTCTTCGTGAAGTTAGAAATCGCTCTTCGCTATCCTACACTTAATCGTGGACTATTTGCCATCTTTTAGGTCGAAATTATACCTGAATAAAAATGTTTAGATCTTAAATAAAAAGTAACTAATGATAAACAAAGTGGCAAAGAGAAAATTTTCATACATATAAGAGAAAATAAGTAAATTGTTACAATAACTTGTAAAATTATGGGGACCGTTACATGTACCGTTTTGTAAAGCAAAACAGAAATGATGAGTTTGTTTACTTATTAATGGGAAACTTCACTTAAATTATTTTCCCATATATTAACATATTTTTCTATCAGTATTATTTTTTTTAGAACTTTTTATTTTAAATTAACTATTCTGTCAGCTTTAAAATAACTTGCGGTACCAATTTTACAAATTCTTGTTTTTACGTTTTCTCTTAAAATATGCTAAAATTAAGCAATTAAATAACATTTTTTAACATTAATCAAACCAAAATTTTCTTAAATATAATTGATGATATTTTTTTAACTTAAAACAGGAAACACAAATTAAAGTTTTTAATAGCCTTTTTTATTTTTGTTTCTTTTATATATATATTTTTTTTTAATTAATCAATCAAGCAATCAATCAATAGTTTTGTATTATTATTTTTTTTTTTCTTTTTATTGTTAATAATAAACATATACTCGTATGAATAAGAATCAATAGGGTTGTTTGTGGTATGTGTATGTGCATTAAGATTTTGTGAATATAAGTAATAGTTTTTTTATATTTTTTTTTTTTTAGAAAAATCATTTTATTGAACATATTAAAATTTATTTATTTATTTTTTAAAGGAATTAAAACAGAGTTGATAAATTTAGGAAATATTAATTTAAAAAAACTGAAGCTCTAAACAAGAAAATAAAATTGTTGTTGGCATAAAATATTTGGATTTTTGTTTTTAGATGAATGTGAGTGGGTTATTGGTGGTTATGTAGTGTTGTCTCCGGTAATGTTATATTGATTTGCTTTTTAGCTTAATAGTTTGTATAATATAATTTTGGTATTGATAATTTAATTGTAATTAAAAATTATAAAGTTTGCAAATTAATGGAAATTATAAAGTTATTGTATGTTAAGAATTAAAGTGGGTTGATTGGCGTTATTTGTTTATTTGTATATAGGTTGCATTATATTTCCTTTATTTTATTACGAACGTTTTTTGTAAGAAAAATAAAATTAAAAACAACTTCTGCATGTATGTATGTTGTATTTTTTTTTTTTTTTTTTTTTTTGGCAGCATTGCTGTTTTGTATTTTCTTTGTTATTTTGTAAATCCATAATTAAAATCATTAACGACGTTGTTGAGAGGATTGTTGAGACTGTTGTTGATCTGATTCAGTTGTTTTATGGGTCTTTGAAGATGTCGACGGTTGCAAATTCGGATGCATGTGCGTTGTGGTTATAGGATTGCTGCTGCTGATGGTGGTAGAGGTGACATGGCTGCTAATGCTGCTGCTGGTTACAGATTTCGTGGCCACTTTCGTACCATCAGGTGAATTTAATTCCTTTTGATCCGTTATTAAATTTAAAACATTAGTAGCTGTATTTGCCGAAGAAGCTAAATCTAATGTTTGCGGCGTTACACGTTGGCCTTCGGTGATGTTAATGCCGCCCGTTATTGTCGCTAAGGTGCTGGTTGTTGTTGTGCCTATTTCTGTTATTGGGTTCTCAACAAGTTGTTGTAAATTTCTCAACTCTGATGATCTTAAACTGGTGGATAGACTTTCGCTCGAAGCCAAAGATGTTGACAACGGTGAGTTACGTTCGATGGATGAAGCTACATCTTTGTAATGAGTACAATAAGTTTAGCATTAAATCAAATGTATGAAAAATCAAAATATTTTGAGTTTTACCTGTTTTATCGGTATCTGGTGAGCAGCAAGCATTTCCTTGACTTACGGCTAGGGGTTTGTGTAGAGACATCATGAATTTCTCCTCCATTTGCATTATAATGGTCTTTTGCACTTCATATTTTTTATTTAATGACTTGAATAAAAAATAAAAGGATATATTAACAAACAAATTTAAAAAAAAATTATTTAAATTATTTTTAATATTTTTTTCTTAGAAAAAGAACGATATGATATCGAAAACGATATGACCTTACGTGTCGATTATAATATATTGTATAATAATGAAATTTCGAATTATTTATATCCAACAGAAACAAATTTGAAAAAACCTCAAAAATATGTATTTAAATTAAAATCTGTTTCAACAAATAGATACCAACTGAGAATAAAATATAAATTAATCATTATTTATCCGATTTTCAATGATCAAACGAAATTTTTTAGGTATGTTTTTGCACAAATGTCTGATAAAGGAACAAAAATGGTTTGCAAATATTATAACCGATATTATTTTCCTAAAAATATGTTATGATTATCTAATTTTTTTTTTTGCATTAAATAGCATTTGGAACAAAACGTCGATTATGAGGATTTTATTATCTTTATTTTTGGAAATTACAATACCAAAAATGATATCACAAATTTTTGGAAGTACGATATCATAAGGTAGTGTACCTTTCCTTAGTAAGTAAAAACTATCGTTTTAGATTCGAAAACGATTACCACATGTGATAGTTTTTATCAACTAGATGTTGTCGTTTCAATAGCTTTATAATATTGTTTAGATTATTGGAAACCAGAAAATTTGTTGGAAAAATTGTTTGTTATGTAGCCTTAAAATTATGTATAAATATTATATTTTTACAGACAACTTGAAAGACATCGAATTTAGGAATGAGTATAATAAACATCCAAGTCGTCTTTATTTTGAACAGGATAAAGATCAATTTGTCATGTTCTTTATCAAGTTTCGTTAATGATATACCGGAGTATATTGAAAATTTGTTGCGCTGCTTAAACTTATCGATATCATTACTAATATCGTTATTTTTAAAAATTATCATTTTCGAGTGCACCTTTTAGAAAGCAACCTACATATATCATTTTAGAATTATAAATTATATCATTCTTGGACTTCCTTAATGCCGAAATGATATAGTTATATACACTTTATTACATTACTACATCCATTCTTACAACATAGAGATTTGTACTACATTATCCACCAAAAAAATAAACTTTTTTGTTTATATGTACGTACTTCTAAAAAGAAAGGAAGACAAAATAAAATTTCTTTTTACAAAAACAATATATTTAAAACTAAATAAACATTTGTGAATCTGAAACGTTCCCGACGTGGATAATCGAGACGTTTAATAATTTTCAATGAAATTGTTCAGATCAGATCTCAAACGGTAATTTATTGATGTTCTAATTTTTCTCAAAATGGTTTATTATGTTTTTATTAATCTTCAGTTGCAGTTTTGACAATGGCCTCATAACTTTATTATTTGTTTATTTTAAATGAATCTCTTCCACGGATAATTTATCTAAGATAGCATTTAACTCTAATCTATTCTACTTCTATGAAATAATATATTTATATATATTAAATGGAACTACTTTGTTTTTTGTATCATGATTTTCAACAAAGTATATACAAGTATTCCAACTCTTTGACAGGAGTATCTAACTCTAAGAGTGTGTTAGTAAAAAACTACCTGACAACCGAATTTGGACTTGAGCACATGATAACTAATATTAATCTAATCTAAAATAACTTGATTCGAGGATTAAATTTAATAGCACATTTGAAAGAGTATAACGGTAGCAAGGGTAAAAAATTTTGGACACTCTAAAAAACGTTAATGTAAAAGAAATAGTATAGTTTTTTTTGCAAGCTCGAATATCTTTAAAACTTAATTTTCTTTCGATATATAGATTTTTTATTTAAAAGTTTGATGGTACAAGTTACGAGAAAGGAGAACATTACTTGTATATATTATATTATTATATCTATTTTGATTAAAGTTTTCAAATTTGCGAAATTCAGAAACTCGAGATTTTATTACACTTTTTCTCTTTCTAAAAAATCTCAAAAGTATATAACTTTAAATAACCATATTTATGGGAAGGTCTTGTGGAATTAAATGATTTAAACGGCGTGTAAATTGTGAACACATCAGCTTCATAAAGTGTGGAGTTTCCACACTAAAATAAATATCTCAAATTTTTGAAAAGCGAACTATTTCACTTCTTCCTAACTTTTCATTTAAAAATTATATTTTTCTGGATAATATTTATAAAATATAAGTAGGCTTACATATTTTTTGAAGTTTTATTAACCTATTAAACCTATATTTACTAGACTAATTAATATTGCAATTTATCGTAAACAATACAATTTAAAATATACCTAAAGAAAAATTAAAATTTATTGAATTCGCAATTGTCAAAAATGCATCTATGGATTGTAATTGTATTTTGGAGCGAAAAGGATATTTTGAAGATACTGACTGAACTACACAGAAATAAGACAATAGCCTTTTATATGTTTTTTATATTACATAAATCCAACAATAACTTCAAGAGATGAATATTTATATTATGTTCATACACATTAATTTTTGACTTGTTTTTTGAAAAACACAACGATATTAAACATCACTGTTCACATATCATTTTATTGTGTTCTTCCTTTTGGCCTGCTTTTCGTTTGCCAAAATATTTTCAAAAATTTTTGATTTATATAAAAATTTCACATATAAACATTTCTAATTCAAAATATAAAATTTTTAAAGAAATACAATTTATGAACAAATATAAATTTTATTCATAATTTTATTATTATTTTTTTAACTGTTTGACAATTTTTAAAAATTCTTTTTTCAACAAATTTCTATGTACTAAAAATACTAAAAATTTCTTCCCTGTATGGAATCGAGATGTTTTTTTTTCAAAAAAAAAAAAAAAAAAAAAAAAAAAAAACAAATCAATTTGTTTGTGTTTTTTGAGAAAACGACTTGTTTTTCAAAAAACTTCTATATGTGAACACAGCATTAAAGTTGCATACTTTTTGTATTTTGTTAACTCATTATTTTAATAAGAAAAAGTATTTTTTTAAGTTATATTTGTTTTAAGCTACTTTTTTTTGCTAACAACGTTTACATAAATATATAGATTGTCAACTCAGCAACAGCTGATTCAGCCGGAAGTTTTTCTTTTTATTTACATATTTTATATACTCGTATTTTGGATTGATGATGCCCCCATTATTATTATTTTTATATGAAAAATTTGGAATATGTATTTTAAAAAATTTTATTATGTATAGTATGTGTGCGTCCCCAAAAAGGTGAGAATTTTATTTTAATTTAAATATTTCACACATTTTAAGTATGTTAAAAAATCAAAAATTTTAAATAGCATATTTTACGAAAATGCATTTAAAAAATGTTTTATTAAAGCCGACATAAGCACAATTTTATCGCCGTTTAAATCATTAAAATTTACAAAGAAGAATTCTCAGAGATATTGCCATTTAATTGCATACTTTTGAAATTTTGTTTGGAAAAGAGAAAAAAAATCGAGATTTCGGAAATTTGCGAATCTGAAATCAACAAATGGTTTAAAGGATTTTACGTTAACTTTTTTATAGAAATTGAAAGACGCCATCTAAAAAACAAATCCTTTTTTAGGGTGTTCTTTAATGGTATTGTCGAAATGTATATATATATATATTTTTAGATAGAAAATATTTTAATAAAAATATATATATATGAAAAGAAAAATTTTTAACTTACTTTAAATTTTTCCTCGTATTCATCCTTCACAGCTTTAAAAAGACGTTTCTGCTCTGTTATCACTTTTTCATTATTCAGCAACTGGACTTGTAATTCCTGTATTTTATGTCGGGCACTTTCCAATTGTGATGATTTGTCATCTAAATTGTGCTTAAGATCTGTAAATCAATAAAAATAGTAATATTTAATTTAAATTCCTTAATAACACTGTTTTGCCATACCTTTCAACTCAATATTAAAGGCCTCCTGTAGCACATGCAACTCTTCATCCCTCGCCCGATAGTTATCCATTTCGGCCAATTTATCGCGACATTTAATCTGCACCTCACCCATAACAATAAAATCAGCTTCTAGGCGTCCCAATTCCTGCCGACATTGCAAACCCATATCGGCTTGTTGTTGAGCATGCTGCAGTTCGGTAGTTAAACTAAACACTTGACCGCGCAATGCTTCCAACTCATAATTGATATCT
Organism: Protocalliphora azurea; assembly: GCA_932274085.1. Taxonomy (NCBI): domain Eukaryota; kingdom Metazoa; phylum Arthropoda; class Insecta; order Diptera; family Calliphoridae; genus Protocalliphora; species Protocalliphora azurea. Next base: position 127,760,950 of record OW026519.1, read on the forward strand.
TTGCGTTGACTCAACTCCTCTTTAAGTTTTGTTTGTATATTTTCATTGGTCTGACGCAAACAACGATTTTGTTCCAATTCATTTTGATATTTTTCCTTTAAGGCTTCCAGTTCCTCTTGATATTCACGTTCACGCTCGTTTGTTGCTTTTTTGGTCTTATCCAATTGTTGACTCAACTCTTTGTTTTTTGTTTCGAAATCTTTAAGTTGTTCCTTTAATCGATCACGTTCCATTTCGAGACTTCTTTTATCACGTGATCGTCCCATAAGACGCCGGTTACGCTCAGCATGTATTTCTCTTCTATATCGTTCGTATTGCAGTTGCAAACATAGTAATTGAAACTGTTCCTGATCGAATCTATCCATAGCATTATTGCGTAATCCTCTTGCTATGAATTGTTCTAGGATTTCGTTAGGCGTTTGTCGGGACGCTTCATAAGCCGAACGGAAATCATTACTCTCCATTAGCATCTGCAGCAGAGATGCTTCATGATTCGGCACAGGCACTGCTTCCAAAGTCTGAACAGACTTGTCTTCCATCATTGTTTTCACCTGATGGCTAGAGCTCTTTAAAACAGAGGCTATGGCCAACATTTTAGGACATTTTTGTAAAGGTCGTTCATTAGTCGTTATTGCAAAATCTTCCTCATTTGTATCAGAGTTGTCCCCAGAAGCTTGCGAACCCTTCGATGAGGCAAGATATAGGGATGACAAAGATTTTGTACGTCTAACTTTGTGATGGCTGATATTTGAAGATTCCGTTGAACAGTTATTGCCATTGACACCCACTTTTTCACAACTCTTCTCGTTGTAACAATAGCTTGTCATGCGATTGCGTCTCTTGATACCTTTAGCCAACAGCTGCATTGAACGACTTGTGGGCATTTGTAGACCTCCTTCGGTACACATTGTTTGATCGGTTTCATTGCACTGATCACATACTTTGGTTATAGGGATCTCCATGGGTGTACTAATCGTATGCGTGGGTAGTGGTGTCGATGAAGGCGTAGGTGTGGGTGTAGGAGTTGCCGTCAATGCCGATAAAGGTGTTGTGGAATTTGAATAAGTATGCCTACTACCTCCCATCATCGCATAGTTGCTGTTTATTTCAACATCAGGAGTACGACACATATCACTCGGTGTTTGAAAACCCAGTTTAGCGGACTGGGCTTCAATCGTTTGAAATGGACTTTGAGTTTGCCGACGATCTTGCAAAATCTGTTGAATCTTGCGATCATAATTAGTGTTTCCTCTGGTCACCAAACGGGTATTTAATTCTTGCTCTACGTTCGTAGTTGATGTACCACCCAAGGACGCTGTGACATCGGGAAAATTGAAATGTTGCTGCTGCTGATAATTGTGTGAGTGGTGAGCCTGAAGAGAGTCTTTACCTCTATGTGGTGAAGATGGTTGACTAGAGGCGAATATATCCCTCACGGCCAATGGATTGGCTACACCAGAAGTTCCGCCCAATGAAGGTCTCTTCAGGTCGCGATTATCTTTTAATGGCGTAGTTTCTGGGGTAGCTTCTACTGCCGCCTCAGGCGGAGAACAACCACTAACCCCTAAAGTGCCCTGATTAAGAGCCGATGCTGTAGACGACGTGGGTAAAGGCATCATATATGGTGTGGGGGTAGGTGTTAAAGGAGTATGACTTGCATTCATAATTTCATGATAAGGACTCCATATACCCGAGTTACTACCACTGCCACTATGTTGTAGACCACCAGCACCAACAGCCGATAGTCTCTGTTGTTGAGGTTCTCTGTAAGCTTGTCGGACAAACGTTGAGGTAGATGTAAATTGATAAACTGTTGTTGTAGTGGTTGTTGACGTAGCCCCAGCTGCTAGTATAGTACTAGATCTGGACCCTGTAATACCTCCAGAGCTATCAACTATAGTAATGTCTTGGTATTTCATAGGCAACGATAAGCACATACATTCAACTACCACATCATGTGGCTGTATATCTTTCCATCTTTCCGAATTCATTTCAGTCTCCGTTGTCGCTGTTACCAACATGGGATGCAATCGCACCGTTTCCAATAGGGGTTTAATGGTGTGCTGAAATATGGCACCTTTTTCTTTACGTATAAATTCCGTTAAGAAAGCCACAAAATTGCACGGAAACATGCCATACAGTCGATGAAATAACATTTGCAAACCCAACTGCAAATGTACCAATTTATCTTCTGATAAACGTGTAGTATGTTGATTGTTCCATGATGCTAAATGGGCGAAAACAGCAAATAAATCACTGAGGAAATTCGGTACCAAATTGGGTATTATTGGTAGTAATGTTATAATGGCCAATAAAGCACTCATCAGGGGCACAATTTCCTTTTCGATCTACGAAAGAATATGATGAATTTAGTTTTATTTTATTATTAATGAAAAAACTTACTTATTTTAAAAAAATAATATATATATTTATATTAGGGGTATAACTTTTTTTTATAAAAAAAAAAAATAATAATAAAATAAATAAAATAAAATATCATGGTACCAGGTCATAGCCCATGTTGTATTGATACTAAAAATCGTTTTCAAAAATTATTTCGATGAAAAAACCTTCCACATCGAAAGCCTGTACTTCGAAATTTGTTTTGTTTTTCACTTTCGTGCTTCAAAACAAAAACAAAACAAGGCAATTAAAGCAGGAATTGCTGAAAAAAATTTTGTGTGTGAATCTGTGTTGCCGTTTGGCTACATTGTTACATTTTTCGTAATTTTTCAACGCTCCACGTAACATGTATAATTTTTTCTTAACTTACTATGTATAAAAATTATATCATTGACGTACATAGATCATGCAAATATTTATTTATTTATTTATTTAAAATTCACAGTAATATAAAGAAGCCTCCTTTTGGAAGCCAACATTTGGAACAATTTTTTTCAGACTTTCTACAAAATTACCTCCTAACATATCACTTCTGTTGAAGAGAACAAAATTTGATATATGCTTTTTTCTTGCACGTGGCAATTTTCCGATTTTCGTGGCAGATGAAATTATTTCTATTTTTTAGTTATCTCACTTAAGAAAATAAAGCCTTTGTTATATAAATTAAAATATTACATTTGTTTTTAACAATACTATTTTTAAACCATAAAAGTAGTAACAATGCCGGATATTTTGGTCTAATATGGCGCAACTGATTTATTAAATGAATTTGCTAATTTAAAAAGTTTTATTCACAGGCAGCATTTTCATCTCGATAACAAAACATTAGGGCTATATCCTAATTTAATTACTGACGACTATTGCCGTGTTCAACAATATAAAAAAGCAATACGTATTTTAAAATGTAATATTTAGTGGACACAAATTATTAAATCAGTTCAATTAACAGCACCGTCAAAATTAAAATATATTTTAAATATTAATAAAGGTTTCTCTGTATTGCCGGACTTCGGCCGGACTCAAGAAATTTTTCCTCTGTATATGTTAGAAAACGAACTTCGCTGAATAAACGTTTTTTCTAAATAAAAAAAAAAAAAAATTGTAAAATCCGGTAATATTAATGAAAATGCCATTTTTCCTCTTAAAGATTTATTGAATATGGGGTGGGCAACCTTTTTACATTACTTTCATCACAAGTAAGAGTACTACTGAATCATTACCAAAATTATTTAAAAAGCAAATGTACAGCTTTTTTTTAATGAGAAAATTTAGAAAACTCAGTATTTTTAAACGCCAAATATAACGGAAAATTTATTTAAAATCTATTTTTATATTAATGTTGACTAAAACATTCATTTAACATTATATTTAACGCATAACAAGTTTAAAAATTATAAAAACAAATATTTTTCCACAAAAATATGCGATGTTATCGTATTTTATGAAAAAAAAAAACTATTTTATTGAAGACAATAAAATCTTGTTTTTAATAAAAAAAATATATGAAAAAATTTTAAAAATCTTAAATTCAAACCACGAAAATTTAATATCGCGTTTCTCAATATTTTTTTTATGACTTATAACGTAATTCCCTGCGAATTTTGATATTCTCAAGAAGTTATAACCCTGATGTATATATTTAATATAATTTCTTGTTAGAAAGTTTTTATGAAAACAAATACAAACCTCTAACTGTTTCAACCAATGTAACATGTCCTTAATTAAACGATGTTTTTCCACCTTAAATAACCATGTGGGATGGCGACGAACAACAAAACAAAATAAATTTAAAGAATGAACACGTTGTGATGGTGTTTTTAACCAATCGGCCAAACGATCAAATAGATAGCCATCATGCGGAGACTGGGCCTTAACTAAAACTTCAATGATGCGTGCAGAACCAGTCTTTAAATAATATTCCATCATATTGTGAACAAGCCATTGATCTTTGGCTGAAAAAGTATAAAATGAAAAATTCATATTATGTATTTGTCCCAAAGATATTCCAAACAAAACTTACTCAGTGTAAATTGATCCGCTAATTTCTTTTTGGCTTCTTCACATTCATGATTTTGATTGGACTCCAAATCGTTAAAAATTTTCTCTAAATCCATGTTCTAATATACTGTTTTGATTTGTCTTATACTCAGGAGAAAAAAAATGATAAATGTTCTTTTTATATTTTCTTTGATAATTTAAAAATTTGGAAAAATTTTCGACTTCTGTTTCTGCTTTTTCTTGGGAGTAGGAGAACTTTTTTTCCGTTTATGTTCTATTATTTAGAATTGATTGATTTAGTGCAGCAAGATGGAATCTACGTCAGAATGACAAGTTTATATAGGTTTTGTCTTGGGCTATTGTTGTTTGTGTTGTTGCGGTAAGAGAATTTTATCAGGTGCACCAGTACTTCCAATTGTTGTTTGTTATGGTAACGACTTGCGGCTGTTCGATGAGTCGGTTTAATAACAATGGGGGACGTTGTATTGATGAAGAAGAAGGATGAGTTGGATGTCGTATCTAATTTAGTGGTACTAACTGCTACGTCTTCGTCTTTTTCTGCTTCTGCTCTGCTTCTAATCTAAATTAAATATATATAAATGAAACACATATTACAAATTTGTTACCGATTATGTCCTCCATGTTACCTTACTGTTATATTATAAATAAATAAAAATAAATATTTTCAAACATGCATATTTATTTCAAATCTTCAAATTATTCCATTCACACATTCTCCTTCTCATGTCCATGTATGCTGGCTAAAAGTATTTTTCCCCGCACTACAAATTTGTGAAAGTTTATGTCGTCTGTGCCAATGTCAATGTTTTTGTTGTTGATGATGTTCAACAACATCCTTTTCATTTTATTTTCTTTTTTTATTTTTTTACTAAGAGAAAAAATAAATAAAATGAAAAACAGCTGGCTGAAATACAGGCAGGCTGCCTCTCATCAATATGACAAAAGAATGCACTAACTCAACTCATGTAATATTTAGGACCGAAAAGTGACCGACCCCACATGCAAGTCAAGCCCCAAATTCTATTAATGCAAGTTAAATCAGCAATCACGCGTCTGTTTAGATATTATATTTTTTATAAGTTTCATTTGCATTTTCTTTGGCATTGCGAAAACATAACCACTAATCATATCGTCACCATTACATACCTTCTCTTGTTTCATTGTTTTATTCTTCGTGTCCTCCAGTTGAGTTCCTTCTTTTTTTCTTGGATTTCCTCCTTTCTAATGCAAGTTTTGTTATGTTTTGTTCCAAATAAATAATTTCTCTCTACTTCCTTCCCTTGGGTGGTTGATTGATATTTTGGTCTTCCTTTTTTCACTAGCGTCGATGTCTGTAAGTGTTGGTTGTTTGATTGGGTGCGTAAATTGTTGCAATTTCCTGTCGTTCAGAAATCGTAACAATATAAAATTTTGTAAATTTTAAAAAATTTTACATTTCATCGTGCACCTTGTCGTATCATTTATGATTTTTTTTTTCTTCTACATTCCTCCAAAACGAACGATATTACCAGAGTAGAAGTTAGTTGGAGGAGGAGCAAAAAGAAGACAAATAAAACAATAGAATAAAGTAAAAGAACAACAGAACTGTAAAAAGCTGTTGGAGGCCCCAAAGCCAGTGACGGTATTTTAGCTAATTTTTCCATTAAATCTAGCGATTTTTCAAGTAATTGGTTTAGGAAAAATGTTTTATATAATATTAGCGGTTTTTTTTAATAAAAAGGTATAAATCAAGATCACCGGAACTATTGATTTTTAAATAATTTTGATACTGATCAATAGTTTTTTTCACTTGCGATCTTAGTAATATAAAAAAAATTTGTCAGGTTATTCTAAGTTAACGAGTTATGGGTCTTTAAAAAATCGATATATTTTTCTGAATAACTTTATTAATACATGTGCGATCTGAATTATGATGATGCCATTTTAAAGCTCTTTTAATGATATATAACATGACCATGTACATTAACTCCTTTGTTGTAAAATAGACATTTTCTATCGATATAGCGGAAATTAAAAAAAAGAAAGATATTTAGAAATAGCTTATTCTGCGAATCAGGTGTTCGTCATATCCGATTGACCTGAGATAAGAATTTAATGAATGTTCGCAAAAACGAGTAATTTTCGAAACAAATATGTTCGAGAAATTATCGAAAATTAAATGAAATATAAATGCTCGTAGCGCCACAACTTACTCAATAGTAAACATTCGAGTAATTTTCTAGAATTCTTAAAATAATTTTTTTTTTTTTTTTCGATAAAATCCAGAAAGTAAATGTTTCGAGAAATTATCTATTCTTTTTAATTATTCGATATTTTCTTACTTTAATCAAAAAGCAACGTATTTTCTGAATTATAGTTCATATCGATCGGTTAAAATTATTGTTTTTGAAGTTTATGATGTTAGTTTAATTTCAAGAACTTTTTTTGTAAAAAATAATGTTCTAGTTTTAGAAAAACGGTAAGTAACTTTTGTTTCTAAAGATATTGCATTTTTATATAAATGATTGATTTATTTTCTTGCAGATTAATTTATATTATGTTTTCACTGAGTGGAAAATAACATGTTTTGAATAAAACAATTGAAAGTGTTTCCACTGTTTCGTTTTCATATTGTCGAATTTTCGAACTATTTCTGACATTTTCCTTCACAAATAAACTCTTACCAATCATTATTTGACCAATTATTAAAACATTTTTCTTAACACTTTATTCAGTTTTTATTTTTCTTTATTAAATTTTTATAATTTGCTAGGGCAAAACCAGTTCGAAAAATAATAAAAAAATAATTGTTTTTATAATAAAATTTTATCTACTTGTTCCCATATATGCTGATATAAATAAAAAATTGCAGTACCTCTGACGACGTTTTGTTACTTGTTATGATAGGAAAACCTTTCGTTTTGTTACATAGTGTCTTCAATAGAGATTTTTTTATCAAGACTAAACGCGAATTTGTGGAAGGTGGCAGCAGTTGCACAAAAACTACAATATGGCGTATTCATTATTGTTTTTTATATATGCAGTTTGACAACTGTAACACCCAAAATAATAATCAGCTGTTTAACTAAGGTTATCTTGTATATATTCGCACTGATTTTGACGTTTGTTTTGATAAACATTTGCCTAATGTAGACACTAGGTTAACTTAGTGTCTACATTAGGCAAAATTTTATTGATCAGTGCGAGTATATACAAGGTAACCTTAGTTAAACAGCTGCTTATTATATTGGTTGTTACAGTTGCCAAACTGCATATATAAAAAACAATAATACGCCATGTTATTTTTGTGCAACTGTTGCCGTCTTCGACAAATTCGCGTTAAGTTTGACGTTTGTCTTGATAAAAATGTGTAATGTAGACATTATGAAACCGTTTAGACGTTCTAATAGCCGATATTGATCCGTCGCCGACAATTTTTACAAAAGCCGCCGCTGTTAAATTTTTTCGGCGCAGGTCTCTGGCCTTAAATCGTTTCAAGTAAGTAAATGGGAAGAAAATGTTTGAAAAATGTATTTTGTATCAAAAGTTTTTAATAAGACCGTATGCTACAAACGTCCAAACAGCAAAAGCTTTGAAAGGGTATTTAAATTGTAAATATGTAACCATCGACTTATGCAATAAATGTTAAAACCCACATTTAGGAAATGGAAAAGTGTTGTTGGTTTAGAAGTACATGCTCAAATAGCAACAAATTCGAAATTGTTTTCGGGTAGTGGGACTACATTTGGTTTACCTTTGAATTCGGCAGTATCATATTTTGATGCATCTATACCAGGCACATTGCCAGTACTAAATCGAAAATGTGTGGAATATGGAGTTAAGACGGCTTTAGCATTGGGTTGTAAAATAAATCACGTTTCTATGTTTGATCGAAAACACTACTTCTATGCGGATTTACCGGTTATTATAGATGAAAAATATATGTATATGGATCAGTTTTATGTTTATTTATTACTTTTATTTTTGTAGACAGGTTATCAAATTACCCAACAACGGGCAGCTTTGGCCAATAATGGTGAAATTACTTTTCCCGTTATACAGCCAGGTAAAAATATTTACCATAAAACTGTGCGTTTACTGCAATTACAGTTGGAACAGGATAGTGGTAAGTCTTTGCATGATGATGAACTTAAAAGAAGTCTGGTCGATTTAAATCGCGCCGGTTTGCCTCTTATGGAATTGGTATTTGCTCCCGACTTGGAAACTGGTGAGGAAGCGGCTTCTTTAGTAAAGGAATTGATATTGATTTTGAAGCGCTTGCAAACGTGCTCATGCAAAATGGAAGAAGGTGCTTTACGTGTCGATGCTAATATTTCTATTCATGAAGAGGGTGAACTTCTTGGTGTACGCACTGAAATTAAAAATATTGGATCTGTTCGCAGTATTTCCCAGGCCGTTTCCTATGAAATTCAACGTCAGTTTGAAATAGTAGTCCGGGGTGGTGTTATTACAAATGAGACTCGGTCATGGGATGCTGAAAATCGTTGTACAGTAGCTATGCGTGATAAAGAAGCCTTACAAGATTATCGCTTTATGCCAGAACCAAACCTACCGCCATTAATATTAAATATGTCCGACAAAACAGATTGTTCGGACACTTCTTCATTGGTTTCAGTACCGGTTGTGGCAAAGGAATTGCCAGAGTTACCGGAGGAGACAAGAAAACGTCTTGTGAATGATTATAAACTAAACCAGGAGATGGCAATTATATTGGTTGTAAGTTAATAAATTGAGTTATTTCAACCTACATTTTTCAGATATGAACATGACAGCATATACACATGAATGATGGGACTGCGTACTCAGTTTCCCTTTTCATGTTCGTTTATTCTTTTAAACGTACTTTCAAATTTCAAAAATAATATCATTGATTTCATATAAATTTAATATAAATTATTTTAAAATCTGTTAGCTGATCAACGGTGCCAACATGGATATCAAATAATAGAATATGATTTACAAATTCTTGTACACTTTTTTATTTTAACTTTTTAGAGCTTTATAATGTCAAAATGAACTTCAAATATCTTATTCTTGAGATTTTCTAACAAATTATTCTGAAATTTATTAGTTATAAAAATATCATCTCAATGCTAAAATTTTATAAAATTTTTAAAATGTCCTTTCTGAGATTACTTTTTCCTCACTTTAACTAAAGGCAGTACCACTTCAAATTCTGATGAAAAACCTATGAGTTTAAAATTAGCAGGTCAGCGGTGGGATGTTTTTAATTTTTAACAACTTAGATGTAATTTTTAATTAATCATTATTTATATTATCTTTGTATTTAAGTTGTGTGGAAAAACGAGTCCTACGAAGTGAAGAAAATTCATACTCAAAAAAAAAAAAAAAAAAAAAAAATTATTTCCTTACGGAGTTCATTAAAGATATGAGTGAATAATTAGCATTCAGTTTTTGTTTAAAAAAAGTAATTTATCTAAATGCCTTCTGTTTTTAGACTTTTTTGTGTTTCTGAACAAATGTTTAAGAAGTGTTAAAAACCAAGGAAAAATTGGATCAAAGAAGTAATTTAATACCGTAATTTTTATAACAATGTTAAAAATAACTACTAGAGGAGTTGAAAATATTCATTGGATACTTTTAATGTAATTTAGATATCGTTTGCAAATAATGGCTTTCATTATTTTTTTTTCTGGGATGTATTGAAATTTTAAGTATTATTTAATAATAATTGGCACAATCAGTTTTTATTGACAAGCTTATTATTTTATTCATTTATTATTATTATTATTTTTTTTTTGTAAAATTTTCAAAAGTCAAAGTCGAAATCAATAAAAAAAATATATTGGCTATATGCTCATTTACTTTGGTTAAACACACCAAAAATATTTTCTGAGCCACGCCTTTTATAACGGCTGGGTGATCATTTTAGTGAAAAAAAGTCAATTTTTGAAACAAGTTTTTCCTGTACTGGTATTTCAGTATGAAAAAGTGTGAGTTTTTTGAATTCCCTCATTTTAATACACGTTTATCTATATCATGCCAAAATTTCATTGCAATGCCTCTCTCTACTAGTTTAAATTTTATATAGGTCCAAATATTAACATTATACATGAAAAATATACCAAAAATCTAAATTATATATTTTTCGGATCATGGCCTGTAGAAATTTCCCCGCCTTCTATAGTCTGGAACAAAAAAATATTTTAGAAGTGAAAGAATGGAAAATAACCCAAAAAATTAAAATTTGTTTAAAGCTTAAACTTTAGATTAATATAGATAGATAGATAGATAGAGAAGGTTGACATGATACCAAAAAGTACCACATCTCCACCCAGAGACCGATCTCGGTCCATTGTGAGTCCCTTCATTGTAAAGCTGAAAATAGGAGAATAGAAATAGAAAAGAAAATAATAGGAATGAAAACGAATCATATAGGAGGATTAGCAATGTTACCAATCCCCCTAGAGTTGTACCCCTGATTCTCCCTTAAACAGTCGATTCCCATGACGAAGCCTATGACGTCTGCAAGTTCTACGTCCCGAACGTCACTTAGCCCGCCGAGGAATTGGCTGCCCAGCCATTTCATCCTACGATGCTGCAATCGTGGACAATGGCATATAATGTGCTCAATAGACTCGGTCTCGTCGACGTCTCCACACATTCTACAAAAATCGGAATTGCCAGCGTCCCATCTAGACCTAATCTTTCCTATCAAACAGTGACCCGTTATGGCCCCTATCATGATTCTTAATCTTCCCCTATTCAAGCCCAGAGAGTGCTAGTGCCTGCCTTGTCTAATGCTGGCCATATCGCCCTCGACACCTTAGAGTCCCCTCTACTCTCCCAAGCCGAATTGGTTCTGACCAATATCCAATCAATTGATCTTCCCATAGAAGAAACTCAGTGGTGGTTTCCCTCTCCGAGACATCCTTTGCTGCGCCTTGCCAGTTCATTGCCTGGCAGTGGCCAGGCACCCAGTAGAGTCTCACCATGTAGTCTTTCATCAGCTCTCTCAGTGACTTCTTCCAGGCAGCAACCAGCCTGGATTTCACCAAATGTGGCCTTCAGAGCCGCCTGACTGTCCACGTAGAGAGTAACTTCAGTACCCCTCTGGTTATTTCTGCCTGATTATTTCTGCGGCTTTCAGGATGCCTTGAATCTCAGCCTGAAAAACTCTGCATTCATCAGGGAGTCTAAAAGAGCCTTTCAGATCCGTGCCCATAATATAGACTCCCGCACCAGTACCTATGTTCATCTTCAATCCGTCCGTGAACACTGCACAACCTTCATATAGCTTCTCAGTGTCGGACCAGATCTCCCTATCAGGTATCACCACGACAGGATTTACCCAAAGTCCGATTCAGCGACCAATGTAATCTGATGCCCCCATGGAGTTCAGATTAACCTCACCATAACTGATCTCGTATGACACTGGAGTGATCTGTTCTTGATGAACCTAATAGTCCTAATTCCTTAAGTCTTAGTAGACTCCTTGCTGCCATACCCTTCACAAACTCTTCAATGGGTAAGAGATGAAGTATGACATCCAGAGCCGCTCGTGGTGTGCTTCTCATTGCACCTGTAATGCCAATTGAAGCACACCTCTGTGCCTTCGACAAAAGGTTCCTATTACTCTTACGTTCCAGTGCCTGCCACCAGACAGAACAACCATAAGTAAGTGGTGTAAATCCAATTTACAACTTTTGGTTTGAGCCCCCAATTCCTACCTATGGAGTTTCTACAGGTGTAGTAGGCATTGAGGCCACGTTTGAGTCTCTTCTGAACTTTCCTCTTCCAGGTCAGCTTACTATCGAGGAATACTCCCAGATATTTCGCTGAGTCGGAATGCCTCAGTTCAGTTCCACACAGTACCGGTAATCTGAAATTCTCTACCTTGTACCTTCTAGTAAACAGAACCAACTCTGTCTTTTCCGGATTCACTCCCAGCCCCCTATCAGCGGCCCAAGAGGACAGTTCACCCAGCGCGGACTGCATGATCTCACTGATTGTGGGAAGGAATTTTCCCTTTATCAGTATGACCACATCATCAGCATATGCCACGATCTACCGTCCCCTGCTGTCAAATTGATGCAAAATCACGTCGACAGCCACTAGCCACAGCAGGGGTTTGAGTACTCCCCCTTGCGGTGTCCCCCTAGTCACTAGTTTCCTTAAGCATACTCCACCCAAGCTCGACTTGACAATCCTGTTGCTTAGCATGAGGATTATCCATTCAATCAAGAAGTCATGTACTTTAAGATCCACCAGCGCCTGCTTGATGGCGTCAATCTTGATATTGTTGAACGCTCCCTCAATATCCAAGAACGCGGCCATGGTAAATTCCCTATACCGAAGTCCTTGTTCTATATATCCCACCACGTCATTCAGCGCACTCTCAACAGATTTACCCTTCAAATAAGCATGCTGAGCACTACTCATGATGTTGGTGTCAATAGAATATCTTAAATATAGGTCTATCAGTCTCTCTAATGTCTTCAAAAGTAAAGACGATAGGCTGATAGGTCTATAATCCTTGGGTTTCGAGTGACAAGTCCTACCACCTTTAGGTATGAATATGACCTTTACCTCTCTCCACCCCCTCGGTATGTTTCTATGTACCAGTTACCCTTTAAAAATCTCAACCAGTAGTAGACGAACCACCAACGGTGCATTCTGCAACATGGCCGGAAAAATACCATTCGGGCCAGGTGACTTATAAGGCTCGAATGAATTCACCGCCCATGTAACTTTCTCAACCGTAATCAGGTCTCTCATCACTGTTTCAATTATCCCACTGGCGGACTCTGAGAAGAAGTGCTCTTCCTCACCTGATCCCTCCATCAATGGATCCCTACAACCCGGAAAATGGGTTTTCAAAAGCACATTAAGTGACTCAGAGCTAGACTCCGTCCATGAACCATCTGATCTCTGGATACTCCCAGGAACACTAGGGTCCTTTGACAGTATCTTCCTGAATCTGGATAGTTCATTGACAGAGTCAATCCAATCTTCGTCCTTACCAGTTCTATGGGCTCTCTATAGGTGCACACTCTATAGGTGCTCCAATCTTCGTCCTCTGACCACCAGACTGGCTGTTTCCTTCTGCCCGGATAACTCACCAGACAGTTGAGCTCATAGCTTCTGTTAATAGACCCCGTTACCTTTTCTACCACTTCGTCAAGATTATCCCTCGACATGAACTCCCTCGGAGTTCCAGTCAATCTTGACTCCAGATCCCGCCCAAAAGCGTCCCAATCCGTCCTTCTAGGATTCCTAAAAGGTTTCCCTTCAGAACCCAGAAAGTTCAGATTAAAGGTTATCCTGGCATGGTCAGAAAAAGTGCATCCCATAGCCACCCTCCAATCCTCAACTAGGTCCCTAGAGTTAGTCAATGTGATATCTATTACCGAGTTCCTATCCTTCGTCCTGAACGAAGGGGTATTACCCCTATTACAGATTAAAAGATCATTCGTAATAATGAAATCAAATGTTGACTCACCTCTCTTATTAGCATCCCTGCTACCCCATTGACTGTGGTGTGCATTAGCATCGCAACCGAGCAATAGACGTACTCCATTCCGTCTTGCGTACTCGGCTAAGGTGGTTCCAGCTCCTCGTAGGGCATGTATACCGAGGCCAAGGCCAGTTTACTGCCTCCTAACGCCTCTCCTTGAACGACCGTCAGGTCTCCATAACTGAAAGAATTAAGAAGAATTAACTGAAGTTCATTCTTCACTAGAATACAAGTCCTCACCTTGTCCTCAGTGGACGGCCCGAACAATTTGTATCCTTTAGCCCTTAGACCACAGTCCTTTTTGTTATTAAACCAAGGCTCTTGGATTAGGGCCACGTCCACATTGGTCTCACTGAGGTAGGTTGTTAATTCGGTCGAGGCCGCTTCACAAAGGTGCAGATTTATCTGCACCATCCGCAACCTCTTTGGCTATGTCATTTTTCGTGTAACGAAATTTGAAATTTGTGGAACATGACCAGCTTTCTTGGAGGTAGGGGGTATCTCATCTCCAGGCAGAGCTCCCCTAATGGACCTCATCTGAGAGTCCTTAGCGGAGCTCGCAAGAGTTTGGTTTACCCTCTCTACTCCCTTCACTACTTTTTAATATAACTTAATATTAATATAACTTTTATCGGATAGACATATTTATATTATTTTTGAAGCTATATTATTTAGAATTTTGTAAGAAACCTAATAAATATTTTCAAATTAAGGCCCCAAGTTAAAAAAAACGAGGGTAAAAATGAGGGTAAATTAGACCTAAACACCTCTTAAACTAAAAGAGATAACCTATATATAAGCATATTTTTGTAGATATTTACAAGGATTACCTATATGTACAAAATTTTTACAATCAAGTCATAAATAAATTTTTTGCAAATTTTAAAAAAAAAATTACATACCCGAGGTAACCAACTATGTTACCAAGGATCTGTGCTCCTTTAAATCAACTCGAAAACACCTCAGCTCTGACAATTGTTTAGAAATAATAATGCTACCTTTTACTCAATATTTCAAAAAACCGCTAATATTGTCAGTGCAAACATTGAATTTTCAGATTATACGCCATAAAACAGAATTTTTTTATCCAATAACTTCATTACATTACAAATTATTTTGACACCTGTAAAATACATATACAATACAATACATGCTTTTGAGGTGCTTCAATAGCCAAAATGAAAAAAATCATGATACAATGAAGTAGAGGAAGATCCGTTCTCTCTTTTCGGCTCCATACTAGCTTTCTTACGTTTGAGCTGCTTGTTATGTTATTGTGCTACAATTTTTTTAAATTTAATTTTAAACAAATTATATTTTTAAACAATTGATACATTCATTGAAATAAAAGTGAGAAAAATATTTCAATTTAGGGTTTATGTTCAGAATAAAGATTTTCATAATAAACACTTTAACATTTTTATAATCTATTACTGCATTATATGATGTTTGATTGGCTTAGTAGTCATTATTTTATCGATGCATTCAATTTTATTTATTTATATTAAATTAAATACTTCTACTGTAGCATGTTAAATACTTTTGTTTAAGGTAACAAAATCTCAAGGTCAAAATCTCATTAATAATACTTTAAATAAACTTTTTAAAATATATTTGCTGTAATTTAATAGGTTAGTGAAAGAAATATATAAGGCACAATTTTTTGTTAAAACAAATTACACAATTTTGATAACAATTTGCCAAATATAATTTTCTTTTGTTGTAATATGGCAACGATTTTTTCGTTTGTTTATAAACAAATATATTTCAAAAATCGGTATTACCATGTTTCCTTATATCATGCTTTATATTGCCTTGTTTCTTTATACGTTTCAGAAAATCTATTCTGTTATGAATACTATTCTAGAAAACAAAACTGCCTGCTTTAAAAAATAATATTGTTTTATATATTTTTCGTAAAATATAAAAAGCACCCCTTATATATGGAATTTTTCTTGTGTGTAAAAAATAGAGTTGCGTTTTGAATTCCCCTGCACTATGCGTTAAATTTTTTATTTTTTTTGTCGTAATCACTCTTTTGACCATTTTCAATTAAAGCTAATTAAACATACCATAAACCTAATATTGTTGTTATCTGTTTAAAAGTTATATCATAAATTGTTTCATTAAACATATTAAATAAATTGGTCAAAATTATTAAGCCAAATACTAAAATGATTTTTGACTAATATTTAATAATTTTGTTAGTAAAGTATATAAATCAATAATATGATTAATTAGCCACTTTAGTCCTATTTTATAGCTCATCATTAGTTTTTAAAATAATATTTTACATATTTAGTAAAATCACACAAATTTTTAATAATTTCAATCACTTCGATTTTTTTTTATTGAAAAGAAAAAAAAAAAATAATAAAAAAGGAAAATATCTTAAGCCGAGATAAGGCCTTTTAATCATAAAAAGTACATTTTAAAGACGTATCGTTTACACTAATCGGCGTCTTTGTACTATTCCTAGCATTGAAATTATAAAGCACCAAAAAAATTACTATATTTTTGAAAAACTTTAGCTCTCCTGAGAAGTTGAAAATTCTAATGGTTTTTTTTTCTTTAAGTTCGCAGTTTTATTCAGAAGTGTATGTATGTATTATATTTTCAAAAATGTTATTTTTTCATATAATACTCAGCTATTATATATAAAAAATAAATATTTAAAAGTAACAATTTTTCTAAAAAGTTTAGTTTTTCCTTATAAATTATGAGTTTTTATCTTTAAATCTTTAAAAAATTATTTCAGAATGAACCCATTCTGTTGGACCATTTTATAAATATAATTAAAAATCTACCAGCCATACCAACAAAACTTGCATCCAACTTCCTTATTAACGACTTACTAACTTATTGCAATAAGTTCAACATTGATTTGGAGAAATGGTGAGTAATACTTTTATATAAAAAAATATAATTGAATTTATTAATATTAAATGTTCTCTATGAAGTCAGGTGAATTACAATCATTTAAAGGATATATTAAAATCTTTACATGCTGAAGAAATTAACTTACAAGCGGCCAGAAAATTAATTGAGCTAGTAAATGATTCACAAATTGAAATTGATGAGGTAAAAGTAATACATTACATTCGTAATGATATATTTTTAATAAAATTTAAATTTCCTTCAGCTAATTAAAACCCACAATCTTGGACAAATTTCGGATATGAAGACTATTGAAAGCTATTGCAAACAAGCTATTCAAAATCAACCTAAGGCGGTTAAAAATTATCAAAGTGGAAAAAGCAAAGCTTTGTTTTCCATAGTAGGTGAAGTAGCCAAGTTATCGGATCAAAAAGCCAATATGAAAATTGTTGTTAATTGTTTGGAAAATCTACTTAAACAGAAATAAAACAATTAGCATGTTAAAATTTTTTAATATTAAATGTTTCTTTTATTATTTAATGTATTTTTCTTTATGTTTTTAATCTTGAGTGCTTAAAACGGTTTATGTGTAAAAAAAGTTTTTTTTTTTTGGTTCATAATTAAAGTGACTGTAAAACGTTGTTCTCTTTTTTAAACAGGAGAACCGTAACAGTATTTCTGAAAAAAAAAAATAAATAAATAAATAAACATATTTTTGTATTTCCTACTGTATTGAACACACTATATACGATTGTCTATCTATGCAGACAACGATAAGCCTTCTCTTAAGGATTTATTTTAGGATGTTGTGTTTTGGTGTTTTTTTTTCTGTTTTTCTAATGTTTTGCTAATTTTGTTTGTAATGAGTTCAAATAATGAGTTGTGTAAAAGAAATATTGTAGTAAATGTGAGTTTCTTTGAACAATGATGAATATATTTCTGTTTTTTTTTTTTTTTTTTAACTTATATTTATGTTTTGGTATTATTTTTGTTTGAGTTTTGTTAAAAATATTTTCTTTTTTTATAAATTTGAAGTTAACATTTTAAAATAAATGCATTAGTTTTTAAAAATTTTGGTAGGAATGCGGCAGTTGTTTTACATTTTTGGCTTATAAATCCATTTAATCCCTATCGTAGTCTCGGCAGGTTGAAGGAGGTAAACTCATTGAAACAGCATTATCTAATCTGTAAGAAAAAAAATCAATTCGACTTGTGAAAATTATTTATAATTACTCTTTCGATAAGTGCAAATAAATAAATAAATAATAAAAAAATAAAGTTCATTAATTAAGCAAATATTTTAATCATTTTTAAAATATTTTCTAATTTTTATCTCAAGTCTAACATATCTAACGTATGCGAATTACAGCAAGACTTTTGGAGCTGGTTAAAAAAATTTTACTTGTGTAAAGAGATTTTATTATCAATTTTAGATGACCATGTATCTTCTCATTATATTTTAGAAATTTTTTATGAAAATCGGACTTCAGTTTCTTCAAAATATTGACAAAAGAAGAACTACCTTGAAAAAAACGTAATTTTTTCGATTACATAAATATAACCCCATACAAAATGATTTATACTTTAATTCAAATAGCAATAAGGGTCGGAGAAAACATTTTATGGGTTGAAGTTAATTTGTGCGGATTTGTTTTTTTTTTTTTTTTTTTTTTGAAGTTTTCTAAAATCTGAATTTACTGCATTTTTTGGTTAATATATTAAGCTGTGTAAAGCAAAGTTCATTGATTTTATAAAAAGGAACATCGAGGCATACTTTCCTATAAAGATATATCTTCTAGATTTCCTTAATATCCGTATATATCGACAGGGTGATTTTGAGGGTTTGGAAAAATCTCTAAATTGAATCAAAGTTAAAATTTACAAATATTTCTAAATTAGAATCGATTAATAAGTTGTGATCTAATTTAAATAGGGGTGAGTTTGTAAAATCTTGTGAACAAATTTCAAGGTAAACTGGGTTGTAATAAACGAATAAGAGATCTAGGAATTTGCAAAATCTAGTTTTTAAACTCATGATTAAAAGTCCTTCAGAACTGCTCCTAAAGTGCATAAAAAGGATCTAATTTTTTATATATAAAACTAACATATCAAGTTAACTTTTGAAGAAATTGATTAAGATTTGTGTAAATATTTGGAAAAATTAGAACATTTTAATTTTGTTGCAATTTTATTCCGCATTCGTTATATTAAACTTCAAGAAATATTTGTTACCTTCTTGATTCACTTTCCAACAAATTTGGATCCAATGGATGCTGAGCTACATGACGTAGGCTATCACCCAAAGTATTTCGTAAGTGTTGCATTTCACGGTTAGCTTTAGAGCTGCGTAAAATATACTGTTGACGACGTTTTGCCTCCTGGGCCAATTGTTCTCTAAGCATAGATATCTAAAAAAACATAAAAATTAAATTATTATTTATATCTTTTCATAATACATATAATATTACCTGATTTTCTAATCTTAAAACTTGTTGCCTGTGAGCTTGTTCTCTGGCATCTAGCAGCTTTTCAGCATGCATTTGAGCACTCCTATAGCGTTCAGAATCTAAACCATCCATACACTTGGCACTATCATGTATGCGTGCTTTACAACGAGCTAATTCTGATTCCTTTTCGGCCAGAAGCGTTTCTAAACGTCTTACTTTCAAACGTAAATCTCGATTCTCTTGTTCAATAACAGCATGATCTAAGCCACAGTTAAACGAACTTCCCACTCCTGGATTTATTGAGCTTTTAAGATAACTATCATTTTTTCCCACATTATTGTTCTCCATACGATTAGAATCGTAATTTCCATCATAATAGGATGAAGAGGTATTGGGGCCAATACCAGATGCAATAGGCTTTTCAGATCTATCATACACACTGTCACCGGAAAATTTACTTTTGCGTTCATTTTCCAATTGTTTAACCTTGTCTTGCAAGACTTGTAGTTTGGTGCGCAGCTCAGACTTTTCTCTTTGCGAGGATTTTAGTTGACGATTCAGTTCGTCTTCTTCATTGCGATCATTTGAGACAATATTTTTATCGCCCGATTCTTGATTCCATTTTGCAATACGTAATTGAGATTCTAATGCTGATCTTTGTACTTCCAAATCATTGACTTGATCTTGTAAACGTTGTGCACTGTCCAATTGAGACTGTTGCCCACGTCTTAGTTCATTAATGGATGATTGAGCTTTTTCTAGGCGCTCGGCCAAAATGCGTTTTTCATTTTCAGCCGTTTGAAGAGACTTTTGCAATAGTTTAAGTTTGTCCTCATTCGTTTGAGAGCTGTGACCTTGATCCGTTAGTTCTTTATTAGCAGTCTTTAATTCACCTCTTAGTTCAGCCTCTACAACTGCGGCTCTTTGTAGTCTTTCCTTCATTTGATCTAGAGCCGTCTTGAGAGAAGCACACCTGTCTTCCAGTTGAACCATGGCTCTGTTTTGATTATCTAAACGTTCTTGAGCCTGACGTATATTACAGTCTTTCTCTTGTAAAGCCATTTGTAATCGCGTAAGATCTCCCTCAAGAGCAACCCTTTGCAAATCTAACTTTGTGGCCCTCCCTTCGATTTTAGCCAATTCCTCTTGCAAGTGTCGCTTCTCATTTTCCAACTTTGCCCCATGTTGTCTACACTTATCCAAACGATCTTCATTTTGTGAATTCTCTTCGGTGCATGAGTTCAATTGCATCTCAGTTTGAGCTAGTTTCTCGCGTAATTGTTGGCATTCATCTTGTTTTTTCTGGAATTTGTCTTCTAACGCGTTGAGAGCTGACACTTTCATACTGCGCTCTGTATCGAGATTGCTCTTTTCTTGCTGAAGATGTCGTATCATTTGTTGAAGTTTGGAAACTTTGGAATCGCACTTTAATTGCTGTTCACCAGCATCTTGCAATTGTTTCTTGGCTGTTAGAAGCTGCATTTTGTAGTCATCCTTCTCTCGTTCGATTTGTGCCACTTGATGCATGAGACATCTAACACCTTTGCGTATAAGATCAGGATCGCAGTCTAAGGCTGGTCCATCGGGACATTGAGAATTACTTCGGGTCTCAAAGTCATGACAGCTGGGAGCCACGCCACCGGCAACACTACGTACTGGAGAAAAGCGACGTGAGGGACTAACGAGACGATGTGAAAGATTTACACTACCATCGATTTGTATGCCAGCAATACGTCTAAGAGTATGAACAACGGAACTTAATTTATGCTCAGTTTCACGCTTGTGTAGTTCAACACATGCTAACTGTTCATCTAAAGCTCTGATACGACCTTCAGCTCCTCCAAGACGAGCCTTTAATTCTTGTATTTGTTGAGTAGCATCCGCTAAACAAACTTCTAAATTATGTTTTTGATCCTCCAAACGTTTTTCCCGACCTCGAGCCTCTTCAATGCGAGCTACTAGCTCTTGTTCTCGATTGTGAAAACGGTGCTCTTCCTGATTAGAATGGCATCTAGCCCTTCCTAATTCTTGGCGTGTCGCACAAAGATTTGCTTCCAAATCGGCCAATTGTTTCTTGACTTGATTCAGTTCTTGTTGTGCTCGTTCTTTAAGCTCTGTCTCAGCTGTTAATTTATTTTGCAAATCTTTTCCACCTTCATCCTTTTGGGCAAATTCTACTTGGGTCTTATGCAACGTATTTCTGGTGCTATTTAATTCTTGATTTGTTTTTGACAAATTATTCTCTGTCTCTTTGAGCAATATCGTTAATCGTGTGCGTTCATTTTCCAGTGTATTTTTGTTTTCTTCCAAATTGCTTATTTTCTGTAAAGCTTCTTCTATAGCTCTAGCCTGCTCTCGTTTAGATCCCTCAACTCGCTTAACGTGATCTCTTAATTCTTTATTGCTATCGCAATACTTGTCACGTTCAATATTGCTATCAGCCAATTGTCTTCTCGTGTCAGTTAAGTCCTTGCGCAAACTCTCTATGTAGCCCTCACCTTAATGGTATAAAAATAATAACATATAATAATTATTTCCGATACGTTATTAATCTATAAAACTTACTTTCTTTGGCTTTCCTCATAGTGTCTTGTAATTCGTTCGTAATCGTTTCTACTTTATCATCTTTTAGGCGAATATCTATTTTCAATTCATCGCTTAGTCTTTGGAGATTATCTCTTTCCTCTCTTAAAGCATTCATTTGTATTTCTTGTTTGCGTATGCAATCTTCCAGTTTAATTCTGTAATATACATAAATTAATAAATTAATAAACTGTTTGGATCCACAGCATAAAACAATAGAGATTATAAAAAGCTTTTTGTAAAAAATATAAAATTAAAAGACTAACTTTTGCTCCTCCTCTTTAGTTCTCATAGCCACTATTTCATCTTTAAGATGAGCTATTGCATTTCTTTGCTTTTCATCGCGAGTATTGTATTCTCTCTTTGCCCTCTCGAAGGCATCCTGTTCATTCTTTAATTCTCTGGCCACCGATTCTAATTTTTCCTGAACAGATTGCTTATCCCGATGAGCTATGTAATAAAAGAAAATATAAATATAATTTTTAAATAAAATTTCTTACGACTAGCGAACCCATACCTATTAGTAAAGCTTGCTGCTTCTCGTTTTCGGCTCGAATTAGAGCTTCTTCATGTTGCTGTACTAAACTTTCCATGTGACTTTGTAGAGCATCCAAACGTTCTTGTTGCTTTTCAATTTCATCATCCTTAGCTGTTTGTAGAGCTTGTAAGGCCTGTTGCATGCGTTTCTCCAAACCATTACGTAATTGTAATAATTCATCTGCATGTTTCTTCGCCGACTCTTCTGATGCTGATTTTAAAGTCTTAATTTTTTGGTTGAAATCATTTTCAGCTTCTCGAGCAGCATTGATTAATTGTGTTTTGGTTTCCTGAGCTCTGCGTTGGTATTGCTCTAAATCTTTTTGCAAACGAGCCACATTATTTTTCAAAGATTCTTCGCGAACTAAGGCTTCTTGTAGTTCTTTTTCCAGCTGTGCTCTACGTTCTTCGGTGGCTTCCAAATTTGTGTTGGTATCAAAAAGTACAGCGTCAAGAGATTCTTTTTCAGAGCGTAAAGCTGCCAAAAGTTCCTTAATAAAAAAATTCCATAAAAATGTAATTTAAAATTTTTCGAACAAATTCGAACCAATAATAACATTTATTGATCTACCTGCAAACGATGCGTTTCTTTTTCATGTAAATCTATTACAACTTGTTTCTCCTCCACATCTTTAACCATCTCTTCTAGATTACGATTAAGGCGGTTATTCGTTTCAGTTGTCTGTTCTAATCTCTGGCGAGTACGCATTAACTCCTCATTGAGACACTCTTTTTTACGACACAACGCCGTTAGCTGATTGTGTATATCACTACGACCTCTTGTGAGACATGCCAAATCTTGTAATATTTTCTCCTTTTCCATTTGCAAACACTTAACCTTTTCACTAAATCCCAGATTATCGGTCTCCAACTCCAAACGCACCTTATCCAAATTATTCAATTCCTTGCGAACATCGGCCAGTTCATTAGTTTGTTCCTGTAGTTGTTGAGATAGTCTTTTGCGTTCTTCTTGCACTTCTTGTATATTGTGTTGTAAAATTTTTAGTTCGTCCGTAGTAGATGAACTATTGCTCGAAATCTTCTCTAAACGTTCTTGAAGATCACATTTCTCCAAAAGTATTTTATCTAAATCATATTCCAAGTCGGCTTTTTGTTTTTCTAGTAAATTAATTATATTATCGGACTCTATGCGCTGTTGTTCGAGTAAATCGCGATTTAAACTAACACGATTTAGTTCCTCCCTTAAGGATATAGTTTCCTCTCGCAAGCGACTACAGCGATCTTCTTCAGCTCTATTGCGGAGATAAAATATTCAGTTAATTTAATTATTAAAAAATAAAAGTGATTACAATTACGATAGCCGAATTTTCAAATAGAATACCTTAAATTTAATTCGGTAATATTTTTATCCTTTAATATTCTTTGAATTTCCAATTCAACCGCTTTTTTGTCTTCTTCCAAAGCATCAATTTTCTTTTGTAATTTGCCATAATTAAACTGTAATTTTTCAAAATCTACGCTCAAGTTTTCAAACTAAAAATAAGATATATAAAGGTGCAAATTAAATAAAGGAATAAAAATTCGTATATATTTACTTCATATTACTAAAATTGTATTAACTGTACCGCATTATTGATTTCCGCTTTTCCTTGGTCAGACTGTTGCTTTTGATCTCTTATTTCGTCCAAAGTTTTCTGAAGACTATCACGTTCCTTTAACAATTCCGACAGTTTTGAATTACTAGTATCCAATTTTTCTGTTAGCTGTTGTATCTTTGTGGTTAACAGTGCCTTTGTACCCTCACTGGTGTCCAATTGTGCTTTAGTGGAGCGCAGGTTTTCATTTGCATTTTGGAATTTCACTTGCATATCATGTAAGGCCAATTGATATTTATGCAATGCCGCTTGCACCGCAGATATTGTGCCTTCAGCAAAAGCTTGAGATGCTCGCGCCGACGAACGTCTAGGTGATTTAGCTGATGTTGTCGATGTAGTATCACGCGTTAAATGCTTGTGGGCGTCTCCGCCGCCTGACGTTGCTGCATCAGCTGTCTGTTCACGATCTGCTATCTCAGCATCCAAGACTACAGCTTGAGCTATCTCTCGTATAGAACTGTTTAAACGTTCAATTTCGTCATTGTAACGACTTGCCAACATGGCTTGTGACTCAGCCTGAGCACATCTATCTTCTAGTTTTTTCAATTGATTAACTAGGTCTAGCAAACGTTGATCACGTTCTAAAATCTCGTGACGTGCACTCTCATGTTGGACTTTAAGGGTGGCCAATTGATTTTGCAGCTCATCATTTTCACGTTTAGCCTGAGCCAATTGCTCGTCGGCTGCACGTTTCAGTTGCTGCATATTGAATGTCACATTACTACAAGTCGAATTAATATCCTTGGCAGCACCATTGACTTCTAATCCCATTTTGGCCACCTCGTTTTTCATCGCCGTCTGCATGTCTTTGAAGGCACGTTTAACATCAACAACTTCACGCCACATTTTTAAAAGACGATTGTGTTCACTGTTGTAGTAGTCTTTAAATGCCTAAAAATTTAACAGTGTGTGATATTGTCAATAACAATTATTTATTATAGGTTTCTTTCGGGTCTATTTTTAATTTTTCAAAATGGCCCATGAATTATATCATCTGTTATCAATACAAAAACTCACGGTTCATTATTTGTTTTCATTGTATGAAATGAAAATAAATCTGCAGTTTCCGAACGACTGGCCCGATTTCAATGAAATTTTACACGGTGATAGTATAAGTGTAGTGGAGTTTAAGTTTTGAACTTGGATTATATAGGCATAACAGAGTCCCAAAATTGGACACCTCGGGTGTGATAAATATTAGAACGAGTCTGATTCTTTATATTTAAAGCGATTTGAAATATTTGTATATGAGTGGATTTTGCTGGTCAAGATCTACAAAAAACATAGTCGTATGTATAGTAGTAGTTTACGAGATACTAGGCTTCAAAAATTAAAATTCTTTCTTTTGATTGTACCTTGGTGAAGTTTTTTTTCTCTATAGCGGGTTAAAATTTCACCGAATTTTTTTTAACATATTTTTTTATTAATATTAAATTAATATACAATATAAAGAAAGAATTTTGAAAATATCAAAAGTTATATGCATTTGAATTTAAACTTTGAAAAAGTCGATTTTTCTCCGATTTTTTTTTTTTCAAAAAAGTAGTGACATTCTTTTTTAGTTATATGTAAATTTTTTTTAAGTAACATATATAGTATTTATTTATTTTTTTTTTCTGTAAGATAACATAACTATAATGGTTTGAAAGTTTTTTGAGAATTGAGGGATATCAAATTCAAATTAAGCGTCAGAAAGTCTATACAATTGTAAAATTTCATTATAAATTCGTATTATAAAAATTTTTATATATATATTTGAAAAGAAGACAACATTTCCTAAACAATGATATATAATATGTATTTCTCATCTCTCTGACGGATCTAACTAAAGGATATGATTTTAGCGATATGCTGAAAAAAAAAGAAAATCTTGAGGTTTACTAAAATATTTCTTGTTACGGCATTATTAGGTACGCCATTATCATATCATATAAAAATTAAGCAAAATTAACTAAGTTACTTGAAATTATTAACTTTGCATCCATTAATTCACACGCAAAAATTACGATGTAGAGGAGTTATACACCAATGCACAGTGGACCCAAAAAATAATTCTGCAACTTTAGAACTACTGGATGTATTTGAATGAAATTTCACATGGCCAATCCTGAGGTATATTCTAATTGATTTGGAGGAGCACAGGTTCTTAACGGGTCTCCAAAGTTAGTCACCTTGGGTATGAAAATTTTATAAAAAATCCACAAATATGATTTGATTGAATTGATAATTCTTTTTCACTTTAAGAGATATTTAGACGGAAGTAATATTTTGACCCATTTTTGTACATGTTTCTTTTTAGATATTTTTTTAACTTACCGAGCTCAAATTGAACCCCAATTTTTTTCTAAAATATTTTCTGTATTCTGTACAAAATACTAAATAATTTTCGTTCAAGAATCATATACCTACGTGGTTCCGATAAAAAATTATATCATTTTGAAATAGAAACTTTAAAAAAAATTATGGTTTTTCTCAAAAAGGTGGCGACATTTTTTAATTTTTTTTTCATTTTTCTAACGAGAGCATAGCTAGGTGAATAATTGGTCCCCCTAGTAACGGGGTGGAAAATCGGCTCTACGAAGCCTTGAATTTGATTGAACTTCAGTAAGAAGACTTGCGAGAGGATTGAGGTGAGTCTGCAGTTTTATAATGTATTTTTCACTATGCTTTTAAACTCGTCTTTTTCCAATTAAACCTCTATGTCTATATAGAATTTCTCATTTCTTATATACCATGGGACACCCGTCATGGTTCTAATAATTTTTGATTGGGCCCTCTGTATGATATCGATACTCGTATCACTGGCTGTTCCCCATAATTGGGTGCCATATGTCCAAATTGATTTGAAAACGGTTTTATACAGGATAACTTTATTGTAAAGGCTTAGTTTTGATTGGCTGATTACTAACCAGTGAATGATAGAAGATTTTAACTTTATATGAAGTCTCTTGGTTTCTATATGACGACGCCAAGTTAGTCGCCTATCTAAGTGAATACCAAGGTATGTAACATGATCTAACTGATGTATACTTATGCCATTAAGTGTAACAGGAGGACAATTTCTTCTTCTGAGGATGAATGTGACATGGTTACTTTTCAATTCATTTACTCGTATACGCCACTCTTTCAACCATGTTTCCAAACATCGGAGATAAATATCAAGTTGGGTAGATGCTATGTACGGGTTTTCATGAGAACTGATTATTGCCGTATCATCAGCAAACGTAAACAATCTGTTTATCGCATACTGGTAAGTCAGAAGTGTAAATTAAATACTAGGTAGGTCCATGAACAATTCCCTGTGGAACACCTCCTTTTATTTCAAATTCTATCGTAAATTCGTTATACTTTACCCTAAATAAACGGTCAGATAAATAGGACTCCAGCATTTTGTGTAAACATTTAATTTTATATATTAAACCTTTGTGTCATACTTTATCGAAAGCTTGCGCGACACCTAAAAAAGATCTAAACAATAATTCTTTAATTCAAAACATTTCCGTATCTCTCCAGTTAAGCAGTTCACTTTTTCTATAGTTCCATGTATTTCACGAAAACCAAACTGGTGAACTAGGACGATATTTATATTTTTCAAGAATGGTATAATTTCCTTTCAAAAAGCTTTCTCAAACAGCTTCGACAAACAAGATAGTAGGCTAATAGGTATATAAGAAGATGGTATAGTAGAATCCTTTCCTGGCTTTACTATCCCTTTAATCAGAGAAGTTTTTCATATTTTTTGAAAAACTCCTAGTTTTAAGATCCCAGTTTATTGACAGCACAATTATTGTCACATTCGGTAAGTTTTTATTGAATCATATCCAGGTGATTTTCTAACATTTATATTTTCTTTGATAATTGTTATTGTATTAATGTCCTCTGAGCTAACAACAATTATATCATAATTTGATGTAGTGTCAATTGTCTCTCCCAATTTGTGGATTTGTTTGAAAGACTGAGCTTAAATAGCATGCAAATAAAATGGCTTTATCTTCTGAGATACGGGCCCAGTTACCGTCAGTTTTCCTTAAAGGACTTTGTGACTCTACCGGTGGCTTAATATCTTTCGCTGCCTTCCATAAGGAAAAATTATTATATTTATTTTTTGTTAAACTTCAATGTATGTTATTTCTACTATGGCAACCCTCTTCTATTTGAAGGGCTTTTCTTAGTTTTTTAATTGCTGGGAACTGCCTCTGGTTTGTTGCCATTCTCTTCTAAGTTTTCTTTTCTCAAGAAGAAGTTTCTCAACGTCATAATTGGAATAATTATCTTTTTCAAAAGTTTGATCTTTTGAATGATCCAAGGCTGAATTAAATAACGACGTAAAGGCATTGACGCATTTGTTTATATCTTCCTCACACTGAAAATATGGATTTGTGTGGATGTGAATACTGATATATTTTCTATATTTTAACCAATTTGTCATATAGAAAGTATTCGTAGGAAAGTTTGTTATGTTAGTCCTTCCATAATATGTTACTATTAGTGAAGAATGGTCAGAAGTTAAGTCATATGAATTTCTGTAGTTATTGAATTTCGGTTTATATTTTTAGATATAGCAAAATCTATGAGATGTGGAATTTTTCTAGGATCAGCCGCCCAATACGTTGGATGTCCAGGAGACATGAAATTTTTGTCATTTTTGCGATCAACTAGTACCTTATAAAGCTGTCTACCTCTGGAATTTATCAATCTAGAACCCCAGTAAGTGTGTTTGGCATTATAATTGCCACATACCAGGAAACGACCTCTTAATGTGTTAAAGATTTCTTCAAAATTTTCCTTGATCATTGAAAATCGTTAAATCACCAGCGAAACATCCAAGGCGAAAAGAATTCTAATTAATATATCTAATTAATATATCAGTACCACCATGTACTTTACCATCCAGATTTGTAAAATAGAATGAATAACCTGTACAATAAAAATTATATCAATTTGTGTGATGAGTTTCTGAGACTAAGAACACATCAATATTTTACTGTTTCATGAAGTACATTCCAGAAACATACTCTCAAATAACTCATTTTTTCGTTAACAGGATTTTATTCATTTGGTTCTGCGCTCTTAAAAGCTCTTATATTGTGCTTTGCGTGGATGACATAAAGTTTGTCATTTTTTGGTTTAGAGAGGTAACTGTTTGCGTAAGAGTTTGTATTAAAGTTTCTAACACTCCCGACTTTTGGGGGACATTAGGTTGTTGGAAACTTGTTCTTAAAATATTGATATAGGAGACATTTCCAGGATTGGCTATACTTTTTCAAATTTGTCTTAACTAAAGCCATACCCCCATTACTAACGCTTAGTCCAAAATTTATTTGTTTAGTAATGGTATTTACAGACGCTACTTCAATAATGCCATTTCTTTTTAGCTTTTGACTCTCTCTTAATCTTTTCAGTAATTCCTTATATACTGGGCACCCGCAGTAATTGGCAGAATAATCGCCACAACAGTTGCCACATTTTCTCTTGAGACCTTTTTTCACAATATCACACTGTGATGATGGATGTAGATCTCCGCATGCTACACATACTGTACGTAGGGTACACAAATTTTTAGTATGACCGAACTCCTGTGAATTGCCACATTGCACAGGTACTTTTCTTTTAAGAGATTCCTCTATAGTATAGGATGCGTTTCATTTTACTTTTCTTTATCTTCTTTCGGCTCCAACTCAATTCTAAATATTGGTTGAGGAATCTTACCTTTATTAAAAATGTTTACCACAACTTTTATTTGATAGCCCAACTCTTCCAGGGCCTCCTTGATTTCATTTGGTTCAACACTGGACTCTATTCCTTTTATAACAACAATTAAACCTTTACTACTTTCAAGTTGATATGTATAAAAGTTTTTTTTACCATTGTTCAGGTAATGAGAGATTTTTCTGTAACAATCCTCAGTGTATTCTACTATTCCTGTCCCTTGCACGCCACCTTTTCTTATTCGAATAATATGAAAATTGTTTTTTCCAATAAGTTCAATAAATGTTTTAACCAAATATATTGGTTAAGGTATATTGGTAAGGGTTTAGATGATTTTTGCACAGAATTATCATCTTTTGTATGATTATTTTCTATATCACTCAATAGAGCAAAACGGTTATTCATCAAGGGTTTATCAAATACCTTTTGTTGCTTAGCAGAAGTAAAACTTCTGGGGGTTTAAATTTCTTTTGTTTATACTTACATATCTAAGGATACCTTATGGAATTTGAGATTTTGTAGTACTTATTTTATTTTCCTTGATAGCACCTTTATGTGTATCATCATTTTTATCTAGTCTGCTGGTAGGGTTAAACACATTCAAACTCTCACTAATTATTGTTGGTAGTGGTTTACAAGCTTGTATATTAACAGGCAATGGTTGTGTTTTTTAAATCCATGGGAATTGTTGTTGTATTTTGTTTTTTTTTTTTTTTTCATAAACAACTTTTGGATGGTGATATTCTTTGTGTATTTTCTTTTTCTAATAGAATTACGGGGGAACAAGAGCGAGCTCTCTCAAGTGGTTTGGCGGTTAAATAATTCTTGTTATACTGTGGATCACAAATATTTTTATTTTTTACACTCTCCCCGTTGAGAAATATAAGCATTTCTGCCGTTTAAACTGAGTCGACTTCCATAATGAGAACTCACAGACTCTTTTAAATTATGTATAACTGAAGTATAACACCTTTTTTATCACAAATTTTCTTTATTTGTTTGTTTATTTATATAAATTATTTTTATTTAAAATTTCAATGTTTTGTATTTAATAAAATAACACAGGTAAAATCTAAAATACATAGCGTCCAATCGTGTATTATTATATATTTAATTTTCACTAAATCCCGAACAATTATTAAAAATAGCTTCTGTTTGTCATGAGAAAAAACAGATTTATTCTTTTCACTTTAAAATCCTTTATTTTCCTCTGCACTATACATTTTTTATGTATTTACTTAACGTAAATACATGTAAAGCAAATCTGAGGAGATTTGGGGTAACGGTCTCCCCGCTAGCCCTATCAGGATTTCGTTACTTTTATTATTATTATTATTATTATTATTACTATTACTATTATTATTATTTTAATTTATTTGTGGAGCTCAAAAATGTCAAAGCTAAATTTTAAAAAAGAAAAAATACCTTGATTACATACCAATATATGATTGCTAAACACACACAAAATATTTTATAAGCCACGCCTCTGATAACGACAAGGTAACTATTTTACTGAAAAAAGTCAATTTTTTAATCTTTTTTCCCCGAACTGGAATTTTGGATATTTCAGAATAAAAAAAGTGGGAACCTTTCTAATGATACCAAATACCTGCATAAATAGTTTACACATTCGTTTAAAAACTAACTGAAACTTGACCCCCTTCAGCAAAATTTGCACATTTTCCTTCATTTCTATGGTAAATGTGTGCTGCAGCATTCCATATATATATGTGTACATCTGTTTCAACAGGTTTTTTTTTTTTTATTTTGTTTAATAATTTTGTGTATCTTTTGAACCGTTAAATATATTTTAATGAAATTTCACATATTTATTGCACAAGTTCTTAGCTGGTCTTGGGGCAATTAAATGCTTAAAATAACTATTCTTAATAATAAAAAAAAAAAAAACATAAAAAGTATATTTTATTTATTTTAGTATATTTAATTTCAACGAAATATTTATTTACATCGAATGTATCAAGAACCTCCTGAATTACATTTTTGTTAATATTCCACTTATTTCTTATTGATAGAGTAGGATCGGAAGACAATAAAACTAATTCAAAAGGTCCCGTTTTTGACATATTCTCGAACTTTTTTTTGTATTAAATAGTTATATGTATTAAATAGTATGGCCCCCTGTGCATCTTTTGTTAGTTTACCTAGTGCTAGCATATTTGATTCCAATATCTGACGACCATGTTGAAGTACTTTGTGAACAGTGGGTGTTAGCTCCTTCCTTCCATATAATGACTTCAAAATCTTTAAAGTATCTGTGGTGAATAACTCATTTATATTAATTTGAGACGTAATTTTATAGTTTTCAAAGAATTTCCTTGCCGTGTTGCCATCATTTGTACTTTCACAGCCAACAAGTGGTTTATATATATTAAGACCAGTCATCTGTTTAAATTCAATTTGAATTCCCCTTTTTTCAACTACTCTCATTTCCATAAGTTCCTTGTTGTTTCTAACACATTTTTGTTGGTTTCTAGGCATACTTCTATACTTGAGGTCATACGCAATATAAAGCATATATTAAAGTGTATCGGGGCATGGTTCATTCGAATCCTCTCTTAAGCGTAGTGGAATCAGGGATGCCATAAAAACAGTTTTGTAGTCTGTACAACTTTCCCCTGATGAAGCTTGTTTATATTCTGATAGTGCTGACAACCCATCATATTCCCAATTGCGTATTAACGTCAGATCTAATTTATCAGAAGCCTTGAAGTGGTAAATAAATGCTCTTGTCTATTTCACTAGGTGGTGGGAAAATATTTTGCTCTTTGTAACATGCCAGAATTTATCGAGTAAAGCCCTTCTCAATTATATATATATATATATATATATATATATATATATATATATATATTTCTTAGTCCTAACTCTATCATAAGCGCTACTGCTTCATATTCAGAAAACTCAGAAGCTGGTGAAGGTGTTGGAATACTTTTTATCATCCTCTTAAGTTGCCTTGGGGATGCATCAGGAAGGATATCCGATATTTTTACTACTTCAACTGGTTGTTCAACTTCATACTGCTTAAGTGGTGGTCCTGCATTTGTTTTTTTTTTTTTTAATTTTCTTGATGCTTTCCAACTAAGCCATACTTCAATTGAAACTTCCGTACGTAATTATTTATTGTCTTCATTTTTGTTTCGAATAATGTAAAAAAATCAATTTTATTTAATTCTACAGTAACAATTGCGCTTCCGTAAAATGTTTTAATGTAGTTATATATTCAGCTCTATTTCTTTTAGGCATTTCCCAAAGAACGCTTATTGTTTACATTTTTAATTATTATAGGGGTATATAAAGTATTTTGAAATGGAAACAAATAAGAAACAATTACTTACTAAATTGGAAATTATTAATTTGCAACAATTAAAAATGTAAAAAGGATAGGTTTCATTTTGCAAAATCATTTTAATAATTAATTTTAAGATTTGTGTTTAAATTTAAGATCAGCTGTGAATTGTTTTTTTTTCTTCTCACGGTTGAAACATGCAGTACATAGTTGAAAAAAGTATTTTTTCCAACCATGTACAGAGTTGCACGGAAATGGGCATCGTAATTTCAATGTAATTTCGCCGAAATTACACAAAATTATGTAATTTCGCAAGTGTAAAAATGTATGAGAAATTACGTAATTTGATTTCGGCCGAAATCACGCAAGTACGTAATTTCGCGTCGGTCTGAATGCCCTATAAGGAACATTCCTTATTCAAGTGGCAGGCAGTGTACATTTACCATAGAAATGAGGGAAAATGTGCAATTTTTACTGAAGGGAGTTAAGTTTTAGTTAGTTTTTAAACGAATGTATAAACCATTTATGCAAGTATATGATAATGTATAAGTAGTAAAGCATTCGAACTAAATTTCTTCATTAAATTTGTCAAAAACGTAAATTTTTGATGTTTAGTGTTATTTTGTAAAAAAATAATAATATTTGAACTTAAATAAAATCTACATAAATAAAACTTTAGTATAATATAAAAAAGTTGTCCTTAACAACAACATAAATAGATTTCCATTTTTTTTATTTTATTCCAAAATACCCAAAATCCCAATTCGAGTAAAACTTGTTTTAAAAGTTGACTTTTTACAGTGAAATAGTCACCCTGCCGTTATCAGAGGCTAATGACTGGTAAATCGATTTCGATTATGGTCGAAAACCGATTATCTTTGTCAAAAAATTATTATTTTGTGATCGATTCATATGAACCAATTTTATACTGAAGTGGACTTAGCCTTCGATTAATCGAAAAATCAACCCTGTACAGTAAAAATTTCAAATATTGAGCAAGTTTTTAATAAATTTTGATAAAAAAAATCAGTAGAAAATCATATCACGAAATTATTTTTAAAAACAAGTGTATGAGTTATATAAAACCTGCATTCGTAAGAGAACGTACTTGAGCATGCGTTCCCGCAGTGCTGGACGGTCATATAAAAAATGTTGCAAATCCTCAATAAAACAACTTTGGCAATAATCCTTTTCTCAAGCCCCTATTTGATAGTTCGACCAGTGCAATATGATCATCTATCTGTATTTCCTTATATCCGTAGGACACGAAGTTATTCTCCATTTCGATCCCGCGAATACCCTGTTACCCAGACAAGTCAGAAGTACTGAGTGGACATTACGACTTCACTGCGAACGAATTCTATGAATTAATTGTGACATATCCGTTCAAATAAAAATCGATAGTCTATCATCCGAAACAAGTGCCCGTCTAGCAAAAAATATTCAGAACTCGGTTCTAGTGTCAGTTTTACGTGTAATATTTTTTGTAATTGAATATTTGGTTAAATGATTAATTAACTTCCTATGTTTTTACAAAATACATGTATTTGAATTCTATGCTGCTAAATTTAATTTAATTGGGATCAATTCTTTTTATTATAGGTCCGTTCTTTTACTTTTCCAGTAAAATCCTGTGTACTGAGTATTTACTGAGTAAATTAAACATGTTAATCTCAAAAAACCTATAAACAAAAAAAGTACGCCAACAGAAACATATTTATTGTTTTTAATATTCTTTTAGTAAAATTTGAATGCAAAAATATATATTTTTTTAATTTTTGGAACATTTTCCTTTCATTGTTTACATTTGTTTAATTTTTGTTTACTTTTTGCTACCATATGATTTACTGGATTTTCAAGCAAAAATAAAACCAATAAAATTTTTAAATACTCATTTAACTGTGATTTTTCTCTCTCAATTTTTTTCTCATTTTAATAGATTTGGGGTACGCGAACGCACAAATTTTTGTCGTACGACTATTGTAAAAATGTTTATTTCAAGGATTATAATATCTGGTTTTGTTGTCAAACATATCGACAGATATACATATTTAAACGTCTAATGGTATTTTAAAACATAACATAATTTAATTTTAAGTATTTTTTTTTTATTAATTTTATAAATAATAATCGAATAAAAATTCGATTATGGTATTCGATTAATCGACCACAAAAATCGAAATTAAAAAGGTTGATCGAAAAATCGAAAATCGATTATTAACTTTTCATACCATTCACTATTAGAGGCGTGGATTATTAAATATTTTGTGTGTGTTTAGCGAACATAATTTCAGCTTTGAGATTTTTGAGCCCCACAAATAAAAAATTGACTCAAATTGAGCCCGCCAAGTTAAAAAAAAACATGTCCAAAATTGGTCAAAATTTCACTTCGGTCTAAATATCTCTTAAAATGGGATATACATGTAAGCGTATCTTTTGTAGAGAATTATAAGGACTATGTGTAAAATTTTTTTCAATCAAATCTTAAATGAAATTTTGGGGATTTTTTTAAAAAATTTCATTCCCGAGGTGACAAATTTGACGATATAGATTTTGACCAACAGAATCCACTCTTATAAAAATCGTTCAAATCGGTTTAGATATAACGAATCAGGATTATTCTAAATATTTCTCACACACAAGGTATTCAAATTTGGGGTCCCGTGGACTCCTATGTCTATGTGGTCAAAACTTAAGCTCTAGACTTCTTCTATCATTATGTAAAATGTCATTGAAATCTGAAACTGTAGATTTATTTCCATTTAATTTTTTGAATGAGACACTAACTAATATTTCAAAAATTTTAGCTAAGAGAAAACGTTTTCAACATAATGAAATTACCTGTTCTTCCTCTTTAAAGTCATCCTCCTTTACCATTAATTCATCTCTCAAATTCGACCAATCATTGGTAAGTTTTTGCAAATCATTTGTAAGGGCCTCATTTGTGCGATTTGATTCAATAAGTTGTTGCCGTAAAGCATTATTTTGGGCTAACAATTGTTCGGCCTTTTTATGTTCCTCTTCCAATTTACGGCATAATTCACTGCTATCTTCGTGGATAACAAAATCTCGACCAGTCCCACTACATGTTGGTGGTGAGGGTGGCGTTTCCAAAGATGAGGAACAAGGTTGACTAGAGTGACCCAAAGTCAATGAAGTTGAACACTAAAAGTATATATTCTCTAACGTATTTAAAACTTAATGAAATTATGTAATTTGAAATCATACATACCATAACCTGGCTAGATGTTGGTCCGGTGGTAATTTTTGGTGTATGGCATGGTGTAGCTGGTTTAATTGTTTCCTGCATACGATCCTCCAAATCACTACAACGTTGACGATATTGTTGAATCTTGGACTGTAAACGGCTCACTAGAGTAGCCTGGTTTTGTTGAGCCTGTTTATAGGTATCCAAACGACGACGATAACTGTTGGCTTCCTCCGCTAAACGTTGACGCAGTTCCTGATTTTGACGCAATAAAGCAGATGTTGATGATGGATTTCCAGTATTTTCCGATGGTGTGGGACTTAACATTCTGGGAGTTGTTACTGCTGCGGCTGCTCCAGCACCGGCTATAGAACCATTCGTATTATAATCGTTGTTCACACTACGGCTACGACTATTGTTGCCTTTAGAAAATGGTAATCTGTTTGAGGAGGAGGGAGGTGGTTGTTCCAAATTCGAAGGGCAAGGCGTTTGTTTAAAATTGTCGCGATATGCTTGCATCTAAAATTAAAAACATAAAATACTTATTTACATACAAACAACATTATTTTGGAACTTTATTCAATAATTTATCAATAAAAACTTTTTGAAAACTTTGTTTTCTTTTCACCCTAACCACCACAAATTAAAAGTTCAAAAAAAAAAAAAAAACATTTGCCAAAATAATGACTGTTATGACTTTGTAATATGGCTATAAGATTGTACTGTTTGGGGCAAATTACATTGATTATAACCCCATTTTTTCAATAATTGCAAATATTCAACAAACTAAATGTTGCACATAAATACATATCGTGACCTAAAATGCAAAAAGACGTAACCGCTCAAAAATCGAATATTGCTTTTTCAATGGATTAT
Source organism: Protocalliphora azurea (assembly GCA_932274085.1). Classification (NCBI taxonomy): domain Eukaryota; kingdom Metazoa; phylum Arthropoda; class Insecta; order Diptera; family Calliphoridae; genus Protocalliphora; species Protocalliphora azurea. The sequence continues at coordinate 127,798,010 of OW026519.1, forward strand.
GATATACTGGCCCAAACTACATCTACATAAAATATTTCATATTTACATCTTCCAAAATGACATCAACATAACCAAAACTGAAAAGGCCGCAACATCAGTTTCATATTTGAAATAGCGGTAAAATTTGTTACATTTAAGAAAATTTTGTTTTGAAGAGTATTTTATGCTTTATATATTTTTGCTTTAAGTGAACGATTAAAAAATGTTACTTAATTGCTTAATTTTAAAGCATTTTCATAACGTTTTTTGTAAAAAAATTAAAAAGTATGGTTACGCAATTTTGCATTTTAGGTGACGATATATACAATCATATTTCCGGTCACCATAGTTTTAAAGCCCTTAATCTAAATTCTTGCAACAAAATACGTAATACATAGTTTCATAAATATTCGATTGAATTCTAAACAAAATAAACCGAAGCACAAACAATTATGAATTTTAAGAGTCTTTCTTATTTTCAACCTGACTGTTTATGATTTTCAAACACGCATTACACGGTCTGTCACCATAAAACCCCCAACCCTATTTCCATTCTTGTGTCTCCCAAAACAATTTCGAAATCAGCAATCCTTTTATGTTGTTTATTTATTAATATGTTGCTATTGTATAAATATTTACAAATAACCTTAATATTCCGTTGTTTGTATAATAAAACTGTATACATACATACATACATACATATTTACAAAGGATTGTAAAAACATAAATTAATATTGATTTAATTTTTAAGATTCATATTTTATTATTGGTTCATGCATGCATATTGCATAATGCTATACAATTTTACAATACTTATCACGAAATCCGATTTTTTATCTAAAAATTTCTATAAAAGGGAAAAACATATGTATATGACAAGTTATTAAATACTATTTACAAATTAAATGGACTTAGTAAATATCTATACATTGCACACTGAGGTAAAAAAAAAATAGGTTTGCGGCATTAACTAAACTACATGTTTTTATAGCAAGATATCGGTATCGTTGAAAAGAGAAAGATTTCAGCATCTTAAAAATGTTAAAAACAGTTCTATGTCACATTTGAAAAACAGAAATAAAAAGAAAAACAAGTAAGAAAGATATAGTCGGTCAAGCACGACCATATGATACCCCACACCATTGTGTATGCCCATCAAAATTCGTTGAGGGGTCTTATATTATACATGTGGACAAATGTATACCGATACTTTTACTAAGTGTAAAATAAAATATAAGAATACAGAATATTACGTTAATACTAACATTTATATGAATTTATGCACTTTAGGATGATTTCCGAAAGTGCGCTTATATGGAAGCTATGATAAATTATGGAGCGATCTTCATAAAATTTGTCACTGTGATTTATACTTATACGAATATAAAACTTATTTGTGTCGAATATAAAGTTGATACTAAATGTGTATGTGATTTGTGCACGTTAAAGTAATTTTCGGAAGAGGGTTTTATATGGGAGCTATAGTCAATTATGTACCAATCTTTATGAAATTTGGCACAAAGATTGATACTTGTACAAAACTTCTTTACTTTGAATTTCATTAAAATATAGCTATATTTAAGGCATTTATTATTGTTAAACTCCTATTCCGGGAGGACGTTTGTATGGGGGCTAGGTGAAATAATAGACCGATCATAATCAAATTCAATAGGCTTCGTTCTTGTGTCATGAAAGTCCTACGTGCTAAATTTCATTGAATTATCTTCAAAATTGCGACCTGTACTTTGTGTATAAGGTTTACATAGACATCCAACCATCCGTCCAGCCACGTGGGTGTTGGATGATTTTTTCTGCGCATTACAAACATCAGCACAAACCACCTATGGTGACGTGGGGTATAAATATACTACGATTTTTGTTTACTTATAACTTTTTTGATAATCTTATAACAACCAGAAAACAACGTTGTTTTAAATAATTAATTAATCCGTCCAATCGTTATTAATGTGAACATTCTTATCTAAATATACATATGTAGATGACAATTTGCAGGATTTGACAAATTACTTTATTTCCAAGGAATTCTCAAGTGAATTTGGTTGAAATTATCATAAAAATGTTTTTTGAAATTTTTATTACCTAATTTTGTGAATATATACTCTAAATTAGCTCCCACATAACGATCCCTATTGAAAATCATTGTTGGAAAATGATACGTGCATAAATTTTATATGAATTTTATATATCGTGATTAAATTTGGCACTAAAATATTATTAACGTGCTAATCTTAAAAATTTAAATGAACCATTTACACAATATTAGTCTTATTATTAAATAGTCTAAATTTAAAATTTAATGTCGAACAATTAACTAGAAATAATTTTGTTCAGAAATATGTATAGAAATTTAATTTAAAATTATATAATTTTTGTGAAGTTGTTAGAAAATTAAAAATATTGTTCAATAGGGTACAATAATTGTATTATTTACTTAATATTCGTAAGTACCATGATATAAATATAAAGAGGTAGTTCCACTTTACATTTACAATTTCTTTTTTTTTTTTTTTTTTTTTTTTTTTTTTAACCATGATATATATATATAAGGATATAGCTCCACTTCGCTCTCACAATTTTTTTTAATTCTAAACCAATTATTTTATATTTGTTTTTATTTTTTTAAATACATTAAAAAGCGTTGTCACAAAAATAAAAAGGGAAAATTATTTTAGGAATATTTTTTATTATGTGTAATATAATGTGGGACTTGAAAAAACGAACATCTGCGTTTTTGCGGATGTACCTAGTGTTAAAGAAGTTATTGAATATTTAAAAATATCCATTTAATAAATAATTTTCAACTAAAAATATCTTTTTCATTAAATGGTTCAAAAATATACAATTTGCATTGAATGAATATATAAAACATTCTCTATAAAATATGATACTTGAATATTACCTTTATATCGATATATTTCCGAGGTAACAGTACTTTTATGAACAAACTCAGAAAAAATAACAAACTATTAGATATTACCATTTAACGAATTAACAAATTGGTTTGTTCCGAATATAATTTAATAGATATTTGAAAGCACTCTCATATGATAAACATCTTTTTCCGATCGGTTTACAAATAACAGATATATAATAGTTTATATAACGAAACTTTGAATATTTATATCTCTTAAACTAAAAGTTGCTTAACTAAAATGTATATATTACCACTTAGAACAAAAAACTCTACTAAATATAAGAAAATTTGTCAAGATCGAACATATACATAGATACATATGTCCTATAATAGTAGCATGAAAAAATGCGACAGCACCATAAACATAGCATACAAAGTTCTATTTTTTAAGACACTTTATATTTGAAAGGCAACAGCAATATTTTTGAACCATTGTAAAATTTTAGAATATTATGGCAACATGAGACGACAGCACATCTTGTGAATCCCCCAATAATTTGATCATTTTTAAATATTTTTTAAATGTACCTGAATATAAAAAAGTAAACAAATAACTCGGATTTTTTAAAATTTGTACGGTAGCACGTTTTGAGAGAATAAAATTAATGTTGTCTTAAACGTTAGATAGTTATTATGGTGACAAAATGAGAGAACGGCGTTACCTTATTATTTTTATATCATGGTAAGTACTGTAGAATACAACTAGAAGTTTATGTGAGAGACAAAAACCTAATTCATGCAACAACAAAATACATGTAGCCACATATATTTTGTTTTTGTGTTTTGAAAAAAATTAGTAACTTTTTATGAAAATTTAGTTTAAACTGCCTCTCACATAAACTTCTAGTTCTTTTCAATGGTAAGTACCATAGAATCAACTAGAAGGCCAACTGTTTTATTTCGCTAAGAAAAAAATACTCTATTCCCAGCAAACGCCTGACTTTAACATTTGATATCAAACTTGTTTCAAATGTAACTAGAGGAATTTTGCTTTCAAATTAAGAATCATTTGAGGAAAAACGTTTGAAAATCTGTAAAATATTTAAAAAATAGTATTACCTCAATTTGATATTAAATGTTATTGTCAAGTCATTCATAAATCTATATATATATATATATATATATATATATATATATATATATAAATTTCTGAATAATTCTGACTAAAACCTGTAAATTTGACGAGCACTGGAACAGATCTATTATATACAAATAAGCAAATAAATATTATTTAATCAAATATTTCCCAACTAATGAAAATATTGATAGGACAAAACTACGAGTCTATAGAAAAGAAAAAAAATTAAAATAAAAATCACTTTTATTTATGTTCCACATGTGGTCACAATCTAAATTTTTAAAAAAGTTATAATAGCATTTATTAATTTGACAATTAATTACTCTTTTTGTTGAGAAAGCCATTATTTTCAAGTTATTTTCAAATAATTCTCAAACAATTTAATATTAAACCTTTGTGTTTGCTGGGTTCGCACGTATAAATTGTTTCTGAAGAGAATTGTACTAACACATACAAAGAGTTCGGTTTTTATTTTATTTTATTTTTTTGACAGCTAAGTTGGGTTTTTTTAATGGTTGAACTTCTAGTTTTCTATGGTAAGTACTTCGAAAACTATACACAGCCTAGCTTACTTTACACTGGGTATGACCGCCTTAAAATGACACACAATTCGATACATTTGGTTTATGACAAAATGTGTAGATTGTGGAAAAATCAGCATGTTTTTAGCAATTGAATGCGATATTTAGTTTTGCGAAATTCGAACTTTTGAAATTGGATTTTCTGCTGGAAAACTGTTCGAGTGTATTGTTTCAACAACATTATATCTAATTACTAATTAGGTAAACAGTCTGCGTACAGGATGAATTATTCAGTTATTTTTATTAATAAACTTTAATTCAATGTACTAGACATTAAGAAGAAAAATAATAATAACAATAAAAAAAAAAAAATAAAAACCACTAAAATGTTTACTAAATTTACTATTAGGAATTAAAAAAAAAAAAGCAGAGAATTGAGCACAGTTTTGTTGTCATAACAAGGACATCTTATGTAATTCCTATTCATTACGTTTGAAGTTGTGCTCTTAAAGTAATTTTTGTGTTATTTTTAGGAAGTGAAAAATTGCTTTTCTTATGTTTTAAGATATATTCATTTATTTTAACTTTTGAAGTTATTAAAAATACTTTATAGTGGTAAAAAAGTTATTCTCCAAGAATATATATATATATATATATATATATATATATATATATATATATATATATATATATATATATATATAAGAGGAGTTATAAAAATAAGTATATGATATGAAGTTGTGAAAATGCGATTTCTTTAAAAGTTATTCACTTTATTTTTTAGTCTTTTTATATCTTTCAGGACGATTTTGTTTACAAAAATGAGTAAGGAAGCATTTATATATCATATATTTTACAAAAAAAGTATCATCACAGTGGGAAATACAAAACCTTAAGAAATTGTCAATATACATGTTTTGTTCTTTTTCTGAAATAGTGAAAATTCGCGATTAAATTTCTGACATTGTCGTTAATATATCCCCCAAATTTTTAATACTTTCAAATTGCTGTTTGGCACTTATTTAAATAGGAAAGGGAAAAACTGCACCTTTTTAAACATCAAAAACAATTAAAAAAGATATAGCCGGTCTAGCACCACCATATGATACCCCATACCATTGTGTATTTGCATCAATATTCGTGTAGGGGTCTTATATTAGACATGTGGACTGATATATTTACTTTTATATTCGAATAAAAAAGCACTCATTATTTGCACATCCGAACTAACCATACATATAGATAAGCTAAATACTGAAATTTATTTCGCAATAAATACGTTTTTTTTTTATTAAAAAAATCTTAAAAATAAAAATCGAATTAAAATGCGAACAATGTATTCCAAATATTCGAGCGCTAAAAAAAAATTAAAGAAAAACTAAAAATGATTGCCTACATAAAATAAAATAGTAAGAAAGATATAGTCCGTCAAGTCCGACCATATGAAACCCCACGCCATTGTGTATGTCCATCAAAATTCGTGAAGGGGTCTTATATTAGACATGTGGACAATTATAGACCGATACTTTTACAAAGTGTAAAATAAAATATACGAATACAGAATACTACGTTAATACTAATATTTTTATGAATTTATGTACTTTAGGGTGATTCCCGAAAGTGGGCTTATATGGGAGCTATGGTAAATTATGGAGCGAACCTCATAAAATTTGTCACTATGATTTCTACTTATATAAAACTTACTTGTATCGAATATAAATCTGATATTAACATGTGTATGTGAATTATGCACGTTAAAGTGATATTCTGAAAAGGGTTTTATATGGGAGCTATGGTCAATTATGGACCGATATTCATGAAATTTGGCGCAAAAATTTGTACTTATACAAAACTTCCTTACACTGAATTTCATTAAAATATAGCTATATTTAAGGCATTTATGATCGTTAAACCCCTATTCCGGGAGGACATTTGTATGGGGTCTAGGTAACATTTTAAAAAGAGAGAAAGAATTTGACAATTGCCAACATAAAAATGTCTACGTGTAATACAATAATACAACAAAGTGTTGCCAAATGTAAAAAAATCGATAAAAAATAATTAATAATTAATTAGTTATTGGAAATAATTTATTTAAAATTCCAAAACAAAAAAATGAAAGAGTTTTTAAATTTTTGTTCACAAAATTCACCTTTATTCATATCTGTTAAAAAAATTTTATAATTAATTTAGAACACACCAAAATTTCCAATACTATCTTTCGTTTATATTTTCTAGATTTGGGTCAAAAAAAAGTATGATAAATTTTGTAATTTGGCCACTTTTTCACATTAAACGGCAAAATGATGATTTAACAAATAAATATAGTATATTATTTTTATAAAAAACGTATTTTGTTTGAGTGTAACTTAGCAAGGTAAAAAATGGTTACAAAAATCCAAGGTTGGAAACCGATACCGTTATAAATACCGATACCGATTAAATACCGTTTAAAATAAGTTATCGTAACCGATACCGTTAGCGAAATTATTATTTTCTAAAAATACCGGTATTCAAATACCGTTTCCCTCAATACCGGTATATACCGATATTTTAGTTTCGGTATTTTAAAATATACTATTTTCTATGTAATATGTTTTGTAAAATTATTTCTCATATAAATTTACTTGCTTTAAGAAAGATGAAATTAATTTTAATAATAAGAGATTATTTAAAGTAATATTTTTTGAATCTTGTTTTTAAGGTCCTTTTATTATTTATATCTTCTTTCAATAGAATTCCTAAAACGATCCGTACAGGAAGAATATTAAAAAATATATCTTCAGTTCTTTACATTATTTCGTCTAAAATATGTTAAGGTTTTTTTTTTTTTATATAGATTTCTAAAAATTCTTAACACAAGTCAACAAAGTGGTAGGCAAAAGTTTTGAATTTTACGTAATTCATATCCTTTGTTTGTTTGCCTAAGTTACCCAAAGTTATACAAACGCGCTCAAAACAGAAAGACCTCATTCTGGAATGTTTTTGGGTCAAAATTTATTTATTTATTCATTTTTTTTTTGCGTTCCCCAGCTTTTGAGAACTTTCTACGGTTTGGGAGCGTAAATTTATAAATACTCTCGAGTATATAGAGAAATAAAAATTTTCCATGACGTCTCCGTTTTTTGAGACAACGACCCTTAATTATGATCTATTTTTAACAACTTTTACGCATAAATTTTAACTGCTTATATTAGGCTTAAAAACTATTACGTTATTCTGGCTTCTTTTCCTATATCGTTTAGATTTGGTTCTTTTCTTAGAATTCTCTAAGAGAATGAAACGTTTTGTTCGGAAAGTTACAGCCAGGACAATGCATTTAAATATCCTTTAAATGTGTAATTTTCTGTAATTTACCCTGGACGTGGGGTCTCTAAAATGTTAACAATCCCTCTTTTATAAATTTAATTTTATCCCTCTTTTATAAATTTAAATTTATTTATATTTTAATCTACTAATCTAATCTACACGTTCTTTTATAGTGTAATTCTTATACGTTCATGATATGAGTCGTAAAGTCGCTCTGGGTTGGGGAACAAGTCAATTATGTCTTAAATACAGCTGCGTTACAGTTTGTCGAGGCTTTTACATTTGTCACATGCAATCGATTTTAACATTACTCGGGGAACTTAATTCGGAAACTTTAGCCTTCTATACAAAGATATTGATCGAGTGGATGATTTGCGAAGGAATCTTCTTCTAGAATGAACGACCTGGCAATATGTTAGCAGATAGCTACGCCATTTAAACTATTAGGTGAAAATTATAAAATTTTATTGAGTTTATTTGAATTGAAAATAGGTCCGAAGATATATGGTGTTAAATTTCATGTATTTAAAAAATCAGAAAAATGTATACTTTGAACCGCCACAAAAATCAAACTGCAAAGAATATTAATGTCTTAAAGTGATATATAATATAAAAATATTCAATTAAAAGTTTTATTTAATGAAATTTAATTGAAAATAAATAGAAAATTTAACTCTTTAACGTCTTTGCTCTGTCTTTAATAATAACGGTATATACCATTTTATTTATTTTAGTTTCGGTACCGGTATACCGATACCGATATAATTTAAAATACCGTTACCGATACCGTTACCGAAATAAAAATAAATTGAATACCGATACCGTTATCGATACCGATATTCGTTTCGGTTTCCAACTTTGAAAAAATCACTAAAATATTTAAAGTCGACCACGGTTCAGCTCCATTGTTTTTACCTAAATTTTCCATATAGCGAACTTTTTTTTATAACGAACACATTTTTATGGTCCCAAGAAGAATATTTCATACAAAAAACTACATTTATAACGAACTCCCACAACTATTAGTTTTAGATAAAAGAAATTGCAAAAGAAAATGTTAAAATTTTAGTTTTAACTTTTATTAATTTCAATTTAAATTATCGGATAAAAATAAAAGAGGAATTTAATATTTATAGTTGTTGACCTTTTTTAATTGAAAATAGCAAAAAAATAAAATTAAAATTATAAGAGGTTTAAAAATTAACTATCAGAAGATCGCCATTTCTCAAAGAGTAAAGAACTCAAACATGCCAATTTCAAAACCTCGGTAATAAATGAAAACACTGAATTCGTATAAAAAATATAATTAATCTCAATTTGCCACTTGTCAAATGACAAAAAAAAAATATTGTTCCTGATATATTGAAATTAATAATACATATTTAAAAATCGTAAATACAGCCCATTTTTAAAGAAATATTTTTCAATTACAAATATTAGTGTAATAAAAAACGCGTATTATGTTAACAAATAAATTTTTTAGTATTTTACGGATATAATGAACTACGTTTATAACGAACTAAATTTGTGGGTCCCCTCGAGTTCGTTATAACCGTATTCGACTGTATTTAAATATGTTATGTATTTAACGAAATATTATTATTTTTATATTTATTCGAGTTAAAAATTTTTTCCACTTAATTTTCATATAATATTTTTTCATTACACTATTATTATCTGTACTTAAAAAAGGTTTTTTAAACCTTTTATTTCATTTATTTTTCTTTTTTTATTTTTAACCAACCATAAATATATTCTAATCCTATCAAATTAGTTTTTTCTTTCTTTTAAAATATATTTTTTATGAAAATTAAAATAATTTTCCTTTACTTTTCACCGCTTTAGATTCCAATTCGTTGTTAACCGTTTAAGTGTAAATTGATAACTTCGAAAATCTTAACTAATTTGGTTAACTTAACGCCTCGTTTTTGGAGTTCCAATTATAGTGTTTTTGTTGGCATAGATACGAAAAACTTTTTATGCCACATTTTTCTAATTCTAGGAATATAAAGAGGCAAAGAGAGTAAAGACGTAAAAACTTTATCAAAAAAAAACACGTTAAAATACTTCCTTGTTTTTGAACTCACAGTTTAAATTTAAAAAAAAAAAAAAATCCAACAAAAATAATATTACTAAACTCCAAAATTTAGTTGTAATTCTCATGAGTATTTTTTCTTTTTCCCCAATTAATGTTCGTAGGGGAGGTAGCTAGTGGAGAGTTTAAGGAAGCAACGATGAACATTGAATTAACAAATTCCTGGTTTCCAGGGACACCGCAAAGGAAATAAAAATAAAATTTGATTTACCACAAATACTTATGTTAACCACAAACCATTTTTAGTAATAGACGATTTGGTGCAACAAATTGCATCTAACAAGTAATGTTAGAAGAGGAACTGCTAATTTTAGTTTTTGATAAAAAAAAAAAATACATTTTGAAAGCAAGTAATAAATATGTATGGAAATTGTACATTGAGATTTTGTCTTAACACGAACTATAATCTCACTATAATAAATTATTTCGAAGTGTATTTGGCGCTTTTGGACCTGCTTTTAATATATATGTAACTATATTCGATTTTTTTCTATTAATTTTTTTATTTATTCAATTTCGTAATTTATTCAATCAAAAGAACAATATATAAATATGAATAAATATTATTTTATATATTTCTACACGGTAATATTTTGTATTAAGATTTTTCAAGAATTCGAATATCATAATACGTTTTTATAGTCTAAACACAAAATGTTTGATTATGAAATAAATATTTATTATGTTTTTTCAAATACAAATAGTATTTTTAATTTTTTGAAATTATTCAAAAGCATTTGATTTTCATACACAGAAAAAAGTTTGTCTACAAATATAAAAACTTACTTTCATTGATTTCAGTTCATAATATTTAAGCATAATTTCTTAAGCGTTAAAACTTTTTTATATTTTTTTTTTTTTTTTTTTCAAAAAAGTCAAGAAGACCGAAAAAATTGTTAAAATTTTCATTTATTTTTTCAATTTGTAAAAAAATTTTTGAAATTTTCTTTGTAAAATTTTAAGTTTTTAATGTTTTTTAGCTACATTTTGGGAGCAGAACAGAAGCGTTTTTTAACAAAATGATGTGCTGTAGAATGCAAGCAAAATTATGCAAATTTCTAAAAATTATTTTTTTTTAACAGATTTTCCTTGGAATTTTGCCATTTTAAGGCATTTGTTGTTAATACTTTAATATATGACTATTTTTATTTACCATTTGCAATCAAATCTAATAAAACTAAATCAAAGATTTAACAAGATTTTTGCAAAATTCCTAAAATTTTCATTATGAACAATTTATTAATATCTATGAACAAAATTTTATTTTTATGAAAAAAGTTTGGGAAAAAAGTCATGTTCGATTCATAATATTTATGAAAAAAATTTTTCAAATATATGCATTTTTTTCTTTGTGTATGTATCAATAATGTTTTTCTGCATTAAAAAAAAATTAATTAAAAAATGTTTTCCCTAAAAAAGAAAATAAACTAAAAAGAATAAAAAATATTGAAAGAAAAATAATAACAAAATTATATATTAAAAACCACTACTAAGTTTCTTCTATGGGAAGATCAATGATCGGCTTGGGAGAATAGAGAGGACTGTAGAGTGTCGAGGGCGATATGGCCAGCACTGGACAATGCAGGCACTAGCACTCTCCTGGGCTTGAATAGGAAGAGCTTAAGAATCATGATAGGGGCCATAACGGGTCACTGTTTGATAGGGAAGATGAGGTCTAGATAGGACTCTTGCAATTCCGATTTTTGTAGAATGTGTGGAGACGTCGACGAGACCGAGTCTATTGAGCACATTGTGTGCCATTGTCCACGATTGCAGCATCGTAGGATGAAATGGCTAGGTAGCTAATTCCTCGGCGGGCTAAGTGACGTTCGGGACTCAGATCTTGTAGACGTCATAGGCTTCGTCATGGGAATCGACTGTTTAAGGGAGAATCAGGGGTATAACCCTAGGGGGATTGGTAACATTGCTAATCCCCCTATATGATTCGTTCTCATCCCTACTCTTTTCTCTTCTACTCCTACTCTCCTATTTTCTGTATCATGCTCTATATTTCACAGCTCTTTCAACGAAGGTACACACAATGGACCGAGATCGGTCTCTGAGTGGAGATGTGGTACTTTCTGTTATCACATCAACCTTCTTTATCTATCTATCTATCTATATATTAAAAAATTGTATGTGAATTACTTAAGAATTTTGCTATCGAATTTTTTGACATAAATTAATACTTTGTGTGCTTGTCTGGAAATACCTTTACTATTATTGGTTTTTAAAAAGCATTTTTTATGAATTAGCTAACACTAGTTTTGTCATCAAAAGGAAAAACTACATAACTCAGTTAAAATACATAACTCAGTTATGTAGTTTTTCATTTATTTAATTTTTAGAATTGTATTTCGTTACCCATTGCATAAATTTTTTTAGAAAAAAATCTATGCATTACTTTACAGAGAGCGTCAAATTCGCTCTCTGAGAAAATTATCTCATGTGTAGATTCAAATATTAGTATTATAAAAAATATTATGAGACTATTGTAATGAGATTTCTCTATACAACTATCTTATAAGATGAGCTGACAGAAAATACATACGAAAGCTTGTTTGTGTGTGTGCATGTGAATTTTTTAAATTACTTCAAAAACAATGTTTTTTTGTAAAATTATTTTGTTTTAATGATTATTTTACATTTAAAAAAACATTTTTTTATAAAAATTGTACTAAAAATCGGCATTTTTAAACATGTTTACTCTGTGACTGATTAAAAATAATTATATCTTATAGAATTTCACGAATGTTATTAGGAATAGTTTTGTGCTCAATTGTCCAGTGATTTATCCTGGAAAGAGGAAACAGCCGAAATGGTGGACTAGGGACCAGCGGTCTACAGTTAGGAAGCTGTTTAATAGAGCCAAACTAACAAGGAGCAATGAGGATTGGAATAGCTATAGGGATAGTTTCTCTAAGTATAAGAAGGACATTAGAAGAGCGAAACGGACTTCATGGGTAAATTTCTGTGAATCGGTGGACTCTGTTAACGAGTTGTCTAGGTTTAGGCGAGTATTATCCAAGGACCCAGTGGCACCTGGATACATACAACGTGCGGATAACTCGTGGACAGAGTCTAGCTCAGAGGCCCTCAGTTTACTTATGGAAACTCATTTTCCAGGCTGTAAGGATATGGAATCTGATGGAGGGACAGGTAACGTCAGTGATAACCTACAACCCGAATCAGATGCTGGGGGTACCGATGTGATAAGGGAAATGATCACTAGAGACAAGGTATTATGGGCGGTAAATTCATTCGAGCCATACAAATCTCCGGGCCCGGATGGAATATTTCCGGCCATGTTACAGAATGTCGATGAAAGAGCCATCTCTCTACTGACGGAGGTTTTTAGGGAATGTCTTAGAATGAAGTACATTCCCAGAGGGTGGAGAGAGGTAAGGGTCATTTTCATACCCAAAGCGGGTAAGACGACTCACTCGAAGCCCAAGGATTACAGACCGATCAGCCTATCGTCTTTTCTATTGAAGACAATAGAAAGACTGATCGATTGTTATCTTAGGACTAGCATAGGAACTCAGATCATTAGCGAGTCTCAACATGCTTATATTAAAGGTAAGTCCGTTGAGTGTGCTCTGCATGACGTTGTGAGTTACATTGAGCGGGGTCTGCTGCAGAGGGAATATACCATGGCAGCTTTTCTCGATATAGAGGGGGCCTTCAATAATATCACGATAGAGGCTATTGAGGAATCACTTGTTTCGCTGAATATAAGCAAGCTCCTTGTTGAGTGGATAATTCTGATGCTTAGCAGCAGGGTTATCAACTCAAACATGGGAGGCACTTGTATGAGGAAACTCGTGACTAGGGGCACACCGCATTACTGTGGCTCTTGGCCGTGAACGTCATTTTAAGACAGTTTGATGCTAAGGGACGGAAGATTGTGGCCTACGCCGATGACGTTGTTTTACTGGTCTCTGGTAAGTTTTTATCTACGATCAGTGAGGTCATGCAGACAGGTCTACGTGATCTGTCCCTTTGGGCCAACAGTAAGGGATTAGGGGTAAACCCCGAGAAAACGCAACTAGTTTTGTTCACTAGGAAATACAAGGTCGAGCATTTTAGCTTGCCAGTATTGAACGGGATTGAGCTTGCATTGTCAAGTGAGGCCAAATACCTGGGTGTGTACTTGGACAGTAAATTGTCTTGGAGGAGAAACACCCAGAAGAGGGTCAAGAAGGGACTCAATGCCTATTACACCTGCAGAAACTCTATAGGTAAGAATTGGGGCCTTAGGCAGCAAGTTGTATACTGGATTTAGACTTCGGTTGTAAGACCGATTCTTACTTATGGCTGTACAGTCTGGGGGAAGGTATTGGGTAAAGAAACGTATAGGAAACCTCTCTAAAGTTCAGAGGTGTGCTTCAGTTGGCATCTCAAGTGCCAGGAGAAGTACACCTCAGGCGGCGCTGGACATAATCCTCCACCTTCTTCCAATTGAGGAATTTGTGAGGAGTATGGCTGTCCGCGGCCTATTTAGATTGAAGGAACTGGGATTATTAGGTACCTCTAGAGCGGGGCACGTCAGCATACTAGATGAAGTCAAGTTCAACGGTCGGACACTATCCTTGGCTGAGCCTACGGATTATGTCGGGACTACGATTGACTTCGGGGCTACTCCCGCTTTGGTGTTACCTAGCAGGGACCTCTGGGATGGAGTATATAAGCTCTATGGAGGGTGTGCGGTCTTCACGGACGGTTCGAAAATGGAAGTTGGCACTGGTGCAGGTGTATACTTTATGGGAACTGATATCAGACGATCCTACAAATTGTCTGACAGTTGTAGTGTCTTTCAAGCGGAGATTCTTGGCATTTATAAGGCTCTAGGCTTGATTGAGGGGAATGTTGAACGAGGGTCTGAGATTACTATCTATGTTGATAGTCAGGCAGCGTTATTGGCTCTGACTAGTCATTTTGTTAGGTCCAGATTGGTACTTGAGTGCAGAAGGGAATTGAGAAGGTTAATGGATTTCTATATGATGAGACTCTGTTGTGTTCCTGGTCATTGTGACATTCTTGGCAACGAAATAGCCGATGAGCTAGCTCGCAGTGGAATGTTGAACGAGGGTCTGAGATTACTATCTATGTTGATAGTCAGGCAGCGTTATTGGCTCTGACTAGTCATTTTGTTAGGTCCAGATTGGTACTTGAGTGCAGAAGGGAATTGAGAAGGTTAATGGATTCCTATATGATGAGACTCTGTTGGGTTCCTGGTCATTGTGACATTCTTGGCAACGAAATAGCCGATGAGCTAGCTCGCAGTGGCTCGGAGCTAGATAGGTTTTTCATAGAGTCATCTGTTAAGATTCCAATTGGGTCCTTCTTTAGGGCCATAAGGGAGTGGACTCTGGACAATACGAATCGAGTTTCTAGGACATTATGGCCTAGCTTAAAACTGGCGGATTCCAAGCATCTTCTAGGTATGAGTCGTGGTAGTCTTAGAGTCATAGTAGGTATGGTTACGGGTCATTTCTCAATAGGGAATATGATGAGTAAGTGGGACATTGGCACATCAGACTTTTGTAGAACGTGCGATGATGATGAGGAGCTAGAGACAGTGGAGCATATACTCTGTCCCTGTGTAGGGCTTCAGCGTAATAGGTTGAAGTGGTTTGGAAGCCATACACTACATGAACTAGGTGAGGTTAATGGCAAAGGACTTGTCAACCTCATAGGGTTTGTAATGGGAATAAAATGGCTTAGGAACAATCATAACTGATTGATTGGGTATAGGTTCCACTTTTCTCTCTCTTTCTTTCATAAAGGGATCGCAATGGGCCGTTCGGCCTCTGGGTGTAGGCGTGAATACGCCACCCTTTCTAACCTAACCTAACCTATAAGATTTATTAGAATACATGTACCCCTTAATTAAGATAATATAAACAAAATAGTTACTCTTTTCTGCCGGTGTTATCTCATATATAATATCAGTGTTAACCTCATTTATAGACCTAGGGTTAGGATACATAATCATTTGTTTTTTTTTTCATATTTCCTAAAATAAACTTTTAAACTTATCATGACGCAAAAACGTATGTGTTTTATTCACTTATTTGTTTACGAAAATAGGGATTTTTAAAGTTTTTTTGTAAATATTTTAAACGAATTTTGCCAAATTTTGAAAATGAGTTTTTGATTTCAGGCAATTTTTTTTTTTATAAAACTGTGTAATTTTATTATATGATAATTAAATTTATATACAAATTATTGCCAATATACAAGATTTCTTTTATTAAAATTAGTATTAAATTAAATTTCGTTTTAACAACCTTGTATTTTAGGAATATGTAAAAGTGTATGTAAAAAAATAAATAATTACGAATAAACTTCATTTTCTTGTGGCAAAAATGAAATATTATAACCAAATTTTTTCTGAAAAATTTCCACGCATCTAATACAAAAATAATAAAAAAATATTTTTTGTTCTTCATCTAATACTTGTTCTTCATCTAATAATAATAAAATAATAATAATAATAATAATAATAATAATAATAATAATAATAATAATAATGACACCCTACACCATTGTGTACAAGCATAAAAATCGGGAAGGGTACTTATATTACACCTGTGACCAATTTTACTAAATGTAAAATAAAATATACAAATACTGAATAATGCGTTAATACTAACATCTAGATGATTTTATACACTTTAGGGCTATTCCTGGAAGTGGGTATATATGGAAGCTAAGGTAAATTATGGACCTATTCCCATAAAATTTGCAATGTTGTTTCTACTTATATAAAACTTATTTGTGTCGAATATTAACTAGATACTAACATTCGTATGGGATTTATGCACGTTAAAGTTATTTTCGGAAAAGTGGTTTATATGGGAGCTATTCTCAATTGTGGACCGATCTTCATAAAATTCGGTACAAAGATTGATATTTATACAAAACTTCTTTGCACAGAATTTCATTAAAACATTCGTATTTTTGTGGCATTTTAGAGTGTTTAAACTCTATGTCGCGGGAACATTTTTATGGGGGCTAGGTGAAATAATGGACCGATCACAACCAATTTCAATAGACTTCGTTCTTGTATCATAAAATTCGCACGTGGCTAATTTCATTGAATTATCTTCAAAATTGCGACCTGTGCTTTGTGCACAAGGTTTACATGGACAGCCAGCCGTCCAGAAGGCCAGACGGACGAAGGACATCGTTAGATCGATTTAAAAAGTGATTCTGAGTCGATTGGTATACTTTAAGATGGTTGTTGAATAACTGTTTCTATGCGTTACAAACATCAGCACAAACGCATAATACCCCAACCACCTATGGTGGTGCAGGGTATAAATATGTTTTGTTATGCGCACTTTATATACATTTATCAAACCAAATAAATAATATGAATAATATGACTACATTCTAATCGGTTCACAAATGACAGATAAATAAATTTATATTTTATTGGATCATTAATTCTTTAAATCTCCCAAACAAATAATTTATTATACAAAATTCATACATCAATATTCATAAATTTTTTTTAGTGTTTTTGGGTCATATAAAAAATATCCACGGTTTCTTGGAAAATTTTTAAACTAAATTTTTCTTTATACATATTCAAAATTATTATCTATGACATTTTTCAGGTACCTTCATAATTCCATCGCTGTAGAATTTCTATGGCTTATCGGTGAAAAACTTGACCAAGTGATTTTAAGCGGCTCTTCAGTTTATCAATTTTTTTTACCATCAAAAAGTTTTGCAGAGACCGAAACAAATGTAGACAGATAGTACAAGGTCCGGGCTATACGGTGGGTGCATCAAAACTTCCCAACCAAATACAGTCAATTTGTGATGGATAATTCTAAGGTGACCGATTATTCGACTTTTTGGTGAAACCAGTTTTTGAATAGTTCGAATAGTTAGAATTTTGAAAAAACCGGTTTCATTTTTTGAAATTCCGAAAAAATCGGTTAACCGTTTTTTTTCTTTTGTTTGCAGAAGTAAATATTTTTAATAAAATACTGTATTTCTTTAAAAAATTCAACACATCTTCATTTAAAATTGAAAGTATTGCTTAATATGGAAAAAGCATGTCTCAATTTTTTCAAAATCGATTTTGAAGGTAGACTTCTTTCAAATACAACTCCTTTAAAGGATTAAGTAAGTTATTATTACAAAAATTTAATTAAAAAAACCCTTAAATATTAAAATTTTTTGTAAGGTGTTACAAGAGAAGAAACTATTTCCATTGATATCCGTATTTCATTCAAGATAATTATTTTAATATTTGTTTAAACTTATGGATTTAATTCCAATTTACCCTTAAACTATATTTATAACAGGGTAAGTTTTTCAAACTTTTTGCTTAAAAAGTTTTGCATATTTCACAAGAATTATACAAAAAATTCATTTTTTATTTTTTTATAAATTTGCTTATAATGAATACAAAAATTAGTTTTCTTAACAGAAACGCAATTTGTTTGTGATTTTTTGGTGCATGATGTGTACAAATTATTTCTTTTTTTTTAACACTTCGAACATAATTGTAAAGAAAAAAATTAAGAAATCGCTAATATGACTACCAAAGCCTATTTACGAGTACATACATTTTTAATATATTTTTATAAAAAATCGAAAACTACTTATTAGAATTTTAAAGTTAAAAAAAAATCATATTAGCTTTAGCATATTAGCTTTGAGAGCTATTTTGGGAGAATAATGTTCTTCTTCTTGCACGAAACAGCCCAATATACTTCTTCGGGTAGATTGTGTGACAATTTACAAAAATATGCTAAATGCTTTTTAGCGCTTTTTTACAGTAGTTTTTAATTCAATACTTTTTGATTTTTTAAAAGAATTTATTAATAAAACAAAATGTAAATTATCAGCTATAATATTTGTAAGCATGTTTATTTTTTAGGTCTATACTCTTGCAATTACGTATCTAAAAAATTTGATTGGACCATTAAAATCGTTAAACTAATGATTTATTTATATTTATTCTCAGCTTCTGTATGTTGTTGAATATTTTTATACTCTACACTACCATTGGTGGTTTGGGTATTATGCGTTTGTGCTGATGTTTGTAACATCCAAAAATATTGGTGTAACCAATTTTAATAGGCTTCATCCCTTAACTATAAAAGACATATATTTCAAATTTCATTCAATTATTTTAAAAATTGCGACCTATAGTTTGCTTACCAGGTTTACATGGACGGACAGACGGACATCATTAAATTGACTCAGAAAATGATTCTAATCCAATTGGTCGTACACCAATATTTTTGGATGTTACAAACATCAGCACAAATATATATATATATATATATATATATATATATATATATATATGAAATTCATTTAAAGTTCCAATTTCAGATTAATACAACTTTTTACCGAATTATATGATTCTTGCAGCAGTATTATTTTAAATTTTGTAAGAAATCCAATGAATATTTAAAAAAATTTTGGGCCAATATTAAACCCACGAAGTTAAAAAAAAACCTACAAAAAATGAGGCTAAAAATTAATGAAAAATTTATTCCGACTTAACTTACACATATAAGTGTATTTTATGTAGAGATTTACAAGGACTATCTTATGTATTTTTCTCTGAAATCATAAATGAATTTTTGACGATTTTTTTTAAATTGCATATCCAACTATGGAGGTTTACTCACTCACTCTCCCCCCCCCCCCCCCTGTTCTGTTAGGAATCCGTGCTTCTTCAAATCAACTCGAAAACAAATCGTCTCTGGCATGTAAACCTTGTAATCAAACTACAGGACGCAATTTTTAAAATAATTTAATAAAATCTAGTATACATGTCTTCTATAGTTCAAGGACGAAGTCTATTGAAATTGGTTATGATCGGTCCATTATTTCACCTAGCTAACATACAAATGTCCCCCCAGAATATGGGTTTAGCAATCATAAATGCCTTAAATAAAGCAACATTTAATTGAAATTTATCATATATAATTTGTATGTAAATAGTAATCAATTTGCCAAATTTTATAAAGATCGGTCTATAATTGAGGTCATGAAGATCGCTCTATACGTATGAGATCCACTACCGAAAATCTTCTTAAAAGGCGTAAATAACATAATATATAACTTTGATATACATACTGAATGGTGTAGGGTGCCATACGGGCATATTTTTCTAACCTGTTTTATATTTTTCATTTTATGGGATAAAATATTTTGAAATTTCGATATCATAATA
Source organism: Protocalliphora azurea (assembly GCA_932274085.1). Lineage (NCBI taxonomy): Eukaryota > Metazoa > Arthropoda > Insecta > Diptera > Calliphoridae > Protocalliphora > Protocalliphora azurea. The sequence continues at coordinate 127,818,143 of OW026519.1, forward strand.
ATACCATTATCTGCAATACAGTATGATATTGTAATCTGCACTTAATATGATATCGGTTTTGTTATTAACATTATTTTCCTAATATATAACATTTACTAAAGAACTATTATTATGTAAAAACATTTATGTTTTCCCTATACGAAAAACGATTATTACTGAGTTGGCATCCCTATAAATTAGCAATTGTTAATCAAAGTCTATTTTATAAAATATGAGCAATAGCGGAAATATTTATATGTCTGTCTGTTTGTACGGGATATTTTTCCACAACGTAAACATGAATTAGTTTTATGTTTGATGTTATTAATCAGTAAATTACAACATACACTACTTAGGAATTGTACTATGAATCGTTTAATGCCATTTGATATCCGCCCTCTAAGTCTAAAGTTTTGTGATTTTATTTGGTTCACAAAAGGTTATCTTTATACATTATTTAGCATTAGTTTATATTTAGTTTTTATTTTAAGGTGCATATTTTATAAAATTTTCATTTCGGTTTTAGATGTTAGTATCTCACCTAGTTACTGATAGATGTGCTGTTAATTAGGGGTTTGGTAATTGAAATATAAAAATACTTTAGATTTTTATTTATTTAATTAAGTTTAAATTAATGTCTTATGGCGAAATAAATATTGCAATTCTTATCAATAAATCGTGTTTTTTATATTATTTTATATTTTATGATCTTTACAACCTTTCTTCCACCAAATATCATACAATGAATGAGTGGTTAAAATTTTATATACATACGTATGTATGTTTATATGTATATATATATATATATATATATATATATATATATATATATATATATATATATATATACGTATGTCAAGTAGGTACATACATGTATAAATGATATAGATTCCACATTTGCAAGAAGACTGTCATAACTTAAAATTTTGAATTTTTGAAATAGAGAGAGAAAAAGAAAAAGACCATTACGCCAATTGTCCTTTAAAGTTCCTTTTTGATATTTTACCGTTTCCAAAAAATCATGAGTATGATATTTCATACCATAGATTTACATAGGTATGAAGCTTCGTTGTCAAATACTTAAGTCGGTTGTCAAAAATTCCTAAGTCTAAGAATGTATTAGTACAAAATTTAATTGAAAACAAAAACAATTATACGTGTGCTTTTTCAATTGAGTTTTTTTAAAGCTTCATATCTATGTTAATAATCTATGTTTCACACATTTAACTAATTCATTTTTGAAACATTCGCCAAACAATTACTAATTTTCTCCTAGGACATGTACCTTACGAAAAAAAATAGTAAATGTAACCCCTCTAGAAATGAAGACTAGTATGTTCTTGTATGATTCTCAAAATATTACGTCTGAATGTTTCATTTATGTGGGCTGGACGATTTTTAAAACTCCTCTAAAAATGCGGATTTATTTCAATAACATTATAAAAATCTTCGTTATAAGAAAATTAACCTCAAAATATTATAGACATATTTGCGAAATATCAAGGTTATTTATATATGTAAATTTTAAGGTAGCATTGATACAGATAATAAATTACATAATTAATATAATAATAATTAACCCCATAAAAGCAAAAGGGTCAATTTTATACATCTGGTTCCCAAAAGGTTAAATCTCTAATTTTTGCAAATAAGTTATATGAAAGTATTTATTATGTGCGTATTTTTTTCGGATTGGTTATGTCTGAAACATTTTAATGAAAAGAAAAATTTTAATTTTTTGTGCTACGATTTATTGAAAATAATTGTAAGACCCTAATCTGAGTAAAATATTCCACTCTTATAGAGAGTTTGGAAAGATAACGACTTGAATCGTTCATCAAATCTGTATGTGACCCTTGGAATATTATACAACATATAATATAAATTTACCTTAAATCCTTAAATTTGCTCATTTAGTACTGAAAAAAAAACATAAATTTTAATAATAATAATAATGGTATAATATCTTACCTATGACTTCTAGAGTGTGTGTTTCTGGGATAATCAAACAAATTCCAAAAAATAAATATGCCCTTTCATGCTGTTATTGGATTTCATTAATATTTAGTTTCAAAAATTTTAAATAATTTTTTAATTTTAAAATTTTTACGAACACATTTATTTTATTGTCCACAGAAAAATATGGATTTTCTTCATAAAAACCTCTTCTGATCTCCAAACACCAATTTAGGTAAATTCCAAAAATTTTTTAAAATTTTTTTATTGTATTTAATAAATAAAAAAATTATATATATATTCAAATTTATTTTTATACCTCAAAAAGATATTTTAAGTGCGTTTATTGCAATATGTACCAGTACATATGCAATATATGGCTTATTTGGAAGTAAATAAAATATATGACAGTTTGCTTCCAAACAAGCTATATATTGCATATACATTGGTGCATATTCCTATAAACGCATTTAAATTTTTTGTTTTTCTTTGGGGTATAAAAAATAAGCTTGACCTTCCTGTCACTTCTAAATATTTTGCACACATTTTGCGAACAGATGGTAACATAAAATGAAAAAAAAAAAACACAAAATGTAAGCCAATATTAAACCAGCATCATAAGGAAAATAATTTTAAATTTGCGCGCAAATACGTAGAATGGACAGATAAGTGGAATAAAGTAATTTTTTCTGATTAAACGAAATTCCATTTGGACCGACCCGATTCATATTCTGTATCAACAGGTCGTTTTACAGTCCGGATTTAAATCCAATGGAGAATCTGTGGGGTACATGGCCCGTAAATTTTACGCAATAAATGCATAGAATGAAACCATAATAACAATAACAGAGTTAAAACTAAAAACTAAGCAAGCTTGGGAAGAAATTGGCAGTGATTTTTTTCAAAAATTAAACGAATCAATGCCAGACTGAATTTTTGAAGTTATACAAAACAAAGGTTCATCAACACATTATTAATAATGCTAAATTGGTTCATTAGTTTAAGTGCGTATATAGGAAAATACAATAAAAATTAAAATTACTTTGCAGTTTTTGTTGAATTTTATATTTTATATATTTTTTTTTAGAATTTTTGTATTCGGGCTTAATAATACATTGCTTCATTTGCTATCTAACCGGTAGTTTTAAGCATATAAACAATAATTAAAAAAGAAGAATGCAAAATAATTGTAAAAAAGCTTTATCGTAAACCATTTGTCTTATTTAATAATATATAGCGAAAATAAATCACAGATTCCATTTCCCAAAAAGTTGTAAGTTAAATAGATGAAGTTTACGGAGAACACCACGTTGGGACGCTGAAGAGTGCTGATGAAGGTCGTGGCTGACTAGAAAAAACAATCCATTCTGCCGAGTGTCCAATAAAACTTTTATAATGTATTCTTCTACAATTATTCACCTTAGCACCTTAATCATTTTTGGTAAGTTGATTAAAAAATTAATGTGCGTTTATAGGAATATGCACTAATGTAAATTTAAGATGTATTTATATATTTAAAATAAATAAATATGTACTTAAAATGTGTGTATGTACAAATGATAACAGTAACAAAATTTAATAAAATTCTTAATATACATACAATTTGTTAAGTATGTGATGGAAATCAGAACAGTACCATCAATATATTATGCATTGAATTTAATCTGATTTTTTTTTTATTCTTGTTTAAATCTTAATTGTAAAAATATTAATATGTAATTCATAATTCATTGTTAATGACTACAATTAGCATAGCCTGCTTTTTTATTAAAAACATTAACAGAGTAATGTGCTTAAAGGACACAGTTTATTAAAAGTTATTAACTTTAGAATAGTCTAGACTATTTTTCCAGTTATCATTTATAAAAAAAATACACAATTTTAAGTTGTACAGATTTAACACAAATTTCTTTAATTGCTTTTTCATAAAAATTAATATTTTTCCCGCTTATTTTATTTGTGGATATGTTCTCGTTCAATTCATATTAATTAACTTAAGTTGGCACTGATAATAAAATGCTTTTTGTCTCCAGTGACAACTTTTTTATAATTCCCATTTTTTTTTTCTTTTGCTAAATAGTTGGTGAAAATTCGACTAAATGCAAGTACTGAATTGCTAAATTAAATTTAACTTTCAAACTCTTCATAGTCATCTTCTGTTCCTTTGAAGTTTAGTGGAAGGGATTAATTACACAAGTCAACACTAGTTTTGGTGCCAAGGAACTGTATATATTTTTTTAAACCAGAACTTCATACTGATTACAAAAATAAAAAAAGTTGGAATTCTTAAGTGTTGTTTTCCAGTATTTCGCTTTTGTGCATATATATGAAAAAAGTGATTTTTTGCATTGTTATTTACATAAAAACTTTCTTTTTCTTGACTTTCGTGAATGATGTGCAGTGGGAAGGTCTCGTTGCACTCCCCAACAGTAGTCAGCCATCATATGCTGTTCCCATCGGCCTTGGTTCCTCTCTTCCATAGTTTTCAGATCCTTATGAAACCTCTCCCCTTGCTCATCGCTACAAGATCGAAGATTATCTGGGAATCGGTCGAGATGACTATGAAGGTAGTGCAATTTGATAGACATGTTGCATACCAAGTTTTTAAAGTTATCTAGCATATCGTTAACATTTTCGCGGTAGTTGCTTGACTTGTAATTTCCAAGAAAGTTTTTAATAACTTCAACAAAAGAAGTCCAAGCAGACCGTTTCAAATCATTCATTGAATTTAGGAAACTTTGATCTTTAATTAATATTTTTATTTTTGGACCATCAAAAACTCCCGCTTTTATCTTCTCTAAGCTTATATAAGTCATTATATAAGAGAAACACTATCCATTTTTATCCAGGGCTTTGACAAACTGCTTCATAAGGCCTAGTTTAATGTGCAAGGGAGGCAATATAATTTTTTCTTTTGGAACTAAAGGTGGATTTATGATGTTATGATTTCCAACCTCCAACGCCTCACGTACTGGCCAATTTCGTTTTTCCCAGTGTAGGTACTTGGCCCGGCTATCCCACAGACAATAAAAACATGGATATTTGATGAATTCACTTTGCTGTCCTAATAAGAAATTAGTCATCATGTATTGCAATTGTGTAAAAGTACAAACTTCAGGTTTCGTTTGCAACTATCTATAAAGAGGCGCCATTCATTTGGCTGGTATTCGGAAAGACCCATTGCCAGACTAAGGCCTTGCACATCAGAACAAAATACAGTATCGTCTTCCGAATGAAAAAATTGTAGTAAGTCTTGCCCTCTTTTGCGATAGTATGTCACTTTTGTATGTGATGCCAACAAGTTTCTTTCTTTTAGTCTAGAAGCCAATACCTCTGAGGATTCCTTAAATAATACAATATCTCTTACCACATCATTTAATTATTCTTGTTTAAATGGTTTGGGGATTATAGACGGTATTTCTTCAAACAGGTACTTCCTGGGAATATGTTAGAGGTCTTCTGGCTGATTCTACAACTGGATAAATAATTTTTTTCAGATTAATTTCACGTAATTTAATACAGCAAAATTAGCAGGTTTTGTTCTTTCCACTGCATAGGCACCATGCAATCATACACTGTCTTAAATATTCACAGCACATTTTACAAACCATTTGAGGAATCCACGGCTTATTTTTATCCTCAATTTCCAAATTAAAATAAGAAAAATTAGCACTTTTTGTAAAATCCGTTATAGGTTTTCTAAACTTTTTAACGGTGTAGTCACCACAAATGTAAAAAAACACGTTTGGATCATTGAGACAACTTTTTCGCGACGACGACATGTTATTAAAATGAATTTATTAAACAAAATTACCGATAAAGCGGAAAAAGTACGTTGGACAGCTTCTATTAAAAATTGACATTATATCCAAAACTACACGTAGAAAAAAATTTTTTTCACATTTTTAGTATTACCAGTGTCGGCATGTTACAGAGCCACTAACGGTTTCTCGGCACCATTTAGGTAGGTAGGTAGGCAGGTAAAGAAGGGTTGCACAGTACTCAGAAGAGTCCACTCGGAGACCTAGAGGTCCATTGTGAGTCCCTTCGTAGAGTATATAGAGAGAGTTTGTAGAGGAAATTATAGAAAAGACCAGGAAAGGAAAATAATAGAAAAACCTGGAAAGGAAAAGTGCTACCTCCCTATATCGTTCGCCCTAAGCCAAAGACCGCCTCTTAGCCAGCCTATTCTCATGACGAATCCTATCAATCTATCGAGATCGATCCTCGATATACTATTCAATTCGTCAACTAATCGACAGCCTAACCTTTTCGGCCTACTTAGTTTTAGACATGGACAGTGACATATAATATGTTCTACCGTCTCTAGCTCCTCATTATCTTCGCACATCCTGCAAAGACTGGAGGAACCTCTATCCCAGTACCCTGTCATTCCCCCTATGGGACAATGACCTGTCAGAATACCTATCATAGTCTTCAGGTTTTCCCTTTTCATGCCCTAAAAGTAGATTTGTATCTGCTATATTAAGTTTAGGCCATAGAACCCTTGATAATCTGCAGTCCGTTCTACGATTCCATGCATGATTGTTTCTATCCCGGTACCATTTCACTTTTTTTAATTTGTTGACTTGTGTTATTGATCGCCATTTTTTAAGAAACTTGAATTTGTTTACAGAAAATAATTATGAAGTCAAAATTCATTAAATTTTTTATCTTTAAAGATTTGTTCGTAATATATCCTATAAATGAAAGTGCCCCGATTTGTAAGAAGACAAAAAATATGAATTCGTGTAAAATAGCGACTAAATTTCAAAGACGCTCTTTTGCTCGTATTTATTATATATTAATGATATTTAAGTATAATAAAAATTGATTGATTTATTCATTTTAGAAACAAATGTATTAAATTGACTCTTTTGCTGTTAAAGCGTTGATTGCCAATGTAATCTTCAATAGCACAAGACTAGACCTTTTCAATGGTACCTTAAAACTTAATATATGTTGAAAAATTTCAAAAATATAAAAATTAAATGTTTAAATAAAGAAAATATGACAAAAAAATAATAATAATAAAAAATAACAAAATCTTAATATTCCGCGAATAAACGAAAATGTTGATAACGCTATTGAAAGAAATGAAAAATTATAAAATTCAGATGTAATATTTTGTGAACCATATAAGAATATCCTAATCTTCATTTCTAAAGGATTACATTTGCAACTTTTTTTCGTGAGTCTCTTTACTAAACATATTAATTAAATCAAAAAATTTTAATTATTCAAAATTTATGACCATAAATTAATATTATATAAGTTATTTGTAATTACAATAAATTTAAACTAATTGCAACAACTACGTATTTCTATATATAATTAAATCTTTAAAATTAAATAGTTTTTCTGTGTTTTAAAATACAATATTTTTATTTGTAATCAAATCAATATAAAAAGTGAAACACCAGAATACCGACGCGACGCACAGAGGGGTGAAATTGTGAAAAATGGCGATTAATTGAAAATTTAAAATTTATATTTTTAAAACGTAATTAATTCTAGTTAACAATAAATTGAATCATCATTATGTTAAAAAAAGTCCTTTAATTTTTTTCACACTCCGTGTAGTGCACCGTCAAAAACAAAGATTTTTTGCAATTTCTAATCACAGTAGTAAACAAATTAAAGTCGAAATTTTAAAAGCTTATATTTTTGTATTGGATTTTATAAAAGTAGTATTTTTACAGTAAAGTTATTAAGCACAGGTATTTAGAAATGACGAAATGACTTTTTTTTCTACTTTTATATAGAAATTCAAAAAGTTTATAGTTGAATTTGGGTGAAAATAAAAATGTTGTATTTTTACTTGAAAAATCCAGAAAAAAAAAACAATATTAAAAAAAAATGTCATGGTAAATATGCTTGTTCTTTTACCAAAAACAAAATAAAATTAAAATAATAAATATGTAAAATAAAAAATATATTTACATAATTATTTGCATTATTTAGGAAGGGAATTATATAGAATTTTTGAAAAATACTTAAAACAAGCAGAAAAGTAAAAGTAGAGCAAATTTTGCCATATTAAGTTACTTTAACGAGCAAACGTAATTGAGAATTTGTTTTATCGTGACAGGGTCTTATATGGAAGCTATGGTCACTTATGGACTGACGTTTGACTGTAAGATTTATTTTTATACAATTTTTTATTTATGCTATCATGTATATAGGAATTATGAAGGAAAAAGTAATTCCGGTATGGAAAGTATAATCAATTATGGACTGATCCTCATAAAATTTGCTTAGACAAAACTCATCTGTGATAAATTTTATTTAAATATATATTTATTTAAGATATTTATGAGCATTCGACCTATTTTCGGAAAAATTTGAATATGGGGACTAAGTGAAATATTAATTAAATTTTAACCAATTTTATTGTGATAGGCACAAAATAGGTTCAAGTACCAAATTTTATAAAGTTATCTTTAAAACTGCGACCTGCAGATTAGCAGAAATTATGACTTTTGACAGATGGACAAAAGTTTACGCTAAAAAAGTATATAAATTCAAAAAGTATTCCTTCGATGTACAATGAGCTGATTATAGCAACAAAATTATAAAAAAGCGCTATACACCTTCCATAATTTAAGCGCCATTTTTTTCGATTTTACCCCAATGTGCGACGCCGATTTATTTACTTATCAGTTAACGTAGCAATAAAAAGTTTATTTTAAATGCAATTTTTTCTTAAGTTTAATAAAAAAAAGAGGATCAAAGTACGTGATAATACAGATCGCTCAACAGAGCAATGGGCCAAACAGAGATTAAATTTTCAATAAACACTACAGCAAAAGCGGCGGCAACAGTATTTGGATTAGACATTGGGAAAGTTTAAAAAAATTGCGCGATTTAATGGGGAAAATTAAAAAAAAATTCATATTATTTTGAAAATTTAATTAGTAGATATCTTTAGTATGTTTTTTAAACTATTGAAATGAAATATGAAACCAGCAAGATATATATATGTAAATTTTGGAACGGTTATAGACCAAAAATACCAAAATGCGCTAAAGTCATCACGTCCGTCTTCGTTAAAATAATGCCAACATACTTTTTTCACCGTTAGAAATCTAAACACTTAGTCCTACAATAAAATGTGTGTATTGAATTTACAAAAAAAATCGACATACTTAAGTATAGAGTCCAAGTTTTTAAAATTGTTGTAATATTTTTAGCTCATAATGTATTACCAACTAATACAACAATAATAATAGAATAATTTTAAGTGTAACGACAATATTAAAAATTAAAACGAAGATCTAGTGAAATATTGGATGTGTGATGATGGATGATAATATGAATGTGAGTCGAATTCGATTGTAAAAAAAAAAAAAACAACAAAATCGGAAAAAGATTCTGCACGTATGCATTGATTATGGAAGAGATACTAACGAAACAAAATCACAGATCAATTGAACGCAGACCATACTGCAGATCGCTACAAGTTGGACTTGCGAAACGAAAACATTTAATTTAATTTAATTTAATTTATGTGAACGAATTCAATTTAATCTTTGCAATTTAACAGTGATATAACACTGCGCTCTATTTTAAAAGATTTTACGATTAAAGAAAGGTTTTTAAAATTAAAAGAAAAATTTAAGTTTTAATAATAAGCAAAATATTTACATAAATTGTGTATAGTGTGTAATTAATATTAAATAGAAAACAGAATGTCTCAAGAATTTCAAACCAAACAAGATTATGCTCGTCAATTACGTTATGCACGCTCTAAATTTCGTCGCATACACTCTTTGGATCTAATACCTGAAAATCCCAGCCAAGAAGAGCCGGATGACGAAGATATATACTCTCCATCTATTAGCCGCACAAACACGGGTCTCAAAAAGGATATACTTAACAAACCACAACTACCCCCTCAGCCATTTGGAAAACGTATACGGGGTATTTTACTATTCTGGCCAAATCTTTTAGTAAATCTAGTTGTTTTAGTTGTACGTTATCTCCTGTATATCCCATTATCTATAGCAGCTCCTAGTTTTTGGTTATCCGCATTATTATGGATTTTCTGGAAACTTTTAAGAATACCGGTCGAACTTTTTAAATGGATAATTGGTACAGATTCCGGTTCTAATCATGAGTTCAGTTCACAGAATGGGGCTCCAAAGCGCACAGTACTCATAAGCTGTGGTAGTACTATACAAACTTTACATTTAGCACGTAACTTCTATTCTTCAGGAGCTCGAGTGGTAGTTTTTGAATTTGATGGTTTGTTTGGCTTAGCACGTTTCTCAACGGCTGTGGATAAATTTTATGCTGTTCCCAAACCCAATCCACACAATGTCGACAATTATATATCGGCTCTGTGTCAAATTGTACGCAAGGAAAAACCCACTGTTTATATACCAGTTTGTGCCACCAGTCCCGCCTATTACGATGCTGTAGCTAAACCACATTTAGAATTGCTGGGATGTGCCACATTTATGACCGGGGTACAAGAGACTTTAATACTAGATGATTGTCTACAATTCTACCAACGTTGTGCAGCTCAAAATATTAAACTTCCACCCTATGTGGCTTTATCCTCGGCCCATGGACTATGGGAATTGTATGAAGAAGGCTTTATAAGTCAATTCCGTAACATATTGGTGGCTGTCGGCATGCAAGGAATATTGGAACGTTATAAGTACATGTTACCTCGTCAAAGTCGAGATTTACGTTTTTCTCATGAAATCAATGAACGTCAACAATGGTTGGTAGTTAGAGATGTGCCAGGCGAACATTATGTTACCTGCACAACAGTAAAAAATTCTCAAGTTGTAGCAAATGTTACCTGCCGAGTAGAGCAGGAAACAAAAAACCTGGTACCCGTTACATCGACATCAGCTACCACTTCCAAGGATGCCATCCTTATAGACAATTGGCTTAAGACTTTCTTTGCGAAAGTACGTTTTCAACGTCCTATAAATTGTCATATCAGTTTTCGTTTGATTAAATGCGAAGCCACTGGTCAGTTCTTACCACTGGGTATACGTCTAGGCGTTTCTCTGCCCTATATATGCTATAATCGTTCACACGCTCAAATACTGTGTCGCACAATGAAATGTGTGCACATGCGTCCTTTGAGTTTGGTGGCTATCAATGAAGAAGAGTCTTCACTGGCATATTTAACAGCCCAATGGTGTTCTCTTGAGGCAACAAGTGCAACCGCTGCCCTGGATAAACGGGAAGCATTATTCACTTATTGGGATCCATTACCCTATTGTGCTTATTATCACTTCCAATTGCCAATGGAATCAGTTAAAACTTTCTTACAGAAAAGGTACAAAAAAAAGGTAAAAACTCCTCGTGTCACAATACCGCCCGTTCATTAGAAAGGAGCAGCGGTTTAGAAAAAATTAAAAGAGGAGTCTGGTAAAGCTAAACATCTCAGAGAAGATAAATATGTATAACCATGGACACAAAAAAAAAAAATATAAAATATTGTGTTAGAGAGAGAATATTATAGACTGATAATAATTTGATTTTTGTTATTTAAAGTAATTGTTCCGATCAATAATTTTTCAGCATACTTTTTGCGACCTTCAAGATTTACTTTTATATTGTATCATTAATAAATAGTTATTTTTTTATTTTGCATAATTATATATTATTTTTAGCATAAGTTTAATATTTAATATACATATGAATGTAATTCTTTTTACAAACTGTGCACGACACACAAATAAATAAATATTAATGTACATACGAATTAATATGTTGTATTTACCCACTACAACATTTAGTGTTTTTTTTATTTTTTAGATTTTTTTAAATTAACACATTTTACAATTGTTATTATTCCTTTTGACCACGTTAACAACTACGTATCAACTAAATTATCCTTGTATTACTTTCATTACCAAATGGGGTTGTTCTTAAATTCTGGCCAGTCTTTGTTTTTGTTGGTTTTTAGTTGATCCTTTTCTCTTTCTCTCAATGTGAATGTACCAACATTGTTGTTTACATGGCAACGCTAAAGTGTGTATTTGTGTTACTCACCATAGAGCCAAAAGAAATTGTTTACAGGACCCACAGAAAGTGCTTAGAAATGCCACTGAGATTAATTCTTATTATTATTTACATACTCATTTATTTGACAGCCATTTAGGCAAGAGAGCTCAGTATCGTTTCTATGAATTTATTCATTCCATAACAACACTTCTTATCTTTTTCGAAAGATTGCGGTTTTTTTTTACTTATAACACAGACCTAAACCACCCTCAAATTAAGTTTAAATAATGTACAAACTTTATCAATTAAATACTGTGACAAACAACACAATTAATATTTTTATAAACAATTTACTAATAATCAACCTTGATCGTCTGGCCAGTCTGATTCATATATGTTTTTTTTTTATGTAATTAGAACGATGGTGATATTTAATAAATTTAGACGCACAAAAGGTACATATATATATATATATATATATATATATATATATATATATATTTATATATACTTTATGGGGTATTAGAAAAATATTTCGACATGTTACACACGGAATAGTGGGTATAAAAAAAAAGTTCTCTTGAACTCGCCAAAGTCAATGCAAAATCTGGATTTTTTTAAATGGTAGACCGATCTAGATGGAAGTTGGGACATCGATAGAGGAGTTAGGATTTTAGAATATTGTTTACAGGAGTGTGTAACTGAAGTACTGACGGCGCTACAGTGGGCCAAAATTGATTACCTCAAGTGACCTTGATTTTTTTTGCATTTTTTGCCCTATAATTTTTAAAATAAAAATTATAAAATTTTTGTAAAAATATAGTGAAATTCTCTATAATTTCGAAATCAACATTTTTAAAAAGGTCTCAAAGATTGCAATTTTTAGTCTAGAAAAGTAGCTATATATTTAAATTTTTTAACTAATTTTGTTAAAAAAGTTGAATATTTTCTGAAGAATTGGACCTTAAAAAGTCTGTTAGTGTAATTGGAAAGTTCTGAATGTGCACCATACAGTGGTTGAAATTATAAATTTTTGAACAAAAGTTCAATTTTTTAAGTCTGAACTAAATCGTCATGGTTAATTTCGGCACTTAGTATGTTATGTTTTTAAAGTTTTTTACAAAAAATTGTGAAAACCCAAAAGTAAATTTAGTCACACGAGAAAATTTTCTGAAAAAACCCCATATTTTTAATAATACAAATATTTGTCTTAAAAAATATAGAGTAAAATTATGTACATATATACATACTATTCTTGTCTGAACTTTGCATTTCTGAAATCTTTCTTTTTCTTTAGCATAATTCAGACAATTATAACAAATTTCATTATATTTTTTTAACTAATTTTAGAATTTTTATTTTAAAAGTTGTAGTGCAAAAACGCAAAAGAGTCAATGTCAAAGAAAAAAGAAATTAAATTTTTGAAGTCAAATATCTTTTAATCCATGAGGTTTATTTTCCATAGTAGAATTCATAAATATAAAAAATGAATCGGTAAAATTTACCAGTTCCGATATATTTTTCAAACTCTAGATGTTCAATTTGGCCCAATGTAGCGCGTCCGTGCTTCAGTTACGCACTATATAAAACAATATTCTGAAAGAATATCTCCTCCTCTATCAATGTCCCAAGTCTTATCAAGGTCTGTCCAGCAGTTTAAAAGATCCAGATTTATTACCATTTATTTTGCAAAAAGCCCCACTGCAATGTTTTATATGAAATCAGTTTAAAATTTTGTATAATTCCTAAACGGAAAAGTTTTAAGCGAATATAATTATATTCTGTGAAAATTGTTGATTAATAGTATAGTGGAGATATTTCTCAAAACAAAAATCATTTTTTTATTTTTTTTTTTTTTATTTTTCATCTTACGACTGACTGTATTTAATATATTACACACTCTAAATGTTTAGTCTTCAAATTAGAGTTGTCAAAACAATGATGTTTAATTTTGAACGAATATAATTCGATAATTATATTTCATTTTAATCGATTAATTTTTAAAAATTCTTTGATTATTCGAGCGAATAACGAATGAAAGTAATTATTTGAATAAATTAATAAACATTTACATAAAATAGAGTGTGCAATTTTAAGTTTGGAAGGAGGATCCTACAAACCTCTCAGGAGCGGAGCTATTGTGGTTCACAATATGATACCTCCGACATAGAAAATTTTTAACCACTTGCCAAACTTTTGTTTCTTATCCGATTTATTATATTTTCACATTTTTATTTATTGCATATTCAAACTCATCAAAACTATGACTGACGTACAATTTCAGATAATTTTATTAAGTGGTTCGCGAAATACAGCGATTTAAAAGTCTAAAATAGCAAAAAAAAAAAAATACAAAGTTGTATATACAAAATTACAAATATCTTTCAAAGTATATATGATACAGGATTCATTGAAGTGTCATATTAAAGGTACCAAAATTACCTTTAATATGACGTAGAATATAACTTTCTTTCTCAAAATTAAAAAATCAAAAAATTTTATATAGAGCTTCATAAAATTTGGTACAAAGGTTGATACTTGTACAGAACTTCTGAACCGAATTTCGTTAAAATATTCTTATTTTTATATATTATTATAATATTCTCATTTTTAAGGCATTTTTGGGTGTTTAAATACTTTTCCAGGGGGACAATAGGCTTCGTCCTTGTATCATAAAAGTCCCACGTGCCAAATTACATTGAATTATATTTACAATTGCGACCCGTACTTTGTGCATGGACAGCCAGCTAGCCGTTCAGTCAGCCAGATGGACGGACATTGTTAGACCGATTTAAAAATCCTGAGTCGATAACTTTTTCTATGCGTTACAAACATCAGCACAAACACACAATATCCCAACCACCTATGGTGGTGTAGGGTATAAAAACATAAATAAATTCGATTTATTATTGTCTTTATGCAACTGTTGCCACCTTCCATAAATTCACGTTAATTTTGACGTTTGTCTTGATAAAAAAATTGTCTAGTGAAAACACTACTTAAGAAATGTCGCACTGAAAATAAAATAAATTCTATTCCATAGCGTATGAGCAGCGTGGTTATCTGTCAAATTTGTATGAAAATGTCGATGTCTCTGTTATTCTGGGCCGACACTGAGTTTTAACATTCTCTTTACCTCTCTCGCCTATGAAATCAGAATTGCAGGAAGAAAAATTTCTGTATGTTAACTCCTTGCAAGTAAATAAAAATGCAGGAAAAGTAACAATTATGACTTTTAAAATAAGACTTAACAGATAATAATTATTTTTAATGTATAATTTTTCGCTCAGTTATTATGATTACTTTTATACCCTTCACCAGAGGTGTAAAGGGTATATATAAGTTTGTCATTCCGTCTGTAATTTCCACAATTTTCGTCGGAGAGCAAAAAAAATGATATCGATAGGACGATGACCGTCCGTAGATTGAAATGGTGTTTATAAAGCCCACTGATATATGTATATTGGAATTATAGAAATGGACCTTAGATCTTTGATTTTAGAATAGGTACAGTACGGGCAGTTTTCCAAAGTTCAGGAGACTGATGACATAAAAACAGAGTTAATTAAATTTAATAATAAGTCCGAAACAGGTGGAAAAATAAGTTTAATAAATTTAAAGGAAATTTTGTCAACACCAATTGAAGCAGATTTAACTTTGTTCAACACATCGAAATGAGAAACAATTTGTAGAACTTACTTAATCATTAATATCAATATCAGAAAGATCATCAGAAATAGAATCGCCTACAAAAAAAAATTGTTCAAAGCATACACATTACCATCCCAAACAAAATTATCTCTCACCTTAACATATCCAGAACACCTGACATAAGCCCGACGAATCTAACCCCTAAAATAATCCAGAAAATACTTTCAATCGATACTCTACAAAATAATGTATTTGAATAGAATCAAAACAAAGAAAGCCAGAATAAGGGCGTGATCGGACAACGATGGACATCGCACCTGGTCCAAAAAATAATCCAACAAAGATGTAGAGTTATTAGCCATATCAAAGTGTGTAGGCTTAGAATTGTGAACAACAGATAAATTCAGTCTTACACATAGCGCTCTCGTAGTATTACATTTAGACAAATTAAATAAATTGCAATTTAAGTCTGCTACAATGATTATATTCGAGTGTTTTGAAAAAATACTAGAGCGATGACGTTCTTCAAACAAAGACAAATTACCATTAGGAAGGTAGACCACACCAAATAAAACCTTCACCTTTTCAAAATATACCTCATTAAAAAGTGATTTACAAAAACCAGCTACACACACTTTCAAAGCAGATCGAAATTTCCCTACAAGCAAAATAATACGAAAGTGATTCGTATTGCTTAGAAGAAATATTTTATTACCGCAGTGATCATATTCGTATTGCGGAAGTTTCCCCCATCGGGAGAAATTGTGCGTCACAGGCGATACATCTAAACAATAAGAAATCAATACACCTGGAAGAATAATAGGCATTATTGCTAAATAATAATACAGATGAAGAAAAGAAGATACCGCTAGATAATATTCTGGAAGATGTAATAAATATGTAGAAAAATTATCACTAAATAAATCTTGAATTAATTAAAAATAAAGAAATCTTTTACATCTTGTAAAGCATGCATGCACATAAATCTTAACATCATAAAGCACGAAAACCAAGAAAGCTCACATAAAATATACATTTTTTGCTAAAATACAAAAAAAATTCTTCAATATTTTTTCATTTTTGAACAATTTTTAGACAACTGAAAAAATTGTGACTGAAAAATAAAAGTATTGCATTAATTTCTTCCAGATGATCTCAATGGGATATCATCAATTTATTGCGGAGATAATAATCACCTTGCTGAAAACAATTCAATTTTATAAATTTTTTCTTGTTTATTTTCTACTTTTCTAGTAATAAATATATAATATTAGAAAAATGTTACTTTAATTTATTTTCGTCCAAATAATAAAAAGAAGATATACGTAAATTTCTTCTAAGAAGAAAATATTGTAGGATTATGTTTCTTGGAGACAAATATACCGACACCATCACCTCTAGAAGGCCGATCATTTCTTCAAATTACATAACCTGAAACACCAACGGAACGATTAGGAATATTTTCATCAAGCAAAAAAATCAAATATGTCATCTTTTAGAATGGTAACAATCTCATCAAATTTAATAGAATGTACAGAGGGTCTTAAACTTCGGCAATTGAGGTGACCTGCTTTAAATTTGTTACGATTACCATGGTTTTCTTAGTTTTCAAGTAAGAGTTATCACTAATTATAGGACCCATCAAAAATAGTAAAAAAGCCTACAGCGGGGAACCGAAACAAGTAATATGAATGCAAAAAATCATGTATCAAATAAAAAATCACTTGAATTCTTATGGTATTTATCAGCTAGTTATGAAAAAATGAGATCAACAAGAAAAAAAGTATAAAAAAAATCCCTACATTGTAAACAAATGGAAAAGAAGAACTAGATTGCTGGAACTCACAGTATGAGGAAAAAGTTAACAATGTATATAATTTCATATCTCAAACGATCGGAAATCCTTTCGAGAATTTTGCTATTGAAATTCAGCAAGATCGGTTCATAAATGGTGGAGATATGTGTAAAAAAAACGTTTTTTTTTTTGAGTTTTTAAAAATGGATTAAATGGCGTTTCTGAAGCCTCCCGATAAAATGTATATATGATATATATCAAAAGATCAGTTTTTTTCCAGAACTTAGTTATTGAAACTCGGAAAAAACCAGTTAAAAAATAGCGAAGATATTAAAAAAACGGTTTTTCAAACCGGTTTTCTATTTTCTGAAGCCCCTATATAAGCTAGAGACTTCATTTTTGCAAAACAAAATCGAATATTTTTTCTGAATTTTTCCACAGAAGAAACACATTTTTGACCGATATCCAAACCCTAAATAAGCCACAGACTTGGTTCTTATATAAATCGATCACAAATATTTTTCCTGAATTTCGGTTTTTTGAATGAAATTAGTTCATAAACAACCGAGTTATTGGCAAATCTGTTTTTTTTTTTTATTATTTATCTAATGTCTGCTTCCCTTATAGTTGTTGTTTCATGGGTACTGAAAAACAACAACAACAAACTAAGGCATATTTGGTTTTTCATCTTTTTGGTACATATGATTTTTTTTTTCTTTTTTGACACAAAGACTAAACCTATTGAAATTGGTTATGATCGGTCTATTATTTGGCTTGTATCCCTATATGGAAATATTTTAGTAACAAATAAGACACAAATAAGTTTCTTATAAGTGTAATTCAGTGTACCAAATTTCATATAGATCGGTTCATAATTGACCTTTGCTACCATATAAAGCCCACTTCCGGGAATCAAATTAAAGTGCATAAATTTTATATAAACGTTAGCATTAACATATTAACATGCATACGCATGTTATGAATTAGAAATAATTAACAATATTGTAAGAATATGATTACGCAAAGAAACCATCGCAGCTCCATTTAGAAAAAGGGTTAATATTTTATATTTTAAATTAAACCATAATTTTTATCCAAAATGTCCAAAAATTTGTTTTCTCCTTTCTTCCTATTTTTGTTAATAAATACGACTCCGACCAGTATAATATTTTAAATACATATTATTTGAATTTATAACAGTTAGGTTGTGAAGGAATTATGAAAATATATTTATTAGTTTCTGAGTTATTGCATTTTGAAAATGACAAAAAGCACTTCGGACCACCCTTTAGTACTTTTTCTTTTTTTGACTTAGACTTAACTTATCTTACAAACATTCTACTAAAGAAAAAGTGTCAATTTTTCTCACCATATCACAACGTTCAAGAAGCAAAAAAATGTGCTTTCCTTCCCCATCTTCTCTGGAAGTTACAGAAACAAATGTTAGTATAACAAAATTACAAGACTTTGTTGATCAAATCATAAGCAGAATTTTAACTACTGAGTCAGTAATACAAAAGATTAACCCTTTTACTAAATGGAGCTACGATGGTTTCTCGGGGCAATCATATTCTTACAATATTGTTAATTATTTCTAATTCGTAACATGCGTATGCATGTCAATATGTTAATACTAACGTTTATATAAAATTTATGCACTTTAATTTGATTCCCGGAAGTGTTCTTTATATGGTGGCAAAGATAAATTATGAACCGATCTTTATGAAATCTGGCACTCTGATTTATAATTATAAGAAACTTATTTCTGCCTTATTTGTTACTAAAATATTTCCATATTGGATTTTAAAATATTTTTATAGAACTCTGTGTGAATGGGAAAAATACATCAACGCAATTAAAATTTTGTTACTAACACATACATAGTCAGGTACTTTTTCACTAACACACTCTTTGAGTCAGTTACTCCAAAATTGTCTAATTCTGTTTTAGTTAAAAATATATTTCTTTCGCTAACATATTAAATTACAACAAATATATCGTAAAAAGATTATTTAAAGTATTACTAAGGGGATTTTGTGTTACCTTAAGCAAAAGTTTTAACCTGTTATTATTTAAATTTAGGAATATAGAGCGATGAATGAATGTATTAGTAAAGTAATGACTACTAAGTCACTCAAAAATCATATAAGATAAAGTAATAGATTATAAAAATTTTAATGTGTGTAAATAATCTTTATTATGAACATAAAGTCTAAATTGTAATGTGTTTTCTTCGTTTAATTTCAATTAATGTATAAATGGTTTGAAAATATAATTCGTTTAAAATTAAATTAAAATAAAAAAATAAGAAGATATGGTAGTACAATAAAATAATAAATCGCTCAAACGTCAGTAAGTTGGTACAGTTCTCACATTTTTTTGAGCCTCTGTCGCCAAATTGTTAATTAGAAATCGCCAAAAATCGCCAAATTTAAATTTTATATAAAATGTTAAAAGTGTCATACAATTTTTAGCATTCAAAATTTCGTATAATTTATAAATGTAAATTCAGCTTTAACAAAGCCAACGATAATTGCAATATCTAATAATAATTAAAAAAAAAAAAAAAAAAATAAAACTTTTTTGACATATTGCTCCATTTCAGGCCAACAATTATTGAAATTTATTGAAATTTATTATAATTTTTAAAAGAATAATTTCAACAGTATATAACAAAATTTTACTTATAAATTCTTTTAAAGAATTAATTTATTATTTGCTGCGGTGTCAAACGCAATAATCAAAAAAAAAAATGGAAGACAGTTTAAAATCTACCAATAAATACTTTGATAAATGGAAGATAAAAATTAATGTTAGTAAAACGCAAGCTATTATATTTCCATATAATAGATCACAGAAACGTATTCCTACAAAACATTTATATTCTAGGGAAGTTTTTATTCCTCTGCTGGATAGTATCAAATATCTAGGTATTATCTTAGATAAAAAACTATCATTTAAACAACACATACAGTATATTTGTGATAAAGCAATCAAATGCGGCCGTGCACTTTACCCCTTACTTAACAGAAGATCTAAACTTAATTTAAAAAACAAGATCCTTATTTACAAAATATGTATTCGACCAATTATGACCTACGGATCCCAAGTCTGGTATAATAAAGCTGCTAAAACTTACACAAGAAAATTACAAATAATACAAAATAAAAATCTGAAAATAATTCATAACCTGCACACCAGATATTCTACTGATCTACTGCACAGAAACTTTAAGCATAAAATGTTTAATTCATTTGCAAGGGAACTGACTCTGTCATTTAATGAAAAATTGATGGTTGTTGATTGATGGTTGTTTTTAAAATTTCTTATAACCTTTAAGTATGTACAAAGTTTTTTTTTTTTTTTTTTTTTTGAAAATTTTTCCTTAACACTGTGAATTTAGTAGTTTTCTTATTTAATTATTTAGATGTTAAAAGAATTAGTTCTAATTTTTATATAAACCAACAAATTTTTTAATAAAAAATTATACATAACATTACTTTTCATTTATTTAAAACAGTTCTTTTTTAGTAACATGTATTTGCAAAAATAACAACTGAATCTTAACGTTTTATATCAGAATAGTTCATTTGAATCTCCTTTTAATAATATCTTTGGATACTGTTGGTATTACTTCTTAAGCACAAAAAAGCGTACATGAATAAAAAAGCATAGAAAGCGTAAATGAATATTTTTTTTTTTTTTTTTTTTTTGCTGTGATATAACAGACAAATGTGTATTTGACATAAATTTATCCTAAAAATAAAAATATTCTAAAAAAACTAAATTTCGGTGAATCTGTTATCCGACACAAATTATTCGGTTTCTTCGTAAATAGACAATTTTAAATTATTCGAACATTTAATCGGTCAAAATAAATCGTATAACCGAATGACTGCTAATCGATTGGATACCCTAGTATTGATAATGTTTTCTTAATAATTGGTTCCAGAATAAAAATATTTGAACAGAAATAATGTTAATTTTTATAAAAAGAGGTGAAATTGAAATACTTATATAAATTATATTTTGATTTTCCAATTTAGCACAAAGAATTTAATCCATTTTTCCATTAAAATGATCTTCAATACCTTTACTTCTGTTATTAACAATTATGAAACTCTATATAACGATGCAAATCGAAATATTGAAATTTCAAACAGTGACACAGTGAAAGGAATCAAATCTAAGCCTGAGTGCCTGAGTGTACAATACTTTCGCCATAAATTAACCTTTCACTTCAACTGCAAAGGACAGCAACGCTAAAAACATATGAACCCAGTCGTTGCATTATTTAATATTAAAATTTTTATATTAACGAAATATAAACATTTAATTATATTTGCAATTGAAATAATAGTGTTAAATAAGAGTAACACGTATTCTAGTAAATCCTATGAAATATCATTACTTTTAATGTCACCGAATAAACATGCTGTTTACTTAAAAAAATCGCACTTTTACCAAAATTTTTATAAAAATAATTTTTAAAATGTAAAAAAAAACCATTAAAAGAAAAACACCATTAAAAAGAAGAATGTTTACAAAAAGTATTGTTTTTTATGTTATTTCCAAAATATGCATGCACTCAAAAATGAAAACTTTTGTATACACTATATGTGCATTTTTTGACAGTTCATCTTATAAGACAGTTGTGTAGAGAAATCTTACATAGTGTCTACATTAGAGATTTTTTTATCAAGTCAAACGTCAAACTTAACGCGAATTTGTGGAAGATGGCAACAGT
The DNA here is from genome assembly GCA_932274085.1 of Protocalliphora azurea. Classification (NCBI taxonomy): domain Eukaryota; kingdom Metazoa; phylum Arthropoda; class Insecta; order Diptera; family Calliphoridae; genus Protocalliphora; species Protocalliphora azurea. Next base: position 127,840,243 of record OW026519.1, read on the forward strand.
TGCACAAAAACAACAATATGCCGTATTCATTATTGTTTTTTATATATGCAGTTTGACAACTGTAACAACCAAAATAATAATCAACTGTTTAACTAAGGTTACCTTGTATATATTCGCACTAATTTTGACGTTTGTTTTGATATAAATTTGCCTAATGTAGACACTAGGTTATCGCAATAGTCTTATAATGCCGAGTCTATACTAGACAAATTTGTATCAACACAAATGTCAAATTTGTGTACTTTTTTATCTTTATCTTTATGTATATTCGCAATAGTTTGCGAATTATTGCAAAAATGTCATAATAAATACGAAATATTTATTTCTATTTGTATTGTTTCGCTTATAATCAAACAAAAAATCAATACTTCTAAAATAAGATAAATTGTCTTTGGCTATTTGTCACATACAAATCATTATATTTCGCGAACGATTTCATGATACTAACTGAAATTTTGTTTCTGTCTTAAATTTGGAGAGGTAAGGTTTCATTTGTAATTTTTCGTGTTGGTTTTAAATGGAATAACTCCAATATGAAAAATATAAACTTTTTTAATATAAAAAAAAAATAATAATTTAGAAAAAAATTTCAAATGGTTTTAAAAATTATTTTTGGTACAACATGGGCTATGATCTGGTACTCTTTGTTTTTATACCCTACACTATCATAGGTGGTTGGATTATTATGCGTTTGTGCTGATGTTTGTAGCGCATAGAAAAAGTTATGTAACACCCACCCATCTTAAAGTATACCAATCGACTCAGATTAACTTTTTAAATAGATCTAACGGTAGATGAATACGTATGTCATAATAAACCATGTAAAAAGTATCAAAAACAAACAAAATGACGTATTTTATCAAACAACGTGAAGGCAAAGTTGTCAGCGCTCGAACTCTCACAACTTTGTCTTGACGCTGGATTATTTGCATAAATTTGCATATAATGAATACCAAAATTAATGTTCTTAACAAAAACGCTATTTTTCATTTATTTTTTGAAGTTTGATTACTTTAGATTTATTTTCTATTTCTATTTTCTAAATTAAGAAATAACAACTGAAATAAATTTGTTTTTCCAACTTCATGTTAAATTGCATTTTTACCGAAAATTTTAATATTTTCCCGTTTTTATTTGTCTTTTTAAAACAATATTTATTAATTCATTTTGCACCTTGTTTTTGTTAAAAAGAGCAAAACATTAAAAAATAACATAAAAAATTGATAGCTTATGTTAAACGTTATTGCTCAACTTTGTGTTAAAACATTTATTGCGAAATAGATTTCTTATTGATCCACACGTAGCATTTTAAAGATAGAGATAGAATTTGACAATTATCAACATAAAAAGGTTTACGTGTAGAGCAGGGGTTAACTTATCTGTGTAAATAATTTTGTAAATTTTGTTAATACTTCATACATATTTGTAAAGAAAAAAATGTATACGTTTTAAATATAACTATAAAATTCTATTTGCGAATATTTTTAATATATTTTTATAAAAAATCGAAAATTGTCAGAATTTTAAAAATAAAAAATTAATATTCATGTATACCTACATATAAGAAAGCTCATTAATTTGTTTGTTTTTCTATGGATATTTCCCTACATATTATCCCATTTTTTCGTATATTTTCATTTTTTTCGTGCATATTTAAACTTGTCCTGTCCGTGTGGAGTCTTTACCTGTTTACTTCCATCGGACGCGTCCCCAGGTGGCGGATAGGGGGGATTGGGCGAGAGACACAGGATGCACTAATGTACGGTGCTGGAGCCCTCTTCCCTTGCCGACATTAATGCATCCTTTGTATCACACCCAGTCCTGAAAACGGGAGGCTTGCTGGACTGGATGCGATGCATTGATGTATTCTATTTGGTGTTTCCGCCGAAATGAATACATCTCTGGCACTGGGTACGGTCTTGGTGTCATACGTTTTCCGTGGACCAAATAAATGGGTATTATGCACTTTTAAGATCAAGGTGGTTGGTAGCAGTGCCGAGGATCTGAATGATTAGTTAGTGTTAAAAGAAACTAATAGTGAACAACTCCCCTCTGATGCTGATGGCAAGGGTCAGTTGTATTACAGCCTAGTCCGCGTACGCCGTCACTGCGCGAGATGGTCTATTTTTTACGAGCATACTCGTGGGACCAAATAGGAAATCAAAATGGAAACAAGTAGGTTAAGTAATGAACAGGACAAAGGGACAACGGACAAAGAAGTCTACATTAGGAAAGTAAAAGGGACGGACGCTGACATAAGAGTTAGGGATAGGGTCAAGGTAGGGGAAAACAAGGACGACGTTGGGAAAGGGGGGAAAAATGAGGATGGGGACGATGACATGGACTTAATAAGACATCCTCATACAACACGGACAACTAATGACCCAACTAACGGAGGAGGACAGCCTGCTGGACTCGGCGGAGGACCCTGTAGGATCTGGAGCGACGGAGGGACTGGAGGACCTGTCTCTTTTATCCGATGAAGAGCATGAGACAACAGTTGTCTCTGCTCTTGACCGGGGCAAAGAGATCGGAACTGCAGTCACTGCGTCAGCTCCGGGTAGGAAGCAGGTGAGCTCGACGGGGGCATCAGGCATGCCAAGGCCTACGGCCAAACCTATTGTTCGGCAGGTAGCGGTAGCATATCCAATGGATGAGCAAGCCGCAACCGACAGTCGAACGAATTTTGAAAAGGCAAAAAACGGTGTTAGGGCCTCTATAGCTGCACTAAATAAGTTGGCTAGAAAGGACCCATCACTGTTAGACGGGCGGGATAGGCATGTTCGCAGGAAACACCGAAAGAGCATCTACAGGTTTGAACGGACCTATGGCTCCATCGGTGACATCCTGGGATTGTCTTATCCCGATGGTTTTAAAGTGGAGGTAGAGGAAGGTCCGCAAATTGCTCGCAAGGGTAAAGAGTCCGTGTCTACCAACACTTTGGAAACAAAAGTCGACGCTGGTACACATTGTGGTGCTCACAAGCCATCCAGCAGTCCTGTAGGTTCTCTCAAGGGAAGCGACAGGTCAGCAAGGATTGGTAGTGAGAAAAAACCCACTGAGAAGAGAGTAGAGAGGGTAAATCAAGCTCTTGCGAGCCCCGCTAAAGGATCGCAAATGAGGTCAATTAGGGGAGCTCTGCCTGGAGATGAGATACCCTCTACCTCCAAGAAAGCAGGTCATATTCCGCATGACTCTTTTAAAGGTCCTCCTAAGGGAACCATAAAAAGAGTGAGGTCGGGGGATGACCAGTAGATTCCGTCTGCGAAGAAGGTTGGTAAAGCACCAAGTGGCCCGCCTAAAAACTCTCATAAGGGAGTAGTGAAGCGGGTAGTATCTGGTGACGTGCAACCTTCATCGTCCAAAAAGGGGAAGGATTCGTCCAAGTCGGACATTCTTCAAGCAGCAGTCATTGACCGTGCTGATCCAGATGGGAGAATCAGTACGGAAATGTGGCGGCTGATTGAGGACAAACTTATGGACGAAATCTTCCAGGCAAGGCACAGGCCGGGTGAAATAGCCTTCATGGGTGCAGACTGGACAAGGGGCGTCAAGACTGTTGGTTGCGGTAACAAGGGTACTTTCGAATTCCTGAAAGCCGCGATTAACAGATATGGCAACCTTCGTGCAGATGCGCAACTGGACGTTATACCAGCGTCAGAATTGCCTCTGCGGCCAATAGTCACGGTATGGATTCCACCACCCATTAAGCCGGTGGAAGTCATACTGGGAATATTGGAAGGACAAAATAGGGGGTTCAATACAAGTCAATGGAAACTTGTCTCTTCATTGACTTGTAAAGAGAACCAGGGAAAAGATTTCCGATTCGCAGTGGATCGGGAATCTATTAGGAAATTGGACTCATTGGGGGGGGGGTTGTTACGTTCGGGCTTGGCTACATCAAATTTCGCTACGCGAAAAATGATAAAGCCAAAGAGGTTGCGGATGGTGCAGATAAATCTGCATCATTGTGAAGCGGCCTCGACCGAATTAATAACCTACCTCAGTGAGACCATTGTGGACGTGGCCCTAATCCAGGAGCCTTGGCTAAATAATAACCAGGTCTGTGGTTTAAGGGCCAAAGGATACAAATTGTTCAAGCCGTCCACTGAGGATAAGGTGAGAACTTGTATTCTGGTGAAGAATGATCTTCAAGTAATTCTTCTTAACTCTTTCAGTTATGGTGATCTAACGGTCGTCCAAGGAGAGGCATTGGGAGGCGGTAAACTGGCCTTGGCCTCGGTGTACATGCCTTATGAGGAGTTGGAACCACCAGATGACAGTGTGTGGGCCTTAGCCGAGTACGCAAGACGGAATGGAGTACGTCTATTGCTCGGTTGCGATGCTAATGCACACCACAGTCAATGGGGTAGCAGGGATACCAATAAGAGAGGTGAGTCAACATTTGATTTTATTATTGCGAATGATCTTTTAATCTGTAATAGGGGTAATACTCCTACGTTCAGAACGAAGGATAGGAATTCAGTAATAGATATCACACTGACCAACTCAAAAGACCTAGTTGAAGACTGGAGGGTGGCCATGGGATGTACTTTCTCTGACCATGGTAGGATAACCTTTAGTCTGAACTTCGTAGGTTCTGAGGGGAAACCTTTCAGGAATCCTAGGAGGACAGATTGGGACGCCTTCGGGCGGGATCTGGGGTCAAGATTGACTGGAACTCCGATGGAGGTCTTGTCGAGGGAAAATCTTGACGAAATAGTGGAGAAGGTAACAGGGTCCATTAACAGAAGCTATGAATTAACTGCCCGGTGAGCTATCCGGGTAAGAGGAAACAGCCGGTCTGGTGGTCGGAGGAGTTGAAGGCTCAACGGACCACAGTTGGCAGGCTGTACAACAAGGCCCATAGATCTGGTAGGGACGAGGACTGGGGCACCTATAGAGTGTGTTTCAATAAGTACAAAAAGGATATTAGAAGAGCTAAAAGAGCCTCGTGGATTAGGTCAATGAACTTTCCAGATTCAGGAAGATACTGTCAAAGGACCCCAGTGTTCCTGGGAGTATCCAGAGATCAGATGGTTCATGGACGGAGTCTAGTTCTGAGTCACTTAATGTACTTTTGGAAACCCATTTTCCGGGTTGCAGGGATCCATTAGTAGAGGAATCAGGTGAGGGAGAACACTTCTTCACGGAGTCCACCAGTGGGATGATTGGAACAGTGGTAAGAGACCTAATAACGGTGGAGAAGGTCACATGGGCGGTGAATTCATTCGAGCCTTATAAGTCACCAGGCCCGGATGGTATATTTCCGACCATGTTGCAGAATGCACCGTTGGTGGTCCGTATACTACTGGTTGAGATTTTTAAGGGGTGTCTAATATATGGACATATTCCAAGGGGGTGGAGAGAGGTAAGGGTTATATTCATACCGAAAGGTGGAAGGACCTGTCACTCGAAACCCAAGGATTATAGACCTATCAGCCTATCGTCTTTCCTCTTGAAGACTTTAGAAAGACTGATAGATCTATATTTAAGATCGTCTGGTAGCTACAGCATCATGAGTAGTGCTCAACATGCTTACCTGAAAGGTAAATCTGTGGAGAGTGCGCTAAGTGATGTGGTGGGTTATATAGAACAAGGACTTCGGTATAAGGAGCACACCATGACTGCGTTCTTGGATATTGAGGGAGCGTTTAACAATATTAAGATTGACGCTATCAAGCAGGCGCTGGTGGATCTTAAGGTACATGACTTCTTGATCGAATGGATAATCCTCATGATGAGCAGCAGGATTGTCAATTCAAGCTTGGGTGGAGTATGCTTAAGGAAACTAGTAACTAGGGGGACTCCGCAAGGGGGAGTGCTCTCACCCCTGCTGTGGCTAATAGCTGTCGATGTGATTTTGCGTCAATTCGACAGCAGGGGGCGGAAGATCGTGGCTTATGCTGATGATGTGGTCATACTGGTAAAGGGAAAATTTCTTCCCACAATCAGTGAGATCATGCAGTCAGCGCTGGGTGAGCTGTCCTCGTGGGCTGCTGATAAGGGGTTGGGAGTGAACCCGGAAAAGACAGAGTTGGTTCTGTTTACTAGGAGGTACAAGGTAGAGAATTTCAGACTACCGGTACTATGTGGGACTGAACTGAAGCTTTCAGACTCAGCGAAATATCTGGGGGTGTTCCTTGATAGCAAACTGACCTGGAAGAGGAATGTTCAGGAAAGACTCAAGCGTGGCCTCAATGCCTACTACACCTGTAGAAACTCCATAGGTAAGAATTGGGGACTCAAACCAAAAGTTGTATATTTTATATACACTTCGGTGGTGAGACCAATCCTTTCATATGGTTGTTCTGTCTGGTGGCAGGCACTGGAACGTAAGAGTAATAGGAACCTTTTGTCGAAGGCGCAAAGGTGTGCTTCGATTGGCATTACAGGTGCAATGAGAAGCACACCACAAGCGGCTCTGGATGTCATACTTCATCTCTTACCCATTGAAGAGTTTGTGAGGGGTATGGCAGCAAAGAGTCTACTGAGACTTAGGGAATTGGGACTATTAGGCTCATCAAGAGCAGGTCACTCCAAGGTCATTTACGACATCAGTTACGGTGAGGTTAATCTGAACTCTACGGGGGCATCAGATTACATGGCCGCTGAATCGGACTTTGGAGTAAATCCTGTCGCGGTGATACCTGATAGGGAGATCTGGTCCGGCACTGAGAGACTATATGAGGGTTGCGCAGTGTTCACGGACGGATCAAAGATGGTCGAGGGTACCGGGGCGGGGGTCTATATTATGGGCACAGATTTGAAGGGCTCTTTTAGACTCCCTGATGAGTGCAGTGTTTTTCAGGCTGAGATTCTCGGCATCCTGAAAGCCGCAGAAATAATCAGGCAGAACGTTGCGAGGGGTACCGAAGTTACTCTCTATGTGGACAGTCAGGCGGCTCTGAAGGCCTTGGGGACACATTTGGTGAAATCCAGGCTAGTTGCTGCCTGTAAGAATACACTGAGAGAGCTGATGGAGGACTTCATGGTGAGACTCTGCTGGATGCCTGGCCACTGCAATATATCAGGCAATGAACTGGCAAGGCAAGGCGCAGCAAAGGATGTCTCGGAGGGGGAAACCTATGTGAAACCACCACTAAGTTTCTTCTATGGGAAGATCAATGATTGGATCTTGGTCAGAACCAATTCGGCTTGGGAAAGTAGAGAGGACTGCAGAGTGTCGAGGGCGATATGGCCGGTATTGGACAAGGCAGGCACTACCACTCTCCTGGGCATGAATAGGAAGAGCTTGAAAGTCATGATAGGGGCCATAACAGGTCACTGTTTGATAGGGAATATGAGGTAGCTGGTCCCCCCTTATGATTCGTTACATTTCTATTCCCTTTTTATCTTTCACTCTACTTTTTCTGTATTTTGTATTTTCAATTTTCTGTATTCTACACTCTTATTTCACAGCTATTCTGTTGAAGGGACTCACAATAGACCGGGATCGGTCTCTGGGTGGAGATGTGGTACTATCTGGTATCACATCTACCTTCTCTATCTATCTATCTAAACTTGTCCTGTTTATAATACTAATATTTGAGTGTATACCTCGCATACAATTCTCTTAGAGAGCGTATTTGGCACTAACAGAAAAATCCTACATAAACATTTTGTTACGTCTAGATGCCCTGTTAGGTCGAGTTTATACTAGACAAATTTATATCAAAGCAAACGTCAAAACCAAGGCAAATATATATAAAGTAACCTTAGTTAAACTGCTGAATACTATTTTTTGTCGTTGCAGCTGTCAAATTGCTTATATGAAAATCATTAAGGAATTCGCCTTATTTTTGTTTTTGTGTAACTGTTGCCAACTTTCATAAATATTCATTGATTTTCACGTTTATTTTGGCAAAAATTTGTCTAATATAGACTCGACTTTATGTCTAGATGCCCTGTTAACAAAAGTCTAATCTAGTGTCTACATTAGGCAAATTTTTATCAAAACAAACTTCAAAATCAGTGCAAATGTATACAAGGTAATCTTAGTTAAACAGCTGATTATTATTTTAGTTGTTACGGTTGTCAAACTGCATATATAAAAGACAATAATGAATACGCCATATTGTTGTTTTTGTGCAACTGTTGCCACCTTCCACAAATTCGTGTTAAGTTTGACATTTGTCTTGATAAAAAATAGTCTAATGTAGACACTAGTAAGGCCGTAACATCATAAACGAAATAGCCACAACGGCGGGTCTAAACGTTATTTTCATTATAATTCTTCTTGTTGTTTTCTTCTAAATTTATTTTATTTTTTTTAATTGAGATTCATGGAATCTCAATTAATTAATTAGCTGGCACACAGATCCCTTCGCATATATTCTTCTTTACAAAAAAACTAAAAAATAAAATAAAATGCAGAGTACCTACAAAAATTGCAGTAGCTCTGCCGAATTTTTGTTACTTGTTATAATATAAATTCATTACGTGTATATAGATCCGCGTAAAATAAGTCCAAGTAAAAAAGTGTGCGGTAACTTTTTTTTCAATTGAGCCTCATATCTACAGTGCAGGATAGCATACTAGCGCGCTTTGCCGACTGCCTATTACTTTAAATGTTTTTTTTTTTTAGTATATTATACTGGAACACCTCGCATCAGCATATGTTTAGCTGATTACTATTTTTTGTTGTTACAACTGTCAAAATGAGCTTGTAAAAAACATTAAAGAATTCGCATTATTATATTTTTTTTTGTGCAAACGCTTCCATTTTGCTTAAATTCTTGTTGATTTAATGTTCGTCTTGATAAAAATTTTCTAATAATGTAAGGCAACGAACTCCACAATAACTACAACGCCAAAAACACATGTATCTTGTTTTTTCCATTGGCATCTCTTATGTCAACTTTAATTTCGACATTTTACATTTTTGTTTACAAAAAACAAAAACATATTTGACATTTAACGTAATAAAAGAAATGTAATGAGGCGCATAACACAAAAGTAAACAAAAATGTAAACAAAGATTGTAGTATAAACAACAATTTAACAATACAGATTCTAGAGCACAAGATGTCATATTGCTGTCAATAAGAAAAAAATATCAGCTGTTTTAAGTTACCTTATTAATCTGCCTTGGGTTACAGCCCATCTACACGCAACGGAATATCTAAGATTTTTCTGCTCTCTGAGAGAATAATTTCAAGTTTAGATTACAGGGTTGCTAGGGTCGATAGTTTATATTACACAACCAAAGCCTTCAAATTATCCAAAATTTAAAAAATTTAAATTTAAAACTAAAATATAAACTAAAAAAATACAATTTTAATACAAAATATAAACGTTATAGATTTATTTTTTCTTAACTTTGATTTAACCTGCATTGTTTACCTCTATTTTAAATCGTGTTAATTCGAGTTAGTGTAACTTTGTGATTTATACAATTATGAATTCTTTGTATTTTAACTGAGACTCCACACATTTTTTGTAATGATCCGACTATCTAATCAAAACACATTCACATTTTCAAAGTTTACGCACATGGAAATCACAAGTTGCACGTTTTGTATTTTTGCTTTTGTTGCAATATTAGACAACCACGTTGTTTTTGAACCATATTTATTTATTTATTTATTATTATTTTTTTTAATTCAGTTTTTCGTTTGCATAATATAAAATGTCTAAATTGGAACATTTTGAATTTACATAAACTATGCATTACAGATATTTGATGAAAAATTAATTAATAATTTTATTATCCAAGAAATTATAACATTTTTGGTTAATTACACAGAAATCGGCAACACTGGTAGATTAAAATATTAATGTTACTAGTATTATGCGACTGATGTGGTGAGATTTCGCTACACAATTATTAATTAATTCGCATTGTCATTCTTTTTTTTAAAGGAGCCAAATTAAAAAAAAGAACAATAAATTTGACAGCTTATGTTAAACATTTTACTCAACTTTGTGTTTAAATATTTATTGCGAAATAGATTTCTTATTGGTCCACACGTAACATTATAAAGAGGAAGATAGAATTTGACAATTGCCGACTTAAAAATATCTACGTGTTGACTAGGGGCTACTCTCTTCTGCGGCGTTATACCTGATATTAACGTATTATATCAACGTTAATATCAGGTGTAGTCTTGGGGTCAAACAGTTACATACAAAACATATGTTAATATATTAACAACTCTGTTTTTCGGATGCAATTATTTTTTGTTCTTTTGCAAACACTAATACTAAGTACGTGAAATGTCGATAATAAAGAAAATTATAATTTTTCTCAAATGAACACAAGAAATGATAAAAATTATTAGTAGAATTGAAACAAAAACTAAAAAAATACTATTTTGCTGCAATTGTATTGCAGAAATTTAATCAAATTCGTAAAACAAAACAGAGATAAAAAGAAAAAAGTGGAAGTATGAGTAACAATACACGTAATATTTATAATACGACAGGAGGAAGAGCTAGTAGTAGTAGCAGTGGTCAAAGTGCTGGTGACAATGATGAAATGGAAATGCTGCTTAGTCAATCTAATTCATCATCACATGTAATGGGAAACAACCAAACAACAATAAATATTGACAATGATATGACTCCAGGTACCAGCCAGCAATATTTGCAAAGGCAGCAACAACTCCTGCAACAAATGCGCAGAGATGCAGAGGCCACAAGAATTAATATGGAAGCGAATCATCCAAGTAATATCAGTGACGGTGAAAACGCAAATACTGATGAAAGACAAGGAATTCTTAGTGTTTTTGCAATGTTACGGGAAGCAAGACATCAATTAAATCGCTCACATTCTTTGCGTGATCCTCATCCTATTTCAACAACGGGAGGTCCTGAAAATCCAGCTCCTAACACACATACTCGTACTTGGCGCGAAAATTTATATGATGTTTTGGCTTCCCCTGTAACACCGCGTACCGATGTTCTACGTGCTTTCTTTACATCTGCCTCATCGACAGCCAGTGTTCGTTACAACTCCTTGCCTATAAATGAGGTGCAACCGGAAGAGCAATTTCATTTCTTGCTCAGTCGTCAAAATGATAATGAATTGCAACATTCGTTTAGAAGTCATGGCTTAGAAACACAATCATCCTCCTCTTCTTCCGCTTTAAGAGTATCTAGACAAAACTCTCGATTGACAGATGATAGAATTTTGAATGATAGTTCCACATCTGCTGCTCCGACACCAACCGATATATCAATTGATACCAATGGAACTGGCGGTGTGGGCGATGGCAACAGAAGACTAAGTAATCCCGCTACCTCTAACACAAATGGGGGACGGTTACCACAAAGACAAACATCGGCTACAGGTAGTACAACAGCTCCCACTATTGATATCATAGATGATGCAGATACAAATGCTGTGGGAGAAATGATTGTTAAACTTGTTACCCATTTTGTTCGTTACCTACCTTTTATATTTATTATATTCGTTAAGTTTATCCACGATCACCTCTTAGGCATTCTAGATCTCTTGCTGCTGCATGGTGTAGTATATCAAATAAACAAATCTTTAAAAGAACAGGTTGCAAAACTTAATCAAAAATCGTATGCCGTACTCATACGCGACACGATTTTATTGGTTTGTGTTGTAACCTATCGTTTTATAGTGTCCACCTCAAATCCTGATCCCTTTGGTCTACTTATAAATCCTCCAGGAGCAACAATAACCTTGGATTCTTCAACACATAAAACAATATCAAATGATATAACTTCAGATGTGCTTCTAAATCCATTCGCGAATTCAAAACATCAGTTAGATGAAGTGCCTTCTTCACCCACTACAAATCCTTTAAATAGTAGCACAATTTCCGTTACAAAAACCATATCATTAGGAGCTCTACTTTATTATGTTGCTGTTAATGATTTAATATTGAAATTATTGACGCAATTGATTAAAATAATTGTAACTATGTTACCAATTAAAGTTATACGTCACAAATCTCGGGTGAGTTGCATGAAATACTGAGGCTTATGTAAATAATCAAATTTTTAATTATATTTTAATAATTAATAATTTTAGGCTCGTTTATATGCTCTGATTGAATATATTTCCCAATTCTATAGGGCATTAGTTCCCATGAGACAATGGTTAACATTTTTATTTGAATCGTATACGGGCTTAGAAGTGGTAAGTTATTTTTAATTACAGAGAAAAGCAAATTGAAGAAAAAATAATTAAGATATCATATGATTATATATATTTCACTCAACTCGATCTAATAATTTGTTATTTGAATTATGGTTCTCTTATCGCTTTCATTTTATTATTATTTATTTTGGAACAAATCAAGTTTACCAGAACTGTTGATTTTTTAACAATTTTTTTTTTTTTTCGACAAAAGCACTATTTTTGCTTAAAAAAAAAAGTTACATACAACATTTTCTCCGCTCTATTAGTTTTCGAATTATAGGTACTTTAAGTTATGATGTAAGAATGCAATTTTCTCCTTCCTCCTTTAATGAAAATGAATTATATGGATATCATTTTAAAGGTCTTGAGAAGGCCTTTCGATTAATATATAAAATGTATAAATTCATTAACCCATGGTGAGACAATATGATATTCTATTACTTTTTATTTTGACTTGTGATTCCTTATTACATCCCAGCCCATTAAATAACAAAAATATAGCACTTTAAAAATTATTATTTAGAAAAATCAATCGATTTTTATTCGTAATATCTTTGTTAGTATCATAATTTATGACTATATATGTAATATGGGCATAATTGGAGAGGTCTTGAAAAAGCCTATATAATACGGATATAATTGGTAAGGTCTTTAAATCTCAAAAATAAATAAATAAAAAATACGGAACAAATCAAGATTATTAGAACAGTTGAAATTAAAATATATAATAATAAAGGTTTTTCTGTATAGCCGGCCATCAGCCGGTCTAAAGGACTTTCCCTTCTAAATATTTGGAACACCGGCTTCGCTGAATAATCTTTTTTTTTAATTTTTCATTTTTATTTAATTTTTCGCAAAATTGGAAAAATGATAAAGAAAAAAAATTATATATTTTTAAATTATGATATTAACAAATATATTACTGTTAAAATCGATTAATTTTTCTAAATATTAATTTTTAAAATGCTATATTTTTTGTTATTTAGAGGTGTGATTTGGGAATCATATGAAAGTTTGAAATGTTCTCTAAATGATTTGATGTATACGAGTGTACCGTTATATCGATATATTTTTGAGATAACGGACTTTTGTAAAAAACATCAAAATAAAATGTAATAAAATATCATATTGTTAGGAAATTGTACTTGAATTCAAATATAACGGTTTTAACGGCTGGTTTAAATCTTTCTCAATGCTTCTAGGCATTTCCGTTTATGTTAACAGCAGTTAACATATCTGTAAAAATTATTAACATAGTTCTAAACGTACAACATTGAATAAAAAGCTTTCACCATTGTTTTTAAGTATGGCAACACTAAATGTTTAAGCTGCTAACATTAACATCAAAAGCTCTAGTTTGTCCGTTAAGAACATTGTAGAAAGAAATAGAGCTTTCAAGAAACATCTAGTAGGTAATACAGTGTATATAAATTGGCCGTGAGAACACCATTGAGTCAGTCTAATTGGAAGCGTCGTTAAGTAAAGACAAATTTACTGCCTTGGCTGTATAATCTTGTACATTATTAAAGTGTGTTGTATAAAGTGTGTAATTTAAGTGTGTGTTTATATTAGAACGCAAGTGACTATTTAAACTGTTATTGTTGTAAATTTTTAAATAAAAAAAAGAGTCGTTACAACTTTTAAACTACTAAACAGCTGTTATTTGCAATCATAGTACAGGTTTATTTAAAGGAAATGAACGACCGTTTTTAAAAGGTAAAAACGTAACAATTGGTGTCAGAAGTGGGATTGCAAAATAATAAGCAGTCATGAAGTTTGAAGAGCTGAAAGTGGAGCAACTCAAGAGAGAATTGAATAAGTTGGAGTTACCTATAGCTGGTAATAAAGCAGAATTACAAAAGAGGGTGATAGATGAATTCAAGCGGCGTAATATTGACATCGGAACTTACGAATTTGAGTATAGAGAAGAAATGGAAGTTTCTACCCGTGCAACAACAAGCATGGATTTATCCACGATGTGTGCTGCTTTGATGGAGCAATTTAAGGAAGTTAAAGAAGAAAATAAAATAATGGAAATAAAATTTCAAGAAATTTCTAAAGAACTTGCTGAAGTTCAAGAAACTTCTAAAGCAAATAACGAGAAACTTCTTGCTGAAGTTAAAGAAAAAAATAAAATAATGGAAATGAAATTTCAAGAAACTTCTAGAGCAACAGACGAAAAACTTCAGCAAATTTCGGAAGTTATAAACAGCAGAGTGGATGGCATTGATAAAAAGGTGTCCAACTTAGAGAGCTGCCTAGATATACAAGCCAAAGTCGTTGATAAAGTTGATAAAAAGCTGTCCGAATTAGAGAGCTGCCCGTCCGATTTAGAGAATGAAATAGCCAAAGGTGTTGATAAAAAACTACATGATCCAGAAATAAAGATGAATAATATTCAATGCCAAGATGGACATATGCGAATTATTCCAGAATCCTCTAATAGAATAAAGGCCCCTATTTTTGATGGCACCACACCATTTAATGTGTTCAAGTTCCAGTTTGATACAATTGCCATTAGAAACATGTGGAACGACGAAGAAAAAGCTATGGAGTTGATATTGGCCTCAAAAGGAAATGCAGCAGCAGTTCTTGAAAGCGTGCCAGCATGTAACAGAAACAGTTATGATGATATAATGGAGGCGCTACAACGTAAGTACGCTGGTGAATATAAAAAGGAACTATACCTAATGGAATTGCGTGGTAGAATGCAGAAGCCAAATGAGACGCTACAAGACTTCGCGTTGGAAATCGAACGTTTGCTGCAGCTTACTTATTCAGGGGAAAACAGCCCGTTTTTGGATCATTTCAAGATAGAAGCATTTGTTAATGGCATTCGCGATCCTGAAATAATTACGCGGTTTGTGCCACAGCTAAACCATCGCACTGGCACAAGAAACGGCGAAAAAAATTTCAAAGCCGCAAATATGCAAGGTGCGAAATATTGAAGTTATTGCCTATAATAAGAGAAATATAGTCGACGAATTAAAAAAAGTTTTGGAGGCTTTTAATGATAAGCAAAGTAAAGTCAGTGTAAAATGTTATAACTGTGGTAAATCAGGTCATATTCAGCGAAACTGCAAAGCACAAAGAAAACGAACCAGATCTGCCTCGCCTCAAAGTCAAATCATCAATCATCCCAAGAATCACCTTTAAACTAAAACGAGCTGGCACTATAAGGCAAGAGCTAGCTCCCACATCTGAGGGCCCCACAATCTCCATATCCGTAATGCAACTGAAAAATAGCAATCTTACTGCTTCGGGGTACATCAACGGTCAGAAGCATGTTTTTACTGTAGACACCGGGGCATCACAGTCTATCGTCAGGCCAGATTTAGTCAAGAAAACAATTGAACCATTATGTGGGGTAAGCCTGAGCACAGCTACCGCGGAGCCGGCCACGGTCTATGGTAAAGTAAATGTGAAATTAACCATTGCCAACGTTATCGTCAATCATGTATTCATTGTTGACGATATTGTGGATGAAGTTATCATTGGTGCTGATTTCTTGATTAGCCAAGGCATTACTTTGGATATGGGACAAAAAGTTATGAATTGGCGAAATGTGGAGATACCTCTTTACGTCGGATATGAAAATAGGACTCAAGTAAGAAAGCTAGTTACCGTCGAGCGTTAGAAGCTACCACCACAGTCAGAAACTTTAGTATGGGCTCGTATGGAGGGAGATTGTGAGGACAACAGTTTGTGTTTGGTAGAACCAGCAGAAATAACAAGTGATCTTGTAACAGCAAAAGCCCTCGTTAAATCCTGCAACAACAAAATAGTTCCTGCAAGAGTGCTTAAACCTGTCCAGCTATGAAAAAGTCGTTAAGCCAAATTCCGAAATAGGTCAATGCACTTCAGCAGAGGCAGTAATCAATTGCGAGAAAAACCCGCAACCTGCCAATAAATCCACCAAAGAACACGAGCTACTAGCGGAATATGTGGGAAAATGGGTAGAATTATTAGCGCCGCCAGACAGAAATAAGGCCAAACAGATTCTGAAGAAATATAGCTCCGTCTTCGCCTTAAAAAGTCAAAGACATGGTAAAACGGCAATTGTAAAGCATGAAATAAATACTGGCGAAGCGAGGCCAATAAACCAGGCTCCCAGAGGTGTTCCTCTAGTAAAACGAAGTGAAGTGAAGGAGTTGGTCAATGAAATGGAGCGGTACGGTATAATCGAACCATCTTCAAGTCCTTGGAGCTCGCCTGTTGTTTTAGTTAAGAAGAAAGATGGCAGCACTAGATTTTGCGTCGATTATAGAAAACTGAATGACGTCACCAAGAAAGACAGCTACCCGCTAACAAGAATTGACGACACCCTGGATACATTAGCTGAAACACAATGGTTCTCCACATTGGACTTCCAAAGTGGTTATTGGCAGGTAGAGATTTCAGAAAAAGACAAGACAGAAAAAAACCGCCCTTAGGGCGAGTGATGGGTTATGGCAGTTTAATGTGATGCCATTTGGACTCTGCAATGCTCCAGCCACATTCGAGCGTTTAATGGAACAGGTATTGAAAGGACTTCACGGAAAGACATGCTTGGTGTACCTCGATGACATAATTGTCATGGGTAAGACTTTTGATGAACATCTGAATAACCTTGAAGTCCTTAAACGAATATCAGCGGCTGGACTCAAGCTCAGTGTAAAGAAGTGTGCGTTGTTCCAGAAAGAAGTCAAATATTTGGGACATCGCGTAACAGCAGACGGAATATCAACAGATGAGGATAAGATAATTGCTGTAAAGAACTGGCCACGTCCGAGAAATCTCCACGAATTGCGTAGTTTTCTTGGCCTTTGCACATACTACAGACGATTTGTCCCGAATTTCGCCAATGTAGCCGCAAGCTTAAATGAGCTGAACAAGAAGTCATAATCATTCCAATGGTGTGAAGCACAAGAACTAGCATTCCAGAAGCTCAAGGATCTATTATGTACGGCACCAGTTTTGTCTTATCCTATATCTGGAGAAACATTTGTGATATTAGAGTGTGTGAAGCATTACCACAAATATCTGTATGGCCAACACTTCCGACTGAGAACCGATCATTCTGCCCTCAGGTGGTTGCTGCAATTTAAACAACCTGAAGGACAACTGGCTCGTTGGAGAGAGCGGCTTCAGAGCCATGATTTTAGCATCGAACACCGGAAGGGTTTGAAACACGGCAATGCGGACGCGCTGTCAAGACGGCCCTGCAACGTAGAATGTAAGCATTGTACAAAAACCGAGGAAAAGGAATGTATCATCGATTTTCGACTAATGCATATAGAGTCCAGTGAAGATTGGTCTGTAGCGCAAAGAAATGACCCCATACTGGCAAAAATAATATCTGCAAAAGAAGAAGGTAGAAGGCCAGTTCCATGACGGTCCCAGTGGTGGTCATCTTGGTGTGACAAAAACAAAAAGTTAAAACATTGTTTTATTGTCAGCAAGCAGTAGCCGATTGGGTAGCTAATTGTTCACAATGCATAGCAGCGAAGGGCCCAGTAAGAAGAAGTCGTGGACAACTTCAGCATTATAACTCAGGCGCGCCATTCAAGCGGATTGCAATGGATGTAGCAGGCCCTTTCCCCGTCAGTGAAGCCGGAAATCGTTACGTTCTAGTGGTTATGGATTATTTCAGCAAATGGCCAGAGGTATATGCCATACCTGATCAAGAAGCTAAAACGGTTATAAGTGTATTTGTGAACAACTGGGTGTGCCGTTATGGTGTTTCACTGGAGTTGCATTCTGATCAGGGTAGAAATTTTGAATCTGCCGTATTCAAGGAAATGTGCTATTTATACGGAATAAGAAAAACCAGAACAACGCCACTGCATCCTCAATCTGATGGCATGGTCGAAAGATTCAATCGCACTCTGGAGGAATATTTAAGAAAAGTGGTCAGTGCACATCAGAAGGACTGGGATGAACACATACCGAAATTTCTATTGGCATACAGATCAGCTGTTCATGACTCAACCTCTCGAACACCTGCAAAAATTGTCTTCGGGACAGAACTCAAGTTGCCTGGTGATTTAGAATTCGGTATTAAGCCCTCATCAACAAATAAGGAAAACACTTCCCAAGAGCAAGATGTCCTGAACGAACTACATGAATTCGTACGCAGACGAATAAAAATGACCAGCGATAAAATGAAAGCCAGATACGATCGAGCAGCGAATTCTGAAGTATTTAACGAACTGCCAACTTGTACTGTTGTATAACCCACAACGTAAGAAAGGACTGTCTCCCAAACTACAAACCCATTGGGATGGACTATACAAAGTGATTAAGAAATTAAACGACGTGGTGTACAGAATACAGAAAGAAATGAGCCCGAGATCTAAAATGAAGGTCGTACATCTAGAACGACTAGCTACCTATGGGAAAAGTGAATTCGTGCCTATTCGGGACGAACAGGCTTAAGCGGGGGGCAGTGTTACGAAATTGTACTTGAATTCAAATATAACGGTTTTAACGGCCGGTTTAAATCTTTCTCAATGCTTCTAGGCATTTCCGTTTATGTTAACAGCAGTTAACATAGCTGTAAAAATTATTAACATAGTTCTAAACGTACAACATTGAATAAAAAGCTTTCACCATTGTTTTTAAGTATGGCAACACTAAATGTTTAAGCTGATAACATTAACATCAAAAGCTCTAGTTTGTCCGTTAAGAACATTGTAGAAAGAAATAGAGCTTTCAAGAAACATCTAGTAGGTAATACAGTGTATATAAATTGGCCGTGAGAACACCATTGAGTCAGTCTAATTGGAAGCGTCGTTAAGTAAAGACAAATTTACTGCCTTGGCTGTATAATCTTGTACATTATTAAAGTGTGTTGTATAAAGTGTGTAATTTAAGTGTGTGTTTATATTAGAACGCAAGTGACTATTTAAACTGTTATTGTTGTACATTTTTAAATAAAATAAAGAGTCGTTACAACTTTTAAACTACTAAACAGCTGTTATTTGCAATCATAGTACAGGTTTATTTAAAGGAAATGAACGACCGTTTTTAAAAGGTAAAAACGTAACAATATTGTCTCACCATGGGTCAATGATTTGGCACATTTTATATATCAATCAAAAGGTCTTCTTAAGAGTTTTGCAATACCCATATTGCTCATTGTCATTAAAGCAGGAAGGAGAAAATTACATTCTTACATCATAACTTAAAGTACCAATAACTCGAAAACTAAGAACGAGCGGTCAATTTAATTACATTACTTTAATCACAAATAAAAATGCTATTGAATTATTATCAAAATTATTTAAAAATCAAATGTGCTGGTAATCTTCATTTATGCCTTTATTTTTTTCTTATATGCATTTTTATTTAATATTTAACATTTATTTCTATTAGATCTCTGGTATTCTGTTTTCGGCATTTTATATGGGTGCAAAAGGATTTGAGTTTGTTGAACGTGGTAAACCCTTAAAGAAAGCATTAATTAATTTTGTGCGTAATATGGTAAATATATAAGTTTATTATGTATGTATGTATAATTATTTCATAGTACAAAATATTTTTTATTTACATCAAAATAGGACTATGATCGAAAACCGACCAAAGATGAACTAGAAGCTGCTGGTACTGTTTGCCCAATTTGCCATGACTCATATACAACACCTGTAGTGCTAGAATGTGGTCACATCTTCTGTGATGAGTGTGTCAATACTTGGTTTAAACGTGAGCAAACTTGTCCCATGTGCCGGGCAAAAGTTAGTGAAGATCCTACATGGCAAGATGGTGCCACAACTTATTTCTATCAATTATGCTAAGTTTTAAAGAAAATGCTGTAGAAATAATTTTTATTAACAAGAATTCGTTTGTTAAACCTTTTATAATTTTTATTATGTATTTTTTATTTTAATATAAACAGAATTCATATAGTTTTTATTTCAATAACTTTGTTAGGACTAAATTATTTAGAACTTAAGACGCATTCCTTATATCTGCTATGTATATACATATTTAAATACATTTTATTTAGTTAATATAAAAAAAATACAAATCTACATGTATTAAAAAAGTTATATTTAGAATTATATTCGAGACTTTGAATAGCAATCATGTCGAATTTACCTTGATCACAATGATTTTTAATAAGAAACCCGAAAGTTATGTTTATTTGATTTCTAAAAAAAAAAAGATTTTAAAAATATCTTACATACACCACATTAGCCAACTTTATGGGTTAAAAGAAAGTTGTTTATTTCGGTAATGAAATTGTGTAAATTTAATAATAAAATTTCTTAATTATATTGCGATATTTTTTTGAATAATGTGTAAATGCAATATTAAAAAACTCAGTGTATTGGTCAAAATGAAACGAAAAAAAATCCGTGATAAAAAGTTTCAAGGCGTAGATAGATAGATAGATAGAGAAGGTTGATGTGATACCAGAAAGTACCACATCTCCACCCAGAGACCGATCTCGGTCCATTGTGAGTCCCTTCGTTGAAAAAGCTGTGAAATATAGAATACAATACAGAAAATAGGAGAGTAGGAATAGAAGAGAAAAGAAAAGAATAGGAGTGAAATCATATAGGAGGATTAGCAATGTTACCATTCCCCCTACGGTTATACCCCTGATTCTCCCTTAAACAGTCGAAGCCTATGACGTCTACAAGTCCTACGTTTCGAACGTCACTTGGCCCGCTGAGGAATTGGCTGCCCAGCCATTTCATCCTACGATGCTGCAATCGTGGACAATGGCATATAGTGTGCTCAATAGACTCGGTCTCATCGACGTCTCCACACATTCTACAAAAATCGGAATTGCCAGCGTCCCATCTAGACCTCATCTTCCCTATCAAACAGTGACCCGTTATGGCCCCTATAATGATTCTTAAGCTTCTCCTATTCAAGCCCAGAAGAGTGCTAGTGCCTGCCTTGTCTAGTGCTGGTTATATCGCCCTCGACACCTTACAGTCCTTGGTTCTGACCAAGATCCAATCATTGATCTTCCCATAGAAGAAACTCAGTGGTGGTTTCACATAGGTTTCCCCCTCCGAGACATCCTTTGCTGCGCCTTGCCTTGCCAGTTCATTGCCTGATATATTGCAGTGGCCAGGCATCCAGCAGAGTCTCACCATGAAGTCCTCCATCAGCTCTCTCAGTGTATTCTTACAGGCAGCAACTAGCCTGGATTTCACCAAATGTGTCCCCAAGGCCTTCAGAGCCGCCTGACTGTCCACATAGAGAGTAACTTCGGTAACCCTCGCAACGTTCTGCCTGATTATTTCTGCGGCTTTCAGGATGCCGAGAATCTCAGCCTGAAAAACGCTGCTCTCATCAGGGAATCTAAATGAGCCATTCAGATCCGTGCCCATAATATAGACCCCTGCACCAGTACCTATGTTCATCTTCGATCCGTCCGTGAACACTGCACAACCTTCATATAGTCTCTCAGTGTCGGACAAGATCTCCCTATCAGGTATAATCTGATGCCCCCATGAAGTTCAGATTAACCTCACCATAACTGATCTCGAATATGACCCTGGAGTGATCTGCTCTTAATGAACCTAATAGTCCTAATTCCTTAAGTCTCAGCAGACTCCTCTTCAATGGGTAAGAGATGAAGTATGACATCCAGAGCCGCTTGTGGTGAGCTTCTCATTGCACCTGTGCTGTGTCAAATTGACGCAAAATCACGTCGACAACCACTAGCCACAGCAGGGGTGAGAGTACTCCCCCTTGCGGTGTCCCCCTAGGCACTAGTTTCCTTAAGCATACTCCACCCAAGCTCGAATTGATAATCCTGTTGCTTAGCATGAGGATTATCCATTCGATCAAGAAGTCATGTACTTTAAGATCCACCAGCGCCTGCTTTATAGCGTCAATCTTGATATTGTTGAACGCTCCCTCAATATCCATTAACGCGGCCATGGTAAATTCCCTATACCGAAGTCCTTGTTCTATATATCCCACCACATCATTCAGCGCACTCTCAACAGATTAACCCTTCAGATAAGCATGCTGAGCACTACTCATGATGTTGGTGCCAATAGAAGATCTTAAATATAGGTCTATCAGTTTCTCTAATGTCTTCAAAAGAAAAGACGATAGCCTGATAGGTCTATAATCCTTGGGTTTCGAGTGACAAGTCCTACCACCTTTAGGTATGAATATGACCTTTACCTCTCTCCACCCCCTCGGTATGTGTTTAAAAATCTCAACTAGTAGTAGACGAACCACCAACCAACAACGGTGCATTCTGCAACATGGCCGGAAAAATACCATCCTGGTCAGGTGACTTATAAGGCTCGAATGAATTCACCGCCCATGTAACTTTCTCAACCGTAATCAGGTCTCTCACCACTGTTTCAATTATCCCACTGGCGGACTCTGTGAAGAAGTGCTCTTCCTCATCTGATCCCTCCATCAATGGATCCCTACAACCCGGAAAATGGGTTTCCAAAAGCACATTAAGTGACTTAGAGCTAGACTCCGTCCATGAACCATCTGATCTCTGGATACTCCCAGGAACACTAGGGTCCTTTGACAGTATCTTCATGAATCTGGATAGTTCATTGACAGAGTCAATGAATGCACTTAATCCACGAGGCTCTTTTAGCTCTTCTAATGTCCTTTTTGTACTTATTGAAACACACTCTATAGGTGCTCCAATCTTCGCCCTTAGCAGTTCAGGGCTCTGTTATACAGCCTGCCAACTGTGGAAGTTGAGCTCATAGCTTCTGTTAATAGACCCCGTTACCCCGCTACCACTTCGTCAAGATTATCCCTCGACATGAACTCCCTCGGAGTTCCAGTCAATCTTGACTCCAGATCCCGCCCAAAAGCGTCCCAATCCGTCCTTCTAAGATTCCTAAAAGGTTTCCCTTCAGAACCCAGAAAGTTCAGATTAATGGTTATCCTGCCATGGTCAGAAAAAGTGCACCCCATAGCCACCCTCCAATTCTCAACTAGGTCGCTAGAGTTAGTCAATGTGATATCTATTACCGAGTTCCTATCCTTCGTCCTGAACGTAGGGGTATTACCCCTATTACAGATTAAAAGATCATGCGTAATAATGAAATCAAATGTTGACTCACCTCTCTTATGGGTATCCCTGCTACCCCATTGACTGTGGTGTGCATTAGCATCGCAACCGAGCAATAGACGTACTCCATTCCGTCTTGCGTACTCGGCTAAGGCCCACACCCTGTCATCCGGTGGTTCCAGCTCCTCGTAGGGCATGTATACCGAGGCCAAGGCCAGTTTACTGCCTCCTAACGCCTCTCCTTGAACGACCGTCAGGTCTCCATAACTGAAAGAATTAAGAAGAATTAACTGAAGTTCATTCTTCACTAGAATACAAGTCCTCACCTTATCCTCAGTGGACGGCCCGAACAATTTGTATCCTTTAGCCCTTAGACCACAGACCTAGTTGTTATTTAACCAAGGCTCTTGGATTATAAATCTGCACCATCCGCAACCTCTTTGGCTTTATCATTTTTCGTGTAACGATATTTGACATAGCCAAGCCCGAACGTAACAACCCCCCCAATGAGTCCAATTTCTTAATGGATTCCCGATCTACTGTGAATGAACCAGGGAACCTGGTTCTCTTTACAAGTCTATGAAGAAACAAGTTTCCATTGACTTGTATTGATCCCTCTATTCTGTCCTTCCAATATTCTCAGTATGACTTCAATTCCGACGCTGGTATAACCTCCAGTTGCGCATCTGGACAAAGGTTACCACATCTGCTAATCGCGGCTTTCAGGAACTCAAAGGTTCCTTTATTACCGCAACCAACAGTCTTGACACCCCTTGTCCAGTCTGCACCCATGAAAGCTATTTCACCCAGCCTGTGACTTGCCTGCAAGATTTCGTCCATAAGCCATATTTCCGTACTGATTCTCCCATCTGAATCAGCACGGTCAATGACTGCTGCTTGAAGAATGTCCGACTTGGACGAATCCTTCCCCTTTTTGGACGATGATGGTTGATCGTCACCAGATACTACCCACTTTACTGCTCTCTTATGAGAGTTTTTGAGCGGGCCACTTGGTGCCTTACCAATCTTCTTCGCCGATGGAATCTGCTGGTCATCCCCAGACCTCACTCTTTTTATGGTCCCCTTAGGAGGACCCTTAAAAGAGTCATGTGGAACATAACCAGCTTTCTTGGAGGTAGAGGGTATCTCATCTCCAGGCAGAGCTCCCCTAATGGACCTCATCTGAGATTCCTTAGCGGAGCTCGCAAGAGTTTGGTTAACCCTCTCTACACCCTTCGTAATATGGTTTGTCCCACTACCAGTCCTAGCTGACCTGTCCTTTCCCTTGCAAGAACTTACAGGACTGCAGGATGGCTTGTGAGCAACTCCATGATTGCCAGCGCCGACTTGTGGTTCCAAAGTACTGGTAGACACGGACTCTTTACCCTTATGGGCAATTTCCGAACCTTCATCTACCTCCACTTTAAAACCATCGAGATAAGACATTCCCAAGATATCACCGATGGAGCCATAGGTCCGTTCAAACCTGTATATGCTCTTTCTGTGTTTCCTGCGAACATGCCTATCCCGTCCGTCTAACAGCGATGGATCCTTCTTAGCCATCTTATTTAGTGCAGCTATGGAGGCCCTAACGCCGTTCTTCGCCTTTTCAAATCTCGTTCGACTGTCGGTTGCGGCCTGCTCATCCATTGGATTTGCTACCGCTTCCTGCCGAACAATTGTTTTGGCCATAGGCCTCTACATGCCTGAAGCCCCGGCGAGCTCTCCTGCTTCATACTCAGTGATGTCACAGTGACTGCAGTTCCACTCTCCTTGCCCCGATCAAGAACAGAGACAACTGTTGTCTCATGTTCTTCATCGGACCCAAGAGACAGGTCCTCCAGTCCCTCCGTCGCACTGGATCCTACAAGATCCTTCGCCGAGTCCAGCAGGCTGTCCTCCTCCGTCAGTTGGGTCAGTAACTGTACGTGTTGCATGAGGATGTACATAAGGACATCCTCATGCAACACGGTCTCAGCAAGTCAATGTCACCGTCCTCATCCTCATGCTTCCCAAAAAACTGTATAAGTATTTCAATCACAAAATATTTTTTATTTTGAAAGATATATTTTCAAATATCACGATTAAGAATAAAATATTAAATAAAGTTCTTTAAATAAGATAGAACAAATAAATGAGAACAATTTCAAATTAAAAAAAATAATAATTTCTCTCAAGTTATAACATGACAAAAGACTTTACGGCCGGTTTTGCACTCTTGAAAAAGGCGGTTAATCGATTAAAATATATATGAATTGTTAACAATTAAATGAGTCAAACTCTGTTAACCTTGTTTTTTCAAGAGTTCGAAAACGGTTTTTTCTAAAATGAGATTTTTCGGTTAAACCGATTACCGGTTTTCTAAAAAAGTCAGTTTCTTGGATATTCCAGTAACCATGTTTTAACTATAGCAAGTTTTATATTACATTATAATATGAAAACAATCATAAAAAATTGCTTCAGTAGATATTTTTGATATTATTTTTTTTCTACATTTGTTTTACCCAAAGTATTTTCTTGAAAGAAATAACCATCCCCTTTTGTGGCTTCCTTATTTATAGTCTTATGACGTTCCTTACTAACAATTTCCTCCAAAATTTCACCGTCACCTTTAATCAACCTAGAACGACCTGTAACTGGATCAATTTCTCTTCGTATACGTTTTTGACGCTGTTGATATTCCTCAGGAGTCTCCGGAGCATATGATTTACTGTTCATTAGTTCAACTGGTATGGCAAAATCATCATTGAGCTTCTCATCTTCTACAAGGACTTTGTCTTTTTTAACGGAGGTAAGCTTTTTGTCGTCTGTCTTTGCTTTGTCTTTTTTCTCCTTTGAATGTTTTTTCAATTTCTTGGACTTTTTCTTTTTTTCTTTGCGATCTTTGTGCTTGTGTTTTTTCTTCTCGTGTTTACTTGATTTTCCCATGACAAAACCTTAAAAAGATTTAAAAGAAAATAAACATTTATATTTTTATTCACAATTTTATGTGCTGCTTACTAAATTGGTTGTTGGCATAGTACAAGTAAGGTAATGACAACCCTTCAACAACTACAACACCAAAAAAAAACATGTATTTTGTTCTTGCATTAAAATCTCTCATGTCAATTTGAATTTTGATATTTCACATGTTTGTTTACCCCAGGTCTACAACTGAGATTAACGCTGATATAATAAGAGAGATAACGCCGGCAGAGGAGAGTAACCATTTTGTTTATATTATGTTAAATCTTAAATAAGTGGTACACGTATTCTAATAAATCCT
Source organism: Protocalliphora azurea (assembly GCA_932274085.1). Classification (NCBI taxonomy): domain Eukaryota; kingdom Metazoa; phylum Arthropoda; class Insecta; order Diptera; family Calliphoridae; genus Protocalliphora; species Protocalliphora azurea. Next base: position 127,866,625 of record OW026519.1, read on the forward strand.
ATATGAAATCATTATTTTCAATCAGTCGCAGAGTAAACATGTCCTTTTTATTTAAGCAATTCGCACTTTTTAGCACAATTTTTATAAAAATGTTTTTTAACATATAAAACAAACACTAAAAGGAAACAATTTTACAAAAAAAAACATTGTTTTTCAGTAATTTCCAAAATATACATGCACACACGCAAACAAAGTTTCGTATATATGTATTTTTTGACAGTTCATCTTATAAGATGGCTGTGCAGAGAAATCTCATCACAACAGTCTCATAATACATCTTATAATACTAATATTTGAATCTACATGTGAAATAATTCTCTCAGAGAGCGAATTTGGCAATCTCTGACATAAAAATCGTATATATTATGTTACGTCTAGACGGGTTGTAACGCTGATATAATATGTGTGATAACGTCGGGTGAGGAGAGTAACCATTTTTTTTATATTATGTTAAATCTTAAATAAAGGTATACGTATTCTAATAAATCAAATAAAATATCATTATTTTCAATCAGTTACGGAGTAAACATGTACTTTTTATTTAAGCAATTCGTTAAGCACAATTTTTATAAAAATGTTTTTTAATAAGTAAAAGAAACACTAAAAGGAAACAATTTCACAAAAAACAGTAATTTCTAAAATACCACATGCAAACTTTCGTATATATGCAAACAAAGTTTCGTATATGTGTATTTTTTTGACAGTTCATCTTATAAGATGGTTGTGTAGAGAAATCTCATCACATAATACATCTTATAATACTAATATTTGAATCTACACGTGAAATAATTCTCTCAGAGAGCGAATTTGACACTCTCTGACACAAAAATCTTACATATTATGTTACGTCTAGACGGGCTGTAAGGTAGGTAACTGTCAAATACTTTGTAAATAACGTCAAACTCCATATGTAAAAAATGTGAGCAAACCACCTGGTTTAATGTGCCTTAGTTGTGTCCCTTATTTTAATGTTTCCATCTCTGCATGCAGCTGGCGGCCGTATGTGTTTAAGATGTTTTTGCATTAGAAAAAAAAGGACAGCACTTAAGTTTTGTTATATTTTTTCTCCTTCTAATTGAAGAAGTAATGTAAATTTTAGTAGTATTTTTCTGCTTATTTATTAATATTATTTGAAGCATTTAAAATAAAATGAAAAGAACTGTTTAATTTGTATAGATTAATTTTAATTATTATTTATCTAATTTGGTGTAAGTATTTCGAATTTATCTTTAAAGTAATTTGTTACTCAAAGAATATTTTTGCACTAAAATACTACTACGGTTTTTATGCGTTGCAGCCATGTTAGTTTTATAAGTTCGCTTCAAGCGCAAGGTAAAAAAGAAATTGGCGACGCGTTTTTAAACAAATATAAGTTGGAAAATTATTAAAGAAAATTTAAGGAAACTTTGTGTTAATTATTTGAGTTTGAACCTTAAATAAAACATATTTTAAAGTGAAATAAATGAAAAAAAGTGTTTTAAGCCACGTCATTGTAGATGCACTTCACGCGAAGAACGGCAGCTTAACACAATTTTAATTTTTTTTTATAAGTTTTTTTTCCAAACCATTGTTCCTCACACATACACACTCTGAGACGTGTCGTAAGTTTTTTTTTTTCAAGAACAATGGACGGCGGCGTTAGTGGCAAATAAAAATAGTGGTGGTTGTTTGTTGCTTCTGGTATTTGGGAAGTGTAAGGAACCTTTAAACACGATTTAAGAAAACGAATTTAAATAAAACAAGTCAAAAGTGAAAATGTAAAATAAAAATGCATATTTTTTTTGGACAAAAATGTCTGTTGTAAATCAATAGGGTTGCAAAATCTTACATGCTTAAAGTAAGAGGAAATAAAACTTATATTTTATAATTGTAAAGATATTGCTAAATATATGTAAGTTGCTTTTTTAAATAAGTTATTTGGATACTAGATGAACATTTCATAATTTTAACCATATAAGATAAAGTGAAATCGTCTTCAATGTTGACAACTTTGAATAAGGAAAAGCGTTTAAAATAAATTTTGTATAGGTTCACACTAGGCGGCATGCCGTTGCGACGCATTATTTTTGTTGTTACAATAAAGGAACATATTAAGATTACCGGCCCAGTTGAAATAAAAATCTTTTCCTTTTACGTTAACAAAGGGTTTTCAGGGACTTTCTTCTCTATATATAATAACAAACATCTGCTTCGTGAATAAAATTTTTTTGGAAATAAACAAATTTTATTAGTTCCGGTATATCAATAAAAAATGCAATTTATACTCAAGGATTTAAATAATATGGTCACATAATAAACCACTAGAAATGAATGAACGTACTTTTAAACAATATATAATTTAAATAGCATATGTATTAATAAAATAAGATGTTCAGAAAAATATTTCAAAATTTTAGAGATCCATAACTTGTAAACTAAGCGATTGGGCTAGATTTTTTACATTGCTTTAATCATAAGCAAAAGTACTACTGAATCATAGAAATTTTTTAAAAATCAAGTGTGGTGCTGATCTTAATTTTTGTCAAAAGAATAAGTACTTATTCAGGCAAATAAATATAACTAGTTTCAATTTTCCTCAGTATTACATGCTAACTTACTAGGTAAGCAAAGTTTTTGCTTGTTACGTATTAATAAATTATTCACCTTTTTTTTAAATCTTATCAATGGTAGTACTTTTAACAGTGAAAATATTCATGTACAAATTTTTGGAGCAATTCAATAGAAGTTATAAATCGTACTTCCCTAAGACTCATATCAAAAAAAAAAAAAAAAAAAAAAAAATTTTTTTTTGTTCCAAAAAGTTGGATAAAAAGGAAAAATTTTGTTAGCAAAGCCGTTTTTGGATATATCACAGCAGGTATGTCAAAGTTTGTACAATTGTACTTTTTTGATACAATTCGAACATGAAAAATATAATGGTACACCAATGACCAATTTGGTACAATTTAAATTATTTTAGTTTTCAATAGAATTATTACGGAAATTCATCCAAATTGCACCCTTAGTAACGCAAAAAGCCTTCAAATAGTTTCAGATTAGTTAAGAGTAATTAATATCATTCCTTATAATTAGTCTGCTTTTTATTCTTTTAACAATATGAGGTCTCACATACTCCTAAATATTCGGGGGCATATTGATAAAGTTTTTATAATATTAAAATAATTGATAAACAAAAACTATTAAAGTTATAAATAGGACCTAAATAATATGATTAAAATTAGATCAAAAATTGTTATCAAAATTCCATATAATTTATTATTACGTTTATATACAGTTCTTACTTGCAAATAAAAGTGTAATGCGTTGCCGTATATTTTTTTATTGCAACTTAATAACTCACTAAAACAACTCCTGATTAACGAAACTATTTACAAATAAGGTCTAAAATTTTATTTTTATTTATTTATTTATTTTTATTTATTTTTTTTTTTTTTGTGTTTTAAAAAATGTAATACTGAAAAATATTGTGGAAAAATTAAAAAAAAAAAGATAATTACTTATTAATAAATAAAAAAAAATAAATAGGGAACAAATCAAGATTACCAGCACAATTGATTTTTAAATAATTTGATAATGATTCAGTACCATTTTTATCGTGATTAAAGTAATGTAAAAAGTTTTGCCCGCTCGCTCTTAGTTTTCGAGTTATAGCTACTTTAAGTTATGATGTAAGAATGCAATTTTCTCCTTCCTCCTTTAATGAAAATCAACAACATAATCGATTAATTTTTAAAGTGCTTATTTCTGTTATTTAATGGGCTAGGGGTGTGACATGGAGATCATATGAAAGCCTGAAATGTTCTCTAAATAATTTGATGCATAGGAGAGTACCGTTATATCGATATATTTTTGAGATAACGATACTTTTGTAAAAAAAAGTCAAAATAAAAAGTAATCAAATATCATATTGTCTCACCATGGGTTAATGATTTGGCACATTTTATATATCAATCGAAAGGCCTCTTCAAGATTTTTTCTATGATATTGTTCATATTCATTATAGGAGGAAGGAGAAAATTTCATTTTTATATTACAACTTCAAGTTCCCATAACTCGTAAACTAAGAGCGAGCGGTCAAAATTTTTTACATTGCTGTAATCACGAATAAAAATGTTACTGAATCATTATCAAAATTATTCAAAAATCAAGTTTGCTGGTAATTTTGATTTATGCCAAAAATAGTTCTTTTTTTTATAAATTGTGAGTTCAGTATTTACAAATAACTTTATTTGTAAATAAGAACAGTGTATAAACTAAATATATAATAAGTTGAAAGTATTAAATTTGTTTCGGGAATTCTTCGGTAATTCTGAACATCAAATGAATTGAAAATCCTCAATTTCAATTTTCCTTTGTAAATTGTAAATTTTATAATTTTATTTATAGAAAATAATTTATTTTGGTACAATTAGGATCAAAAAAGTATAATTTTATGGTCTAGTTGAAACAGTTTAAACATTCCAATCTGCATCTGCAATCTGTGCCACAGAGTTAAAATCTCTTCCGCCCGCCAAAGGCCGGCTATTATGAAAAAATTTTGTTATTCAACAGAAATTACAAAATATTTAAAAAAAGTTGCGTTAATGAACCTTTTATAAATTTTTATTTTATTTTTATGAATTCACCATTAAGAGCTTGCAATTGATACCTTAATCTTAGCAAACGGATAATAGTATAGGTAAAAATTTTAAGTGGATTAAGAGTTCAATAAGTACCAAAAAATTTTGTTATTAAAAAATTGGCTAAAAGTAAAATTTATGTTAGCGAAGCCGTTTTTGGACATACCACAGTGCTAAAAACCCTTTCACCTGGCTGAAAATCTGCTGTTAAGAAATGAAAAATATTAAAAAAAAAAGTTTGTCGAAATTTAAAAAAATTTGTGTACTTTTTATAAATGCCCATTCAGTGCTTTCAATCGATACCTTAATTCTGGCAATCAGATGAATAATATAGAAAATATTTACGATTTAAAGGTCTACGTGCGTTTACACTTTTCAGGAGCGAAACAATTTTTCCTCATAATAACTTCGGAACAAATCCAGATATTTGAAAATATTTTAAAATCGCAAATGGATAATCAATAAATCTTTCAAATGATTTATAAAAAATTCTGATATTCTATATAGCGAAAGTTGTCAGATCATCGACGACACGTAATTTTGTCGGCCGCTACGATTGTTTAATCATTCCGTCTCAATGAGTGGATCATTAGATTCCGCATTAAATATAAGTTTTTGACCACATATATATCTCGAAATATTTTAAAAGGTTTATTTTTTTTATTATACATTTGAGAAGGAATTTATTATAGATAATATTAAACTACACATATATACTAAATGTTAACATTTCATCAATGCAGTGTTTGTCTCTAGTGAATTGACAACTCTTAATATGCATGTAAATGCAACCCTACATGGCCGGTTTTTTTTCTTGCATTTTTTTTCTTTCACTTGCTTTGTTCATTTTCATTGTTTGCAAATGTTTTTCTCTATTTTGTACAAGTTAGAAGAGTACCACTATATTCAACCGGTATTTCATATTTTTGCAACTCTTTCTATCAATCATCATCGTCTTTTTAAGTTTTGTCAAACGAAGAGCTATTCTGTAGTTGATTTTGTTCTAGTGTGTTTTAGACTTTTAGCATTTTTTTAATTCTTTGGAATAAAATTAGCTTTTTTGGTACACATAATTGTGAAAATGTTAAGAAAAAGTATTTTTTAATACTAAGTGATAAAAATATGTACGTAAGCTATTGGTATATCAACTACAAAAATAGTGAAGTTTCGTTTTTTTTCTTTTCCATGAAGCGCGTTAAATTTTTGTATGTTTTGTGTTTGTGTCATGTAGTATGTATTGTATTCTGCAAAGCGCCAACGAAAGATGAAAAAAGGAGCAGTTTAAGACAACGAACAATTGTGATTTTTTAATACTTTAAATGTCAAATTTTATATTTTGTGATACTCCCGTGTTTTTTTTATTTTAGTATATTAAGTCCTTATATTTTAAATCTGTGTGTATATGGGTGTGTGTAATTAATTATCTGCACTCTTTTTAATTTAACATATTATAGCTTTGGCTTAAGTAAAAATCAAGTTCATGACCTTAAGTGTTTATTTTGTTTTATTGTTCAGATTTTTAGGGAGGGTTGCTTATACACATAGTCTTGAGCTGCGTAATTAATTTCTATAACATCCACTGCCTAATCCAACATGTATTTGCATCAATTTTTATATAATATACATATCGTCGGCTAATGCAAAAGACCGTAACAACTCAAAATCGATTTTTTTTATTTCATTAATTCGTTTTTTTTTTTTTTTTTTTTTTTTTTTTTTTTTTTTTGTTTAAGAGCAAGTTGGACTTCTAGTTTTTTTATGGTTGGAGTATTGTCCTATTCGGCAATTCAAATTGTTTAAACATTGTATAAAATCACATATAACAGTTGGCCCCTAAAACTACACGTTCAACTAATTTAAACGGAATAAAGATCTAGCTATTAATTTTTTTTTTTTTTTTTTTTTTTTTTTTTCAAGAAAGAAATATTGCATTTGCTCCATTCGGAGAGAGAATTCTATAAAGATGACAAATACTTCTTTTTATGCAAACGACAATTAAAGGAGAATTATATTAAAAAATGTTGATGTAGGTTTTATTATAAACAACTTGTACCATAATTAAAGCACTAATTACACAGGTCAATAAAATCGTAAGGAAATTTTATATCTCGAATAGCTCTGCAAAATTCTTATTCCTTATTCTTGATATATTGTAGAAAGTTAAATGAAACTTTTCCATCACGTCACAATTTTAACCTATTAAAGACCAAGGAAAATATGCTTCTCTGTCGAGCTTTTAGTCTATATAATATTCTAGGTATTAGGTGGAACAAATTATTCACAATTTGCCACAGATGTAGAGTGGAAATTTATATTTGACATAACTAAAATACATGACCTTAGATCTCATAAATGGTAAAATTTTTTAAAAGCTCACTGGCAGAAAATACGTATTTAAAGTACAAGGTCAACAAAAAATTAGAAAAAAATTACATCGAAAATATTGTGTAGAAAGTTAAATAAAACATTTTTTAAGCATGATTTTATTTTCAATTTTATTGGAAAATGTATGAATATTTAATTTTTCTTGAATTAGGATTTAAGAAAATACTATTTTTCAATTTTTCTTATACTAAGAAGCAGTAATAGTCTGCAAGCAAAGTGGGATTCCATATGCCTTAAAATAATCTCTCAGTAATAGCGTTTTGGTGAAAAAGCTCCCCTTATTGCTCCCATGTTTTCGGGGATTTTAACAATTTTAAAGACTTACTGGCTATGTATGTATGTGGCCTGTTCCACATTTTTGTTGCACTATTCCTTCTTTTTAAAACTCGGACACCTAGTTTGATCTACCTACTGTCCAGAAAATTATACAACAAAAAATCTTAGCGGTATATATTCCTTTTGATCATCAATGGGTTAAAAGTGTGATATAATGGAAATGTTTCATTTAACTTTTTTGCTTTATTTAGTGTAAGGAGTACGATTTAAGCGAAATTATTCACCATAGATTAACATAGATATAAGAAAAAATACTCAAAAAAAGAAACGTACTAAATTGTTTTTATTTTCAATGAAATTTTTTTACTAGCACGTTCTAAGACTTAGGTTTTTGTAACAACCGACTTAGGTTTTTGACAACAAAGCTTCATATCTACGTTAATCTTTGCTATTCTCGATTTCTAATTTTTTGTTGACTTTATTTAAATTTTTATTTTTATTGTTTTTCTTTAAAAAAAAAACTTTTTTGTCTACGCATTTTCTGTCATATTTCTTTGTTCGTCAATGGGTTAAAAATGTTACGTGATGGAGAAAAATCGAAATGTTCCTAGTAATTTTACTGACTATATCTACAATATCTTAACATATTTTTCTCCACATTTTTTTAAGTGTTGACCTGTGTTATTAAGTTTGGCTAATAAATATAACGCACAGTAATTTTGGGCAACATTAAGCTGAACGCACTCATCGTATAAATAGAATTGTTTAAGCATTGGCCATTAAAACTCAAATACATAATTTTTAGAATTTTGTATTTGAAGTATTCAAACCTGTCTTATTTTTTCTAAAAATAATTTTCTTTTGTGTATTTTTAGTAAACCTCAAAAAAAAGTCCAACAGAGCCTGACTCAGCGAACTTATTTGAAATAAATAACAAAAGAATATAAATTGAAACAAATCACTATTTTGTAAGTAAATTTTGTCAAGCAAAAATATCAACAGCAACGAGTGGATTGACTTCACTACTGATTCCATAAATTAAAATATAGAACAAACTTTTTCTCCAAGAGAATAAGTCCTTTAGAATAATAAATTTTTATTTATAAACTATGCTTTAAAAAAATATTTCACAAAATGCAAACTTAAACACTCCATTAGAGCTGTATTTGATTAGTAGATTTAACAAAAAATATATAGAACTAAAAAACAAATAATTAACTTAACATCGTCTACTCTATACCACAAAACAATAGGCAAGACGGATAAATAGGGTAATTAAAAAAAAAGCTGAAGACATCTAAGTGGATTCCTGTAAAGTCAACCACCCAAAATTTAACCTGCCAAGCAAAAACAAACAAAACAACATAAAGTTTATACTAAAGTCAGCCACAAAGAGGTCAAAGAATACAAAACAACCAAACGTGTTTTATTAACAAATATATACCTTCGTACATACATATTTATAGTATCAAAAGTATTCGAATATTTTTTTTTCTTCTAAAAAATATTAACAAAGCAACAGGAAAAAACATACCGAGTTATATAATATTTATATCACACACCACTCAACAAGATCCTCTTCGGAGAAAAAAACTACAAATAGAATAAATTCTACTTACTAATGATACGGCATAACTAAAATTATTATAATTATAACATAAAATATAAAACAAACGTCGTTTTAGCGTTAGTTGTGTGTGTGAGAGACTAAGGACCTAAGGAAACGGAAACTGAAACAGTATATCAACAATTTTTTATAAAAGTATATACATGTATATATTCCATATATTAAAGTAATAATTAATGTGTATGTTTGTAAGCAAGAGAAATCATATAAAAATATATAATAACTACAACAATCGCAATTGCAACAGTGCTTAAAGCAGAAGACAAAAAAAAAATCATAATCCAAACATACACAGCAGCTGTAAAAGTTGCCAAAACGCAACTCAAAACTCCATTTGGAGCAAAAAACTTTTTTTTTTTTTTTTTTGGAAAATATTTAAACTTATTTTAACAAGCTACCGTGAATCAACAATCAATCATACAATAGCAATAAACAATTTAAAATCATAGCAACAAAGCAGAGATAGAGATAAACTTGTTTAATATCTCAATTAGCTGCTAAAGCTAAAACAAAAATTAAAGGCTGCTGTCCCTTGGAAAACAAAATATAGAGAAAATACAAAAACAAGGGTCAAGGAGAAAAGCTCAGGGGAATTAAAAAAAAAAAAAAAGAAAACAACAGTTGTATCCTCATCAAACAATTTTAAAAGAAACATAGAAAACAACTATAATAGATAAAGAACTTGAAATCTATTTAAAAGTATAGCATACAATATTATTATATAGATAGCGTAGCCAATTCCAATTTAAATAAATAAAAAAAAAAAAAACTACATCTATCCATCCATCCAAATCAACACAAAAAAAATATATATAAAAATTCTAACCACAATGGACGAGTCACAGCCGAAAACGTTGTATGTAGGGAATTTGGATGTCTCCGTGTCAGAGGATTTATTAATTGCACTATTTAGTCAAATGGGTTCAGTGAATAATTGTAAAATTATTCGTGAGCCCGGCAATGATCCCTATGCTTTTATCGAATATTCATCTTATCAATCAGCCACGACCGCCTTAACAGCCATGAATAAACGTTTATTTCTCGATAAGGAAATTAAGGTATATTAAATTTTTTTATAATTTTCAATTTAATTTCATCAACAAATTTCAGGTTAATTGGGCCACTAGTCCTGGCAATCAGCCGAAAACAGACATCAGTTCACATCACCATATCTTTGTGGGTGATCTAAGTCCTGAAATTGAAACTGAAAGCTTGCGTGAAGCATTTGCTCCATTTGGAGAGATCTCTAACTGCCGCATTGTACGTGATCCGCAAACGATGAAATCAAAAGGTTATGCCTTTGTTTCGTTCGTGAAAAAGGCAGAAGCTGAAAATGCAATACAAGCAATGAATGGCCAATGGATTGGTTCACGTTCAATTCGTACCAATTGGTCGACGCGTAAGCTGGCGCCACCACGTGAAAACAGTAAAACAAATGCCAGTGGTGGTGGTGGAGGTGTAAAAAACAATTCCAGGCAAACTTTCGAAGAGGTCTACAATCAGTCGAGCCCCATGAATACCACAGTCTATTGTGGAGGCTTTCCGCCAAATGTGATTACCGATGAACTTATGCACAAGCATTTTATGCAATTCGGTCAAATACAAGACGTACGTGTTTTCAAAGATAAAGGTTATGCTTTCATCAAGTTTGTTACAAAGGAATCGGCAGCTCGTGCTATCGAACACACACATAATTCCGAAGTGCTCGGCAATACGGTGAAGTGTTTCTGGGGTAAAGAAAATGGCGGCATTAATGCCGCTGCCAACAATGACAAACAGATGAATAATATGGCAGCCGCATCAGCTGGTGCAGCTGCTGCTGCAGCGGCTGCAGCAGCTGCTGGAGCTATCATTGGTCCTGGAGGTATGCCGACAACACCACAGCAAGCTGCCGCCGCACATGCGGCAGCAAATGCAGCAGCTGCTGCTGGTGCCTCGATACCTGGGCAAATGATGACACAACAACAACTTGCTGCTGCGGCAGCAGCAGTACAATATCCTTATGCGACGGCATATCAACAAATGGGTTATTGGTATCCTCCAGCGGTAAGTTTAACGTATTGTTGGTTTAGATTTGAAAATCGAATTTAAAATACGATAATATATATCAGCTGTTATTATTACTACGTTTATACGCATTTCTTACTTGCAATTAAAAATATTGCAAAATTAAAATTTTGTCGCATAAACGTTGAATTAATATTTTATTTGCAAAAAAAAGTAACTCACGAAAACAAGTCGTGATTAGGGAAACTAATTGCAAATAAAGTGTACTGCGTTGTCACTTTTTTTTACGTTTATAATATTTTGTAAAATTTATTTGAAATAACCGCACGTATAAACTTAGTATATGTTATGTACAGGGTCATAAGTCTATTTTGTTATTGTTATTACTTTTTTAATTTTCATTTTATCTTCCGTACAATTTAGGGCTATCAAGCTGCGCAAATGCAAACACAATATATGCAACAGGGCTACTATCCATACGCTTATGCAGCAAGTGCGCAACAAGCTGGAGGCATGCGTAAGTTTATTGTGAATAATTATTTTAATTAAAATATTAATAATTCCTTTTCTTCTTGTCTTAGCTGCTGGGTATAGAATGGTTCAGCCTAATGTAGCTTGGGGAGTACCAGGAACAGTCGTACCTGGTGTTACCGCAGCAGCCACCGCAGCAAATGGTTCTCTGGGGCCTCAAATGATGTATAGTGCTGCAATGCCACAATATCAAACTCAATGAAGCTACTAAATTAGAGCATGTTTTGTACAAAATTTTGTTAGAGTCAAAACAAAATTCACGAGTGTTGTTTTCTTTTTTTTTACTTGTCACGAACGGACAAGGACAAATGTGTATTTGGACAAATGAACAAGTGTGATGTTGTATTATTAAGATATAAAAAAACTAAATTAAAAAAGAAAAAGTGAGAGAAAAACACATTTTAAATGTTTGTGAACACTCTGAGAAAAAAAAGATCAATATTTTGAAACTTGTACACAAACATGCCTAAACAACCAATTTTTAAAATGTTGTCTGTCAAAAATGAAAAATACCCAATTTGACTTGAGATCATTTTTTATGTGTGCGTCAGACAATGAACAAGAGCCAGAACCAGGATCCAACAGGAAATAATCGATATAAATTTAAATTAATGAGAAAACAAAAGCATAAAAATAATCATTAATATGAAAAGAAAACTACAACAAATAAATCTCTCGCTGTATTCCTTGATTGTTTGCGAATAATACAAGATATATGTTTGTATTTATGTAATTTGTCATTTATATGTGTATGTACGTATAAATGTCCAAAATAAGCTCCGGTTCCTCCTTACATTCAGTTGCAGAAAGACAAGTCGATTGCAAAATCAACAGCAATAATATTATTAATTATTTTATATACACTATTTTTACATTACATATGTACATTATAGAATGTCTTTCAACGAATTGAAATCAATTGCTTTTTTGACGAAAATAACTTTAAAATTCAAAATGTTTCCCCATTCCACTTTTATTTATTACAACTAATTTATTTATTTTGTGTGAATATCATTAGGTTAAAGAACGAAAGTCCCAACAAAAAAATTTCATTAATTTTGTAACATTTTGTTTAAAATGCAATTGAGAAATCGCAAATATTCAGTGACAGATGATAACAATTCAGCATTGATTTTAAAAACTATTCTTTTTTAACTTTTTGATTCTAAAAAAATCATTTCACTTCCTAATCAATATTCTGTTTATACGTCGCCATGTATCTTATACTATTCGCTTACAATCACAAAACAAACAAAAATAATTACAAAAATAATTTAAAAACAAAAAAAAAAAAAAAAAAAAAAAAAAAAAAAGCATAGATGATAGGTCGTTGTTAATTAAATTATATTTAAAATAAAAAGAATAATTATAATAAAAAAAATCTTTAAAATAAACTGCAAAAAATAAACTTTATTGCAAGATGAAAAAACAAAAAACTGTAGAAAACAAAATCAACAACAAAAATCAAGTGATAGTTAAAACTAAGGAATCTATCACTTTTCGTCCTTTTTCACATTTTTATTACATATATTGTCGTTACCATCTCTATTTCATTTCTTTGCTTAGCAAACAAAAAAGAAACTGATTATTAATTAGTCATAAATCATAAAATATTTTTTCTACAAAAATTGTAATTTATGTATCTAAAAAAAAACAAACTCTTTACAACAAAATTTCGTGTGAGGCAACCATAACACCAACAACAACAAAAACAAACATTTAAATTAAGTAACTACTCAAACAAAAAATATAACGTTTAACAACGTCAAAAAATTTAAATAATGACTGGGATTTTAATCTCTATAAGAAAATCCAAAAAAAAATATATATATATATTAAATTTATTGTTGAAATGATAATTTATTTTACTAAATACAAAATATTAGGATGAAGTAAAAAATGCGGCGGATGAACGAAGAAAATTTAAAAAACAAACTAATAAATTATAAAGAAATGCAGAAAAATATATTTAAGAACGCCATTTTTAGCGTTAATAGAAAAACAACAAAATGAAATTTAAAACCATGTAAAAGAAAAAAATGAATGCGTTTTATGTAAAAAAAACAACAAAAAAAGAAAATAAACTATACAAAAAGTAAATAAAATTGTGTTTTTATTTTTTTTGTTAAAAGAGGAAATGTAATAATAAAATGATCGTAATAGCTCTGTTCCAGTACTAGTCAGATTTGCAGGTTTTAGACAGAAAGCGCTCCCGTGCTCATATTTAATTTATATTTATAGTACTGTAACAGAGCTAATATTACAATTTTCAAAAGACAAAAACAACTTTTTTTAGGTGAAAAAAGCAAGCAATTAGACTTAATTAAATTGAGGATAAAAAAAATCAGACATTAATTAATTATAATTAATAAGTAGTAGCAAGTAAGATGAGAGTAACAGTTTTGAATTTCGAAAATTACCCCCAGGCTATCAGAAAAACAGCAAGATGAAAAATAACTGGTATATTCATTTAAGTTACACAAAAAATAATAAATCATTATTCATTATTGTGTTTCACATTGTGTGGCTTTTTGATGTTTATACTAATTATGGAACTACGTAACTATGCTGTTTTTTGGTATATTATTATATATTGAATATGAGTGTAATTAATTTTTATAGTTTATTTAATATATCCTTATTCAGGAATAAATCTTTGTAATATATATTTATTGCCTGATAGGTCTCTTTCAATTACACACCACTTAAAAAAACTTAAGTGAGGAGCTATAATTATCAATTTTATAATCCCTTTAGAACATAACTACATAATTTATAATTTATTTTAATGTGTTTTGAAGTGTATTTTTGTAAACAACCAATTCCTTTAAAAAATCGAGATACGCCATTCCATATTTTGCCATCGGTATGTAAGTTGCGTTCTCAATATCAAAACGTCGTCTGTTTCTACAAAAATTTAAGAAATTGCAAAATATTAAGAGAATCAGACAAAAATGTTGGCAAGATAAAAAAAAGTATTTAAAGATGTTTGTTTTTTATAACGTGCAGCAGGCGCTCAGAAAAATATACATGAAATTGTAGAATATTTTTTAACAACTTTTATAACAGTGTTGCCAAATATATTTGAAATAAAATCTTGATTGAGAAAAGAGAATCGCCAATAATAGCATTTTCAAAAAGAAAAGTAGAGAATAAAAATACTTTAAAAACAATATATAACCACTACGTTAAAAAAAACACATAATCATCATATTATGAAACTACTTTGAGATGTATTTAAACAAATTAAACTCGTAATGTTAAAAACTAATTAAGTTACCTACTAAATGTACATATTAATATAATTAGTATTTTTTATATTTCTTTTTACATGTTATTAAATGAAATGGAAGACATTTAGCCCTAACACATTTAAAATAGTAAATATTTTCTGTACTTTTTATCCCATTTCAAAGATTTAAGTATCAAATGCGCATTTATAAAAGCACAAATAATTTTTTGTAAAAGTTTCTTTAACATAACTTTTTTTAATATTTTGCCATTTCTTTTGTGTACATAATTATATATATATATATATGTATATATATATATATATATATATATATATATATATATATATATATATATATATATATATATATATATATATATGTATATATATATATATATATATATATATATATATGTATATATATATATATATATATATATATATATATATGTATATATATATATATATATATATATGTATATATATATATATATGTATATATATAGGGAAGTAAGTTTTTCAAAGGCCTTCGAAACTTTTCAATTGCACTCAAAAATTTGTACATCATTATTCTCAGATTTAAAAGTACTATCAACGACGAAAAAATCAAAAAAATTGGAGCCGAGTCAAACATTCAATTTTAGCCAATAAAGGTAAATAAAAGCAATTATACAAAGATTTTTTATTACCCAGGAAAAAATGTATTAGTTCTACAACTAGTTCCAAAACCCATGAAAATAATACTTGTTCTACTACGACCAATGTTTGAAATTGTCACCTCCAAAACTAGTTCTGTAGAAATGTTTTCTAGTCAATACCGATTCTATGGAACCTTTCTACAACTAGTTATTTTTAATGAATAATTTTTGTTCAAAATTGTCACACTCAGAACTAATTCTAGCGTTAGGAAACGATTTCAGAACTTTTTTTGTTTTTTTTTTTTATTCTAAAAAAATATCACGTTTTAAATAAATTAAAATTTCTTATTTTTTTAATTTTTAGAAGTTTTTTAAGTTTTTAAACAGTTCTAGGAAGTCATTTAGGAAGCAGAGAAGTCATACAGAATTAGTTCTTAAGCATTAGTTCTCAAAAACATTTCTTAAAATCAATTTACTGATCGTACAAACAAACAAATATTACACATGTACATATATGTATATACAAATATATTGTTAAAAACTAGACAAATATTTAAATTTTTATGATCTGATGTTATAAATATAATTTTGATGTTTAATTTTTGGATAGAGGAGGACAAACAGAAAATCGCGCATTTACTTCAAAAACTTTATAACTCAAAAAGTTTTAAAATGATAATCGCTTTGCAGTAAAAATATGAAATCGTAGAATTTAATATTTTCTAAAGAAGTAATTTATATTGAGTACATTCAGAAAGGAAAATCGAATCTTAGTAGTTATTTGCGTGTTTTTCCTGAACGAAAACTGTTTCTACTTTGAATTATAACGTTATTGCTTCAAATATATATTTATTTGTATGTATGTATATATTAAATTATGTGCTTAAATTATGTGCTTATTACTGATAAAACTAAGTATTAATTGTGTATTTATTTCACAGAATAACAAATTTTATAAAGGTAGAAAAAATGATTGAAACATTAGGAACTGAATTTCATAGTTTTTTTTTATCGTGTGATATAAAATAATGGTAGGAACCACAATTAGTGGTCTTAATATTTAGTTAACCTAAACTTTTATATAATAAATAATCAAACGAAAATCATTCGCCAAAAATTTTAGCTAAAAAATAATAAATTTTTAAATAAATATTTTTATTAATAAAATCCAAAGAAATAAAATTATTTTTCCATAAAATGTTTGAATAAAAAAGATCATATAAATTTTTTCAAATATTTAAGTTAAAAAGGATGACGTAACAATTCTTTTAGAAATACGGAAGAATCTATTGTCTAGAGTCGAGTAAGTAACGCGCCAATAGTCAACGAAAGAAACTAATTTAAACGCATTAAATAATTGCAGTATTGAAAAAATATTACTTATTTTTCTTTTTCCAAACAATTTTAAACTTATTCAAACAAATTTATGTTAAATAGAAATATTCAAAAATTTTCTATGAATAAAAAAATTAAATTTTTCAAAAAAAAAAAAAAATCTGCCTTCTTAACAAATGGAATGATTTTATTCCAAATTAATTTAAACAAATTGAAAATTGTATTATTATAGAGTACCGAATGATTTGAAACTATTTATTTTTTTTTTAAATAAATTGAATTAAAAATAATTTATTTTTAACAAATATTTTGAATGAAGATATTCACAATGAACAGTTCCGCAAAAGACAAGGTTTCATTAATGGTTAATAAAGAAATTTTAAATTGATTTAAATTTATACCCTACATGGAAAAGGTAAATTTTAGAAAAAAATTTAATTTTGATCGATTAATAAAAAATGTCACGAGAATATTTTTTTATTTATTGACGCTGTTTAATTATAAAATAGATTGACAAGGTGCAAAATGTATTCCAAAAAGCGTTGAAGAGTGGGAAAAACTGAAGTAATTTTTTAGCGATTTTTCTGAGTTTTTGAAATAAAAGAATATATATATATAACATTGAAACTGAATGTGATGATACATCAGGCAACTTGAGAATTTGTTGGTGCTTAGGAAGTAGCAGGTAGCTAAGCTCTTTTTTTCGGGAATGACAGTCACATTTCTCGATTCCTAGGACTGTCCCCTATTGAACCTAGAAGCATGAAATTAAAGATACATGTTCTTATGTGGGTAAGAATTCACCACGTGGAGTTTATAGTATTTTTGCGTTCTTCAAATAGTACTTTTTGAATTATGTAAATTGATCGTAGAAATGAAATTAAATATGAAATTAAATATGAGCGAGCGGTTTTATGAAGGGACTTTTTCGATTCTCTAATGGTACTTTTCGAATTTTTTCTATAATAATGAAATTAGAGATACATGGACCTAAGTGAGCACAATCCACAAACAAGAATTTTGTGTTACTTTTTTGTTCTTAAAATGGTGATTTTTATTTATTTATTTATTTTTTTTTTTTGTAACAATTAACCTAGAAACAGGAAATGCACGTTCCTAAATGAGGGATAATATTCAAGTGGGGACTTTGTGATACTTTTTTGTTCTTCAAATAGTACTTTTATAATTTTTTGTAATAATTAACCTAGAAAAGTGAAATTAAAGATATATGATCCTTAGTGGTCTTTGTGGTACTTTTCGGTCTTCTAATTGTACTTTTTAAATCTTTTAATAATTAACATAAAAATATGAAATTAACGATACATAGTCCTAAGTGAGTGAGAATCCGCAAGAGGAGACTTTGTGGTATTTTTTGTTCTTCAAATGGTATAATTTTCTATAATATTGAGCCTAGACAACAAAAACATAAGCATACATGTCTTAATTGAATGATAATCTAATAGAGGGATTTTGTAATACTTATAGTCCTAAATGAGTGAGAATACAAAAGAGAAGACTTTGTTTTACTTATGGTAACGCAGGGACAAAATAAATCACATTTTTCACTACTAAAAAATTAATAAGAGAAATATTTAATTTTGTGCTTTTTGAAGCTTCGAACCTTTAGAATGTAAAAAACTGTATTTTGGTAATTTATTGGTACCCTGCGGTTCTAATAAACTAAATTTTAGAACACCTTACTTTCTTATCACAATTATATAAAACATGTTGTTGGTACTTTTTGAAAATCCTATTATTTAGGGGTTAAAAATTTTACTTTTTAATACTTTTTTAACTAAAATACTTAAAAACTTTGTTATTATCGACGTAATTACCGGTGAAAATTGTATGTATATCTCCGGCAAAATATACTTTGGATGTTCCTTATTTAAGTGTACAAACCTGGAGACATGAAATTAGAATCATTAGGAGGTGTGATTTAGATGTATGTTACTAATTTTTAGGGGCTAAAATTCATCTTATAGTTTTTTTTTTCATTTGGCAATATAATTTGCTTTTTCTAAGTAAATACAGTTACCTAGTTTACATTTCGTCTATATAGAAGATCCACAAGTCCGTTAACGATGTAGCGGGTTAAATGCTAGTACATAAAAAAATAGTATAAAATAGTGAAATTAGTGAGTTTTGAAACGAATTGTTCATCTTTATCTTTCTTATATCAGTGAATTGGTCTACTTTTATATTCTTTTAATATTTTATAAGTTTTTGGAAAGTAAACGGAGTTTTGAAAAAAATTATTTCCTATTTTTTTTATTTTTTTTGATTTTAACTTTTTTAATATTATTTATTTTTGAAAAATTGACAAAAATTGATTGTTGAAGCTATATAAATGATTTTTGCTAATATGCTTTTTTTGTGCAATTTGGGAAAAGTTTTTTGAAAAGTTGACTTTTTTCATAAAATCTTCACTCCTGCATTCGTTTTTCGCCGGGCGAAAAGCAATTTAGTGCAAAATCGATCAAAGTTTAGTTTATATTGAAACGGCGTCAATAAATTGAAAAAAACTCGCGTGAGATTTTTTTATTAATCGATAAAAATGAATATTTTTTTCTAAATTTACCATTTTCAGTGCAAATCTAAATTAATTTAAAATTTCTTTATTAACCATTTATGAAACCTTGTCTTTTGAAATATGAAAAAAAAAAAATTATTAAAAACACTTTGAGAAAAAAGTGAAAGAACTGTACTATATTTTTGTAAAAAAAATTTATATATATATATATATTTTGACGTTTGCCTTGATAAAAATTTGTGTGGTATGATCCAGTTCCATAAAACCTGAAAGGATCACAGTCTGTTACTATTCAAATTCCCATTAAAGATAAAAATTGTCACAATTAATTCTGAAACATCTTTATAGAAAATGAAAAAAATGTATTATATATATATATATATATATATATATATATATATATGTATGTATAAAGTATAAACAAACTGAACCTAAATTATTGATCAGAATAGTATAGGTTCAGTTCTTCGGGAACAGAAAATCACTAAATTGAGTCGGTTCAATATATACATTTTGACGTTTGCCTTGTATAGACCCAACGTTATCTAATATCATAACATAGAGTCTACATGAAAGATTTTTCTGCCATAACAAGTTACAAAACGTCGACAGTATTTATATCAACATATATGGGAAAACGTTGATAAAATTGTATTATAATAAATCACTTTTTGTTGTTTTTCGTTGTCAAATTTTTTTTCTTTTTTAACTTTATTATCTTTTGCGCTTATTCTAAAAAAGAAAACAAAAAAAATATATACAATTAAAATGACGTTTGATAGCAAAATAAATTTATCTTCGCTAGATATCATCATAACAATTACATCATAACGCTGCAATAATATAAATAATTTTGGTTTACAAGTGATAAATTCTTGTCATGATAAGAATTTGACGTTTGACATGATAGGAAAATTTCTCGTGTAGATCCTACCCCAGGTCTACAACTGAGGTTAACGCTGATATAATATGTGAGATAACGCCGATAAAAGAGTGTAACAATTTTGTTTATATTATGTTCAAACTTAAATAAGGGGTACACGTATTCTAATAAATTATACAAAATATCATTATTTTCAATTAGTCACATGTCCTTTTTATTTAAGAAATTTTTACTTTTTTAGCACAATTTTTACAAAAATATTTTTTAAAATGTAAAACAATCTTATAAGATAGTTGTGTACAGAAATCTCATCACAACAGTATCATAATGCTACTTATAATACTAATATTTGAATCTACACATGAGATAATTCTTTCAGAGAGCGAAATTGACACTTTTTGACAGAAAAATCGCACATACTCTGTTACGTGTAGATGGGCTGTTAGTGTTAAACCAAGTAAAATTTACTAACAACAATCAAAATGGCGTATTTTATTAAACGATGTCAAGACAAGACGTCAAGTATAGACTCGATGTATCGTAGTGTCTATATTAGAAATTTTTTATCAATATAAACGTCAAAATCAACCCGAATTTACTGAAGCTGTTGCACAAAACAATAATAAGGGGAATTCATTCATGCTTTTTATATATGTTTGACAGCTGTAACAACCAAAGGTAATAATCAGCTTTTGAAATGAGGTTACCATGTATAGATCGCACTGATTTTGACGTTTGCCTTGATAAAAAATTGTCTGGAATAGACTCGACGTAACATTTAGCATCACATAAAGAAAATGCTTACTCTCTTCTGCCGGCGTAATCTCACATTTTTTATCACCGTCAATATTAGTTGTACACCTGGAGTAATAGTTTTGGCATGTGCTACAGTATACATACAGTAATTTCGGCATAAATCAAGATTACCAGCACACTTGATTTTTAAATAATTTTGATAATGATTCAGTAGCATTTTTATTTATGATTAAAGTAATGTACAAAATTTTTCCCGCTCGCTTTTAGTTTACGAGTTATGGGTACTTGAAGTTATAATATAAAAATGAAATTTTCTCCTTCCCCCTGTAATGAATATGAACAATATGGTTATCATAGGAAAGGTCTTGATGAGGCCTTTCGATTGATATATAAAATGTGCAAAATCATTAACCCATGGTAAGACAATATGATATTTTTTTTACAAAAGTACCGGTATTTCAAAAATATATCGATATAAGCTTTCATATGATACCCATGTCACACCCCTAGCCAATTAAATAACAAAATTATAGCACTTTAAAAATTAATATTTAGAAAAATTAATCGATTTTTACTAGTAATATATTTGTTAAAATCATAATTTAAAAATATATAATAAGTCTTATTTCTTTATCATTTTTCAATTTTGTGGAAAATTAAATAAAAATTATTTAAAAAAAATACCGGTACTTACAAAAATTTTTTGATTTCTAAAAAAAAGTTTATTCAGCGAAGCCGGTGTTCGACATACATAGAGGAGAAAGCCCTTTAGCCCGACCGAAGGCCGGCTACACAGAAAAAACTTTATTGACATTAAAAAAATATATTTTAATTCCAACTGTGCTGGTAACCTTGATTTGTTCCAAACATTTTTTATAATCTTGTTTTAATTTTTTATCAATAATTAAATAATATTTTCTAAGTATTTTTTATTTTTGAGAATTAAAGACCTTTCCAATTATATCCGTATCATATATATGACTATAGGCTTTTTCAAGCCCTTTCTAATGATATCCATATTACTTATATAGTCAAAAATTATGATATTAACAAATATATTATGAGTAAACATCGATTCATTTCTCTGAATATTATTTTTTAAAGTGCTATATTTTTGTTATTTAATGGGCTAGGAATGTAATATGGGGATCATATGAATGCTTGAAATGTTCTCTAAATGATTTGATGTATAGGAGAGTACCGTTATATCGATATATTTTTGAAATAACGGTACTTTTGTAAAAAAAGTCAAAATAAAAAGTAATAAAATATCATATTGTCCCACCTTGGGTTAATGATTTGATACATTTTATATATCAATAGAAAGGCCTTCTCAAGACCTTTCAAATGATACTCATATTGTTCATTTTCATTAAAGGAGGAAAGAGAAAATTGCAAACTTACATCATAACTTAAAGTACCTATAACTCGAAAACTAACAGAGAGCGGAGAAAAAATTTTATGTAACTTTTTTTAAATAAAAATAGTGCCGAAAAGAAATTTTGTTAAAAAATCAACAGTGCAGGTAATCTTGATTTGTTCCGTAATTTCTTTGATCGTCAAAATTCCATGTATAAAAAAATTTTGTAAAAAATCCTCTCCGAACTGCTGTTACCTTGTTGAATCTGCCTTGCTTGGCGTGTTACTTCTATACTCGTTTTTACTATATTTACTCTGAGGTGCCAATAGCACTAAAAGTTCTATGAAATATATATTTAAGATTTTTTCGTCGAAAGTTTCAACTTTAAACCAAACAAGCTTTTCATGTATAAATACTTGGAATTAAATTAACATAAAAAATAATATTTCTGCTCATTTTTTTTTTAATTCTTCATATATCATTAATATTGGTGGAAAAATTTTTAATTTGTTCTGGAATCATCAACATACTTCCAAAACATAAGAACACCTTTGTTTTTGCAAATTATGGTTCCGTCATAATCTTACCCTTTTTAATATAAAACACATTTTTTGTATGAATGTCATTTATGTTTACTTTATTTTAAACGTTCCAAAATACGTTATTTTTTCCCCCACTTAATTCATAATTGTTTATTCATGTATGTATGTATACTAATCATAAAATATAAATATATATTATGCAAAGTTTTTTTTAATGCTACATTTACAAGTAATAAATATCAATTTTTCTCTTTATTGTTTGCATTTTTTATTACACTAAAACTAAATAGAAAATTAAAAATAAAATGCTAAACACATAATTTACGCATGTTTAAAAACTATTTGTGAATTATTACATAAATGAAAATATGAAAATTGGTAAATAAGAAAAAATCAAACGCAATTTGTAATTCATTCGTATGAACTCGTATTAGTTGCTCTTGTACTCTACACAATAATTTTGTAATTCTTATTTTCTTTATTAATCTGTTTAAAATATAATGGTTTTATTATTATCACAAACACCAATTCATGAATTTATTTATCGCTCATTTACTTCAAGAACGTCATAATTAAAAAAAGATTTATCTTCTGTAAAAATTTTGTGTACATATATCTTTTGGTTATTAATGGAGAAGAGAATATGTCATTCATTCATTCATTAAGGTAAATGGCATTTAAAAACTTTGAATGCAATTTTGATTATATCGTCCTTAAAGTAAACGAGCGATATGTAATCTATGCGATCAAAATTTTATTATTTTTATTTATTTATTTTTTTTTTTTTCGTTTTAATAGTTTCTATTTAATGTGTAAAATTAAAAAATGTAAGTTTGAGTTTTCTATTAAAAAAATTACAGTTATGTTGGTTTATGAATTTTGATTTGAGTTTCGTTTTGTTTAGCAAAAATATAAATAATATTGCATTCAATTGTATTTTGGAGAATGCATTCTATAATAAATTGGTTTAATGGAAGTTTTGTTTATTTTTTTCTACTAACAAACTTAATTTATAAAAATGTAAAGTGATAAACATAAAGTACATTAAAGTGCATAACATTATTTTTGAATTAAGGTGATTCTATATACGAATATTAGGGTTTATTACATAAAGTGCGTTCTTCTATTTTTCCAGTAGAATCCACTAAACTGAGTATTTACTGCGTAAGTTTAAGATTTTACTCTCAAAAAAACTAGTGAAGAAAAAAAGTACGCGAACGAATAATTTGTAAAATTCAGTAAAATAACCACGACAACTGCAAACATAAAGCAACAAAAAAAAAAAAAATCAGTTTACCAAAATATATGCACTTTATTGAATAACAACTACATTTTTCCTTTTGTTATAAATATATTTATTGTTCTTTAATACACTTTTAATAAAATTTAAATACAAAAATAGAATTTTTTACATTTTTCGAACATTTCATTATTTACTTTTTGCAACCATATTATTTACTGGATTTTCAAGCAAAAATAAAACATGTAAAATTTTTAAATATTCGGTTTATAAACTGTCATTTTTCTCTCATTTTTTTCTCTCTTTAATGGATTTTGCGTACGCGAAAGCAAATTCAGTAAAAGTTTTTACTGGACAGTACAAATTTTTGGGTAAACGAACGCACTTGTCAAAACCTGATTCGGTTGGCAAATAAAAAAAAGCAAAATCTAAGAATGTAAAAACAGAAACAATTCTAGTACATGTGTATTACTACGTTTATACACATTTCTTATTCGCAATTAAAACTATAGCGAAATCAAAATTTTGCCGTATAAACGGTGAGTTAATATTTTATTTGCAAGTTATTAACTCTCAAAAAATAATCGTGATTAGTGAAACTAATTGCAAATAAAGCGTACGGCATTGCCACTTCCTTTTACGTTCATCCGGCACGACAAATAAGGAAATGTATTTCTTTATGAAAGTTATGTATAAACAGTAATTTTTTTCTTTACAAGTTA
This sequence comes from Protocalliphora azurea, assembly GCA_932274085.1. NCBI lineage: Eukaryota > Metazoa > Arthropoda > Insecta > Diptera > Calliphoridae > Protocalliphora > Protocalliphora azurea. The sequence goes on from OW026519.1 coordinate 127,891,311, forward strand.
TTTTTATTTGCAATAATTGTGCGTATAAACGTCATATATGTTAATCATGGTTTATTATTTCAATTTTAAATGATTCATTTTATTTTTTTAACATTTAGAAGAATATAAAAATCTATCATAAAAAAGTGAAACAACAGTATACTGAACAAAAAAATTATACACATATTTAATTTCATGTAGTGTAAATAATTATAATAATTATGTATGTATATAAAACTATTATGTTCAGTTTATGTAATTGTATAAAAATTAGAAAATAACTAGAACTAAATGAATATAGTTAATTTTACGTTGCCATTTTTGAAATGTTATGCGATGTAATGTTTAACACAACAATATTGTCAGATCGAAATTTATGATTTTTGCATCGATTAATTTATTTATTCTAATTTTGTTTTAATATTTTTTATGAAGTATTAAACTGTTATGAATTTCATTTTTATTGCTTCAGTTAAGTTTTGCGTGTTCCTATTTTCCTAATATCTTTGTTAGCACCCAAAATATTAAAATAGAATTACATTTTAAAACTCTTAAAGAAGCAGTTTTCTCTAAAACAAATGTTTAAAAGTAGGAAAATCGTTTTAGCAAACGATTACAAGCATTGATTTTCAAGAAGTATGTTCAATGAAATACTAAAGACATATTCGATGATATAAAATTGTGTTTATCAGAAAAATACTTAGTATTATATGAACTATGTATTTATATTAATAACGCTATTTTGTGCTCAGATTTATATTTAGTACAAAAACTATTTTATTACTAGATATTGCGTTTATACGCACATCTTGCTCGCAATTAAAAATATTGCGATATGAAAATTTGGCCGTAAATTAACGGTGAGTTAATATTTTATTTGCGAGTTAGTAACACGAAAACTAATTGTAATTAGTCAAACTAATTGCATATAAAGCGTACGACGTTGCCACTTTATTTTACATTCATAGAATTTTCGATGATAACAGTTGTATTTTTCCAATCCGTCATAACAAATAGGAAAATTATTAATTATTTGCAAGTAATTTTTATTTGCAAATAAACGTAAACGTAATTAGAGATTTATGTTTTATTATTAATTAGATTAATTTGGAAAGCTAGCTTTAAACATTTAACAACTCATATTAATTTTTTGAAATGATACAATAACTTTTATTTATACAAAAATACCTAATCTAAATCTAAGTATAACGAAAATATGATACATACAAATATTATAGATTCATAAAAAGGAAAGCTAATGGGTAGTGTCTGGATAAATTCCATGAAGAGCATTAATATTTTTGAAAGTTTTTTTCCATTCGACAAGAACATGCAACATATACTTTTTTGAACATGAAATATTAAAAAAGGGCTATTATATTACGTACTATAGCAATATCTTATACAAACGAAAATTAATAAGTAATAAATAAATTCTTTAATAACTTATTTAATTATATTGTTTAAAAAATTTATTAAATTACAAATAAAAATAATATTGAAATACCACTAAAGTACCACATTTATAATATGTATATTGTAATAATACGAATTTATTTATTTCATTTTTAATTAACTGATAGGTATATTACAAAATTTGAAATATATCAAAAATGGCTAACGATATTATTTTTCCTAATAATGAAATTTTAAAACAAATCTCAAAATAAATGTATTTAAATAAATAACTTAAATAATATTATTATGTATTATGAAATGTTAAGGAAAAACTTACATTTACTAGTGAACAAATATGAGAATGACGAAAAGTTGATTTTGTAATAATATTTTTTAATACATATTAAAGCCCTTTAATGTTTTAAGTTTATATGAAATGTAGCAAAAAATGAAATTTTTAATTTGAAATTATTTAAAGGGCACTTAATTGTGTTTCTTCAATGAAATTGTAAGAAAAAAAAAAAACCATGAAGCTGTTGGAAGTGTATTGAACACACATAAATTTTCTTTTAACCATAAAATATTTCATGAGAAAACTATTAAACTATTAAAATTAATTGATGACGAAAACAAAGATAGTATACAACTAAAACTAAATTACATAAAGAGTAAAATGTAATAAAAATTGGAATACACTCACATTGTACATGTATAAAAACTCCTTAGAATGCAACTGCCAGTCAACAATATCACTCGCTTGTTTTATATTTGTTGAAATTAAATATATGAGCAGGATGTACAATGCATTTTGGGGGTTAAGGAGTACAGTGAAGGTAGTTGGTTACATATTTGTTTGCTGTAGTGGTGATAGATTAGATAAAGGAATAAAATCATATAATTATTGAATATATGCATTCACAATTATCCTAAAAATGTGTAGTATATAGTGATGTATGTCATGTTGTGGTTTTTGTATTTTATGTCTATGTCGGTGTTAGTGAGTGTGGGTTATATAAAATAAAGATTTCTACTTTATATGGTAATATCACCATATTCTTGAGACCATTTTTCATAAGACGTTAAACTTTGCGGGGCCACTGAACGACGAATACGTTTTAGGGAATTATGAAAATCATTTTCGGTTATAGGACGCATAGCACTTATGTCCAAACATTTAACTTGTTCAACATCTAATTCGCGTATAGGCTCAAGGGCAGCATCTTTAGCTAGAGCCGTTAAATCTGAACCGGAATATCCTTCAGTTAATTTTGCAAGACGTTTAAGAGCGTCCGTATCAAGAGGACTGCCCTGTTTTTGTAATAAACGCCGTAATAGCAATTCTCGCGTCTCTATATCCGGCAGAGCAACATAAACACGTTTTGTAAAACGTCTTAAGGCAGCCTCATCTAATTCCTGGGGACGATTGGTGGCTGCTAAAACAACAATACGATCACCATCGGGATTACCTGGTAGACCATCAAATTCGACAAGAAATTCGGTTTTTAGACGTCTAGAAGCCTCATGTTCGTTACTACTACGTTCGGAGAGCAATGAATCAACTTCATCAATGAATATTATAGACGGTTGCATTTCTCTGGCCACTGCAAAAAGAGCTCTCACCAATTTTTCGCCATCACCTACGTATTTGCTAGTTAGAGAAGCTGCCGAAATGTTAAGGAAAGTAGCACTACATTCTGTAGCCACTGCGCGTGCTAATAAAGTTTTACCATTTCCTGGTGGACCGAAAAGTAAAAGACCTTTAGCAGGAGCTCGCAAACCTAAAAAAAAAATACGAAAATAATGAAATTCGTTAAATTTTTACAGCGACCACAAAATTAAGATTTTGTTTTGTATATCACAATTTAATTTGAAACTTGTGGTAACACACTGCTACAGTGAAAAAAAAAACATCACTCGAGAAATTACATAGTGTACGTAATAGGCATAGATTACCTAGTGTCTACATTAGGCAAATTTTTATCAAAACAAATGTTAAAATCAGTGCTAATAAATACAAGGTAACCATAGTTAAACAGCTGATTATTATTTTGGTTGTTACAGTTGCCAAACTGCATATATAAAAAACAATAATGAAAACTCCATATTGTTTTTGTGCAACTGTTGCCACCTTAAACAAATTCGCGTTAAGTTTGACGTTTGTCTTGATGAAAAATTGTGTAATGTAGACACTATGTTAAGATTTAACATAATATAAATAAAATGGTTTCTCTCCTCTGCCGACGTTATCTCAAATATTATATCAGCGTTAATCTCAGTTGTAGACCTGTAGTGCGATTCAGTAACTTTTAACGACTCGACAATAGCAAAACTTGTCAATAGCAATTGTGGTTTGCAGTAACGATTGTGTAATTCACTAAGTACTCTTAAACGATTGTATATAACTATTATTTCGTGTGGCAGCTCTCTACTATTATTTCGTAGAAGCACCATCTATAACGTGGAAGCACAGACTACAACCACAAAACAACGACTACATCATTGGGTTGACTTTTTGGCTAATTTTTGTCAATATACTAACAACACAAAAATTTTTGTCTTTAAGTTGACGCAAACAAATATCGTTAACCTCAGGTCTACAACTGAGATTAACGCTGATATAATATGTGAGATAACGCAAGCAGAAGAGAGTAACCATTTTGTTTATATTATGTTTTATCTTAAATAAGGGGTACACGTACTCTAATAAATCCTATAAGATATCATTATTTTTAGTCAGTCGCAGAACAAACATGTACTTTTTATTTACAAAAATCGCACGTTTTTAACACAATTTCTATAAAAAAAATTTTTAAATGTAAAACAATCATTAAAAGAAAATAATTTTGCAAAAAAACATACAAACTTCCGTGTGTGTGTATTTTTTTGACAGTTCATCTTATAAGATGGTTGTGTAGAGAAATCTCATCACAACAGTCTCATAATACATCTTATAATACTAATATTTGAATCTACACGTGAAATAATTCTCTCAGAGAGCGAATTTGACTCTCTGATAGAAAAATCTTACATATTATGTTACGTCTAGACGGGCTGTAAAAGTGTTAGAGAATAACTAAATCGACAAATTTGTTGTTTACTAATTTTAACGATTCGATTATCGTTAAAATAAGTTACTGAATCGCACTACTGGGATAAATAAAAAGGACATGTTTACTCTGTAACTGATTGAAAATAATAATATCTTAGAGGATTTATTAGAACACGTATACCCCTTATTTAAGATTTAACATAATATAAACAAAATGGTTACTCTCCCCTGCCGGCGCTATCTCACATATTATATCAGCGTTAATCTCAATTGTTTCTCGCTACTTTTCTTTATTCTACGTTGCGTTGCAAAGTTGGGCCTTTACTCGCTGTAATCTATTTCAAAATACTTCAGGCAAAGTTGCATAAAAAAAGGAAGCAAAATTAGATTCTAACATCAATAAAAAGCCTAACTTAAACACATTGTTTTAAATACTCTCAATCTCTACTTGCATACAGAAGTGCTAGATACCTTCCCGTTTAATTCAAAATCCGCATAACTATAACGCAGTACAAAATTCAAACAAAATCGCATTAAGTAATTTGATCGGACCAAAGTCTGTATTAAGAAATCCGTTTATTTGTATGAAACAATCATTAATTCAGATCAATAATAATCTATAAGAACATAAAAAGGGAAACAAAACGTAGTATAATTTATTCAGCATAAGTTTAAAACCCAACTAAAATGTTACATATTATTAGAATCATTGCTTGAAAAAGCATAAAGTTAGAAATAATGAAGTTTAATTTGTTTGCGGGATTCAAAATAATTTGGAATTAATTTTTAAATTGATTGTGTTGTTTGGGATTTCCCGTTATAAGGTTGTTGAGATCCCCGTTTATTTTCATCAATAAATTTGTTTAACTAACTTTAAAAAAAAATTATTGAAAAATTATAGACGCGCGCTATTAAAGTTCAATGACAGAATTATAGCCGCAGATTTAGTTACTAAACCTATGTAAAAAAATACCGTTATTAAAAAAATATCGATGTCAACCAATATTTTGTAAGAAAAAAATTTATTTAATGAAAATTTTATAAAATAAAAATTTCGATTAAAAAATCACATAACTGCAAATTCGCATAAAAAATCCACATAAAATTATGTAAAGTCTTAAAAAATACATCCAAGTCAAAATTTTGAAAAAGAAAAGGAAAACAAACTTAAAAATATTACTTATTTGGATTATATATAAAAGATGTTAATAAAAAAATGCCGCGTTCTTCTGCTTTCTAAATAAATTTAAAGAAACTTAAAATAACTTACAATTTAGGGAGATATGAGATTTTCAGTGCAGGTACTACCCTAAGAACGGTTTTTTTTCACAATATCTCAAAATTTAAGGAGTGAAATATTTCAAAATTGTCCTCAAAAAGATCTACAGCCTACATTAGATCGTTCTTCGAGTGAAAATAAAAATTGTAATTTTGTAGCAATGTATAATTATTCCAATTTGTTTCAGGCTAACAGAAAAATATATTTCTTACCTGTAAATAATTCTGGTCTGACAGCTGGTAGTATAACCATTTCTTGTAATGCCTGTTTGGCAACTTCTTGACCAGCTATATCGCTCCATTCGACTTTTGCTCCACCCTCCACAATTTCATCGAGTATTATTTGAACTAATTTTTGTTCAACACCTTTTACACTTACACTGGGAGTGTTCGATCCACTATTTGATTGTCCGCTGCCAACACCGCTTATAGGAGTACGTGATCGCTGAGGTGGTGTATTACGGCCAGATGACTGAAATATATTTAGTTATAAGATTTAATTATAAAAACGAGTGAGAATATTATAGTCGATGTGTGCCTTTACAAAATATTTTTTTAATTTTTTTACAAAAATAATTTTATGCGGAATATAAAATCTATTTTATAGATAAGCAAACAATTTGTTAATAACGAAATATAAAATTTAAAAAAAGAGGGATTTTTTACACAATCAATTTCCTCCACGTTTTTCACTAACCGATAGAACCCAAATTTTAGGTACTAGGAAACAAAAATAATAATAAAAAGTATTTTAAAAAATTTCCCAAAGAAACGGATGACCATCGAGAAGTCGACATAGCAAGTAGATTGGAACACTTCTATGTCGACAAAAAAATTGCCAGTCGTACAAAAAAACTAACATTGGTGAAAAATTTGTAAAAATTTTCTATTTATTTCTTTTTTTACTTTTTAATGTTTGCTGCCGTTACTTTTCTTTACTTAAAGTTTCTTAAGAGATGGTTCTATGGCTACTACTTGGGACATTTCACAGGAATTTACTTTTGTAATATATATTTTTGACCTCGAAAGGCTTTTTTATATCACTATAAAATAAATAAATAAAATAAAATGGTTTGCCAACGATACAATTTACATCTAGTAAAATGTTTTGCCAATGTTTTTTATTAAAAAAATTCTTTGTCTTTCTTAACTTTATTAATTTATTTGCTTTAATTTAAATGTACAAAATTTATCAATGCAAATTTGTAATAGAAATTGTTTTATTTACAAATTTAGTAAGAACATACTTAACACCTACCATATTTATGTTTATTTAATTTTTTTTAACAAAGTATAATCCTATTTCATTAATGGCAGTGGATAATCAAAAAAAAAAAAAAAAAAAAAACTGATATTTTATTATAAATACCACCTTTTTAAATAAATATAATTACATTTGAATTTACAAAGTTTCCCAACAGAAAAATTACATGACAAAGATGGAGTTGAATCAGGGATTCGAGTGATGATGATCTAGGTCAATTTAGGTTAATGTTTGATTTTAACATTAGTGTATCAACAATGATCATGTGTTAAGAAAATTCAATGAAACAGCTTTTCATTCGAATGATTGCGAAGAAAATTTCATGATTTGAAAATGATTCTTCATTGCGAAAGAAAGAATAGCAATAAATAATTTCCATTACAAATGTAAATTTGTATTCAAAATGTTTATTTTTCCCTACCGAAAGCAATATTTTCATCTGCAATTATAAATGGAATACTTTATTTTGGATTATATTATTTGTATAATTTTTCCAATTGAATATTCCGATTTTTTTAATAAGAGGTTCAACTAACGAGATTATCATTTTTGTTAATGTTATTTTGAAAAATATGCTGTTTTATTTGAATTTGTGCTATTGGATTTGTAGATAATTTTAATATTTTAAATACCTCAGTCTATTTTCAAAGTCAAAATATGAATATGGTGATGTAGAAGTTCGTATATAAATAACGTTATTTGGTATATGGATAAGATTATGTACATACATTCATCCGCATCTGTTCAACAAATATTTTTAAGAAATCTTTAACAATTTGTTATATAAAAGATATACATATGTTAGCAGTGCGTTAGATATATATTTAGTTTTCAGAAGTTATAACCAACGATGCAAAAAACAATTGGGCAATAGTATAATGATGTTATCGTTTGCGCGTTGGTATAACGTTTTAATAGACGAACGTCTCATGTTTTACCAACGTTCAAACTACCTTAAGAAAAAGCTTGCAAACGTTAACAACCTGCCTGGTTTTAGACCATTATTTATATGAGTTACGAAAAGAATAATCACAATCTTTTGAAATTTTACAGAAAAATAAACAGTCTTTGGAATGAAAGAAGAAACCTTATAAAATGCATATTGATAAATTATATTTAAGACAGTAATTTATAATGTATTTACAATGGTACTTACAAATTGCCTACGAACGGCGGGCGGAGTTGCTGCAGTTTTAATGGGCTGACGAGTTGCTCCAGCAGTGACATTTTTCGATCCCAAATTACGTGGTAATGTTTGAGATTTATTTGCAACAGCCAAGTTGCCGGGTCGTTTAGAACTAACAGTAAGTTTCCGACCAGAAGCTAAAAATATATCAACATTCAATTTGGTTCTTAAAGTTTTAGGTTATATTTAAATACCAATACATATAGTAATTCCATTTGAAAAAAAGCAATAAATTAAATAAAAAGAAATAAATCAAAAGAAATCATTTTGTTAAACGTGCATTGTGTGTGATGATGATGAGATGGATTTTTGTATAAATAAGCTTTGCACTAACTTTTATTCGAATTTAAAAATAAACATTATTTAGTGCAATTATGTACTATTCCGTCATTTGCACCAAAAAAAAAACTTACCTGCTGCAGACGACCCCATACTAGTGGAGGAGGTAGTAGTTGCTGTATTTGTATTATTATTTCTTATATTATGAGCAGCTATGCTGCGTAACTTAGTGGTAATATTTGTACGAACCATAGGTATTGTAGTTTGACTACCATTAGATTCTATTTGCATGGGTTGCACAATTTGTATATTGGACGAAGGCTTTGCTGAAGACATAGGTGAATTATTAGTGGACTTTCTATATTTCAAATTAGGCCGATTTCCTGTGGATTTCTGCTCCTTCTCTTCATTTAATTGAAGTTTTTCCAATCGCAATTGTTCGTCACGTAATTCTACGTTTGTTTTTTGAACATTTTTTTCGTTATAAATACCACAAAACAAAACACAACAACAAAATGATGTTTATGACATAAAAAACGTAAAATAAAAAAAAACAGATAAAACTTAAAATAGTAATAAAAAATTAAATGTTTTTTAAACACAAGCTACATAAAAATTCAACTACTTTGGATAATGTAAGGATTAAATTAAACATTAGTAAATTTATTTTTAATTACCTAGAAAATGTAAACGATCTCTTGCCATTGAGAGATTTGTTTGCATTTTATCGTGTAATCGTTGAGCACGTTCCCAAACTTCACCCCGACCACTCCAGCAGTCAACAGCAATGCCATCTTCCAATTCTTTAATGCCTTTACGATACAATTCAATTGCTAGTTCTTTATGGCCTAAAATTAAAAGTGTAGTGAATAATTGATAATTAAAAAACTGAAATAGAAAATGTTTGCGATAAAAATAATAAAGTAGGAAGTTTCATGATTGTGTGTATAAGATCTTATTACGAGGGGTATTTATTCCACTAAAAGTTATTCAATACTGCATCAATATTTGAGCGTCTAGAACAGTTTTTCTCTTTTAACTCCATATCAGTTAACAATTGTTAAATAAAATATGCGGGAAACTAAGAAAAATTTCAGACAACGTTCTTGAAAATGTTACAGGTGACATAATCTGCATCTATGCGTATGATTCCAATTGGATCAAAATTATATATAAATTATACAGATTTATATATTTCAAAGCAACAAGTATTATATTTAGAATTGTCTGACAAATTATTATAGTAGAAAGACATATCGCTCAAATAACCTATTTCTTCAGACGTAGTTTTAGTTTTTAAATTAATTTTAATATATTTTTTTTAATTTTGAATGAAAATAATATTTAACATATAAATAATATTTAAGAAATAGAATAATACGATGTTGAAAATAATACACAACATATTATGTAATTAGGGTCAAATGCTTTTACAGCAATTCTGCGTTAAATATAAAAAACTCGTACACCAGACTTTAGCAGTTAGTGAAACATATTACATATTTACTATGCATTAGTGATGTTAATTCGAAAATTGCGTTTCTTTTTTATGAGAATTTTGAAGAATTGTTTAAATTTTGAGCAAAATATGTTATATTTTTTCTTCTAACACGAACGTCGATTTGAAATTTTATAAACCAATATTTATTCTTTAAATTCTATTTGCGTTAATCGTTCTCATCAATGCTTGCAAAAGTTGTAGATGTTTAAAGTTGAAACTTTCAAAAAAATCTTAAAAACAGAGGTTTGAAAAATACATATATGAAAGCGTGATTTAAGTTAATTTCCCCAAAATTTTAAACATGTATTTTATTTAAAAAGTTTTGCATCGAAAATTGTCTTTATTATTTTAAAATACGAATTATAATACGAAAAACGTAAGCACTATTTTTGAGGTTATGAAATCGTTTGGTCTATAAAATTACCTTAAAATACTTTGACGCTACTGGATTTTAAGAATATTTCCCACAGATAGTTTCTAAGGATCTAAAGTGATACCTTTTTTTTTAATTCGGATCAAAATTTGGAAATTTTGTGAACATTTAAAAAAATTTGCGTAAGATGTTTGCAGTTTAAAATTTGTATACGCCCATTAGACTAGGTAACTTTTCTTAAGATAAATTCTGTTTTAGATAATTTCAGTAAAAGCTGTAGTTGTCAGTTGCGAAAAATATACATTTTACAGAAGCATATAAAGGAAACAGGTTTTACATTTTCAACTGCAAATATTATTATTGGAAAAGTTAAAAAAAATCTGATTGTATAAAGTCTTGAGAATGCATATACATTTACATTATTATTTTGGAGGATTATTTAAGCAATATGATATAGATTAGACACTTTTCTGAATATATGGATTCCTAAGATTATAAAAAAGTTATATATTTTTATTAAAACCAAACCATTAATTCATAAACTTAAAATTTTAAATATAACACAAAATTAATTTTGAAACTAACTTACATGCAGACTTAGAAAATTTAAACAACATCCATAACTTATTAATTAACCTAGTATAATTAATTGAATTAAACGCCTTCGTTAAATCAAGGGATAACAAAGCACTAATTTTTCCGTCATTAACATCATTACGAATTATATCAGTAATATTAAGCAACAAAGAAGTTGTGTTATGGCCACGACGGAAAGCATACTGCGAAGGAATAATATCCTTACTAAAAATAGAATAAATCTGATCTCTTAGAACATGTTCAACAACTTTAGACAAAGCAGGGAGTATCGAAATCGGTCGCAATTCATCAATAGTGTGAACAATTTTACATTTGGGAATTGGAACAATTGTAGCCACTTTCCATGCCGAAGGAAATACCGAAGATGTTAAAATGAAATTTACTAAATGAAGCAAAAGATTTGAAATATAAGGAAAAATCATCTTGAGAAATCTTATAGGTATGCCACCAATAGCCACCGACTTTGATTTAACTTTACACAAAGCATCAAATAACTCATTTTCACTAATACATCTGAATGAAAAGGAACCATTCAAATCAAAAAAAAAAAAAACTATCGAATTCAGGATAAATCTCATCATCAGAAACAGAGCAATTTACAAAGTAGTTATTTACCTCTTTAACATCAAATTCAATATTCATCATATTACCATCAGCCACGCCTCCATCTTTCAAAACTTTCCATAACCCAGAAGTGTGCAAAACAATTTAGTATAATAACTCTTTCTTTCTCTTCGAATGACAGATTTTGCCTTATTTTTGAATTTACAATAGATTCTACAATGTTCAAAGGATCTAGAAGACTGAAAGTTAGAATACGCAAGATCTCTAAGGGATCTAAACAGCACAAAAGACATAGACTTCCTCCACTAATCGCCATCACGCTTCAGTTCCCTCCTAACTACTGGAACAAAATTATAAAGCTCCTCAATTAAAGATCGTAGAATAAAACATTTTTGTTCAATAATTGTGCTCTCGAAAATGAAAATTGTTTCAAACTCAGACAAAAAATGCAGTAAAGCATCGCAATTAATATTATTAAAGTCTCTATATTCTACAAATTCCTGAATATTGGAAGTACACATCCGGAATGCAGCATAAATTAATGCATGATGTGAAATGTACGGACACTGACCTTGATTGGCAAATTCAATTATTCTGGTATCACTAACAAGCCAAAAATCTAACAGAGATGTACTACTATGTACCAAATTAAAATGAGTTGGCATAGAACTATGAAATACAGATAGATTACATCTAACACACATCGATCGTATTTGATTTGCCACAGAAGAATTAAACATATTGCAGTTGAAGTCACCCACAGCAATAACGCTAGAATATTCAAAAAGCAATGCAAAATGAGAGTTTTCAAATGATACCAAGTCACCATAGGGCAAAAACACTACACCAAATAAGGTTTTGACACCTTCTGAGCATAGCTCAATAAAAACCGTTTCACATCCTACTTCAAAAACTTTCAAAACAACTCTGTACTTAAGTTTATTAGACACATAAATACATACACCACCTCTGTTTCCTAAACGGTCATTCCTAATTAGCTTGTACCAGGAAATATTAATTGATGAATCTGAATAATAAGGTTTAAGCCAAGATTCAGAAACACCAATCAAATCAAAGTTACCAGCAAATGTATTTTTAAATTCATCAAACTTAACAGAATAATTAGAAGGGCGTAAACTCTGGCAATTTTTGTGAGCTATTTTAAGATTATTAGAGAATCTATATAATTCAGTTTCAAAAGAAGTGCTACTACTAATTATGGGACCAATATTTGTATTAATAGTAGACATTATATATTAAAATCAAACGAATGGCATGAGTTAAATAATATCTAATTCAAAATAAAATATATCTAAATGTATATATTATATGTAAACTAAAAAAAAAAAAAAAAAAAAAAAAAAAAAAAAAATCAGCTATCAAAGGTATATATGTGAGATCAACGAAATTTAATACTTAAATTTATAAGATATTCTGACAAATGCAACAAAATATGATGTAAGATAAATACAAAGACATAGTATATAAATTAAAATAATATCCAGTAAAGTCCAGCGTATAAATAAAATATATGAAATTAAAAAAAGTATACAATTTAAATCGAAGAATTTCAAAACTATTGAGAATGACAAAAAAAAGGTAATTATTTAATTTCACAATTACCATTGTTAATGAATGGACTTTACTGGCTATATGTAGTAAATAGTAAAATGAGATACTTATATAAAGAATTTTATAAGAACAAATATTAAATAATTAAAGTGTTAGAAATGAAACATTATCTTAGAAGAACCAGCATTCCTGTTGAATAAGGCAGAACATTCACTAATATTAATGTGAGCTTAGCTTTAGGCTTATTTCCATTTAAAATCCTATACTTCAAAATAAGTTTCTGACGAAGTAAATTATGACACATAAAATTTAAATTTGCTGTAGCAGGGGAGTAGTGATCATTCAAATAAATACGGCTGTCTAATTCACCACCAATGACATTGTTCACTTTAAGTGTTCTAATTTTGAAATATCCTTTCATAATGGAGTCACGTAACTCAACATTGTTAAATTTAACCAAAATTTTTTCGTTCTTAACATCAACTTCATAGAATGAACAAAGTGATACGACTGCAAATCATTTAATCTAGCAGGAAGGCCACTTATGATAATATCCGCTCTGTTTAGTCTTCGGTGTAGGATGTTACTTTCAAATTCCAACGCTGAGTATTTTGCAGTAGTCGATGTTATCAATTAATTTACTGCATGCAACAATATCTTCTTTCATCTCCTTAATGCAAGTGGACACTTTATGTTTAAACTCACTTAGCATTTTTTTAATGTCATTCTTAAAAACGTCATCACGGCTTTTAACAACATTTTCAAAGCCCTCCTTCAAAGACCTAATATCATCACGTACAGAATCCTCATTAGCGCCATTATTCGAACAATTAGCACAACTAAATGAAAATGTGTTAGGTCTTTCATTAAACAGTAGCAAATGTTTTTCGGAGACATTAGCACAGGTGAAATGAAGCCAAGATTTACATGTCCTGCATTGGATACCACCCTGGGATTTGCCCACATATTTTTTTCATATTCCACATTTAAAAATCTTAGTAGAAGGCTTAATTAGATAATACACAAAAGCAGCAACAGCAGTTAAAATAGAGAACAGCAGGAAACAACAACAATATGGTTTATAGGTTGGAATGTAAAAAACTCGAAGAACAATATTAATTTTATTATTTATAATAAAATTTATCAGAGAACTACATTATCACGAAAATATTTAAATTTTACTGTCTGTTTTTATAACATGAGCTCAAAAACGATTCGTCTAATTTACATTTTAAACAAAAACAAAATTTCAAATTTTGTTTTGTTCATCAAACTTGCGAACCCCAAAATTTTGCTGAATATTACGGTTTGAACAAATTGTATTATATGTATTTTATACATTAAGCCTACTTAGGCATTTATCTATTCCTAAGCATTGTCTTGCAGTTATAGAAATAAAGTTTAATTAGTACCAATGTGGCTTATGTGAACTCACAAAGGCGCCGACAGAATGCTACGCGTAAAGTCAGTGCCTAATCGGATCCACGATGTACTTTAATGCCTCATAGTCATTATGGCGGAAAAACCTGAAGTAGCATATCATAATAATCCACACGTATCCTAATGTGTGAAAGTGAAGAGCCTTAAATATATAACAATATGCAGCAAAATTTATGGTTTTCTCAAGAAAAAACTGTCTCAAAAGTGACAGTTAAGGAAAAACGTACTTGAAAAATAATGGAGTTGGACTTGAGTAAAATCCGACAGAAAGGGGAATAATAGATATTAATAAATCGTATTTCATGCAAAACCGTACGTAAGCCATATATTTTTGGACAGTAATTTTTTCGGCGAAATACAATAATCAAATGATATCTAAATCTGCTTGGACCGCCGATGTGCTTATTTTACAAAATAATTTCCAAATAAATTTATTTAGAGCAATTTTTTTTACAATAAATGGATTCATTTTTAAGTTTATTGGGGTGTCTCTAAGCAGATGTGCAAAAAAATTTGTGGAAAAATGTAATACCGTTTTTAGATATTCCTGAATGCGTCGGTAGTTTGCACTGCTATTATTTTGCACGGTACTGTATATGCATATGCATATGAGCAAAAACACACAAATTTTAAAACCAATGAAACCGAGTTAATGTTATAAGAATTTCGAACACGGTTTTGCTTTTGGAAAAAAGGCTTATAAAATTGTATAAGCAACAAATTGCAAAGGTTTTGTGGTCCACGGTCTTTATCGTTATTAATTACAGTTCTTCAAAGTTGAAAAATTAGAAAAATGTGATTGAAACGATACAATTTTTTTTTTTTTTTTTTTTATATTTTTGATTTTTTTCCCACAAGTCCAAATTTTTGGTGTTAGAGTTATATAAGAGAACTGCTCTCCGGAAAATGTCTTTGTACTATATAAAACAAATAAATTAGTTCTGGTGGAAAACGAGATACTTTTACCCAAACGCATTTTGCTTCGCACAAAACAAAGCCAAGCGTAAAAAACTAATAAAATGTGAATCAAAATAAAGGGCGCTCTAAAAAATTAAATATTAAAGTTTGTAGAATTCATGGACAAAAATGAATTTTCGTAATCTCAAAATACCAGAAAAGATAAAAATCCTGTCGTAATTAAGTAAAAAAAAAAAAATAATATTAGCGATTTTTTTTATAATGAACCCATTTTTATGGTCAGAAAAAGAATATTTCACACAAAAAACTACGTTTATAACGAACTCCCACAAATACTAGTTTTAGATAAATAAAATTGCACATTT
This sequence comes from Protocalliphora azurea, assembly GCA_932274085.1. Taxonomy (NCBI): domain Eukaryota; kingdom Metazoa; phylum Arthropoda; class Insecta; order Diptera; family Calliphoridae; genus Protocalliphora; species Protocalliphora azurea. Next base: position 127,907,074 of record OW026519.1, read on the forward strand.
AAAAATGTTTCAAAAATTTTAAAACTAACAGAAATAATTTTTATTCATTTTAATTTAAATTTTATTGGACAAATAGAAATAATTCTCTTTAATTTCAATTTAAATTATCGGAAAAATAAAAGAGGAATTTTATATTTACAGTTGTTTTTCTTTTTGACATAATAACGCACAAGCATTTATTGAAAATTGGTAAAAATAAAACTGAAATTATAAGAGGATTAAAAACTAAATATTAGAAAATCGCAATTATTCAAAGAGTAAAGAACTCAAAACATGCCAATTTCAAAACATCGATATTAAATTAAAACATTCAATTAGTATAAAAAATATAATTAATCTCAATTTGCCATTTGTAAAATGACTGATGAATTAAAAAAAAAATGTTCTTCCTGATATATTAAAATCATTAATATTTAAAAATCATAAATACGCTTTAATTACAAATATTAGCATCGTAATGAAATATGTGTATTAGATTTCCAAATATTTTTTTTATACCCCATACCACCATAGGTGGTGTTATGCGTTTGTGCTGATATTTGTAACGCACAGAAAAAATCATCCAACACCTACCTTAAAATACACCAATCGACTCAGAATCACTATTCGAATCGATCTAACGATGTCCGCCTGGCTGGCTGTCCATGTAAATCTTGTGCACAAAGTACAGGTCGCAATTTTAATAATTCAATGAAATTTGGCACATAGGACTTTCATTACACAAGGACGAAGCGTATTGAAATTGGTTATGATCGGTTCATTACTTCACCCAGCCCCACGCAAATTTCCTCCCGGAATAGAGTTTAAACATTCCCTATCGAATGTTAGTATCAAGTTAATATTCGAGACAAATAAGTTATGTGCAGGTAGAAATAGCATTTCTAAATTTTATGAGAATCGGTCCATAAATTACCATAGCTCCCATATAAACCCACTTCCAGGAATTGCCATAAAGTGCATAAAATCATCTAGATGTTGGCCACAGGAGTAATATAAGTCCCATTCCCGAATTTTTATGCTCGTACACTATGGTGTAGGGAAATATATAGTCGGTCTTGACCAACTATATCTTTTTTTTCGTTTTACATGTGGCGATAGTTCTTCACAAGGTAGATAAAAATGTACAATTATAATCTAAATTAGTGAAGTTTGTAATTATAAGATTTTTTAATTTTCAACTTTAAACTGCGATTACTTTTGGGCCCCCTCGCCTTTTATTTGAACAAAGCGCTATCAATGTGCCAAGAAAAATAATAAGTCCGAACAAATTTTAGTCGAATTGTAAAATTTTTGTGTTTTTGCCCATATATCAGCAATATCTTTTTAGAAACGTCGTTTGCTCTTACATAATATGTATTTTCTTGGTATTGGCATCACAGCAAAATACTACAAGACCACATAGCCAAAACTGGATGAAATTCAAAACGTTAAAAAAAAAAAAATTAAAAAAAAAACTTTTATTTTTTTGTTTAAAGCAAAAGTTCTAAACAGAAATTTATTTATCTTTGAAGCATCAACAAAATCTTTGATAATTTATTGATTTTGTTTTGTCTCTCATCCGCTATATAAATATTATGAGTCATTTTGTACGCTAATAGTCAAAATAATTCAACGCATTACAACATGCAGAAAACAAAGAAATTAATACTTTTAATCAAATGTACTTACCTTCATTTTCTTCATCAATTTTCAATGCCTTTGAAATATATTCGAATGCTCGGCGATGATGATGTTTTTGTTTGGCCAACAGTGGATCTCCAGGGCCGGGTCCCGAAGCGATAGCATTATTTCTATTAAACATTTCTAATTGTTGTTGTGGACGTATGCGTTGTGAGCCAAGTAGAGGATATGGAGCAATTGCTGTCGAAGTTACGTTGTGCGCCTGCTCAAGCAGTTGTTGTCTATCTTTCGATGTAACTGTAGTTAAAGTGGAATTCTGTGTTGTACCTGACGATGAAGAAGAACCAACAACAATCTCTATATTACATTCCCGTTTATGTGGACGATAAATGACTTTGGTACTGGCCCCGTACAAATAACGAAATATACAAAACAGCTGATAAATTAGCGTACGTAGTATGTTGAATAGGAATATTATGGGAAATGAAACAATATATAAATTTTGTTTGTGAACCGAACCAAATGTTGATCTCTGGGTTACGGGTGTAGTATCATAATCGTCAGTGTCATCATCTGGTGATGAGTTAGGTGAACGACGGGCTGAGGATGTGGAGGGTTTGACATCATCTAACAAAGCTACACTACAAGTACTGGACGATTTACGATGCGTATTTTGACGTATGGGTGATTTGGTGCTGCTACTATTACTGGCATTGCCCGATGATGATGACGATGAGGATGATTGGGTTTTGTTACGCACCATCGGATAATAATTTAACGGGGGAAATTTTTTCTTTGTTTTTGAGAAAGGGGGTTGTTTTCAACTGAAACCCCCCTTGTATGTTTTCAAAATATCAGCACAAATTTTTACTTTTTTATAGACTCAAAAGTTGTCTTTTCACCACCCCTTTTGATATCATTAAATTATTACACTTTTAATTTTTTTATTTTTTAAACAACATTCAAATTGATTTATTTTGTATTTTCCATAAATTTTAAACTAATAATTCTGCTTTGTTATAAGTTATAAGCTTAATTATATTAACTAGTTTCACATTTTTGTTAAATCTTTCACTGAAAAGAGCTTCACACTACACTTTTTCCATTTTCTGTCAGCCGTTTTTCATCCCTTAAAAATGAAGTTTGTCAAATGTACAGTGACTCTTATACCATAAATTTGAAACTGTTTGAAAAGTATTGGATGTGCAATTTTAAATATTATTTACATACATATATAGCATACGTGTTTTTTATTACATATGATTTTACTGAAACCTTCATAAAATATTTAGTTACTAGAATTTAGTTATGAGAATTTACTTAAAAAAGTTACATCAATTAACATATAAATAATTAAATAAAGGAACTGCTAATATCACAGCATTAAGGAAAAGTTGTCTAAAAAAAACCTTGTGCCATAGAATGTATTCTAGGCATTATACATACTTTAAACCATATATTAATACGTAGATATTAAAGTGAGGGAAAAAATCTGATTCAATTGTCAAAAAACCTAATTCATGCAACAACAAAATATATACATACATATATTTTGTTTTTGTTTTTTGAAAATAAGTAATTTTTTGAAAGTTTAATTCAAAGTACCTCTAACATAAACTTCTAGTTGTATTCTATTCTTTAAACTTTACAAGAAATTTCAAAAACAACCACTAAATATCACTCTTTAAGCACAAGTGATTATTTAGCACTTTTCATTAAATGTCAAGAGTCAGTTCTTTCATCACAAGGTTAAAGTTTCTGTGCAGCAGATCTATCGAATATCGGGTTATGATTTATTTTCACATTTTTATTTTGTATTATCTGAAATTTTTCTTGTGTAAGTTTTAGTAGCTTTAAAAATCAGGTCAAAATTGGAAGAATACACATTTTGTGAATAAGGAACTTGTTTTTTTTTTTAATTAAGTTTAAATCTTCTGTTGAATAAGGGATAAAGAGCACGACCACATTTAATTGCTTTATCACAAATATATTTTATGTGTTGTTTAAATGATAGTTTTTATCTAAGATAATTCCTAGCTATTTAATACTATCCAGCATTGGGATAAAAACTCCTCTAAAATATAAATGTTTTGTGGGAATACGTTTCTCCGAGCTATTATTTGGAAATATAATAGCTGGTGTTTTACTAACTTTAACTTTAATCCTCCATTTATCAAAATATTTCCATTAGACAAAAAGTAAAAAAGAAATATTGAATAAAGAGTAGGCGACAGTCATCTAATACCATCTAACCCAGAGGCTTTATTATTTTTCAATAAAAGTACAAACGATTTCAGCTAAATTGGTAAGCTCCACGTTCGATATGTCGAGAATTTTATCGTTAAGATCATAAATGAATTTTAAGACAGCTGTGTCCATAGGTGAAGAATTATTTAAAGTAATGGTATGTGAATTACCAAAAACGTCTGCTATTGAATTTGCATTTTTTGTTTTTACAACTTCACCGTTTACATGAAAATCAGTAAATGATATTTTGTTACCCTCTGGCTATCATGAGTATAAAACTGGAATTTTTTTTGTTTTTTTTTCTAGCAAAAAATTAACACGATGTTTATATACCCAACAGATTGCGTGGCAATTAGCCCTTTTTTGATTTGTGTGCAAAAAAGTGCCAACACATAGTCATAAGTTGGCAATAGATTTTCTTCTAGGATGTGTTTGTGTGTGTGCCTGATATATGTATGTACATACAGTAAACTCTTTCCAAATTAGATGGACATTGACAAGGTCAGTTTGTTTTTAAAACAAAATCTTACAGATTATCAATTAGTGACTAGAGTAGCTTACGTTATTTGCTAAGAACCTTCATTAATGTATCCGAAACAGCAGCCAATAAAATTGCTACAATTTGCCGCTCCGATGAACATTTGATGGAACTTGTCAGTGCAAGAGAAAACTGGTACATAATGGCAAATGCTAGATTTTAACATAATTAAAAAAACCTTGCTGCTTATCCACGATATGGTGACAATAAAACATGATGTTGATGCAGAGGTAAAATAAATATAAAACAAGTTTAATAATTTTTTTCAGATTTTTGCCTATAACTCGGTTGTTTATGGACCGATATGGTTAATTCGAAAAACCGCAATTTTTTTAGCTTAAACAAAGTCAAAAATGCTTTCCGATCGTTTAATATATTATATATAACAGTTATCGGTGGGATTCATAAACGCCATTTGAACCGACATCGCCATCATTTCATACAAGCATCTGATGAAAATTGTGAAAATTACAAACGGAATGACAAACTTATATACACCTGTGGTGAAGGGTATAAACATTAACGCAAAATTGTCGACATCAAAAGTCTTAATTTATTGTCATCGTTTTATTTGTATCTGTTTTCTTATATATACAATCTTAATTACATAATTATTTTCTCTTCAGCTTTTGCTAATATTTTTTAGTTCCTCAAAATAAAAGATACATGATATCGAAGAAAAAAATTCAACATGAAAGTTGGCCTTTGTGGTCAGGAAAACAGTCCAGAAACATCAGAAAGTATTGGCCGAAGAGGTTCACACGTACTGCACAATTAATTAGATTACATTCAAAACGATATATGGATGCATGATTGAGATGAATAAAAAATTACTAATTTTTAAAAAGTAGCGAATTAACTCTACGGTTAATATCTCAACAAAAATAATCTTGCATTTTTTCGTTTTGTATAAAAATTTAATATTAATTTTCTTATGGTGAACAAATTTTACATTTTGCTGTGTCAAATGAACATCTTTTCGCATGTTAAACTTTAACATAATTTTTTAACAAATCTTCACAAACTTTAACAAGTTCAATATATTTTTAATTATTAATTGTTTTTATCAAAAAAATACACTTTTATAAAATAAATATTAAATTGTGCAAATGATTTTAAAATATTTTATTTTACTATTTATTTTATGATTATCAAGATTTTCTATTCATTTGTCAATAATTTATGTAGTATTATGCGCTAATGAAATTTTATGCACTTCATAACTTTTAAAAATTTATTTTCCTACATACCTACTTTGCTACCGTTTGGCACACTCTTTATGTTAATTATTTATTAAAATCATTTACAGCCTGTTTTTATAAAACGGACGAATTTGTCTACAAACGATTCGTCTACAATCTTTACAAAATTCTGCATTGATAAATATCCTTCTACCACCATAATATCTGTAACGCACTGATAAAGATAATATAAAGCAATTTACGATGGCTGTCTATGTGTCCTTGCAAACAAGCAAATTTCGCAATTTTGCGGATATATTAATAGAATTTTACACCATTTTGTGCCATGGAATGAAGCACATTGAAACCGGCTATTCATTTTTACATTCACAATTATTGTATATATATCAGATTGCCAAATTCCGTGAAGATAGTTTCATAATTGTCCACAACTGCAGTACAAGCCACATTTCTGAAAATCAATTTTATTGGTATAAATATACTGATTTACACAATTAGTTTTTTTTCTTTTATAACCAAACAACAAATATGAATTGGTCATAATAAATCGCTGCTTTCATATGATATCCAATTCTGAAAATCACTTTAGTGTGTAAATATGAATGTTATATTAATCATGTACATATGTATATTTATTTCCTAGAAGCATTAATGTCACTTCTAAATTCGATTCTAAAATTGAGTCTCATAAAAGAAAAATATCAAAAATTACACATACACATTGATGTGATTAAACTCGATCGACTTTTTATTTTATATACTTGTTTTTGCTTCCACAATTTTTTCCAATCTTACAACTATGTATATTAGACTGCTCCAAAAAATGCCGACTTTCGACCGTAACTCCCCTTTTTTATGTTAAAATATAGTGTGCAAAATATTAGAATGATCGTATGTCGTTTACACGTGCCGCATCGACCTTGAAGTTTATAGGGTGCATTTATATGGGAAATTTTTTCAGTTTTTTTTTAATTTGCTTATCAACTTTTTTTGCAACTGTAATCTAGCCATAAATATTTATCAAACAAGATAAACAGGTTAGGTTATTAGTGGTTTATGTCAAATTTTAACTATAATTACTTAAAAAAGCTTTGAATTCTGCTGAGAATACAATCCCCTTTTTATGCTTTATTAAAAACGTTGATTTTTATTGTGGGTGCTTCAAATCGCAAATTTAAATTTTTTCAAAATTTTGTTAAACAAGTTTTAAAAAAGTTTAAATTTAAAAAAAAAAACGAAAAAACTGCTGTTTTATAAAAATATTTTTTTGTTTTCTTTTTTAATACTGATATTTCTTTGCAATTTGTAAATGAGTTCACTAATTTGTGAATAGAATGCATATATGTATATTTCGGTGTAGTTTTTAGTAATTTTTTTTTTTATATTTATTCCGGCGATGACTTTTAGTTTGTTTTAAATCATTTATTTTCGTTTTTGTTCGAATTCGACTACTATTCACTATCAAAATTGAGTTTTGTTTGGTACTCCACCAGGTATCTAGTGTTATCAGTTATATATAACCTCAATTGAGATAAAACGAGTGCACGTGGATAATGTCCGCTTTACAAACCGTAAATCGGTACAGTTATGCGACGCGCAACCATTAACCAACGCGAGTTTGAAACTCAAAACACTCGAAGGCCATCAAACACGAAAGGCTTGTTTGCCCCTTTTCCGTTACGTTAAAATTATCATGTTACCACTACGTTAACTGGGCAAAAGTAATTGTTTTTGCTTTAGCCTTGTCGTATCATCAAAATTATAAAATTTACTTTAAAAACAAATTATTACAATTACAAACATAAATAGATAAAGTTTACTTTACATAGAATCAATGTATGCCTGTGTAATTTAAAACTTTGAAAAATTTCTTTAACGAATGAAATATTTTGTTCTTCGATTTTCACTCTATTCATTTATATTTTTTTTATTCACAATTAGTCAGAAATTATAGAAAAAAATACACATAAACACGGAACACTTTCCCGTAAATTGTGGCTAAAAGAAGTTTGAAAAGTATTGGAACAGAGTTATTGTGTATTCATTTAGAAAAACTGACATTCATTTAAAAAAAATTGAAATGGAAATTCGTTCATTTAGACGAATCGAATTCTACATTCGTTTTATAAAAACAGGCTGTTAGTTTGTTATAAAACCGAAAAGAAAACCAGTATATATACGTCGAAAAAAAGCATGTTTGGGTATGTTCATAATGTCCGTCCTTCTATACGTATATGTTAAACTTTTAATAAATCAACCAGCCACAATTTTTGAGATAATTGGATGAAATTTGACTTTATATGATACAGGAACATACTTTGTTCGTGAAGTTGATTAATAATGGTTATGTATTATAATCTAGCCCCCATAAAAATTTTCCCCTACAATAGGGTATCGACGCTCATACATTTTTTAAGTATTTATCATAATTCAGCACATATAAAAGTTTTATGAAAATAAAAAGCACAGTGTCAAATTTATATGAGATTCACTCCTCTAAAAGTCAGAGCTCCCATAAAAGGCCCACTTTCGAAAATCATTATAAAGTACGTAAATTAATATTGGTAGAGACTGTAATGTGCACACGAGAAATTTTAAAAAGAATAAATTTTAATTTGAAACTTTATAATAAAACTTGTTCCACAATTAAACTTGATTCCATATAAGAAACTCCGAAAATCGGTCAAGATTGACAATAACGTTCTTACAATTCTAAAAAATATTGCCAGTGATGTTACTGACTTCATCAACAATTGAGCGCAGGTTCTATATAAGATCATCTCCAAAAATCGGCCAAGCCCGACTACACAGAAAAAAAATTAATTTTGTATTCTATTATGAAATTATTTCATATGATCATGTATTTTTTATTGAAATTATTATTTGGTTTTGGACCGATGACTATTATTTGGTTTTGGACCGATGATAAAACAATTTTTTTTTCGGTTTTATAACAGCCCGTCTAGACGTAACATAATATGTAAGATTTTTGTGTCAGAGAGTGTCAAATTCGCTCTCTGAGAGAATTATTTCACGTGTAGATTCAAATGTTAGTATTATAAGAGTATTATGAAACTGATGAGATTTCTGAGATAAACTGTCAAAAAAATACACACACGCGGAAGTTTGCATGTGTGTGTGCTTGTATATTTTGGAAATTAGTAAAAAAAACCATGTTTTTTGTAAAATTGTTTTCTTTTGATGATTTTTTTTTTTACATTAAAAAAAATATATTTGTATAAAAATTGTGTTAAAAAAGTGCGATTTTTTTTTAATAAAAAGTACATGTTTATTCTGTGACTGATGGAAAATAATGATATCTTATAGGATTTATTAGAATACGTGTACTCCTTATTTAAGATTTAACATAATATAAACAAAATGTTTACTCTCTCACATATTATATCAGCGTTAATCTCAGTTGTAGACCTGAGGACGTTTGATGATAGACATAGTTGATCGAACAATTTAACACAATTTTTATAAAAATATTTTTTTAAATGTAAAACAATCATTAAAAGAAAACAATTAAAAAAAAATGTTTTTTTTTTAGTAATTTTCAAAATATACAAGCACACACACATACAAACTTCCGCGTGTGTGTATTTTTTTGACAGTTCATCTTATAAGATGGTTGTGTAGAGAAATCTCATCAGTTTCATAATACATCTTATAATACTAATATTTGAATCTACACGTGAAATAATTCTCTCAGAGAGCGAATTTGACACTCTCTTGTTTGTATTAAAAACAAATAAATAAATAAAAATAAATAAATGATGATACTATTAATTATAAAAATAGTATAAATGAGGGAAAAGCTTTGCCCTAACTTATACAAATACTATAACAAATAGTAAGGATACAGAAGAAAATTTTATATGATGCTTCCCTGCAAGCATTTAGTGAATTCTTTTTCGAAATAGCTCACTAATTCGCCACTCTTAGAAGTGCAAAAGAAGATTTTTCTCAATTTTCCAACAACAAAATATATTAGTATACGAATTGAATCTTGTAGACGTAACTTCTTTAATCACTATTAGAAGTTGTTTGGATAACAGTTACAGTTATCCAAAAACGAAAACACTATTTTTCAACACCTTTTCTAGCATTTGGAAGATTGTTGTTTACCAATCCACATAATCTGTCGAATTCGGCACTCTAAGATGATTAATAGTAGAATGTGTATATATATATATATATATATATATATATATATATATATATATATATATATATATATATATATATATATATATATATATATATAAATTTTAACCTTCCACAGAATAGACTTGTAAAATTGAATTTTTAATATATTCGTAATTTTTTGTTCTATAGAAAATTATTCTGAAAATTAGAGACTTTTGCTGCGGGCATGTCATACATAAGTCAAACTCCCACACTTTTAAAAAATGTTGTTTTAGTTATTAAGAATTTTATAAAAAACTAAATTTTCCTCAAATTGTTAACAACATATTTTTTTATTTTTGTAGAAAATGAAAATGTTTTCCTAAATTTATTCGCTTGCCCAGAATTAGTTGAAATATTAATAATATCTTTTAAATTATGATGAATGCTTACCTTATTTTCTTAATTTTTATTTAAAACTTATGAATTTTTTGTTTCACATCAGTTTACATAAATAATTTTATTTAATGTTAATATTTTTTCACTCTAATCACTTGAAAATTTTTATTTTTACTAAGAAAAATTATATTGTTTCTGCTTGTTCTTTTTCTCATTATGAAATGTAAACAATCGCCAAAATCATGATTTTATGATAAAATTTCGAACCTAATGTGTGTTGTTTTTGTAAAGCGTTACTCAAAAGGAACTATCGCTTAGTGGCACAGTTCTTAACGAACGGTATTACTAAGTAGATCAGAATTCGTAACGCTTTAGTAAATTTTGTACGTCACGTATTAAGACCTACTATTCCGCAGTAAAAAGTGTCTAATAAAAAATCTTAATTCGAATCTTCCAATCCCCACTAATGCGTTACTCAAAAGATGCTATTTCTAACTATATGGGAATTCAATAGTAAAAGCGAAACATATCAACTTCCCGGTGTGCCGACGTAGTTACACTTTCGAACGGTGTTACTATGTAGATCAGAATTCGATAGTAAAAGCGACGCATATCAACTTCCTGGCGTGTCGATATAGTTACGATTTCGATAGATAATGTTTGCAGGGTTATTATAACTAAGTTGTATCTTTAACAGTAAAACTTTTAATAACAATTACAGAATGATAGTGAAACTCAAGTACAGACAACAATTAACGAGTTTTTACTCTATATGAATGCATTAATACTAGGGTTCTACAATTGGAACAAAAAGCCGACTTTTCTACTCTTTCCATTTTTTAATAGTCGATTTTTCTTTTGTGGAATAGTGAACTTTCGACAATTATCGACTTTTTCCGACTTTTCAATTTTATACGTATTATCGTGATTTTTTGCCTCTTTTGACTATTTTTTTATTATTTGTCTTATAAAAACTTAAAGACGCCCATAGATACATACTGCATACCTGCCAGCAATTAGGTGATAGTTTTATCCACTATCAGAAAAATTACTCTTTCTAGTATTCCCAAGATGTTATTTTACTGTTAGTAAACAATTTAAAAAAAAACAAATAACATTAATTTCGATTTTTGATCTACTTATTCTATATTTCTTACTAACTAAAATATCGAAAAAGTCACTTAAAAGTTAGTTTTTGAATAAATATAAAATTACCAAAAACTGTCTCCCATTAGTGTTCTCAAGATATTATTTTCCTGATAGTAAAAAATTTTACAAAAATAAATAACATTAATTTCTATTTTCGACCTTCCGAAAATAAAAAAGCATTAAATTAAAAGCAAAAAATGTGAAGTCGATGGCACTTAGTTGGCGTGCTACTTTCAAAGGCAAGCAATCGATTTTTTTAAAAATTTAAGAAAAAATTAAAAAAAAGGGTGATAAAGTGAGATAAAAATAATATATAATAATAATATATAATATATATATATATATATATATATATATATATATATATATATATATATATATATATATATATAAAACAAAGTTGTGAAAAAAATTTTTTGAAATTTTAAATTAAATTAATTAAAAGAAATTTTATTTAGTAATACGAAACGAAAATTCATTTTGAAGACAATAAATAAATTCGGATTTATTTCTTGCTTTTAATAATATAGAATTTCGAAATAAATTGCGTTTCGCTCATAAAAATATGTATATTTTTTTAGTCAAAGTGAACCCATATATGCATGTTCATCAAACCTTTCAACTAAATTTTTAAAGTTGTTCTGTTACAATTTATCAAAATATATCTATAATGTTTTTTACTAAGGTAAGTTGTTTTAATTTTCCCTAACCCTAAATGACTTTATTCGTCACACAAAAAAGCAGTCAATAGTGTCATTAAAAAAGTATCCAAACTGCGATACAGTTTTTGCCCGAAAGATGACTCCTCTTCGATGGGAAAATAACTTCTTTTTCTTTTACTATTTTAAAATAAATATGGATACAATTTAGTCAAAGTTTGGATAGTAATGTTGATAGTATTAAGTTAGAATTTCTACAGAAATAGTGACTTTTCCTGCTCCTCAAAATGACTCCAATTTGACACATAAAAAAGCACTTAATAATGTCATTAAAAAAGTATTAGAACTGCTGCACACTTCTTCCCGCACGGTGACTTTTCTTGGATAAGAAAATGATATCATATTCTACTGTTAAAAACAACTAGAGGATACTCTTTAGTGCAAATTTGGATAGAAAATGTTGGCAGGGTAAGCTCCTGTAATAAATATGTACTAGTACAATTGAAAGAGTTTGAGTGCGTTACACAGACAATGCAGTACAAAAAATCAAAATCGTTTTGATTTCAAAAAATACTGCAAACAGTACTTTGAGTGAATTTTTGAGGTTTTATTTATCTTTTATGAACATTTCAGTTTGACTTTTTTAAAAATAATTAAAATATTTAAAATTGATTGTTTTTATTCGCATTTTTCCTAAAAATAAACATTTAATTGATCAACATGTGGTGAAATCGTTAATCACACACTTATATTGAAGGGTTCATCGGCAGTATTCTCTGCAGTATGTGTATATGGGCGGCTTAAGAAATATAAAAATTCTGATATATTATCAGCCTATTTATATTTCTGATATTCTATGCAATGAAAGTGCTGGTTACACAAAAATATAATTTTTAAACGATAATATTTTCAACATAATATGTTGTTGAAATAAAAATTGCTAAGAATCTCATTCTGTTAAATAAAGTAAAATTCTTCGACTTTTCTTAACTTCGAAACATTTTATAAGTTATACAAAACTTTTAAGTTATCAATCTTTTAAGAAATACTTATATTTTATGTTTCAACTAACGGTCTTCGCCACCCCCTACACCTAACCTACATTAGGCAAATTTTTATCAAAACAAACGTTTAAATCAGCACGAATACATACAAGGCAACTTTTGTTAAACAACTGATTATTATTTTGGTTGTTACAGTTGCCAACTACATATATAAAAAACAATAATGGATACGCCATATTGTTGTTTTTGTGCAACTGTTGCCACCTTTCACAAATTCGAGTTTGACGTTTGCCTTGATAAAAAAAATTGTCTAATGTAGACACAATGTAAGGGGACTTGACCCAATGTGGGGAACTGTTGCCGAGGAATATTCATAAGGTATCCTTGTCCCGGAGCGAGGTGCATAATATTAAATGTTTTATCTATGAAGTTTGACAGTTCATTATACCATAGTTCATATATAAAAATAATCAGCTGAGCAGAAAAGTATACCCGTTCAGTGTAAACTGACTAATGCTCTATAAAGCCTTGTTCGGACTGGCGCGAAATTACGAAATTTCATGCCGAAATTACGAATGAAATCTGGAGTGTTCATACTGCCTAGATGACATTTGATGTAATTTCGTGAACAGCTGATACTTATTGTTTACATTTTAAATTGTTATAGGGGTAAATAAAGTATTTTGAAATGGAAACAATTAAGAAACAATTACTTACTAAATTGGAAATTATTAATGAAAAACTTGCTAATAAGAAATTGTTATTTCAACAATTAAAAATGGTTAGACATGCAAAGGTAAAAAGGATACGTTTGATTTTGCAAAATCACTTTAATAATTAATTTTAAGATTTGTGTTTAAATTTAATTGTTTTTTTTTTTCTTCTCACGATTGAAACATGCAGTACATAGCTGAAAAAAAGTAATTTTTCCAACCATGTACAGAGTTGCACAGAAATTGGCATCGTAATTTCAATGTAATTTCGCCGAAATTATACAAAATTATGTAATTCCGCAAGAGTCAAAATGTATGGGAAATTACGTAATTTCAACTTGATTTCGGCCGAAATCACGAATTTCGCGTCGGTCTGAATGCACTATAAGACGATGTGAAAATAAAGAAATTATGCAAAATTTTAAAAATTACACAAAAATATAAATTAAAAAAACTTAATTTCAATAAAAATTATAAAAGTTATAGATTTATTTTCTCTTAACTATGATTTAACCTGCATGGTTACCCCTATCCTAAGTTAGTGTAATTTTGTTATTTGTACGTTTTTGAATTTTTTGTGTTTTAACTGAGACTCCACAAGTTTTTTTTATAATGATCGGACCATCTAATCAGAATTTAATGCCGAAATATATCTTAAAAATCTTATTTCTTTGATCATCATGTCTCAAATCTTATTTCTCTGATGTAATCACTTTAAAATTTTTTACATAATATATATACATAAATTTAAACTGATTCGACTTTTTACACATTTTAAAAGTTTACGCACATGGAAATCACGAGTTACACATTTTGAATTTTTGCTTCTGTTGCAATATTCTTTTTGAAACTTATTTTTTTTTGAAATTCACTTTTTCGTTTGCACAATATAAAATGTCTAAATTGGAACATTTTTATTTTACAGAAAATATGCATTACAGATTTTTTATGAGCAATTAATTTATTAATTTGTGGACTGAAGTTCCGTTGAAATTACACAAAAAATTACACAGAGATTTTATTATCCAAAAATTATCCAAGTAATTATAAATTGTCCTATTTTTGAATAATTACACAGAAATCGGCAACACTGCTACTTATGTACCATAATGTAATTATAAAGTGAACGTACATATACAAAAATAACAATTGCTTGTATTTTGTTAGTGTAAAACCAATACACATAATGTCAAAGTGCAATGAACAAAAAATGATAAAATGAAGAAGAGTAAATAAACGCGGCAAAAAATATTACATAAGAAAACAAAAACTATTTGACAGTTTCGTGCGGTATTTGCATGAAAAAAATTAAAAATTAGCTGGGTTAACGAGTTCACATTCTTATTACACTGCGATATATACATTCTAACAGCTGGGTAGCAGTGTGGTCAAATTAGAGGATTTACCTCAAAATTGGGGATTTATTTTTTATTGGGAAAGTTATTTATGGTTTAGGGATCTTTATTTTATTTGTATTTCTCTTTTTAGCTTAAGAAAAATTAAAAAAAAAACAATTTTCCGCCTGATATTAAGTTTTTAGTAAAATAGGCCTATATTTATTTTAATTACAGTCCAGTAAAGAATATATTGAATATAGTACCGAAAGAAAAAATAATTAAAATCTGCTCAACAAAATGCTTATTGTACAGAATGGTTGTGAGGGTAAGAATTTAAAAGCCTTCAATAAATAGTTTAAACAACTAAGTGCATCAGAAATAATTAAAGCAACGGATCTTAATCATGCTTCCATACCTTTGAATAAATAAAAACGTAATCTTCGGTCTACGCATTAACTATAAAAATAGCGTAAATATAGAAAATTTTCTTTACACTACTAACTATTTAAGTAAATTTTTCTGGCCGAATCTGCATATATACAAAGGAAATGGATTAAAGTACAAATTAAAAGAAATGTAGTTTATACTATCACTAAAATTAGGGTATTATTTTAGTGGTGATTTTTGGGGATAATATAAGCAGTTATTTGGGGAATTTTGGGGATGAAAATTTACCATTTGCGAATATACTAGAAAAAAATCAGGGAACCCTGCCGGGTAGTGAACTCACCAACACTTATAAAACAAGTTCAATTCGAATATATTTTTTGCGTAACCATACTTAATCTTACTCCTGTTTTTAAAAATCCTGTATAAAAACTAAAAAAATAACATGTCTAAAGCTGCTGGAAGATTAAAGACCATGAAGAAAACCATGGATAAAATAACGCATACAACGAAACTGAAAACAAATATACCAGCTGGCATGGCTGCCGCTGGTCCTCCGCTGGGTCCCATGTTAGGTCAGGTATTGTAATTTGGAATAGCAAATATAATATTCCTTTTAATTTTTTGACTAACGATTTTAGCGCGCCATTAACATTGCTGCATTTTGCAAGGATTTTAATACCCGAACAGCGGAAATGAAAGAAGGCATACCATTACCTTGTCGAATTAGTGTGAACAGCGATCGTAGTTATAATTTAACCATACACTCACCACCGGCTACATTTTTGTTAAAGCAGGCTGCTGGTATACAGAGGGGAGCCATGAATCCTGGTAAAGAAATAGCAGGAAAAATCACATTGAAACATTTATATGAAATAGCAGCTATTAAAATACAGGATCCCCCAAATGCATTGTTGACAATGAAGGTTGGAATTTATTGTTAAAAGAAAACATATACATACTTATATCTATGTATAGAAAAAAATAATCTTATTTTCTTTTTGCAGCAAATGTGTGAAATGTTAGTGGATATTGCTCGCACTTGTGGCATACAGGTGGTACGTGAGTTGAAGGCTGATGAATATGCTACCTTTTTAGAGGAGAGACGTGCTGTTGTTGAGGAGCAAAGACGTGAATTGGAAGAAAAACGAGAAGCAAAAATGTTACGTACTGGCTAAGTCTGAAATTTATTTTTAGTATCCTAAGTTTATGTTAATCAAAACAATTTATTAAAAAATTAAACGTAATCAAAACCAATTCTTTTTCGGTCCTTAGCCACATTCTTTTTACGACGTTTTTCCAAATGTTTATTGAGTTTGCCTTTCTCTTTCAATTCTTCAAACTGAGCTACCAATTCTTTAGCTCTTCTTTCCTCTGAAAAATTAATATATATATATATAAATGTGTTTATTTTTCCAGTTACGCAATATAACTTACTCTTGGTCAAATAATGAGGCTGCTTTCCTTCCGCAATTGCCTTTTGTATTTCGCTTTGTTCTTTTTTAAGCATTTGTTGCTTCTTATGCCATTTTTTCTCTTCCACATTTTTGTTAATTAATCTTTGCATTGTTTTCTTCAGTTCCTCCTTTTCCTCTTCATTAGTTACTCTATTCAGTTCCTTTTTTAGATGGTGTACTTCTTTTTCTCGTATTTCGCTGACAAACTGATAATTTTCTTTAAATTTTTTCACATCATATTCTCCAGCCCGTTCATCGAATCTGGGATCCCGTATACTATACTCCTTCTTTCGTTTAGTGCGCATTTCCACTCCCAAGAAGGGTACTTGTTTTTTGGCACTTTGTTCTCGTGGACGATTTTTATTTAAACGCTTAAAGTCCTCCGTATTTTTCTTCGTTTTAGAATTTTTTGTACTTTCTACTCCAAAAACAGCCTCTTTATAAACTTTTGCTCCAAGTTCTTCTTTGAGTTTCATAATTTCTTCAAATGTCATGGATTTTAAATCTTCGCGTATTTCATCCTATTTTAAATATAAAATTAGTTATAAAACAAATAAAATCATAAAAAGATGTACCCTTTTTTCATCTGAAATTTGTTCTTCCTCAGAAGAACTATGGGATTCATCAGAGGAGCTCATTTTTGTTGGATTAGTACGATGTTCACGTGTTTTGTTTGTGTTGTTTTGTTTATTGAAAACATATGCCAACTAGTAATATTGTTAATGTTGCCATATATTTCTATTATTGCTACGTTTTATCGCACATTGTCCTTACTATTTTTTTGTTTTTGTTTTGGGTTCGCACAAAGCATTACCTGGTTTCTATATTACTTAGTGTCTACATTAGGCAAATTTTTATCAAAGCAAACGTCAAAATCAGTGCGAATATATACAAGGTAACCTTAGCTAAACAGCAGATTATTATTTTGGTTGTTACAGTTGTCAAACTGAATATATAAAAAACAATAAGGAATACGCCATATTGTTGTTTTTGTGCAACTGTTATCACCTTCCATAAATTCGCGTTATGTTTGATGTTTGTCAGACAAATTTTTATCAAAACAAACGTCAAAATCAGTACGAAGATGTACAAGGTAACCTTAATTAAACAGCTGATTATTATTTTGGTTATTACAGTTGTCAAACTGCATATATAAAAAACAATAAATAATACGCAATATTGTTGTTTTTGTGGAACTAAAAATTTGCCTAATGTAGACATTAGGTAAGGTTCGTCAAATTTGGAAGCTGCCGTCATAAAATTTCCGGCTTAGCTCAGCTTAAAAACAGCCGCCGTTATTAAATTCTTTTTGGAAAAATATGTTAAAAACTACATTTTTTTTTTGTTATTTTAATGCAGTATTTGCCATTTATGTTGTATTTAAATATGAAAAATATTTGCATCATTTCGAAATTCAGTTATTTATAAATCAATCAAGTATTTTTGATGACATAATTGATTACTTTTGATGTTAATAATGTAAAAAAATAATAATCTTAACAGTTGTTAATAAATTTTAATAAGCCTTGAACGCCATCCTGTGAGAAATCTAAAAACATTCACTCAAGATTTTGTCAGCTAATAAATTACTGCTAATATCACTAGTGATTAAATCGAATTTTTTTTTACTTATAACGTTGCACCAAATGAACTATATGTGGTTGGGAATTATCAAAGTAATTGATATAAATTCCATTATTTATTATACTTTTTATTTCTTTAGCATATCTTAATAATTGATAAGTTTTTATATCGGAGCAGACTATTCCTAATTCTAATATTTTATGTAAAACATCCAAAAATATCCTTAGATCACTCATATTCTTTCTTTAAAATATTTTCAATAAATTAATAATTCTGTTTATACTTTTGCTAAAAGAAAGTCTCGTAGTCCTATTTTTATGAACGATGTTAGTCAATGAGGTAAGAATATATGATTTTTAATTAGAAAAAGTGTTTTTAATTTCAGCCGGCTGACAGCCGATTTTAAGCCGCCGAACCTTTTTAAACACAAGCCGCCGCCGGTCTCTGATGAAGCACCTCTTCTATATACAAAAAAATGACGTTTGATGGCAGACATTGTTGTGGAAACATGAGTAATGTTGGATTTTGTTCAATGTTTGGACAAATTTGTGGTGTATATGACGGCACGTCAAAGTAAATGCAATACACATAATAAAAATGGTGAAAATTGTTATAAATAACGCAATTTATAAAGAAATTTTGATTGAAAATACTGAAAATTTATATAAATATATTGCAGAAACACTGGTAAAATTACAATGATAAATATAGGTGTATAAAAAAATCTAAAGTTATTTCTTTATAGCATTTATCTAGAAATGACTTCTACCTGGAGCAAAATGGAAAACGTTTGAATGATGCATTGAACCAGAAAATACCAGTTTACGTGCAATTATGTGTTTTGGGCGGCAAGGGAGGTTTTGGTTCTATGCTAAGAGCTATAGGGGCACAAATAGAAAAAACCACTAATCGTGAAGCATGCCGAGATCTTAGTGGTCGTCGCTTAAGAGACATAAATGAAGAAAAACGTTTGAAAGCTTGGTTGGAAAAGCAAGGAGAACGGGAACGTGAAGCTGAGGAAAGAAAAAAGCGTAAAATTGAAAAACTATTGGCTGTACCTAAACATGAATTTAAAGATGAAGGGTATGAGGAGGCCAGATCGAAACTTACAGAAAAAGTGTGTGATGCCGTCGAAGAAGGCTTCAAAAAGGCCAGCACAAGTGGAGGTAATTTAAAGCGTAAAAATGATGCTTCTACATCGCAAAGAACCGTTCCAGTAAAAAAGAAAAAAACCGCCTTGTGGTTGGATGATGATATTTCTTCAGATGATGATAGCGACTCCAGTGATGAAGAATCGAATGCTTCCCAAAATTCCTCAAATAAAAATGAAAACAAGGTTTTAATTGAAAAGGAATTTGATGACTCAAATTCGAATCCAGCTATTTTGCAAGACAATGACAAAGATTCCGATATAAATTCTGGGTGCGATTCTGTTTCTAGTAAATAGTAAATGTAATGTAAAATGATTCATCTGTATTGTTTGATATAATTTAAATTTACGTCTAATTACTAAGTTATAAACTAACAAATTAAATATACAAGAATTTTATGTTCTAAATAATTATTTGATTGTTGGCAAACTGCGATGACACCCAGGCTAAGCCCCATTTCAAATTGGTGAGCATAAATTTTAAGGCTTTGGTCCATTGTTCTTCGGAATTGAATTGTATTCTAAAATAGAATAAACATTGAATTTCAATATACATTCATATGTACATACTAGGGTATCCAATTGTTTGGGCTTTCATATTAATCGGTTAATTTGACGAATAATTATTCGAGGTTAAAAGTTGATCGTTTAATAAGCGATTAGTGGTAAATTATTCGATTAACAGAGTAATACTTGTAAAATATAAAAATAATACTAATAGTATTTAATCTATAGAAATAGTTATTTAGAAACATGGGCTTTCGCCCATTTACTTTTTGACCTAATACTACAAAATATTCTCCTGAATTAGCTTTATTTATTAAATCAGTTTTTAATGTAACTTTTCTTATTTTCTGTGTGAGAGTGATTTTTTTGTCACAAAGTCAAAATTGATCTTAATGAAAATTGATCTTGATGAAAATTAAAAATTTTTATGACATACATGTTTGTAACTTTGAAATTACTTTACTTAAAACTATGTTTTCAAAATTTCTATTGTCAAAAGTTTAAGTATTTATGAAGCTATAATATTATAATCTTTTCTTGCAAAAAAGAACATCCCCAGAAGTTCCTGAACTTGTGATACAAAAGTAGTGCAAATTCAGATCGTTTATAATAAATTTAACATAGGCACGAATATTTTTTTTGATACCTGTTCAGTGAGGTAATATTTACGATTTCATGCAAAATTGCCATGAACATCCAAATTCTTTTCTATAGGCGCAATATTTGTATAAGCCAACATATCTTTTAATAAAAATATGAACCATAACATTATTTTTCATTTGTTTAAAACAGTTGTTTTTAGTAACAA
This sequence comes from Protocalliphora azurea, assembly GCA_932274085.1. Classification (NCBI taxonomy): domain Eukaryota; kingdom Metazoa; phylum Arthropoda; class Insecta; order Diptera; family Calliphoridae; genus Protocalliphora; species Protocalliphora azurea. The sequence goes on from OW026519.1 coordinate 127,927,966, forward strand.
GTATTTACAAAAATAACAACCGAATTTCAACGTTTTATATCAGAACTCATTTGAATCTCTTTCTAATAATATCTTTGAATATTATTGTTATTACTTTTTAAGCACAAGAAAACTTACACATATTGATACTTTGGAAGTAAGCAAAAAGCACTTCTCTAAAATGTCTTTTAGTATTGCTGGGATATAACAAATATTTTGAAAAACGATTTAAAAAAATGTTCTAAATTTATAACTCCAGAAAACTGAATTTCAATTAATCGGTAATTCGGTACAATTCGAAAATAGATAATTTTAAATTATTCAAACAGTTAATCGACCAAAATTAATCGGATAACCGAAGGACAGTTAATCCATTGGATACCTTAGTAGATACTTATATATATATATATATATATATATATATATATATATATATATATAACTTTTACATTTAATAATAATAAAAACTTACTTAATTGAATAGGAATTTCCCGTTGAGGGATCTATTATTTTTCCCTTTTCCATTTTATAGGGCAGCAAAAATTCTGGATCACGTTTTTCGACTTCTTGCTGAAATTGTGTTAAACAGTCTAAAAATGCCACCATAGCAGCATCAAATTTTGTATCCCAAAAAAATTTAAAGCCCCCAGTACCATACAAAGGTAATTCTCGATTTTCACCTAAAACTTCCACATAAGAATGGTTACCAAATGGAACAATTTTGTATCGTTCAAACGAAAGACCTATTTTTCGAGCCAAGGCACATAACAATAGTACTGTTTGACCCCATGCGGCATTGATTTCAGACCAATCCACCGAAACTGAAGGTAAACGACCTAAACGAAAATTGTTAATTGTGCCAAAGTGACCAGCATGCCAGATATGGAATGTAATATTAAATATATTGGCATCCTTGAGTTTTTCCAATTGTTGTTCAGCATACGCTATTTGGCACTCTAGACTACGTTTGTCGTCTTCGGTCAGCATAAGTTCCCTACGATGTTTGGTATATTCACGCCAATAGCTGGCTTCTTGTTCTAGTAATTTTTGCTTTTCTATTTCTTCATTTTCTATGGCCTTATTTAAAGACTGTTCTTCGTCTTTTAGTTTACTCAATTCACCCAAAAGTTTTTCTTCATTTTCTTTCAATTCGGCCAATTCTTTTTCCAATTCCGAAACATTAGGACATTCCTGTTGTTGTTCCAATTGTTTTAAATAATTTTTATAATCGCTCCATTCTTCTTCAGCAATTTCCAATTCACGATCCATTATTTCCAACATGGAATCGGCACATTCTTCACATAATGGATGATCGATTTCCGAATTCGAAGATAGGCAATCGAAGAGTTCTGCTTTCAATTTGAAATCTGCACTCCATTTCTTATTGTCACGACCATCAGAAACCAGCATAAAGCCAGTGCCATTAATAGAGTCAGTTAAACGGTATGGTGGCACAAAATGATCATATCCACTGGTATCTTGAGTATCGATTGTATTAACATTACTGGCATATATAGGCACTGGGTTTTTTAATGAGGAAATATTTTTTTCTTTATAAATTTAATGAATCATTGATTTTTTTAATGCTAAAACTTACAAGATAATTCTGCCATGGCGTGAACACTAATGTGATCAAGATTTTCATCCAACACTATAGGCTGTAAGCATCTTTGACAGGCAAAGGATACCGGCACCTTTTCCACTTCTACCTCACTCATTGCGTTTTATTCTATTTACTAAAATGTTTAATAAAATTTCTTTAAAATAAAATATGTATTACAGTTGTTTGATGTACTTTTTTTTTTTTTTGTTGATTTCTTTTTAATTCTCAGCTGTTTTGTCAAAACAAACAGAAAAGTAGTGTTGATACCTTAATTAAATAATCGATTTTACAGAAAACGTAGTTTTCAAATTACTCTTCATAATCGGTCATCATAAAAGGTATAAATATTATATTTTTTAGAAGATAAAGCTTGATATAATGCATATATATTTCTACATCATTAACTTAAAAATCTCTTTTTTTTTGAGTTATGACGATCTTGTAGTAAATGAGCGATATATGAGGAACCGCAGAACAAAACGTACGTTTTTTCATTAATATTTTTCTATTCAATGGGTTCAAGCCCAGAAAAAAATTACATTTTTAAATTGTTTTTCTGCGAAAAATTGACTTTCTGCAGAACAAGACGTACTTTTTTCATTATTATTTTTTTCAAAAGGTATACTTTTCTTATTTTCTTTTAGTGTTTTTGGATCAGTTTTTACCGAACGGTATTTTTTCATGATTTAATACATTTAAAAGTCCTTTGATCACATACATCCTTAAGGTTTTTTTTTTTGTGGTGAATTGATGTGGTATTTCATGGCAAGCAAAACGCTTCTTACAATTTCCCGGTTCATGCTGCTTCGTAGAGGTACAAGTAAATTTATTATAGATTTTCAAGCAAATTGAAATAAGCTGCTTTCTTCACTCTTTCGTGATTAATTTTTTGTTTGTACAAATTCAGAATCGAATTTCAAAATTTGTATACCCACCATCAAAAAATGATAGAGATATATTGGGTTTGTCATTCCGTATGTAAAATGTCAAAATAATCATCAAAGACCTCATAAAGTATATATATTCTGGGTCCTCGTGAAAATCTAAAACGATCTAAAGATGTCCGTCCGTCTGATGAAAGCAGGATAGATCTCGGGGTGGTCATCGTAGGGACACGAAATTTGGCTCAAATATTTGTTTGAAAATAAGCAAAATCGATTCATAAACAAAAAGTTATGAACCAAATACTATAAAAATAGGGTGTTTAGTTTTTTAATTTTGGGCCGATATCTTCTACAAAAAAAAAAAAAAGAAAACATGTATATTAAAGAAATTTTGCAAGGACAAATGTAAACTCGGAAACAAAAAAAAATAAAGAATAAAATACGGGCGTGATCCGCGCATTTTAACGCTCAACAATCCAAGCCGTATGTAACATTTTCACTTGTTTAATACAAAACAAATTAAGACTCTGTTTACGAGTACTTTTAAATAGCTGTCAAATTGATGAACCAAGATTATTTTGAAATAGTAGCAAACAAATTACATATTTTGTCATGTTTAAACACAGGAGCTACAACGAATTAAAAAAAACGAATATATTGAAAAAATATAAAAATTGAATAACGAGTCGTTTTCTCAAAAAACACAAATAAATTGATTTGTTTTTCATATATTTCAAAGCCAAAAAACATCTAGATTCGAATTGTTTAATTATTTAACACACAAAAAACATCCTAAATTTCCAAATATGGAATGAATTTTTAGTATTTTTACTACACAGAAATTTGTTGGAAAAAGAATTTGTAAAAATTGTGAAATAGTTTAAAAACAAAAAATTAAAAATTATGAATGAAATGTATATTTGTTCATAAATTTTATATGTTTAAAAATTTTATTTTTTAAATTAAAAAGTGTTTGTGTGTGAAATTTTTATTTTAATCAGAAATTTGTGAAAATATTTTGGCAAACGAAAAACAGGTCAAAAGGAAAAACACAATAAAATGATACGCGAACAGTGATGTTTAAACATATTGTGTTTTTTATAAAACATAATATAAAAATAAAATTACTTCGAAATACAATTAATAAAAAAATGTAATTATAAAAAACATTAATTGCTTGTATTTTGTTAAAATGCCAAAATGCTATGAAGAAAAAATGAGTAAATGAAGAAGAGTAAATAAAAGCGGCAAAAAATTTTACATAGAAATTCAAAAACAATTTGACAGCTTTGCTCGATATGAACATGAAACATTTGTAAATCAGCTGGGCTTACCTAGTGTCTACATTAGGCAAATTTTTATCAAAACAAACGTCAAAATCAGTTCGAATATATACAATGTAACCTTAGTTAAACAGCTGATTATTATTTTGGTTGTTACATTTGCCAACTGCATATATAAAAAATAATAACGAATACGTCATATTGTTGTTTTTGTGCAACTGTTGCCAGCTTCCACAAATTCGCGCTAAGTTTGACGTTCGTTTTGATAAAAAATTGTCTAATGTAGACTCTAAGTTACGAGGTACCAATTTCTTATTACACTATGCCAAGGTAGATTAAACAGGTAACGACTTTGAAACAGATTAGATTTTCTTTATTCTTCGCAGCAGGTATGTGTTCTAAAATTTGAAGTGTCAAATTGTTGTTACAATTTTTGTTTACTTTTGTGTTATTGCGTCTTTTTCGTTTTTTTTATTACGTAGAATGTCAAATGTGTTTTTGTTTTTTGTAAACAAACATGCGAAATGTCAAAATTAAAGTTGACATAAGAAATTTCAATGCGAAAACAAAATACATGTTTTTTTGGTGTGTAGTTGTTGAAGGGTTGACATTACCTTACTTCTTGTTTCGCTCTAAATTTAACGATTTTTTTCTAAAAGGACATTCTGAACTATTTTCAGCTTATGTATTTATCTCTCCAAAGTAAATTAATTCATTCTCAAAGTTGTAAAAGTAAATTGCTCATTTATAGAAAACATTTATTCTATTATCATATTCGATGTTATTATGTGCTTTTTTTATTATAAACCCTTTACAAAAACCCCTTTGATAATTATTATAAAAATATTTAATCTCATAACGTAGATATTTTTATGTCTGTAATTGTCAAATTCTATTTCTCTCTTTGAAATATTACGTGTGGTACAATAAGAAATATATTTACTTCGCAATAAATGTTCAAACACAAAATTGAGCAATAATGTTGAAATAAACTGTCAAATTTATTGTTTTCTTTTTTAATATTATGATCTTTTTAACAAAAAAGGTGCAAAATGAATTAATATTGTTTTAAAAAGACGAATAAAAAATAGAAAAAAAAGCATAAAATTAACATAAAATTGGAAATAAAAATTTGTTCCCGTTTTTCTGCCGACGTTATTTCTTATGTTAAGAAATAAAAATTTCTTAAATAAATAAAAGTACTCTTAAATAAAAGTACTAAGTATCAGTTACAGAAATTATTTCATTCCTATTTAACTTATTCATTATATTATAAATATTCGATGTACTTACAAAAAGATATAATTTTTTGTTAATAACTTTTCAAAAAACATAGTAAATTTTTTTTATTTTGATATGTATATCTTCGGACATATCAAATATTGATAGACTTTCAGAATAGGTCGACAATATGAAATTAAAGTACATAATTTCTTTATAATTTAAAATTTAGTCATAAAAAATACAAAAAAAAAAAAGAAAGCACAGAAAACTGTCATACAAAAAAATATTTAATGTTGATTTAAAATTTTCAAATAATCAATTGACGATTTTTTTCACAAAATTTAACGATAAAATTAGTGCAATTTTATCTGGCAACTATTCCTGTACCATGTACTATGATATTGGTAACAGCCTGTCTAGACGTAACATAATATGTAAGATTTTTGTGTCAGAGGGTGTCAAATTCGCTTTCTGAGAGAATTATTTCACGTGTAGATTCAAATATTAGTATTATAAGATGTATTATGAGACTGTTGTGATCAGATTTCTCCACACAACCATCTTATACGAACTGTCAAAAAATACACATATACGAAAGTTTGTTTGTGTGTGTGTGTATGTGTATTTTGGAAATTACTAAAAAAACCAATCTTTTTTGTAATATTGTTTCCTTTTAGTGTTGGTTTTATATGATAAAAAACATTTTTATAAAAATTGTGTTAAAAAAGTGCGAATTGCTTAAATAAAAAGGAGATGTTTGCTTAAATAAAAAAGACATGTTTACTCTGCGACTGATAGAAAATAATGATATCTTATAAGATTTATTAGAATACATGTACCTCTTATTTAAGATTTAACATAATATAGAAAAAATGGTTACTCTCCTTTCTAATATTATATCAGCGTTAATCTCAGTTGTAGACCTGGGGTAAAGAAACCAAAATAAAATACAAAGATTGTGTAAAAAGACGACAACCTTGCTGACGAAATCCACTATGAACGAATAGAAGAATAAAAACAAAGCATTGAATAAATTAGAAATAATTTAGTGATAAGAAAACAATCACCAAATAGTAAAACAAGAAAGAGAAAATTTGTGCATAGAAAAAATGGGGAAAAAAGATATAGTGGGTCAAGATCGACGATATGATACCCTACACCATTGCGTACGAGCATAAAAATTCGGGAAGGGGACTTATATTACAACTGTGGCCAATTTTAGTAAACGTAAAATAAAATATACAAATACAGAATAATGCGTTGATACTAACATCTAGATGATTTTATGCACTTTAGTTCGATTCCTGGAAGTGGGTTTATATGGGCTATATTAAATTATGGACCGATTCTCATACAATTTGGCAATGTTGTTTCTACTGACATAAAGCTTATTTGTTTAGAATATTAACTTGATACTAACATTCGTATGGGATTTATGCACGTTGAAGTGATTTTTAGAAGAGGGATTTATATGGGAGCTAAGGTCCATTATGGACCGATCTTCATAAAAATTAGCACAAGGTTTAATACTTATACAAAGCTTCCTTGCACCGAATTTCATTAAAATATTGCTATATTTAAGGCATTTATGATCGTTAAACCCTTATTCCTGGTACGACATTTGTATGGGGGCTAGGTGAAATAACGGACCTATCATAACCAATAGGCTTCGTCCTTGTGTCATGAAAGTCCCACGTGCCAAATTTCATTGATTTTTCCTTAAAATTGCGACCTGTACTTTGTGCATAAAGTTTACATAGACAGCCAGTCAGCCAGCCAGACGGACAGACATCGTTAGATCGATTTAAAAAATGATTCTGAGTCGATTGATATACTTTAAGGTGGGCGTTGGATAACTTTTTCTATGCGTTACAAACATCAGCACAAACACATAATACCCCAACCACCTATGGTGGTGTAAGGTATAAAAAACGCAAAAGAATCATACAAAGAAAACTAACCCAATTTTTGGTCGAGAAGTAGTGTAATAACGTTCATTCAATTTTATAACCTCCAAGGTAGAGGACGTGTTTTTCCGTCTTACCTATTAAGAAAAATAATAAAGTGAAATTCCGAATTAAAATAGTATATAACTCTTAATTTAATAGTTTATTTATTGCAATTAAAAATAATATAATACGTAATCAGCTTAGAAAATATATTAAAAATCATATAGAACATAATATATCGTGTGTGTTTTGATTAAGTAAAACATGGTATCTTATTTTGTACCTCGCGGTCGTTTTCTTATTAAAGCAGGAAATTTACGACAGGCCCAACAAAAACATCAACAAACCGGTCAACAACAAACCGGCAAATGGCCTTTGATTAGAAATTTTCGTCAAAACTTTTCTACTAAAGCTGCTGGAAATAATGCAAATAATCAAGCGACGGAATCAAAGGTTGATAATCTAATAAACAATTCATTCAACAAAAACTCACCTAATTTTCAAGTTCGCAGACATCAGGAATTACAAAAAAGACGTCTTAGCATATGGCTGAAATGGACTGGATTTCTTTTGAAATGGGCTCCCATGGGTATTTGTGTATTTGGTGCTTTGGAATGGCATTTACATAAGCAAAATTGTGTGCGTGAACAACTGCCTCAAACTGCCTCAGATTTTCAGACAAAGTTTTACTGTTCCTTGCCTTTAAGACTTCTCAGTAGAGCCTGGGGTTGGTTGGCCGCTTGTTATATACCCGAGAATTTTAGACCTTTCGTATACGGTTGGTATTCCAAATCGTTTGGCGTGAACATTGAAGAAGCTTTATATCCGGACTTTAAACACTACCAGAGTTTATCGCAATTTTTCACACGGCCTCTACGTGAAGGTGTCAGACCTATTGACACAAAGGCTTCTATAGTGTCGCCGGCAGATGGAAGAATATTACATTTTGGTACTGCTTCCAAATCTCTTATTGAACAAGTAAAAGGTGTCAACTATAGTATACAAGATTTTTTGGGACCCGCGACATGGTTAGAAAATAACAAAACTCCCGGAGAATATGCAGACGCTATCAAGCATAACCAAGATGGGTCTACTACCCTTTATCAGTGTGTAATTTATTTAGCTCCTGGAGATTATCACCGTTTCCATTCACCAGCCGAATGGCAGCCTTCTTTGAGGAGACATTTCAACGGTGAATTGTTGTCGGTTAATCCTAAAATCGCCACCTGGTTACCAGGATTGTTCGTTCTTAATGAACGTGCCTTGTATTTGGGCCAATGGCAATATGGTTTTTTCAGTTACACCGCCGTTGGAGCCACAAATGTCGGCTCTATGGAAATAATTATGGATGAAAAGCTAAAAACCAATCGCTGGGTGGGTTTGACAACCAATCGTGAATACGATGAACTTATATTAGAAGACAAGCCCTTGTTAAAAAAAGGTGATTTAGTGGGTCAATTCAATATGGGCAGTACTATAGTATTATTGTTTGAGGCTCCAACTAATTTCCGTTTTAACATTGAGGCCGGCCAGAAGGTTAAGGTGGGCGAAGCTTTAGGTCACATCGCTTAAACAATTGCAAAATACACAATTTTGAAATTTTTAGCATCAATATTTGATACATAGGTATATATTTATTGCTGTTATTCTTGAATTTTTATTTATCGAGATTATTCACTTAGACTATAAAGTGAAGCTCAATCAAAAAGAGCTTGAAATTTCGATAATTATATGATAATTCTATTTGGTTTTCAAGAGCACTGTTTACAAAAAAAAAACTAGTATATTGGAATTTTGAAAACTAAACCTCTCTTTATGTAGTAAATCTGTAATTTACAGATTTCTTAGAGGAGTTTTAATAGGTATTAAAAAAAAAAGAACAGATAATTTAAACTTTAGCTTTCCAACTTCAGTTGTATTTATAAACACAAAGTTGGTTAGACTGAGTTTCTTTAAAAAAATGAATAGAACAAAAAATTCAAATCTCTATTTTTCTTAAGAATAAATGATTGATTGTACAATAGTTACCTTAATTATACATGGCAATTAAAAATGTGACTTGAAAATAATTCACTTTTTTTTTTTTTTAAGAAATAAATCGATTTTGTTAAATTACATCTCATTTTAACCCATCGCTTCAGTTTTTCCAATGTGAAAAGAAAACAAAAATAAAATTAAAAGATTAATAAAAAATATATTGTTGAGCTTAGTGCCTTTTGCGATAAAAAAAACTACAAACAATATTTTATCACATTTTTTATTTTTAGTCTTATTTTATAATTTTAAAATATTGTAATTTTAAAAAATATTCTCAAGTATTTCCCTTTTTTCCTATTTATTATTTATTAAACTTAATACTAATACTTATAATTCTCAATGTAACCTTCTTAAAGAAAACACACATACACTCATATGTCATATTGCAGGCCAAACAATTTATATATATGTTTTATATACTTTTAAGAATTCGCTGTGTATATTGTTTATAATAAAGTTTAATTCTTTATCTCCAAATTAATTATGGAGAATGAAAGACTTTATTTTTTTGTATATTTATGAAATAAAAATTAAAAAAAGTAATAGCATTTTAATTTGGGGTTATCTTAAATTTTAAAACTTTATACGTTTAAGGAAAACAATATAACGGGGGCATATATTCAAACCCTTCTATCTCCGGTTTTCATGAAATTGCGTTTTGATGCTATTATATTCTTAAAGAAAGCACACATACACTCACATGTCATATTGCAGGCCAAACAATTTATATATATGTTTTATATATTTTTAAGAATTCGCTATGTATATTGTTTATAATAAAGTTTAATTTTTTATCTCCAAATTAATTATGGAGAATGAAAGACTTTATTTTTTTGTATATTTATGAAATAAAAATTATAAAAAAGTAATAGCGTTTTAATTTGAGGTTATCATAAATTTTACAAATAAGTTTAAGGAAAACAATATAACGGGGCATATATTCAAAACCTTCTATCTCAGGTTTTCATGAAATTTCGTTTTGATGCCATTATATTCCCGATAGTAACTAACCCTCATTTATAATATAAATTTCAAATGAAAATTCCTAGTTTTTCCAATTTGTCGTCGTTTTTGTATTCCTCTGTCTTACAAAATAAATGCTTTATTTTTATTTTTGACTGCAAACCCCTCTACCTTTCTGAGTAATTATTTTATTTTTGAGAATACATGCTGAATGTGAATAATTAAGATTTAGCTTGTATGGGCTGCCCGTCCTATTTTCATCTCATTTATAAATGTTGATAAGGAAATTATTCCCACACAATTTCAAAACTTTTGCTCTAATAATTCTTCATTTAAGCGATAGATAATTTTTATTTTTTATGGGAGCTAAACTACCTCCCTATTTTCATCTCAATTGCGGAAGTTAATAGGAAAGATATTATCACAAAATTTTAAGACTTTCGTTGCAATAGTTCTTCAGATATGCGATAATTAATATTTTATTTGTATCGGGGGAACTATTCCTCCTGCTCCGATCCCAAAATAAAGAAGCCTATTTGAATTATCTTGCTTTTCAAATTACTAATTAGTTTAAAATTTTTTAAAATCATTATATATGTATACATCAAAAGATCAGAAATTTTTTCCATAACTTTTCTATTGAAACTCGGAAAAAATCGGTTAAATATATTAATTAAAATAGATATTTGATATTAAAAAAGGTTTTCGGTTTTCTGAAGCCCTTATATAAGCAATCGGAAAATTGTTTCTGAATTTTTCCCCTGAAGAAATGAATTCAATCGGTCCATTACTTACAGAGATATCGGTCAAAACGCATTCTTGACCGATATTCAAGTCCTAAACAAGCTACGGACTTGGTTCTTATATAGATCGATCACAAATATTTTTCTTGAATTTCGGAATTTTGAATCAACCAAATCGGTTCCTAAACAACCAAGTTATTGGTAAATCTGTTTTTTTTTTAATTATTTAATGTCAGATTCCCTTATAATTGTTATTTTCATGAGACTGAAAAACAACAACAATAAAATAAAGCATATTTGCTTTTTTAACTTTTTGAAGTGCCTATTAAGTTAGAAACTTCGCTCTTTCACGGAAAAGTCGTGTATTTTTTAAGTATAATTATATCACAAATATTTTTTTCTTTTTTGCAAATTTCGTGTCTTTAAATCAGTTTAATGGGTCCATAAATTTTCCACCGTAAAATTTAAGCTTGTCATTCCGTTTGAATTTCTACAATATTCATCTAAGACTCCAAAAAGTATATATTTTCTGGTTCCTTATTGATTGGGATAACGATGTCCGTCTGCCTGTTGAAATCAGTTTTTAGAAAGCCCCAGTTATCAGATATATATGTCTTATATATCAAATTATTGGGAATAGTAAAAATCAACAAATTCAGTCTATTAGTGGCCGAGATAACGCCGAAAACCCGAAATGGACTCTAAAAACGTATTTCTTTTCGACTTTTCCATGCCCTTGTGTAAACAAGCGACTTCGTGTTTACACAGAAAATTAAATTAGTGAATGTACGATTGAAATGTAATGCCATAGACTTCAGAACTTGCATAAATATATGCGAATTTGTTACAATTGTTAACTTAGTGAAAATTCACTATTGAAATGTAATTCAGTTAGTGGACAATCGCCAAAAAATTATTCAATTTGCATCAAGAACTTGATTATATACGAATTCGTTATAATTATTACATTAGTGAACATGTTGAAATGTAGTTCAATTGGTGTCTCTTCGTTTTCAGAAATTTACATGAATATATGACAATTCGTTACAATTGTTAATTTATTTTATTACTGAAATGTAATAAATAAGTGGCCTTCCAGAGGTTAAAAAAGAACCAAAAGTGCTCTTTAAATGTATTTAAACCTTTTTTGTTATTTCTTTTTTTTTTTTTTTTTTTTTTTTTTGTACTATATTCTAACAGGGATATTTAAGAAGATAGCCTGTTTATATTAGTTGGTCGGTATATATTTTGAGATATGTAAAATAAGTTTTTAATCTAAAATGGTAAAAAAGTTGTTCTAAATATTTAGATTAGGAAATATAAAATAAAAACAAGTAAGAAAGCTATAGTCGGCCTAGCCCAACCATTCTCTACACCATTATGTATAAGCATACAAATAATTTTCTGAGAATATTTTATATGAGAGCTATGGTCAATTATAGACTGATCCCCATAAAATCTGGCACCGTGCTTTTTGTGTACATAAATCACATTTGTTTCAATATTATCATGATATGTATGTGATTGATGTACGTTAAATGCTTTACAGAAATGGAACTTGTATGGATAAAATTGTTAATTATACCTGATATACACAAAATTTGGAATTAAATTAAAGCTTGTATCAATCTTATTTATGCCGAATTTTATTGAAATAATGACCGATCATAACTAATTTCAATAGGCTTCGTCGTTATGCCAAAATAATTATTTGTCAAATTTCATAAAATTATCTTTAAAATTACGACTGCTATTTTGCTGACAAGGTTTAAATGCACAGCCAGCCAGACGAACATCGTAAAATCGACTCGTAAAGTGAATCCGAATTGATTGGTGTACATAAACGATATTTTTGTGCGTTACAAACACCAGCGCAAACGCATAATACCCCAATATACTAAAGACTACTGAAATGATTTTTGATAATATTGAATATTTTTGTTAGTAATGTTTATAAATTAATATTACAATTATTTAGCTATGTATTTTAATTTAAAGCTCGTTTCATTAGCTTTAAAAAAATTTTTTTACAAATTTTATAAATCATAAATATACATATAAACCGACCATTGTATATGTAATAATTATTATTTTTTTTTTGTTTCTTAACAAAATGTATACTTCTTTTAGTTAAAAAAAGATATTTTGCTTAATTTTTCTTTCATAAAAATCTACTATATTTAGGACAACTTTACACTTAATACATTATAATATAATGATTTATACTAGTTATTTTTGATAATTAAAATCTTATTTTTCTTCCAGCCGTATTGATTTATTATTGCTTAGATGTATCGCGTCTGACGCACAATCTCTCCCAATGGGGGAAATTTCCACAACATGAATATGATTATTGCGGCATTATTTTGTTTGTATGGATACCTTGTATGTGCTAAATTTCATTAAAATTTTGCTATATTTAAGGCATTTGTCGTTAACAGTGTTGCGAGTTTAGCCTTTTTAAGGCTAAATCTAGCTTTCTTATTTTGCTTTTAGCCTCAAAATTTTCGTTTTAGCTTATAGTTTTTTTTAGCCTTTTTTGATTCTTAAAATTGTCTAAAGATGTTAAAATTTTGGTACATCAACAAAGAAAATTTTTTTTTATTTGCTTTTACTACTTTATTTCAACAAAATCACCCATTTAATAATTTAACTAATTTTATGGACTTACCTGATCAATTTTTATAGGATATTATTTTTTAATAAACTTCATTAACCACAGAAAATATTTATTTATTTTTTATTTACTTGTGAATATAACTTTAAAAAAAATTTCTTATAAATCAAAAAATTAATCAAAAATGTGTAAATGATAAATCGAAAAGCAATTGTAAAAAAACTTAATTTTAGAGAAAATAATGAATTTTGGTGATTTTTAATGAAAAACTGAATTTTGTTAAAATTTTGATTTTTTTAGAAAATTAGGATTTGATGGTGAAAAATGTGATTTTGGAAAATATGGATTTTTAGTAAAAATTTTTAGTTAAAATTAGGATTTTTTTTTTTGTGAAAATTTGTATCTTAAGAATTTTTTTTTTTATTTTAGTGAATTTTTAGTACAATAAAAAGAATATTTGATGAAAATTCCTTTTTTTAATAAAAAATATTATTTACAAATTTTTAAAATTAAGTCAAATTCTTATGTTATTTCAACACAAACTTTCAATGAACGGACCTAATATAATAAACATTTAACACCAAATTAATTTCACCAATATTTCAATTAACATACCATACACAGACTAATTTGGTATGTTGTTGGGAGGCAATCTGCACAGATTTATATAATATTTAAAATTTTTCCCAGATTTTCTCCAGAAATTCATTTTATTTTTAGATAAAAATTTTCATTTAAAATTTTTATTTTCCAATTAATGACGTTCTATCATTTCTATAGATATTCGTCGTTAAAATATATTGTGTTGTATTGTAACAACCGAAATGTTTCGGTAGTTAACGATATCGGTAGTAAATGATAAAAGTTGTATATATATATATATATATATATATATATATATATATATATATATATATATATATATATATATATATATATATATATTTATATATATAAACAACAAATATTTAAAAATTCAATAAAAAAAAAAAAAAAATAAATAAATTAGCGCACAAATCATATTTAATAACCGAGCAAAAGAAGTGCTGAAAAGAACTTTTTTTAAACCCATGTAAGTCATTAGTAGGATGTTCTTCTTTCATGCTTCTTGATAATTGCTTTTAAGTACTTCTCTTAAAACTATATTTATAAACTTTTTTTTTAATAAAAATATGGTTTTAGCTTTGTTAATAGATAATAAAAATTAATTTCAATTTGTGAAATTTTTATTTTCTTAGAAATTATTCGCTTCTTTTCCTGCTAAAAATACATTTATTTGCACTTTTTTGTAAGTAATTTTTATTAATATAAAAAAAAAATATGCACTTAGTTCTGCTTTTGAAGTGGTGAGAGTTATTTTTAGAAAGCAATTGCTCATTTTGTTTTTGCTGGGAAGGTAACAGCAGTTTGGAGAGAATTTTTTATTTTTTTTTATGTATGGAGTTCTGACGTTCAAACAAATTGCTGATGGTTGCATAAAGTAAACAAATGTAAACAATGAAGAGACAATTTTCGAAAAATTTAAAACATGATATTTTTCATTCAAAGAATGTACCTAAGGTTACACGCGTAACAAAGGATGGACAATCGGTTTTAAATTCGATTAAAAAGACAAACTAGTTCATACAGTACTAGAAATTATATCCAGTGCTTAATATCGAAATTTTATCTTCACTAAGTTTTGATTTTCTTTAATAAAATATATTTTTAAAAGTGAACGGACAAAAACTTATTTCAATTTTAGTAATAAAAGGGAATATGTCCCAATCACCTATTGCTGTCTCTCCTCTGATAAAGTTTGGACGTTGGTCCATGCTAAGTCTTGGCATTTTGTATGGCTTGTACAATCAAGAGCGTTTAACGAAAAAGGAAGAAAAGCTCCGGCATGCTGAGGCTGAACAAAAGGCTATTCGTGATGTAAAATTAGCTGAGGAAAAGAAACGTTTGGCACAAGCAGAAATGCATGCTATTGATATATTATCTGGAAAAATAAATTAAATTGCTACATTTAATATTTATACATTCTTATGTATAATAAATAGATGTCAAAAATTTATTTGATATTTTCTTATGGTTTAAAAATGAATTCTACTTCGCTGGAAAAATTTTGGAATTTGTTCTCAAATCATTAGTTGTAGAACTGGTAGAATCGGAGCCACTTCAGATTTATTAATAACATCCTTAGAACTTAGTCTTACGAAATTTACAACCGGTAAAACATCTAGGTATCTACATATTGTGAGAAAATATATTTATACGGACTATACTTTTTTTTAGCAAGGTTTTTAATAGTCGATTTTTCGATTTTTTGAACTTTGGAATAGTCGACTTTATTTTCGAGACTTTTCATCTCTTTTGATTATTTTTTGTTAATTTCTTATAAAAACGTATAAAATATATACAACGCAGAGAAATATATTGATAAATTAACGGACAAAATCTATTCATTGAAAGTGCTGCTACATGCAAAAATAAGTTTTTGCGATATTATTACCAACTTTTAGATGATGTTGTTGAAATAAAAACTACTAAGAAATTATTTCCCTTTAAATAAAGTAATTTTTTCGACTTTGTCCGACTATTTTGGACTTTTTCAGACTTTCTGACTACAAAAAAAAAAAAAAGATTTTTCAAAATTTATCAAACTGAAAAGTCGATTTAGACTTTTTTTGAACAAAAAGTCGACTGCTTGAAAGTCGGTTTAGAGATTCCTAATTTGAAATTATGATCGAAAAACTGTTGTTATTTTAAGACGCTGCACATAAGGACAACTATATGGAAACCATTAGCAATAAATCAAAAAAGGGTTTAATATACAATTGTTATATAACTTTAAAGTGGACATTTTTCTACACAATGTTTGTTCACAATAGTTGTCGTCAATGTGTAGTCGTGACAGATGTCCAAAGTGAAAGAAAAGTTAAATACTTTAAAATGAATAAAATTTTTGTTTTCTTATGGCAAATATTAGAGTCAGAAAATATCATCTGACATAGTAATAAAAACATCCAATAAGTCTACAGATTTCAAAAATTCAATCCATGGAAAATTTTGCTAGAATCCGACATGAATTCAAATATAAAAATATTTTAAACATGAAATATGATTGAAGAAATTAAAAATTTTCAAGTAAAATAAATTTGACTTGAGTTTAAATTTCCTTTTCACTGGGGAACATTATTGATTAAAGTGTAATACAAATTTAATTCAAAGCATTGGCATTGGATACAAGTCTTGAAATACATTTGGTTTCAACTTGAATTCCAGCAAAGGGTAAGGACTTTTTACTATTCATGATGGCATATTTTGTTAAGATCTATTTTTTTACAAAAATGCAGTCGCTACGTGGTCAAATTGACAATTTGTCAATATAGTATAATTAATATTATTATTTTTAAGTTTTAAAAATTTTAAAATCAAAAAATTTGTAATTATCCAGAATAAGACATAACTGTCCATTTGTATATTATATTTTAACAAATTTGCGAAGTTTCACGAATTTCAATTTTAAGCCATTTCGAAATGTTTGATGTATCCTTGAGTTTTTTAGACATGCAGCTCACAATTTTTAAAATAATTGAATGAAATTTGGTGTCTATATTTTTTTGAAACAAGTGACTACTGAAATTAGTTATCATCGGTCCATTATTTCACCCAGATCCCATACAAAAATTTTCACGGAAAAGAGATTTAACGGTTATAAATGTCATATATATAGTGGGATTTTGATAAATTTACTTTACCAAATTTCATAGGAATTGGTTCACATTTGACCATAGCACCCACATATAGCACTTCCCGAAATTTAGCTAAACTAGCTTTTATTTATAATATAATGTAGATTTAGGAGTATGGAAAAGGTAGAAAAAATTATAGTTTTCCCAAATTTATAATTTCCTAATATGTTGAATAAACTTCAGAATAGTATAATTTTTGCACGTATTTATACCTATTTTTAATTATTGAGTAACAAAATAATATTTATAAATTTCATATCTATCAAATTAAAAAAAAAAATAAAATAAAAAAAATTTATATTCATTGATATTGTTCGGTAGGTTATAATATTAAAACATATTTTAAAATCTAGAGAAAATTATCTTTTCAATAATACCAATCACTTATGTTAAAATACCGGGGTTTATTTAATGCCACGTTTGGTACAACTTTGCCCCTATGTGCGCTGTTGCCGAATGCTATTTAGTTTTGTTATGTTATGTTATGTTATGTTATATTATGTTATTGGGCGCTTGATTATTTGTTATATCAAAAGATAGTTTAACAAAATTAAGACATCATATAAGTTGATATATATAGCATAGAATATACTATACAGCATCATGAGGTCTGTGGAGAAAGCGTGGTGGTTTAAAATACTATACACAGACATCGGTACAGAACGGGTGATAAGTATTTAACTTAAATTTTTTTTCGAAAAGTGAAAGTGGGTATATTAAAATTGATTACAAATTTAAGTTATTAAGAAAACTTTTGTACATTACATTTCTGCGGCAGTAAAGAAAAAGTACATAACTCAAGATATGCAAAATCATGTTTTTACATTTTTTAATTCCCTATATCCAACTTAATACTGCGTCAGTTTTATGCAAAAATCTAATAAGTATTTCAGGGTGAAATTAAAGTTTTCTATAGAAAGCAAAATTATAAATTGCTCTCTTTAGTTTAAAAAAACTACTTCTGTAGTTGCTCCAGATTTTATTTTCATCTATAGTTTTTTTATACTCTACATCACCATGGTTGGGGTATTATGTGTTTGTGCTGATGTTTGTAACGCACAGAAAAAATCATCTAACACCCACCTTAAAGAATACCAATAGACTCAGAATCACTTTCGAAGTCGATCTAACGATGACACAATGACGAAGCCTATTGAAATTGGTTATGATCGGTCCTTTATTTCACCTAGCCCCCACACAAATGTCCTCCCATAATAGTTGTTTAACGATCATAAATGTCTTAAATATAGCAACATTTTAATGAAATTCGGTGTAAAGAAGTTTTGTATAAGTGTGATAAATTTCATGAAGATCGGCCCATAATTGACCATAGCTCCCATATAAAACCCTCTTCCGAAAAACACTTTAGAGAGTTACCCTAAAGTGTATAAATTCATATAAATATTAGTATTAACGTAATATTCTGTATTCGCATATTTTATTTTACACTTAGTAAAAGTATAGGTCCACAATTGTCCACATGTCTAATATAAGACCCTCCACGAATTTTACACAATGGTGTGGGGTATCTATCATGTGGTCGGTATTGATCGACTACATTTTTTAATTGTTTTTTTTATATATATATTTCGTAGTAGATACCAGAAGATATCCTCCTGTAGTAATACAATAAAATTGTTGGTGTCACAAACTTATAACAATTATTATAAGATTTGCCTTATCAAAAGTTACAATTTTATTTTTATAAACTTTTTGCTATTATTTGTATTATTCTAATTTGTTTTCCGACTTTTCTAAACTTTTGCTAAAAAATTGATAAAGAAATTTTGTTCTAAATATGTTGGGTTCTTATTTGATTTACATATGTATGTATGTATGTATGTATATTAAAGTGCCTTGGTTTATATGGAGACAAAAAATATTGAAAATGTACCCCCCTAAAATTAAAGATTGATATGTTTTAAACTAATCCGCAAAATATTTGGGTTTAATTATTTCATTCACGTGATCTGTGCCACTTTTTAAATACCTTCAAAAATATGGTTTTCGATCAACAGTGTACATAATTCTTAACTTTTTGTCAAAAAAAATAAAAAAAAAAAAAAATACAACATATGATAGACAAATAACGTTTAATACACAATGAATAAAAATTATTGAAATAACTTTTTATTCTCGAGAAATTAAACTTTTATTAAAATTTTATTAAAATTTGAATACTTTGGATATTTTCCATCGTAATTTATATTTTAGGGCATCATTAGAAAGGTCTCATCCAATACTATTGATATATATATATTCATTTAACCCTTTAGTTGCACAAGTAATATTTCAAGATTTCCGGTCCATAATTGGTTAAGTTAATCGTTGTGTTAAATAAATGTCACCAAAAGCATACATTTATAAGAAAAACTGTAAATTCGTGTAAAATAGTGACTAAATTTCAAAAATCTCTTTAATTCGATTATTATCGCGGTTTTAAAGGAACTTATTATATTTTTCATAAATTCATTGACATTTAACTATAATAAATACTTCCATGTGAGTTATTTGTAAAAATTGCTAATTTAACCTTTTGGAAACTAAATGCATAAAACTGACCATCTTGGTGTTAAAGGGTTAATTATGTATAATATTCAATAGTATCAGGATAGACCGTTCCAATGGTATATTAAAACCCAATACATGTTGAAAAATGTCCGAAATATATAAAATTATGTGTTTGAATGAAGAAAAAAAAAAATGTTAGCAAGATCTTAATATTTCGCGACTGAAAAGAGACATAACAATTATTTAAATGAATATTTCAGGCATTAATATGCCTCTATTACAATTTGAAGTTAATTTTTTTAACGAAAATTGTGATAATGATATTGAAAGACGTAAATTTAAACATTATGATGTAATATTTTGGGAATCATATAAGAACAGACCAATCTTCACTTCTATAGGGGTACATTTGCAACTTTTTTCGTGAGGCCCTTTAATGTATATGCACTTATTGCTTTTTACTTATAGTTCCATTTTGTTAATAAAATAATTATCACTACTCTTCTGTTAATCTATAGACATGATGTTTCGCGTGTTGCTTATTCTCATTACTGATAAGGATCGGATCATTATTTCGATTAGTTATTTTTTAATTTTTGCTTAAGTAATGCTAAACAAATAGGGAAAGTTTATTAATAATATTGTTAACTATGAAAGAGAAAAAATAAAATGAACCCGGACTTAAATTGTACAAACCTCACGCCATGTTAAAAATGCACAAAAAATCTCTTGAGAGATTAGACATTAAAGTGTGCTTTATTTATTGTAGGCGAATTTTACCGATTTGTAAGGTGAAAGTGAATATCAGAAATTTAAAATAATTAACTCACAAAGAGAAATAAAAAATAATAAAAATAGTTTTAACTTTTTAAGTTTAAGTTTACTAATCCTTAACCAAACGTTAAAACAATTGTAACGACAGTTTTCATACAAAAGTTCTTTTCAATTAATTTAATTAAAAATTTCTCATTTTGTAAGACTTCGAAAGCTAACTGAAATTTTTGTTGAATTATTAAATTATTTTCAATGGAAACCCTCATTTTTAAATTAACCTTTATATAAAAACTAGCTGAATGGTTAGGTTAAAAAAAAAAAAAAAAAAAAAAAAAAAAATGAAGGAAAGGTATTTTCAAATATTTATATTTCCCGCAATGTTTTTTCTATTAAAACTCACTATTATTGAAAAGTTAAGAAAAAGTTTAAGTGCAAAAAACTGCAATATTTTCATCAATACGCAATTAATTTCTGTTTTAATTTATATCGTATAGTTTCTTCCATCTTAGAATTAATCTATATTTAAAATTTCACTAAAATCGGTTTAGACGTGATTGTGTCATAAACAAACAAATATGGATTTATTATAATTATAATATATAAAGATATATTCTCCAAATCTAAATCAAAATCTAAATCAATATACATACGTATATGCTTTCTAATCCTTTTCGTAAACTTTTGTGAAATTATGTTTTTTTCCATTTTCCAATTTTATTCATCTCTATTTAAATTTCACATGTGAATTCAAAATGAAGTTGATTTAAGAAAAGTATTTGAAAAATTTTTAATTTAATTCAGTTTTTAATGTAAAATTATTGTTATATTATCTTTTTAAAGGATTTGACTTTTTATTATTAGCAGAAATTTTTTCAATGAACAAATAGGTTTTATTCTTTGAAATTTCTGATTTAAACGTAAAAAACCCCCAATGAAATAGTAAAAACTTATATTTATATAAAATTGTTCTGGGTATCATATAGGGAGATCAAACTGGTTTTATTCGATCGGTTTTAACCGGTTTTCTTGAAAAAATTGCGTTTTTTTTAATGTTAACTTTTCGAATATAGAAGAAACCGTTTTTTTGCGTCGAATACTTCTTGTTATCTTTAGAATTTTCTTAAAAAATTAATTTATTTTAACAATTTTCTTTAAGTTTATAAATTCATTATAATAGTTTTTAAATTAGAAACATTTTTGCTAAAATTTCGTAGTAAGACATGTAGTAAGACATGTAACTTAAACAAAATCAAATATCTTTTTATTAAATCCATAAAATAATTATTTAAAATAAAAAAAAAAAAACATGAAATTCGTCCTTGTACCGAAATATGCATTTGAACTAAATTTCATTAAAGACTTTAGAGTTAAAATCGGTACGTTGTCCGAACACCGTTTAAGCGAGAAAAGGA
Source organism: Protocalliphora azurea (assembly GCA_932274085.1). Classification (NCBI taxonomy): domain Eukaryota; kingdom Metazoa; phylum Arthropoda; class Insecta; order Diptera; family Calliphoridae; genus Protocalliphora; species Protocalliphora azurea. The sequence continues at coordinate 127,949,682 of OW026519.1, forward strand.
ATAGATACTTTTACATTGGAATCCGAAGAGTTTTATAATATCTGAACCACCCATGGTGTATTAGAATCAGAATAAGTTTTTTATTTTATTTTTTATATATTCTGGAACCCAGCAAAAAAGGAACTGAAAAAGTCATGACTTTTACATTGTGTTATCATGAAAGGAAGTACTTAGTTCTAAAAGTGCTGAAGTTCTTTTTTTAATTCATGGTTGTCATTGGTAGGATGTTCTTCTTCTTTTGCTTCTTGTTCATAGCTTTTAAAAACTTTTTAATAAAAATTCTGTGTTAACCTTTTTAAAATATAATAAAAATACTTTAAAATTTGTGAAATTTTAATTATCTTAGAAATTACTAACCTTTCTTCAATCTAAAAATACATTTATTTTAATTTTTTTGGAAGTAATTATTACTAACTTGCAAAGAAGTTGAAAATATGCACTTAGTTACTTAGTTCAACTTTTGAAGTCGTTAAAATGTTCTTTTTTGGAAGCACTTGGGCGTTTTTTATTGGTCGTTATTTGTAAATTTTAAATATTTGTTTTGGTCGAACATTTTGACTAAAGTGCCACACGATTATATATAATTTTCAGAAAAAAAACCGGTTAACTCTTTTTTTTAATTTAGAAATTTGTAGGCGACTTTTTTCAAATGTCGAATATTCAAACTATTCGAAAACCGGTTTTTGCAAAACCCCGAGTAATCGATCTCCCTAGTATCATCTAAACAATGAAAAATATATTTTGAAACTGATAAGATATGTAAAACAAAAATATACATACCCTAGAGGAAAGAAAACCGGTTCAATACTAGTCACGTGGCAGGTTCTCAGGGCTAGTGACCGGTTCCAGTTCCGAAACTTTATATGGGAGAAACCTTCCACTTTTACATAGGGTTGTCATTGGAGGTGGCTAATTAGTACCTTGAGACAGGTAATAGGACAGGTCACAGGACTGGTCCAAGAGGACATGTTCAGAGTCGATTAATATAACAAAAATTTTATAAAAATTGTTTGCTATTCAATTTTTTCTTTATTATTAATTACTAGTTTTTTTTTTTTTTTTACTAAATTTATTTTGATTTTATAATTTTTCGTTAATGTCTATGTCTACGGCGGCACCCCGACTCGAACCCACGTTCTTCTAATGTATCAGCCACAGATTATTACTGAGCGCTTGACAAGCATGTTAGGAAATGACTTTCAACTGATATTTAGTGAGTAAGGTGGTGTCAATTGGTTCCAACTAGAACTGTTATAACGAGTAAGGTGTTATTTGGTACTCCATTATTCTAATTGCCACCAATTTCCCGCAGGGTATAAAAATAATGATGTAGAGCCCATAGAATACAACTAAAAGTTTATTTGAGAGATAAAAAAAATAATTCAGTTGAAAAAAATGAGTAAATTTTTTCAAAATTTAGTTTGAACTGCTTCTCACAAAAACTTCTAGTTGTATTCTATGGTAGAGTCACTATCTTATTTTGTGGCCATGATAACCATCTGACGTTTAAACCAACACAAATTTTATTCTATTAAATCGTACTACAAATTAAAAAAAATCCGAGTTTTTCGTTTACCTTTTTATTCAGTTCGTTGAGAAAATTATTAAAAATAATAAAAATTTTATATGTCCGATCTTGACAAATTTTCTTACTTTTGGTGCAGATTTTTTTCTAAGATTAGTGATATATACATTTTAGCTAAGCAGCTTTTAGTTTAAGAGATACAAAAATTCAAAGTTTCGTTTATATATCTGTTATTCGTAGACCGATCGAAATAAGATATATATCATTTGATAGTACTTTCAAATTCCTATTAAATTATATTTGGACAAAACAATTTATTAATCCATTAGTAATATCTAATTATCTAGTAATATCTAATAGCTTGTTATTTTTTTCTGAGTTTGTTCATAAAAGTATTGTTATCCCGGAAATATAACGATATAAAGGTAGTATTCAAGTTATCATATTTTATAGAGAAAGTTTCATGCCATAGATTAATAAGTAGATATTTATGTGAAAGACAAAAACTAATTCAAAATTTTATTTATAATTTAGTTGTTTTCTGTGTTTTTTCATTGAATAAAAATGATATTTTTAGTTGAATTTCTAAATATTCTATAACTACTATGATACTAGGTACATTAGCAAAACCGCAGATGTGCGGTTTCGAGTCCCAACAGTACCATATATGCAACAAAAATGGTTATCTACACATGTGGTTATTACACATAATAAAAACATTACTATAATAGTTTTACTTTTTTATTTTTGTGGCAACGATTTTTTCTTTATTAACACAAGAAAAAATATCAAATAATTGGCCTGAAAGGTCAAAAAAATTTTATTGTGAGAGCGAAGTGGAACTATACATCCTTATATTTATATCATAAGTTAAATTAAACTAGTTTATTGAACTTGTCAATTTGATCACAATTTCTATCTATAAAGATTGTAATATAAATAACGGTTCAATAGAGAGGAAGAGTATGAAATAGATGTTGCACAAGCTATATATGTATAATTGTTGACAAATTAAGGAGAATTTTTGAACAGTTATACTCATTTAAACAAATTTTCGGGTTATCAATCATTTTACTGTTAGTTATTATTTTCAAAATGTATAAAATCCGTACAAATTTTGTTAATTAATTTGTTAATACATACACAAATTTATCAATTGAAAAAGTTTTTTAGAATCAAAATATTTAAATGATCATGACAATTTTGTGTGTGTGTGTGTGTATTATGTACATTTATAATGGTGCTTTTATGTACATACATACATATGTATATTTTCAAATTAAATTTACCCCATTTTGATAAGGAAAACTTATATGTATACATATTTATATACATTAGGAGTATAACCTTTTGCAATTTTTGGGAATATCAAAATTCACAGGGCATAGCGTTATAGGGCCTGAAAAAATATTAAGAAACGCGATATTACAATTTCGCGATCGTTTAAGAAGTTTCCGCTCAAAAGCTTTAAGTTTAAGATTTTTTAAATTTGTTCTTATAATGCATTTTTATTTTTATATTGTCTTACTACTGGCATTGTCTTCAATAAAATAATTTTTTTATAAAAAGCGATAACATCGCATATTTTTATGCAAAATTCATTACTTTTGTTTTTATAACTCTTAAACTTTTTTTTGGTTAAATATAATGGTAAATGAACGTTTTAGTCAGCATTAATATTAAAATTCATTTTAAATTAATTTTGCGTTATATTTGGCGATTAAAAATAGGGGTTTTTTAATAAATCTTCTTAATTAAACAAAAGCTAAAAACTTTGTTTAGTATAGTGTCAATTTTTATTACCATTATGAAAAATATAAACTTTTTTAATATTGAAAAAAGTAACACCGTATAACAAAAATCAACAATTTTTCTCACACATGATAAATTCCATATACATGTGAAAATATGCATTTAATATAGTATAACTGCGTTTTCGGTTTTTCATTACGTGTTCATTTTTCCTTTTTAAAGTTGCTTAAGTGTTGAAGCATGTGTGAGGTTAATTTTTTTATTTTGCTTCTTTCCGATTGCTATAATAAAATAATCCGAATAAAAGTTACAAAAAATATAAAAGCTTCCTATAAATAATGTCCAAAATAATATATGTTAAAGATGCAAATATCCAATCTCAAGTACCAAAATTTTGTTGTTTTAACTTCATTTCTTTAGTCCATACATCGATTTGAAATTATTCCTAAGAACAAAAGTACAAGTTTAATTTTCAGTTTAGTGAGACTTCAAGCATATTAAACCAATATAGCCATTTTAGAGGGCATTGTATTTAAATTTTAACTAATTCTTACCTTAAGTGTATTATGAAAACATTATTTAGAAGACTTTAAAATATATTTGAAAGTTTAAGCTACGATAAGTTGAATATTTCTATTTATTTAAATTTTAATTTATTACATGTATTTTTAATCTGTGAAAAGATATTATATTTAATATTATTTTATGAGCGATTAATAAGAAAAAATAGCTGTAGTAAGTCAAGTGCGACCATATAATACCCTACACCATTAGGTACCCGAGTTAAAGTGATTTAAATTTATAAAATATATAAAACTTATTTATGTTAAATTTATATAAAATTTACGCGCTTAAATGTAATTTTCTGGAGTAGATCTTATATGGAAACTATGTTACAGTATGAACGGATCCTCTAGAAATTTGGTAATGTGATTTATAATCATATAAATTTAAACAAATTATTTATGTCATTTATGTGTGACATTTTGGAATTGGTGTTATATGGGAGATATGGTCAATTAGAGGCCGGTCTTTGTAAAATTTGACAACATAACAATATAATTAAATACAAAATAATCATGCGAAATTTTGTTTTGATATTTTTATGGTATTTATATGTTGAAATATATATATATATGTTGAAATAATTTTTGGGAAGGGGTCTTATATGATAATTCTGATCAATTATGCACCCAACCTCTTGAAATTTTATAGTATGTCTAATGCCGATAAAAAATTCTATCTGCCCCGAATTTCATATATGCGTATAATCAAGACAATTATGATCACTAAAGCATATTTTTTGGGAAAATATTTTTAGGGAGGCCAATAATGGACCGATTACAACCATTTTCCATAAGCTTCGACTTTAAGCACAAAAAGCGACTGTGCCAATTATTATTAAATAATATTTAATATTTGAAAAGAAAATTTACATAAACACTGACGGGACATTTTTTTAAATTTTATAAAATTGTAACTTTTGAAGTTAAAAGATCAAAATGTGGGATTCAGAAATTCCGTTATGATGTTTTTAAAATTAATATAATTTTAGAATATGTTAGAAAATCTCATTATAATGGTCCGAAATTTTAAAGCAAAAAATTATATTGGAATTTTAGAATTATGTTGTTAATTAATGAATTCACATATTTGATATCCATGTCGACATTGTTGACCAACTAACACAATTTAAAATAATTTATAAATAAATTATTAATTTTGAATTTTTTTTTCCTTTTAAAAGGATATTCGAACTCGAAATGAAAAACTGAATATGTAGTCCTGTCTTAAAAAAAATCTCAAAGAGTTTTTCATCAAAATAACTTTTGAAAACGGTTTTTAGTATCAGTATCAGGGATATGATATGGTCCCTGTTTTTTTTTGTTTTTTTTTTTTTTTTTTTTTTTGTAAAAAAAGTCATACCTTAATGTACATATATTTATGTATATCCACATCATTTCCTAAATCTTAAACGAAATGAAATTCTAGTGTATTTTCTTAATATTCTAAAAATAATTAGTACTGTTTTAAGCAGGGATGAAAAATTAAATATTTTTCGATATTAAGCAATTTTTAAATGGTACTAAAATTCAGAGTACTAAAATTGAATTTCTTTTATATGTATTTATTTTGTATATTTTTTAAATTCAAAGGATGTAATTTGTATATCCAAAATGAATGATTATATATTATACTAAATCATTTAATAATTTCATTCAGGGCGAATATTATAATAGAATTTGAAGATCTTTAAAAATATAGTAAAGTTCTTGAAACAAAATTAAAGAGGAAGAAATCTTCAAATATCAATTCCTTAAAAACAACTACTTTAGCTTTAGTTTCGTTAAAATATTGCCTAATGTCTTTGAAATTTTTAGAAGTAATTATTATAGAGTGATTCTCGTTTACAGCTTTGAAAAAAAAACTAGTTACCTTAAGCATAAATTACATCACAAATAATTTCTATAATTTAGCATATTTGACCTATAAACTTATATAAATTGTCTTAATTAATCAATTCAATTTTCCATCCCTGGTTTTAAGCAATAAACAAATTTTGAAAGAGTAACAAATTGATAAGAACCGGATTAAAATTCCCACCAAGTTGAACTTATAAGCAAGAGATCAAATTAATAAGCGCGCCACTATAACAACTTGTAAATACTCGTTTTACTTTTAAAACCTTTTAGTATAAAAAAGAGTAATATAAAAAAAAACTGATGCACAGTGGAATCGATCGAAAAATACATGTGGAACTTATAAAAAAATTTTAGCATATAATATGATATAGTTTATCAGATTTTGTCTGTACTTCTATAAATTATAAATATAATTCGATTTTTAAAATATTTGACTTTCTAAATTCTTTTGACCAACATAAAAAAGTTTGAAAATTACTTGAAAAAAAAATTTGATTACAAATCGATCTCAATTTGTCCGGATTTAATATGAGTGGTAGTACATTTTTTATTTTTTATTATTTTTTTCATATATATTAATTTTTTTCTGTTGGATTTAATATCTTTTTCGAGTTCGTACTACTTTTTAAGAATGATACTGGTTATATATATATATATATATATATATATATATATATATATATATATATATATATATATATATATGGGCCATTATCAAAAATGTTAGATTTTAGGCCTTTATACAAATTTTTTTTAAATTTTTTTGTATAATTGTAAGGTGAATCGAATGCACGAAGAATCAGTTCGCGTTAATCATTTCGTGCACGGGACACGAAAGTTATATAAACATTTTTACAAACTAGAATTTTATGTATAAATCTGTAAAAATAACATGTAATATCAAAACCTACTGAGTTATTTAAATAAAATTTATTATATTCACAGTGTTTAATGGTTTCAGTGTGGCACATTTTACGATTTCCTAGCAAAATTTAAAAATTTCATGAAATTTTCATAAAAGAATCACAATATTAAATAGCATTTCTTGAAATGCTATGATTCTCTTTTAATCCAAGTGATTTTTTTTTTTTGGTCCATAAAATTTTTGTCTTTCGAAATTTTTTGATGCGCGTTTACATTTCCATTACAAACTCCAACTATTTATTCAAATTATGGTCATGCGATGTGTCTTAGCAAAATCTGTTTTTATAAAAGTTTCACGTTTTCAATTATCAACTTAAATTTATGTTCTGGATCAATTATATTTATCGCTGTTCCTATATTTATATATGTAAGATTTCTACAAATTGCAATTTGCTATATAAAAATATGAAAACAAGAAGTGCAATTTTTGCGTAATTTTGAAAAAAATCCATAATATTTGTGAATGTGCCTAGCGAAAAACTGACATTTTTATAAATTTTCGCTCATGTTTTCCAAACTTTGGTACTATCTACTGCGTTAACTATTTCGGGTACATCAACGAGATATAGCACAAAATATGCACAATTGCAACAAGTATCAATCCCTATTTCAAAATTTGTATTTCGTTAAGGGGCGTAAAAAACAAAAAAAAAAAAAAAAAAAAAAAACATAAGTTTCTAAATATTGGAAACTATTAGTATTATGACATTTGTTTATATTATTCAAGTTGGAAAATCAAGAAACCTTGTTAACTGTTAATTTAAAATATAAATGAACCGGATCATATGCATCTTTACTGAAAAATGGGAAGTTATAATTTCGTATAATTTCATTTCTATTATTTTTTCCATTACTGTATATACAGAAGTAGTAATTGGAATTTAATTTTTTTAAATATTTGCAATTAATTTTTGAAAATTGGTACTATTTTAAAATAGAGCATTTTTACGAATGTAGAAACTTTTTTTGAAATTGGTATATTTTTGAAAATTTGTAATTTTTTTTAAATCGTATTACATATTTGATTTATTTTTATTTTATTTTGTTTTCTGAATTTGGTACTTTCTTGACAGTTCTGAGGTCAATTTCAAAATTAGTACTTTTTTGTAGAATTGGCAGTTGTAACACTTTTCTAAATAGTTTTAATTTTTAACAAAGCAGCTGCAAAAAGAAATTCCTAAAAATATTTAAACTTTAAAAATTAAAATTAAATCCATTATAAAAATCGTTAAAATACATGCAGTATTGTCGCCGGTGCGCTGGGTAATTTTTTGAATTTTTTTTTTACTATCTCTATCTCTTTTTTACTATCTCTATATAAAGATACAAATTAATTTTATATAAATAAATTTATAAAACAACGTGCTAATCGGTTAAATATATTTGAAATTAAAAATTCCGTTAAGTATCGAGTATCCAAAAGTAGTAGAATTTGGCAGCACTAATCCTTATTAGTCATACGTTTACCCACCAAAGCGTTTTCAATTACCTCAACGGGTTTCGAAGTTACAAAAAATCCTATGTGTATATTTCCTTATAAAACTCTTATTGTTTTTTGCTACATATAAGACTTTTTGAAGAACAAAAAAAAAAATGTCCTTAAACAAAAAAGCCTATGTGTACATTTTTTTAAATTTCTTTTGCCATTCGCGGACGCGAAAGATCATAGATCAAAGAATATTGAAAAAGACAATCTCACTTATTCAGCTGATTACTTGTTTTCGTAGTTATAACTATCAAACTAAATATAAGCACACATAAAAAACATTAATGAATTCACATATTGTTGTTTTTATACAACTGCCACCACTTGTTTTATTTTGCCATGATATAGATTTTTTTCAAACCATAAAATTAATAAATATCCTAACAAAAAATACGAAATTAAAAAAAAAACAAGTAAGAAAGATATAGTCGGTCAAGCGCGACCATATGACCTACACCATTGTGTATGGACAGCGTTGTCAACTTTCAATGTTAAAAAAGCATTGAAACTATGTAAAAAACGCGTAATTTTTCCAAAAATAATAATAATAATAATAATAATAATAATAACAAAACACCGAAATATTTTCTTTATTATATTTTTCAACATTGAATTGGATAAGTTCTATAAATTAAAATTTTATGTATATTTTATTCATTTTAAAACAGATTTTTTTTATAGTCCAAAGCCAAATTTAAGTACAAACTGGGTAGAAACTTTTAAAAATCATAAAATATTGTCTTCAGAAATTAATATTCTTAAAATAAATGTGATCAATGACCACGATAATCGCAGCAATAGCTTTTCATTTTGAAGCAATAAAAAATAACGCAGCATTAAGTAATCTTACTAAAATCTCTGGTGAAATTTTTATTTCCGGAAAGCATGAATGAATGAAATGAATAAAATAAGATAGCACAAATTAGGGAATTCATTTAAAACTAATTAAATATTAAAATATATGTAATCTTGTTCCAAGGCTTTTGTTGAAACATCTTAGATGTTTTATGCATAATACGAGTAGTTTTAGATAGTAAAAATCATTTATTTACTATTAAAATTTTGAAATTTTTGCCCTAATTGTGTGTGTCGATTTTTGTCGTTTTCTGACTAAAATGCTATGGAGTGTTTGTTTTTATATCATATATATATCACTATGCGACTGTTTGGGTTTTTGTCTGTGGTTATGAAAATTTATTGTTATTTGACTCAAATTTTGTTATTTTTTACGTCAATAGTTGTCGATTCAAGTGTCAAAACCGCCGAATAGAAAATTAAATGCAATGATTTGCTATGCAAAGTGTAATTATTATTTTTAAAATTGTTTAGGAGCATGCTAAAAGGCCTTCAATAAACTAATGAATAATTTTCAGTGTGGTGGTCAACTCAGATAAAACAGACTTTCAAAAAAAAAAAAAAAAAAAAACTTTAAAATGGAATCTGAAAATGTGTCTTGTTTTGCAAAAAGGTTGTCTGCGGATTTTTGTTTAGTGAACCGGGCGAACGGGATTTTTTTCTAGATATATCGAATATTCATTATTGTATGTTGAAATGATTTTTATTAATTTGTGAAAAATGTACATGCACAAAGCAGAATATAATAAGAAATATTTATTTTTCAAACTTCCATTCCATTATACCTAGAGAAGAAAAGTTTTTCGCTCATGTGAAAGATTTCTATCGAAAAAATTTTGCCATGAGAAGTAGGTATTCAAAATTTATTCATTAGCGGCAATTTTTTTTTGTAGCTATTCAGGACAAACAATTACAATAATATAATAGGAATATGAAAAATCTTCAAAATAATCCATAATTTTTTTATATTAATATTTATACCTATGAATTGTTTTAGCTTTGCTTTTCTTTTTCATTGTCATTTTTTCGTATTCAGCATTTTCATATAAAAACGTAGAATTATGAAAAAAAAATCTACTAAAAAAATATATATGTATGTATATATAAATTTATTTATTTTTTTTTTTTTTTTTTTTTTTTGTAGAATTTTTTACTAATATTGGCAACATCCATTTTGAAAGCAACGTATATCGTAGACCTAAACTACGTAACTGAAACGAAAAAATTATATCGACTTAGGGAATACCATTTGTGACGGAACGTAAAATCGAGATAGAGAATACGGGCATTGGCATCACTGAAAACTTTTAAAAAGCACTGAAAAAAGCACCAAACACTGACTCAATATTTTCCCGCGTCCAAATTATGCTAAAAAACCCACTCAGTGCTAAAAGCACTGTGTTAGCAACGCTGTAAATGTTTTAATATTAGACTGTGACCAATTGTCGATTGATAATTTTATTAAGTGTAAACCAAAGTATACGAATAGAGAATATTACTTTGATACTAATATTTGAATGAATTTATGCAGCGTGACTCCCGAAACTGGGTTTATATGAGAGTTATGCTAAATTATGGACCGATTCTCATAAAATTTGCCGCTGGGATTTCTACTTATATAGAACTTTATTTGCGTCGAATATTAACTTGATACTGACATTTGCATGGGATTTATGCCCGTTAAAGTGATTTTCGGAAGAAGGTTTTATATGAAAGCTATGTTCAATTATGGACCGATCTTCATGAAAGTTGGCACAGAGACTGATACTTATGCAAAACTTCTTCACCGAATTTCATTAAAATATTGTTAAACCCCTATTCTCAAAGGACATTTGTATGAGGGCTAGGTGAAATAATGGACCGATCATAACCCCAATTTCAATAGACTTCGCCCTTGTGCCAAAATAATTCTTTGTGACAAATTTCATCAAGATATCTTTAATATTGGGAACTTTACTCTATTCACAAGGTTTACTTACATTGGCAGACAACCAGCCAGCCGACCAGACGAACTGACATCGTTAAATCAATTCAGAAAGTGATTCCGAGTTGAACGGTATACTTTAAGGTGGAGGTCAGAAGTTTTTTTCTGTGCGTTACAAACATTAGAACAAACGCATAATGCCCCAACAACCTGTGGTGGTGTACAAAATAAAACGGGTTTTTTGTTCTCCTGAAAAGTTGTACAAAAAAGAAACACAGGACTATAGTATTTGCAAAAAAACAAAAATAAATAAATTAATCGATGAACTTCACTAACTGGTTTTCAAATACAACAATGGCTTAAACCGGTTAACATATCTCTACTTTTAACAAAATAAAAATCTTCCCAATAGTTGACGAAAACCTACTACTACCAGTTTTCATTTTCAATGTCATCACCTGCAAACATTCATGATCATTATAGTAAACTTGATTCATTAGGTATAACCAAATTAGTTTATTGCGTACAATGAAGCAAACTACAACTACCTTTAAGACTTGTTTCGCATTATTGGCTTTTCATTTCTGTTTACTGCAATTAAGTCATGCAGAAAACTTATCTAATGCCGATAATAAAATAAAAATTGCTTACTATGAGGAAGTTAAGGATCTACCAAATCACCCAGAAAAACTTTTAATCGATGTACGCACACCCAAGGAACTTGAACAATTTGGAAAAATACCAACAAGTATTAATATTCCATTGGCCGTAGTGGAACAAGAATTATCGGACAATGTGAAGGCAGAAGACTTTAAACAAAAATATGGCCGTGATAAGCCAGCAAAAGATATGCAAATAATTTTTAGCTGTAGATCCGGCAGAAGAGCTCAACAAGCTGCAGAAATTGCTGTAAAATTGGGCTACACAAATGTTAAGAACTACAAAGGTTCCTGGCTTGATTGGGCTGAACATGAAGGTTTACCCAAGGAATAAAATTAATATATGACACATATCTTTTTAAAGGGATATGGAATAAAATATGTCTGATATATGTATCTACTATATGTACTTATTTTATGATTTTCTTTTCACGAATAAAGTTTTTGCAAGAACTTGGTTCTATTTCATTATTTAGTTTTTTTTTTCATGATGCAATGGCAGTATAAAAACAGATGATAATTTTTTGCCGTCGTCCATTTTTATTAGATTGCTGTCAAAGCTTGTTTACATTAGTGTTTTGTTTATAAAAAAAAAAAAAAACAGCATCGGGATTGTTTTTGATTGGTGTATATTTCTTTTCATTTAATTTGTTAAAAAATATAAAAAATTAAGATGAAAATCGTGTGTGGAAACTTAAATACATATTTCTTGCGCTATTGATTACCCCAGGTCTACAACTGACATTAACGCTGTTATAATATGACAGAGGAGAGTGAACATTTTGTTTATATTATGTTAAATCTTAAATAAGGGGTACACGTATTCTAATAAATCCTATAAGATATTATTATTTTCAATTAGTTACAGAAATTCGAACTTTTTAGCACAATTTTTATAAAAATGTTTTTTTATTAATATAAAACAACTATTGAGAGGAAACAATTTTACAAGAAACGTTGTTTTTTTTAGTAATTTCACAATACACAAGCAAACTTTCGTATATGTATATTTTTTTTTGACAGCTCATCTTATAAGATAGTTGCGTAGAGAAATCCCATCACAACAGTTTCGTAATACATCTTATAATACTAATATTTGAACTTACATGTGAGATAATTCTCTCAGAGAGCGAATTTGACACTCTGACAGAAAAATCTTACATATTCTATTACGTGTAGATAGGATGTTGAGTAAACAAATAAAAAATAAACTAATTTCAACTTCTTCACAATTATGCCAACTTAGGAAATTTATTAAATGAAAAATTTTAATTTTTTGGAGTTTTTCGCAACGAGTACATTAATTTTGCTATATTATAAATATTTTTCAATTAATTTACGTTTTTCTCTTAATTTTTAAAATGTAGTCTTGTGTCTTGAAATTGTTCTAACAAAGAGCAGCATAAAAATGGCTGTTGATTCCTTTTTGCATTTGTTGTAGCTTTGCTGTTACCAGTTATTATTTGCATTTCTTCTTGTTTTTTTTTTTTTGAGTTTTTAGTTAATTAAAATAATCTTATAATAGAGTGGAACTTTTTTTAAAAAAAAAGTTATAACGTCAGATAGTGTTGATTAAATGGTATATTCTTCGTTAATAAATTTCTGAAGCTTAATTAATTACAATTAATCAAATTTAAATATTATTATTATTGCAAGTTTTAATATGAACGAAAAAAAAAATAATAATAATAAATAAACATGCCCTTGAAAAAGAACAATTTAAATGTGAAAAAAGATATAAAATATATATAAAAAATTAAGACATTAAGACATATTTGTTAAATGAATAATTCTGAGGCAACAATAATAAAAAACATACTTAATTTTAGATATGTAAAAATATTTAATTTTTCCATTTTTTTTTTTTTTTTTTTGTATATATATCAATCATTAGAAATCTAATCTAAGTATTTTAGAAGATATTTACATTAAAAATAAAAAAAATAAAGTGTTGAATTACAAATTTCCCAATAAGCATTTCAAATTTCAAGTACAAGCTGTGAAAATAGGCTTGAACTTAATTTACTTTCGAATTTAAAACTATGTTTTTTTTTCAGTAATTCTATTTTACAAATGCTTTCATAATTTAAAACTGAGCTGGATGTTTTTAATTACTAATTTTAAAACTAAAATTTTGCATGCATAAATGACAATTTCGAACAAATATTTTCTTTAATATAATGTATTTCCTACAAGCAAAATAATACGAAAGTGATTTGAATTCGTATTGCTTAGAAGAATAATTTTATTGTCGCAATAATCATATTCGTATTGCGGAAGTTTACCCAATCGGGAGAGATTATGCGTTACAGGCGATACTTCTAACCAATAAGAAATCAATACGCCTGGAAGAAAAATAGGAAATATTGCTAGATAATCATCTCGGTGAAAAAAAGAAAATACCGCCAGATAATCTTTTGGATGATGTAATAAATATAAAGAAATCTTTTACATCTTGTAAAGCATGCATGCACATAAATCTTAACATCATAAAGCACGAAAACTGAAATGCTCATATAAAATATCCATTTTTTTTTTTTTTTTTTTGCTAAAAGACAAATAAATTTCTTCAATATTTTTTAATTTTTTAAAAATTTTTCGACAACTGAAAAAATTGTAACTAAAAAATGAAAGTTGTGCATTAATTTCTTCTAGATGATCTCAATGGGATATAGCGGAGGTGATAATCACCTTACCGAAGAAATGGCGATATTTTGAGGACAAAAAGTTTTAATTTTATATATTTCTTTGTTGTTTATTGCTTACTTTTCTTTAAAATGATAAAAATGATAAAAATATTGCTTTAATGATTTTCGTCCAAATAATAAAAAGAAGATATTGCGTTAATTTCTTCCAGGAAGATGTCTTCAAAATGTTTATAGGGATATTATCAAATGGAAATATAAATATACACATACATACATGTGTACATACATACATACATGCGTACATAAATACATACATTTGATGTTTGTCCAAAGGAAAAAAAAAAACTTTTTAATATTTCTTTTTAACTGGATTATTTATTTTTTATAGTTGGGAAACAAAAAATAGCTAAACTAAAAAACGCCTTTTTCCATTAATCACTAATAAAAAACAGAAATATTATTAGGCATTCGTTTGTGCGCATTTTGATAATATTAAAATATCATTAGGGAATTAACAGTAGTTTCCATTATTCTCAATTATACAAAAAATTCGGTTCGTCATTGATTCTACTATGTTTTTTATAGTTTGTAACGATTTTTTCGCCAGCATTCCATAATAATATAACTAAGATCATTAACCGTAGACAACTTTCGTCCTTTTGCATAAACTTTCGCTGCAAGAATACCCCAAAAATTTTCATTGGATTGCAGTTTGGACTGCGTGCCGGCCATTGGAATAACTGAATATTTTTTTCGGAAAACCAATCCCCACTGCGCTTTGATACGTATATGGCAGCATTATCTTTCTACTACATTTTATCTGAATATTCTTCAAGTTGAGTTTTCTAGGGGTTTGGCGTAGATATTTGAGTCATTTATGTGGACATAAAACAAATAATAAGCTTGTAATCACACGAAATGGCTCCACACACAAAATTTCTTTTCAACTTAACGATATTGTCCTGGTTAATATCATGCCAACAACAAGTATAACAGTTGGGTGCATCCAGATTGAACTTCTTTTCATCGGAAAATATTATTTGATTCCACCCATCGTTCCAAGACATACGAGTTTTAATTAATTTCAAACAACGTTCTTTATGTAAAATAGAAAGGTAAGGCTTACACTTTAATTTTCTTCATTTAATTGTCGATGTCGAATTTAATTTTCAATTAATAGACAGCACTTTGGAGAAAAAAATCTCCTGAAAATGTTATCAAGCCGGGAACATTTTAAGCCATTAACTCAATTCAAAATTCAATAGGAAACTAAATTTCTTTCAAGAATATGAGAAGACATTTGGTAGAAAAATAATATATTCAAAACAACATTTTGGAAAGCCCCTATCTTATAATACAAATCAGGAAATGTCTCAAACAGTATTCTCATGTACCCAAAAGTATAAACAATTATATAAATCAATAACAATAATAATAATAATAATAATAATAATAATAATAATAATAATAATATTAATAATAATAATAATAATAATAATAATAATAATAAT
Organism: Protocalliphora azurea; assembly: GCA_932274085.1. Taxonomy (NCBI): domain Eukaryota; kingdom Metazoa; phylum Arthropoda; class Insecta; order Diptera; family Calliphoridae; genus Protocalliphora; species Protocalliphora azurea. The sequence continues at coordinate 127,965,389 of OW026519.1, forward strand.
AATAATATGAAGTAAAAAACAAAAATTTATTTTATAGATGAACTATAAAAGTTAAATTTGATCACAAAACTTTCCTAGGGATCCAAAAAATTCACGATTGGGAACATTTTAAAAGCAATGTTTTGCCAATTGTATTCCCTGAGGAAATTGTTCTTACAGAATTTTGAACTGACTTAATTCTTTATTTTTTTTTAAGTGCTGCCTTCTAATTGAAAATAAATTTATTTAACTATAATCGATATATTTCGGTACTTAACATTTGTTCAGAATTTCGATTTTCGGAATATTTTTGAGGTTTCTAAATATTTTAAATATTTTAATATCGTTATCGAGATTAAAAAAATGGTCGCGAAAAAAAATTTCTAATAATTTAAATAAATTTTGACAAATTTACTACTAATCATATTTTTTTGTCCGCACTGAAAAAGGACTGTTTGCCTTTGAGACGATTTACTGTTATTGGAATAATGTTAATTGATATTACTTTTATAAAAGTTTATAATTCAATTTATTCGTAACACAATTTTTTCGAAAACTCATAAAATTTAAAATAAATATACTTGATTCTATTTTTTTTGTAACTGTATTAGTTTATGCAGCATTTGGAACTCAAAAAGTGGTGATATAAACAGGTACATTGGTGGTTAATGATTTAAGTTTGCAATTTCTTTTTTTTATGCTTAACTGTCTTCCGGATACCCGGAAAGCCTTTATTAACGTTAAAAATAAAATATTTTTATTTCTCTTGGCCTAGTCAGACCAGGATGATTTTAGGTAAAATGTTGCCTCTAGGAACTATTTACAGTAATACTGTTGTGCTGATTTTATTAATTGTGATTTGTATAAATTATATATATTAATATAAAGTGGAATTGTTTTGCAAGACTTCTTAAAACAGCTATTGCAATGCAAACAAAAAAGAAGGAAAATCGCATTAGTTTGCGCTTTTTCAAATAAAAGGTAATTTTATGTTTATTTATTAATGATATGCATAGAAAGTTCATAGGCAATTTCATACAGAATTTAAATTTATATACGTTATGCCGTTTTCACACTTGCGTACACCTTAGGAGAATGTATGGAATATATTTAAAATGTGAAACATTTGTTCACACTTGCAACATCTAACATTTACCATCTTTCATCAACGAAAATGTCACATGTTTGAAAGAAAATGCTTGACGAAAAAAAAAGAAATTTTAAACAATCATTAAAAATAATCTATAATTTTTATTAAATATTGCAATTAAACAATAAAAACAATTATTAATACTACAATTTACATAATTTTTGTTAATATTTGTATTTTTTTGAAAAGTTTTAGTACATATGACTTTTTTGTTTAAATTTTTTCTTGATTTTTTTTTAATTTTATGTAATTTTTCTGCTGATAACACTAAAATAACCGAAAGATGTTAATTGGAACAAAATGAGAAAGGAACATCTTTAAAAGATAATGAGTTCTAAACTCTATACAATTTATATGTGTAGATGTTAACATCTTGATGGTAGATGTTAGATGTGAACAAGTGTGAATATCACACTAGGAGTTAACGTGTAGAATTATACATAACTTTAACGCCAATAAAAATGCTCTCAATTTATGAACAGAAATATAATTATGAATATAAGAATGACAAGAAACGAAAAATATGAAAAAAAAAAAAATAAATTCAAGTAAAAAATTTGTCAATTTTTAATTTTATAAATTAATTAACACTCAGCGGGAGCAACAAAACGCAGCTATTGTTATTTGTATTAAACCAAATGTTTATAAAATGTTTTATAATAATATTACTCTGCTTGGAAATCATGGTAAATGTATAAAATTGTTCATTTACAATGTCCTAGATTCATAGTAATGTTTCATGTCTTAGTCTGAGTTTACGCAGCAATTTTTCCTTCTGAAAATGTTCTATTTTTTCTTTTAAATATGCATTTACGTTCATACTAAAAATTTTACCCCCAGCAATTTAATTGCCATGATTTGATTTTGTTTTAAAATACGAAAATGAGAAACAAAACAAATTTCGCTCTCTCTCTCTCACACACATGAAATCAGAATTTCAGCTACAAGATTGCCTTGTGTGAACTCAGACTTACATCGAAGAATGATTTTGTGATTAGTTTTCGGTATTAAACTGCACTTAATTTATAAAATTTTGCCTTCTAAGGGGACAATTCGTCTTTGTATACATATCTACTTAGCTAATTATAATGGCATGTACTTTTTGAATCTTGTGCGTACAATATAAATTTACTATAGAAGTATATGATGACTCCATATTTGCAAACGCTGTCACCCAAAGATCTTCTATACCATCTGATTTTCTAAATTCTTAATGCTTAGGGTGTGTTTGAATTGTAAAATCGGATAAAAAGTAGCAATGCAGTGAAGCATCGTCTTATAAATATCGTGGTTATATAGTCTTTGATCGATTAAATCTTATTCCATTGGTTGTTTATTATTCAAAGATATACCTCTTGTACTTTATGGTTAATTTCCTGAGCAATATCAAGCATTTCAGGAGTAAACATTCTTTTGAAAATGTTCATAGTGCTCATTAGAAAATGTCGGGTTAGTAATATTACGTTATAGTATTGTGAGTGATTTAAGTTGTTGCAACAATCTGTAAATACCAGTTTTACTGTAAAATGTTCATTATCACTGTATGGAAATGACGATTGTTCATCGTCACTATTTCCAAGACATGACATCATTTCCCAATCATCCTCTTCCTTTTCAGTTGGCTTAAGGCGTTGAAATCTAGACAGTCTGTTTTATAGCATAGGATAATGTCCAACCCCCAAAATATCATCAAAAAGTATTTTTTTTAACAAATTAGAATACAGATCAAATACTCACAAATTTCAGAAATCTACATGCAATTTTTTATTTTGACATATGATACTTTCAACAATGTAACATGAAAATGTGATCGTACATGAAAAAAAAACATGTTTACAAAAAGAAAAATGATTATGGTCTACCAAGAGGTAAATTTAGCGCTCTTTCTCTTTAAACGTTAATTTTTCCTTGTAATCGTACTCCAATCCACTCAAAATTTATTTCATTCGATTCAGCAGATGTAAGTTATAGATATCATGTTCATACTTCTTTGATTTCTTCTCTAAATAAATGATATTTGACTTTAAAGTCAAATATGGTCTGGCCAAACCAATATGATAGGGTTAATTTGTACCGATGTTTAAATGAAATATGTTGTTTAAAATTGCTTATTTGATATTAAATTATTTTATATTTAATATCAAATAATATTAAATATGAAATACAACGAAATGAAAACTTAAACAATGAAGTACTTGTTAAAGTTGAGCATTGTCAACTTTACGTGCATCTACGAAGAAACTGTTCTTATTTTACACAGTGTCTATATTAGGTAATTTTTTATCAAGACAAACGTCAAAATTAATTCGAATTAATGAAGTGGCAAAAATTGCACAAAAACAGCAATAAGGCGAATTTATAAATATTTTTTATATATGCAGTTTGACAACTGTACGAACTAAAAATAATAATCTGCTGTTTAACTGAGGTTACCTCGTATAGATTTGCACTGATTTTGACGTTTTTCTTGATAAAAATTTTTAATATATACACGAGGTTATTGTGTTGTTATTTTCAGTGCTGATAACATAGATTAATAACTAGATATTTTAAAAAAAAAAAAAAAACCTGATTCAATTGCCAAAAACTTAATTCATTCAACAACAAAATACATACAGTCCCATATATTTTGTTTGTGTTTTGAAAAAATTAGTATTTTTTTTTTAGAAAAGATAGTTCTCATATAAACTTCTAGTTGTATTTTATGACTGATTATATATCCAATAAAACAGCTAAACTTGCATTTACGTAGTGTCTACATTAGGCAAATTTTTATCAAAACAAACGTCAAAATCAGTATGAATATATACAAGGCAACTTTTGTTATACAGTTGATTATTATTTTGGTTGTTACAGTTGCCAAACTGCATATATAAAAAATAATAATGGCTACGCTATATTGTTGTTTTTGTGCAACTGTTGCCACCTTCCACAAATTCGCGTTAAGTTTGACATTTGTCTTGATAAAAAAATTGTCTTATGTAGACACCCCAGGTCTACAACTGAGATTAACGCTGATATAATATGTGAGATAACGCCGGCAGAGGAGAGTAAACATTTTGTTTATATTATGTTAAATCTTTAATAAAGGGTACACGTATTCGAATAAATCCTATAAGATATTATTATTTTCAATCAGTTACAGAGTAAACATGTCCTTTTTATTAAAGCAATTCGCACTTTTTTAACACAATTTTTATAAAAATGATTTTTAACATTTAAAACAAATACTAAAAGGAAACAATTTTACAAAATTACATTGTTTTTCAATAATTTCCAAAATACACATGCACACACACAAACAAACTTTTCTATATGTGTATTTTTTTGACAGTTCATCTTATAAGATGGTTGTGTAGAGAAATCTCATCACAACAGTCTCATAATACATCTTATAATACTAATATTTGAATCTACACGTGAAATAATTCTCTCAGAGAGCGAATTTGACACTCTCTGACACAAAAATCTTTCATATTATGTTACGTCTAGACGGGCTTTCTCTTTAGTGAAAATGTTAATTCGAATGTCTTTCAAATCTAGTAATCGCAAACAGACAACACCTCTCATAACCTAAATACCGGCTGTCAATAGTAATTTAAAATACACCGGTGCTACTTTATGTAATATTAACATTAAATTTGTAATTTTTATTAAAAATGGCTGCAAAGTCTTTATTAAAACAATTGACAAAAATTTCATGTCTTCATTTAGTAAGATTTAATGGATTCACTGCATCAAAAAGTACTTCAAAGGCTACTTTTCTACTAACAACCAGCAATGGTGGCAATTATGTTCATCAATATTGTACGCTTGTTAATAATATTCCAATAGTATCTTATGAGGAAATAAAACAACTAACAAAACATCCCGAAAAACTTTTAATCGATGTAAGAGAACCCAACGAATTGCTAGAAACCGGGCAAATTCCCACTAGTATTAATATACCTCTGGGGCAAGTGGCCGAAGAATTATCAGGAAATATAGACAAGGGCGCCTTTAAAGCAAAGTATGGTCGTGATAAGCCAGACAAGAATAGTGAAATAATATTTCATTGTAAGATTGGTAAAAGATCACAAAATGCTGCCGAACTGGCCAGAACTTTAGGCTTTAAAAATACCAAAAACTATTTGGGTTCCTGGACAGAATGGGCTGAAAAAGAAGGTTTGCCTAAGTAATTTTAAAATTCTTATGAAAAGTAATGTTAATAAATTTATTATGATTACCATAAAAAATCAACAAAAAAGCGTTTGATTATTTTACAAATCTATAAGTTTTAATAAAACAAAATTATTAAATTATATTAATTTAATAAAATTAAATTAACAATAGATTATACGAAATAGTATATAAACAAATATATATATGTTAAAAAAATAGTTGTTATTTTCACGCATACATCGATAAATATTTATTAGATGCAGTGGGAAAATAGAAAAAAATACTGTGCACTGCTCACAATATCTAATGTTTATTAAAACTTAAAAACAATCAAAAAAGTATACATACATAGCTAGCATAACAATCGTAGGTAAGTGAACATTTTAAATATTATATAATTAATACAACCAAATTTTGATAACTTTATTAATATTCTTTAAATTTATTTACAGAAAACTAAAAAAATCTATAAAAATGGCTTCAAAATTATTCCGTCAATTGAACAAAATTATTGGCCTTAAGACAGACAGAGCCGGCACAATGGCTGTATCGCAAAAAATAACTATTCCAAATTCATCTTTATTTTCGGCATCGAAATTATTAGAAACTGTTAATTTCGTTCAACAATACTCCACCGCTGAAAACAATATTCCAGTAGTTTCTTATGAAGAAATTAAAAAGTTAACCAACCATTCCCCACAACTTTTAATTGATGTTAGAGAACCCAAAGAATTACAAGAGACTGGTAAAATACCCACTAGCATTAATATACCATTGGGACAGGTGGGTCAGGAGTTGGCAGCTAGTGCAGATAAAGCTGCTTTTAAAGCCAAATATGGCCGCGATAAGCCTGAAAAGAATACTGAAATTATTTTTCATTGCAGATCTGGTAAAAGATCTCAGAGTGCTGCCAAATTGGCCAGAACTTTAGGCTATCAAAATACTAAAAACTATTTGGGTTCTTGGTTAGAATACGCTGAAAAGGAAGGTCTTGCTAAGTAAATGTGTATTAGAGTACAAGAACAAATCAGAATTACTCAAAAACTGCCTAATATTGATATTAATAAATTTTTATATTAAAAAAAAAGAAAAAAAAAAAACAAGGTGGCTGTGATACCATAAAACTGAATTAAAAGTAGCCACTTTATAGAATTTTGAAAACTGATGATTCTATAGGAGTTTCATAGTTAATTAAGAATACTTGTAATATAATTTTTTTGGCCAACCCTAATTATATGTAATGGGAAAGGGTTGTACGAAATTAAATAATTTGCTATGAATTTATGCCCCATCTATCCCATTCCAAAGATTATATCACATTTAATTATATATTTTCTATATGAAAATGGAAAAATTGTTAACAAACAGAGAACCACATCTAAGATAATAAGAAAACTAAGTACTTTAAAAATCATAAAATTCAAATACTAAAGGTGTTCAAAATCCCACAAAAAAATTATAACATAAATGCTTTAGCATGTTTTAGAATGATATAGTATCGAAATGATAACGAATATCTTTTTTGTATTAAAAACAAAACAAATTAAATTCCTAAAAATATAGGTATAATGAAACAAATTTAAAATTCTTTATATTAGTATCAAAAATTGTAAAAATTTTGCAAAAATATGTGTGTATATTTGAACTCCTGGTTCTAAAATTTTGCTATTGGAAACAATTACTTTCTGGTGAATATTTAGATTAACAAATTTCTTATTTGTTACATACACACACTGTCTGCCACTTGAATAAGGAATCACGTTTTTTTTAACTTTAATTAAGTATATCTCCTAAACTAAAGTTCAGAAAAAAATAATTTTTTTCGCAACCAAATTTCAAAGTGTTGGCTTTAGTTTCCTGAAGATATAAAAAATATACATATTTTGTTATACTAAAATTATGCATTTATTTAAAGACATGTATTTCTGTAGTACTATTTCGTGTGTCACTTGAATAAGGAATTCTTTTAATATTAATTAGGAAGGCTATGATTTGAATTTTTTTCAATATAAACGGCTAGAGAATTTTTAATTTGATAGTTTTTAAATAGTTTTTATTCAAAATGGGACGCGGTAATGCTCTTAATAACTCTGAAAAAGAAAAAATTTTGATTTTGAAATCTCAGGGTCAGAATCCGGTCCAAATAGCCAAAAACATTAATAGAGGAAAGACAGTTGTGTACAATTATTTAAATAACGTGGAAAGATATGGAAAAAACATGAAAGGGCGGAAGAAAATGGCAACAACTCCAAAAGAAAGACAAAAAATTCTTAGAATTGCATCAAATTCTGCCATGTCGGTATCGAAAATACGTGAAAAAGTGGAGTCAGTGCCAGTCCAAGAACAGTGCACCTTATTTTAAAGTCGTGCCCATACATAGTCCGACGAAAACTGCAAAAAATCACCATTTAATGAAAAACGCAAATCACAACGTCTACAGTTTGCCAAAAATACAATGACATGGTCCGACAAATGGTTTAAAGTTGTATTTTCCGATGAAAAAAGTTTAATATTGATGGTCCTGACGGGTATAACTATTACTTCCATAACCTAAATAAGGAGGAATTATTTTTGAGCCGCCATTTCGTATTATGGAACCATAGAATTGGTTTTTGTATCTAACAAAATGACTGCTACGACATACAAAAACATTCCGGAGGAAGCATTTCCAAAATTTAATGATTTCTTTGGACCCATACCTTGGTCCTATCAACACGACAACGCTCCGATTCATATCGCCAGAGCAGTAAAACAATGGATTAATCAACAAGGTGTTCAATTTTTGGATTGACCCCCATATTCACCAGACCTGAATCCAATGGAAAATGTCTGGAGATGGCTTGCAAGAAAAGTTTATGAAGGAGAAAAACAATTTGAGAAGATAGAATCATTAAAGGATGCAATAACGGAAGCATGGAGTTCAATTTCACTAAATTACTTAGAGTCATTATACAAGTCGATGCCAAATCGCATTTTTTAGGTTATTTCTAAAAATGGCAGTACTCATTACTAATTGAATACTAGAAGATAATAACTTTCCTTTTTATAACCTAAAATTTAAAAATAAATTACAGTTTGCTTAGTTTAAAATATTCCTTCTTCAAGTGACACACGAAAAACTACCACAGAAATACATGTGCTTAAAAAAATGCATAATTTTAATATAACAAAATATGTATATTTTTTGTTTCTTCAGGAAACTAATGCCAACACTGAAATTTGGTTGCGCAAAAAAATATTTCTTTTCTGAACTTTATAAGATATACTTAATTAAAGTTAAAAAAATGTGATTCCTTATTCAAGTGGCAGGCAGTGTATTTTAAATTTTCAAATGTTTAATGGTTTAGTTGACTTTGTGAATATTACATTCGAAACAATTGGTTAAATGTTCGTGGCATAATGAAAACTTAAAAGTTTAAGCTCGAAGACATTTTGGAGTGATTCCATGACAAAACGGACAGAAAACAGTCATTTTCGGATTTGACATCTCCGATTTAATGAAATCATATACAGGCATTGATTATTGGATGTGCTCCTTAAAACATATGGAGTCCAAAATTTTTAGATTCATATCTTACTAAAATTTTATTTTATGTTTGTTTTTAGGGAACAAACTTAAAAAAAAAATAAAATAAAATCTATATATATATATATATATATATATATATATATATATATATATATATGTTTGTAATTGAACTCTTCCGAAACGGCTTGACCGATTTTTATGAAATTTTGTATGGAAATAGGGAAAGAGGGGTAAAAGCTCCCTCTCCCGATATCTTCTTAACACTGTAACATGTGAAAAGAAGTTAAAGATATACATTTTTTGGAAATTACATCATTTAGGGTGTAAAATAGAGCAAAACGGGTAAAAGCTCCCCATACCCATGTCTTTTTAACTATCCAATGATAGTTTCAAGTCTTGAAGGAACTAAAGGTTATAAATTTTAACACTTAAGGCGTAAAATAAAGAAAAAGAGTAAAAGCATGCCCACCATCCCCACACACTTACAGTGTATTCGATATTTTTTTAATTAAAAACCAAAATATTCACTAGAAATAAGTTATATGGCAAAACAATGTTTGTCGGGTTAGATAGTAAAATAATAATTTCCATAAGAATTATTTTATAATGTTCTTTTAATTATTGTACAAATTTTGTTTGGAGATTTTTAAGGTCATGATTTCTATTTTTTTAACTTAAACATTATTTATATATGTAAGTACATATTTTTACAAGTATGCGTATTGATACGATAAATTATACGATAAATTATTAAAAATTAAAAAGAAATTAAAATTCATCTTCTGTACTAACGTATGTTAATCACGTGTCTGGTAGATCTTACGCAAAAAAAGTTTCCAGTTTTTTCTTTAAATAGGTCTCTAAAAATTAATAGTGTTTAGTTTATATGTTAAATTTTTATTTTTTTTTTTATAAATCGGAGTTATTGCGAAAAAATAATCGTTAAAAGTAGTATTTGTTAAAATCAAATAAGTAACATCGAAAAATTCCACATTTTTTATTTTTAACTAGAGATTGAAAGTTTATTGCATCTATAATTGTATCGGAAATATACATTATTGTATAAATACAGTGGGTAAATAATTATTAAAAAAAAAATGTTTTGTTGAAATTTATGTTTTATTTTAAAATCTAGGAACACTATTATAAATAGCTGTGATTTAGCAATTTATCAATTGGATCAAATTTGGTCAACTTTTTTTAAAAGACAACATTCTATTGAAAACTAAAAAAAAAAAAATAAATATTTTTATCGGGCTAAGGATTCATAAGGATTACATTGGTAGAAGATCAATATCAAAAATATTTAAATTTATTTTACTAAAATGTAAAATTATATATTATATACAAGTTATTTAAATTTTAATTATTTTTGTTATAATTGTCAAATCAGATGTTAAATATTGCGAAAAAATTTAATTTTTAGCCATAAAAATATTCACAAAAACCTAGAAGTACCCAATAAAATCCACTTTTAAAAATTGTTTAACTTTGAATGTATGCATGAGGATATGGTATAAACGAATCACAAAGAAAATTTTGGGAACATGGTTTTATATGTCTATAATATTTTCCCATAATTCTTTTTTCAAATTTCCAAAAATGACATGGCCAAAAAATACTTTTCTGTACCTTTATGAAAGGTTGTATACTTTTAATTTCTTTTTGTTTTATTTGAATCATCTATTCATTATTTGTCTAGTGCAAATTTCATTTTCAACATTTGAAGATTTCAACATATATATCAATTTTTGATTTAAAAAACACCGATTTTTTTTTTTGCAAATTTTTTGTAATTTACCTAAGTTTTTAACTATTTTCCAATGCCAGCAAACTTATACAGACTTAAAAATTTTGTTTTCACACAGGCATCAATATTACGTGATTACAGACAGAATGACTTATATGTAAACATTAGGGTGCCCAAAATTAAAGACATCGATGTTTCTAGCTCAAATGAAAATTTATTTCATTTTAAGAAATTTTTTTCTGAAAGTTTTTTTTTATTTTCTAATTATTTATTTTTGGCCACTAGAATCAACATATTTGCCAAATAGTTATACATACATACAAATAGCCATTTTTTTAAATATATTTTCAATGTGTGTTATAAAATGATCAGACATCGAAAATTAAAGGTATAAAGATAAAATTTTTGGTAAAAATTTGACAAGATATTTAATTTGTGTTCATAATTCAAATTATAAATAAATATTGTACAAACAATTCATTCGAAAAATTACCAAAAATTAAAAAAAAAAAATAAATTGATTAAAATTGTATTGAATTTGGTATCAACAACTCAATTGTGATTGAAACATTCAAAGACGCTGTTTATAGAGTTTCAACATTGAGCCCGCATTTCAACATGAAGCCCGCTAAAAATATTTAAAACATATTTATACAAAGTCAAAAGCTACTTTTTGAGAAATTTTTTATGGTTTTATTTTATAAAATTGTTTTTGTATTGTGCATTAAAAAAAAATTCATAAATTAAATTAAATTAAATTAAATTAAATATAACTGATTAATTAAATTAAAAATAAACTGATTAAAAATATGTTTATTTTCGATTCCCGTGATTAAGGTTATCATAAAAATAATGATATTCCGACGGAATTACGGGGTTTAAGTCTTGAAAATGTTCAAATTTGCTTGCCAACATATGATGACAATATAATAAAATTAAAATTGTTAATGATTTAAAATTTTGACATTAAAAAAATTAATCATGTTCTCAATTTTTTAAGAGAGTGAAAAATAGAAAAATCGTTATAGAAAGACGTTAACCCGACTCAGGAATTGATTCTGAGTTGAACCGGTATATTTTAAACTGAATGTTTAACAATTTGTTATAAGTTTTTAGATTACATTATTTTGGTCCATTCTTTGCTGCTTATGAAATAAAGATAAAGTGATCTAGAAAGTTGATATTTTCCAATAGCTTTGTACGTTTTACTTCTTTTAAAAATAATTTAAACGTTTTTGATGTTTATCGCACTTTTTATTTAAATATAACTATTTTAAAAAAACTTTTGAAATAATTTGCTTATAATAACGAATTTTATTTAAATTATTTTACTGTTTTCTTTAAATTTAAGGTATAATGCTCTCATTTAACCTCATAAAATGTTGGTGCGTATATGCGTCTGTGGTGTATGAATTTTCGGCATAGGTTAAAAATCTAACTTTAATGGCTTTTTTTCTTCAGACTGTATTAAGATAACATAATTTTGATGAGACATTTTAAGATTCCAATTCGAAATGTGTAAAATTCAACAAATGCAATAGGTCTTTTACACACACAATTCACTAAAAAAATTCAATTATTTAGGAAAATAAAAATTAATTTTAAAATTAAGTTTGAGTACAAATTAAACTAATTTTAATTAATGTAATTTATCAAAAATTAAATTAATTTTAATTAATGTATTAAAAAATTTATTTTATATCAACATATTTTTGTATAGGCTGTACTCTGATAGCATTGTAAAAGCGTCTCTATCAAAGCGTCATGGAATGGGGTCAAACGCAAATTTTTTGGTAATAAATCTGAATCTCCTAAACTACTGGTCGGATCAAATTGAAATGTATAGAAGAGTTGTAGAGGAGGACCTAAGCTTTCAGAAAAATCATCTTGTAGTCACCCTGTGATAACACGAGATAAGCTACAGGGTGTCAAAGTTGACTACCTCGAGTATGTAAAAGTTAAAAAAAATCGTAACTTGTACAAATGAAGTCCGATTTTAAAGATTTTTATATTTCTGGAAAGTGCTTGGCAAGATAAAGAAAAAATAAGCTTACTCATCTAAGTTATCTCTTACAGTTAAAAAGATATTTACGCTTGAATTTTGAATTTTTGATTTTTTGGCTCGATTTTCTTTCGTTTTTCGGGAATAAGTCCGGAGATATACGAGGCAAAAATTTTTTAAAAATATTCTGTAATTTGCTACATATTTCAAAATAATATGCTGAAAGAATTTTTGGATTATCTCAATTCGTCTAGACGTGAAAAATATTCAAAGTCAGCACTCTGAAATTGGCATGAAAAATGGCTATTTTTTTACAAAAATATAGTACAATTCATTCACTTTTTTCTCAAAGTTCCGTTAATAAAAAATTTTTTTCCTTATTAATTTCAAAAGATAAGGCTTCATAAATGGTTAATAAAGAAATTTTGAATTGATTTAAGTTTGCACCCTACATCCAGCATTGGCCGAAAATTGTTTCATTTTTATCGATTAATAAAAAAAATGTCACGCGAGCTTTTTTAAATTTGGTACCCATATTTTTTATAGAAATAGATTTAGAATGATTTAACACTAAACTGCTTCCCGCCCGGCCAAAAACGAATGCAGGAGTGGAGATTTTATGTTAAAAGTCAGTTTTTTTAACGACTATTTTTAAAAGCTATATTAAAAGCATATTAGCATAATATTTTTAATATTATTTCTTATGTAATGTATAAAACACAAATCAAGCTTTCATTCCTAAAAAAATCAATAAAATAGCTCCAATAACCTATTTTTGGTAATTTTTCAAAAATAATTTTTTTTTCCAAAAATAGCTGAAAATCCAAAAAAATTTAATTTTTTTAATACAACTCCACTAATTTTGCAAATACTTTAAAAATGTTAAAAGAATATAAAAATAGACTTATTTACCAATTCAACGATATATAAAATGTTGATATAGGTCATTTAATAATAGTAATATAATGGCCTCAAAATTACCAAATCACGTCAAAAGTTGCAAAATTCACTATTTTGTTCCGTATTTCCATATGTGTGTATACGTAACATTTTAGTTTTCTAATGTATTATGTAGGTATATATTTGTTATTATAAAGTAGTAAATTCTTTATTTGAGTAATGTTTATTTAATTTGTTCTACAGATTTACATACTTATTATACATAAATCCCGTATATTTATTTTATTAAGAATATATTATCGAAGATATTATTAGATATTTTCTTGAAAATAATCAGAAACATCAAACGTTAGCAAATTTTTAACTTCCTTAGCTTCGGAATCCTCTTTTTCTATTTCAAGAGTGATTTTTGGTAGCCATCGTGTTCTTATAGAATATATAACTGGATCTGATGATATTAATAAATATTCCATTAAGTCCATATTTTGCGCTATTTTCGAACATTTTCGGGTATTGAAGAGTCAGAAACGTTTAACATCTTCGGGGCTTACTGTACTTCCTCTGTTAGCTCTTCCAATGGCAAAATACTATTTTCTATTATTTCTTTACCATGAGCCAATACTTTTTGAATTGTAGGAGTCATTGATTTCCAGGGGTATGTAATGTTAAGTAGTTCTTTAGTTTCGTAAGCAAAAATTTTAAATTTGTCCGCATTAATTTGTTTTTTGCTATTAATGGCTGCCAATATAATCTTAAAACGCTTCAAAATATTTAAGTCAATGCCTGTGTTTAAAAATGTGAGTTCCGGATTTTCAAAGAAACGTCTTGCTGTATTTCCATCATTTGAGCTTCCATAGCCATGTAGAGGTTTATCAATTATTAATCCGAGTTGTTCTTTGAATTCTAATTGAATTCTTTTCTTCTCCTCTTTTCGTAATTCGTGAAGTTCCAAATTGTTTTTTACTGTAGCATTTTCCTGCCCGGGAATATTTCTGTACTTCATATCATATGCAAGATGTAAGCAGAACTCCAAAAATCTTATCCTTGCGTGGAGTGGTGATATTCAAAATTTTAAAGAATTTTTATTAACAAGGACTTCAGAATTATCCTGAAATTGTGAACTTATTTTTCCACATATATTACATTTCCATGTAGATGTTGTATCTGTTATAGCGTTTGCAACTTTTCCATCAATCATCGTTAATTGTTGTTGAAATGTAACTTTAATAGTTCTGTTTGATACTTTTACATATATTGGGGGCAATGCTTTAATTTCTTCTTCCAATTGGTTGACAATGCTGTTTATTGTAACCGTGGTTTCTTTTGTGTAATCGAAAAGGATTGGACGGCACAAAAATTTGGAACCTGGAGTTAAATTTATCCATATATCATCAAAAAGCGAGTCATTTCTTGTCGATGAGGAAGGCTTATTTTAGCGCATTCGAAGTGGTACCAGAGACGCTATAAACAGCGAGGAATAATTATTTCCAGAATTACTTCCATCCAGTTGTTTGTATTCCGAAAATCCTGATGTTCCATCGCAGCCCCATTTGAATATTAAAATAAGTTCAGAGTCTTTGCATTTTTCAATGTTATCATTGCTGAAGGTAGATATAATTCTAGAGGCAGTATTTTCAAGTAATTGCAATATATTAACTTTAGCACTTTTAACAGAAGCATTAACCGGGTGCTCCATAGGCTGTAAAATATTACTTTTCGCTTCTCTCACTGATTTGCTACTGGGAAAGATATCATATCCTTTTTCGCTAACAGATTTCCTCAAAATCTCGTATTGGTTTCTTGATAATCCTAAATTTAATATTAGAGCTAAAGCATCTTCAGAGGTAAAGGACGATGTTGATTTCGGTGTCACTATGCTTTCGATTATCCGATGTAATCGATTGGGAGAAGCTGTTGGTAACACATCTATAACTTTTTCTACTTCCTTTGGTTGCATACGTGTTACTAAAGCTTTAAATGTATCTTTTATTTCGACATTCGTATGTGAATTTAGAATAGATTCCTGTTTGGTCCTCTTTGTTCTTAGCTGAACTTCATCGTAACTTCTTTTTGGTCGACCCTTTTTCTGCTTTCCGATGAAAATTGGTATTTCTCCCTCCAACCACTCTTCATTTTTCTTCTTGAACTTTGGTATTGACCAATCTGAAGTTTGCATCCTTTTTTCGTATGATTTATAAAAATTTTCGAGCTTTAAACTGTTTTCTGCAGTAAGAGTTAAACCAAAAGATACTATTGTATCAATGAGTTTTCTTATTTTTTCTGGATGTTTTATAATATCAGATAGATTATCCCAGATTACTTTGCAAATAGAAAAGTGTTTTAATGTAATCTCCATAATGGCAAATTCACTAATAAATCTGCATATTTATAAGGATACTTATATATAGAAAAAGAATATTTATATCAGGTAAATGGTGACAGGCAAAAATGAATTAAAAAATTAAAATTTTTGCTCAAAACCCCCAATTTCATTCAGTTTATTTTTATGACCTAGCTAGGTAAATTATTTAAAAACTTAAAAAAATGTAATAAAAAACGAAGGAAAATATACTTATTTATGTACTTAGGTAATTTTAAAAACCTTTTCAGTAGAAAAAAATTATGAACACTTTAAATAAATTCATTAATAAATATTATTATCTCGTAACAAAAATAAGCAATGCAGTTGAGTGTTACGTATACTCACATATGGAAATACGGAACAAAATAGTGAATTTTGCAACTTTTGACGTGACTTGGTAGTTTTGAGGCCATTATATTACTATTATTAAATGACCTAAATCAACATTTTATATATCGTTGAATTGGTAAATAAGTCTATTTTTATATTCTTTTAACATTTTTAAAGTATTTGCAAAATTAGTGGAGTTGTATTAAAAAAATTAAATTTTTTTGGATTTTCAGCTATTTTTGGAAAAAAAAATTATTTTTGAAAAATTACCAAAAATAGGTTATTGGAGCTATTTTATTGATTTTTTTAGGAATGAAAGCTTGATTTGTGTTTTATACATTACATAAGAAATAATATTAAAAATATTATGCTTTTAAAAATAAAATAGTCGTTAAAAAAACTGACTTTTAACATAAAATCTCCACTCCTGCATTCGTTTTTGGCTGGGCGGGAAGCAGTTTAGTGTTAAATCATTCTAAATCTATTTCTATAAAAAATATGGGTACCAAATTTAAAAAAGCTCGCGTGACATTTTTTTTATTAATCGATAAAAATGAAACTATTTTTTAACATTGACAATTTTCGGCCAATGCTGGATGTAGGGTGCAAACTTAAATCAATTCAAAATTTCTTTATTAACCATTTATGAAGCCTTATCTTTTGAAATTAATAAGGAAAAAATTTTTTTATTAACGGAACTTTGAGAAAAAAGTGAATGAATTGTACTATATTTTTGTAAAAAAATAGCCATTTTTCATGCCAATTTCAGAGTGCTGACTTTGAATATTTTTCACGTCTAGACGAATTGAGATAATCCAAAAATTCTTTCAGCATATTATTTTGAAATATGTAGCAAATTACAGAATATTTTTAAAAAATTTTTGCCTCATATATCTCCGGACTTATTCCCGAAAAACGAAAGAAAGTCGAGCCAAAAAATCAAAAATTCAAAATTCAAGCGTAAATATCTTTTTAACTGTAAGAGATAACTTAGATGAGTAAGCTTATTTTTTCTTTATCTTGCCAAGCACTTTCCAGAAATATAAAAATCTTTAAAATCGGACTTCATTTGTACAAGTTTCGATTTTTTTTAACTTTTACTTACTCGAGGTAGTCAACTTTGACACCCTGTAGCTTATCTCGTGTTATCACAGGGTGACTACAAGATGATTTTTCTGAAAGCTTAGGTCCTCCTCTACAACTCTTCCATACATTTCAATTTGATCCGACCAGTAGTTCAGGAGATTCAGATTTATTACCAAAAAATTTGCGTTTGACCCCACTGTGCGTCATGGAACCATAACATAAACTGTATGAAATAAATATACAAAATTTTTCATACAAAATAAAATTATATTCCTTAATATTATGAAATTGCATGAATTTTATGAAATTTTATGAATTTGGAAAAAAATTTTGGTATATTTTTATCGCTTAATTGCAGAAGCTAAATAAAAATAGTTATATACACAAGTATTAATTATAAATGCATTAAAATGTTAATTTTCCAGGAAAAAATTAAAAAAAAAATGTTTGATATTTTGCATAATTTTGGAAGCATTGCACAGAACATACATCATTTTCATAAAAGAGCTAAAAAATCATTGTTCTGCCTCCATTGTGTGGGTGAAAATCATTAAATATTAAACATTTTCCAAGAAAATTTCAAAATTTTTTCATAAATTTTGAAATATAAATAAATATTGAAATGATTTTGTGCAAGTCTTCTTGATTATATTTCATTTTAAACAAATTTAGGAAATTAATTTTCAATATTATGAACTAAAATTAATAAAACGAAATAAATTTTCTTATGTACAAAATTGGTTCTGTGTAGAATTTCACAAAATGAAGTGAGTGATTATAAAATTAGGCGGTTAAATTGTATGACAGGAAAATACTAGAGTCCGACTGAAACCGATTTTTTAAAGCTCAAACCGAAACAAACCTAAAGATGCTTTTGGCTTTTGATCCACATCTTTTTTTGTTTTTTATACACACAAATATATTAGTATGTGTCGAAAGTAATTGCCCAGCAAACACAAATGTTTGATATCAAATTGAGAATGATTTGGAATCAATTCCTTTCTCAAATGTCAAACGTTTGAGAATTATTTGAAAATTACTTGATAGTAATAGGTTTCTCAACAAAAAGGGGAATTAATTGTCAAATTGGGAAATGCTATTATTATCAAATCATTGTTAAATGTAATTCTCAAACTTTTTTCAAATGTGAATTGTAACCACATGTGGAACATTAATAAAAGTAATTTTCATTTTTAATTTTTAGTGAAATTTTCTTTTGTATAGAATTGTAGCTTTGTCCTATCAATAAATATATTCATTAATTGGAAAATATTTGATTAAATAATTTTACTTATTAATTTATTTATTTGTAATACTTCAAATATTTTTTAATATATAGTTTCAAATATTTTTAAGAATGATTTGATA
Organism: Protocalliphora azurea; assembly: GCA_932274085.1. Classification (NCBI taxonomy): domain Eukaryota; kingdom Metazoa; phylum Arthropoda; class Insecta; order Diptera; family Calliphoridae; genus Protocalliphora; species Protocalliphora azurea. The sequence continues at coordinate 127,984,006 of OW026519.1, forward strand.
ATAACGCTTGATAACAAATTGAGAAAATACCATTTTTAAAATATTTGTTAACTTGTCTCTTTAGATTTATGAATGATTTGATAATAATATTTCATATTAAATTAAGAATATACTATTTTTAAAATATTTTTAAAGTTATCTTTAAGTTTGAGAATGATTCAATAATAGTATTTGATATCAATTTGAGAATTTAGTTTTTCAAAGTTTTTTTTCTCAAATATTTCCCAATTTGAAATCAAACTTAAAACTCAAACCTCTACCTACATTTGAAACAAATTTGAAAAACAGGTTTGATATCAAACGTTAAAGGCATCATATTTCAAAGGCTTGACAACGTGTTTGCTGGGTAATTGCTACTCAGAAAAATCAGTTTTGCCACATTATTAATTTAGAAAGATTTTAACGTATTTATCTAAAAAGTTTCGGTTTCGAAAACCAAATATTGACTGAAACCGATTTTTGTTCTAATCCGAAACTGAATATTCGGTCGGACTCTAGAAAAAACCTGCTTATTAAGAAATATACATATTTTAGGTTCAGAAATTTAATATTTAATATATATTAATTTATTTAATTTAATATATATTAATAATATTTAATATATTTTTAAATTAGCTAATAACAAAAAATTCACTTTGCTACATTTGTAGAAAAATCGCCGTAACTCCCTTTTTTAGATATATATTACTTTTAATTTAAATTTTAAACTTCCATAATTTTTGTTCGCAATGATGAAAATATTTATTTATTTAATTTAATATATATTAATAATATTTAATATTTTTTTAATTTAAATTTTAAACTTAAAATCCTGGTACTAAACAAAGTTCGATTTATTGCTAAAAATATGATTTATAGTGAAAAATGGTATCATTAAATTTTTGATTTTCATTAAAAATCCGATTTTGTAATTTTTCATAAAAATCCAAATTTTCACTAAAAATTAAATTTTTCAAATTTTATTATTTATAAAAATTTGATTATTTTTACAAAAAAAAAAGGATTTATATCGAATAATAAGATAATTAAAACGACCATGAAATGGCGTACATTTTGCATAAAATTGGTGATTACGAATTAAAACCGTATTTCACAATCGCAAGGAGTTATGCTATTTCAAATTGAAAGTTTGTACTAAAGTAAGGCGATGTAATTTGCTTGACCTAAGTTTTAAAAAACACAATAAAATATTGAATAAATAACATTAAATATGTTTTGTTTTAATTTAGAGAAAACTTGTATTTCTGAATAATTTCAATTAAAAATATGAAAATATCAAAATGTAATCAAAATATGAGAACTAGAGCACATGCCAAAATAAACATAGGCAAAAAATAGATTTTTCACCAAAATTCCAATTTTACATTAAAAATTCAATTTACGTATTTGGTGTTTTCCCAAATACGCTTGTAAGACCTGTAACACACTTTAAAAGAAATTCTACATTATCTAGTGCTGTTCTAAAACGATTAAAAATATAATTTTTGCCACCATAACTCCCTAAATATTCTTAAGAGTATATTTGAAGGACAACTACCAAGAAACTAAATTAAAAAAAAAAATCGAGATAAGCCTTTTCTATATAAACCCAACGAAATTGTATATCGTCAGTGTGCTGACGAAAAGTCCTATGTGTAATTTAATTATCGCCCATCTTCAATTTTAATCTATTTTCGAATATCTGGACTAGTTCCAAAGTTATTAAAAGGATTAATAGTAATTTTGTATGGTTTTAATACAAAAAATAATTTGTTTTTAGCTCTTCTGAAATGTTCAAAAACACACAGGACTTTTCGTCAGCGTAACGACGATATGAATGTTAAAAACAACTTCTAAATAAAAATTTCCTTAATGGCATTGAAAAATAAAGGAGTAAATTTTTTTTTAACAAACGTTTTATTTTAAAATGCTTTGCATTTGTAAAGAAATACTACAAATAAAATTAAATAAAAACTAACACTTAAAATTAATCAACTTAACATTATTAATTCATGAGATTTTATTAAGTTCAAACCAATTTCTTTTATAATTATCCTTCTCATGTATCATTCAGACTTTTTAACATTGATGCTGGTTTACATTATAAATAACACAAATATATTTTTTTTAATCTACTTCTTCTACAGTTGGACCACCATAGTTACTACCACCAAAACCGCCGGTTTGTTTACCGCAACCAGCTCCAGGTTGAGGTCCAGCCCCACCACTTGCCTGTTGATGTAGTCTGGTCATGATGGGCTGACATATTTTGGTTATTTCTTCTAATTTATAATCGTATTCTTCTTTCTCAGCGGTTGTATTGTTGTCCAACCACTTGATTGTTTCTTCGCATTTTTCCATGACTCGATCTCTGTCGGACTTGGGTATTTTATCACCTGCTTCTTCAGTTGATTGTTTTATATTGAATACATAAGACTCCAATTGATTGCGTGCTGTTATGCGTTGTCGATGCTTTTCATCTTCTTCCGCATATTGCTCGGCTTCTCGTACCATACGATCTATGTCAGCTTGTGACAAGCGACCCTTGTCATTCTTAATGGTGATGTTTTTAGCATTACCAGTGCTCATTTCTTTAGCCGTTACATTCAAAATACCATTAGCATCTAAATCGAATGTAACATCTACCTTTGGAATTCCTCGAGGTGCTGGTGGTATACCAGTTAAATTGAAGGTACCCAAGAGATTGTTATCTTTAGTCAAGGCTCGTTCACCTTCAAAGACCTGTATTGTGACAGCAGGTTGATTGTCGGTATAGGTTGTAAAAGTCTTAGTTTGTTTGCAGGGTATGCGACTGTTGCGTTCAATCAATTTGGTCATTACACCACCAGCTGTTTCAATGCCCAATGAGAGAGGTGCTACATCCACTAGCAAGACATCTTGAATTGCACTGCTCTTGTCACCACTAAGTATGGCCGCTTGTATAGCAGCTCCATAAGCGACGGCTTCATCGGGATTAATGGACAAGTTGAGAGATTTTCCACAGAAGAATTGTTGCAATAAATTCTGTACTTTAGGAATTCGTGTAGAACCACCAACTAAAACAATATCGTGGATTTGATTTTTATCCATCTTGGCATCATTTAGTGCCTTTTCAACTGGTTGCAAAGTGCTGCGGAATAAATCGGCACACAATTCTTCAAAACGAGCACGACTAATTTTGGTGTAGAAATCTACACCCTCGAACAGAGCATCTATTTCAATTGTGGCCTCTGTACTGGATGATAAAGTACGTTTTGCACGTTCAGCTGCTGATCTTAAGCGACGTAAAGCCCGAGCATTTGTACGCAAGTCCTTTTTGTATTTACGTTTGAATTCTTGGGAAAAATGATCGACTAACCGATTGTCAAAATCTTCACCTCCCAAGTGAGTATCACCTGCAGTTGCTTTTACTTCGAATAGAGAGCCTTCATCGATTGTCAAGATGGAAACATCAAATGTACCACCACCCAAATCAAAAATTAAGACATTGCGTTCACCCTTTAAGTTTTTGTCCAAACCGTATGCCAGAGCAGCTGCTGTGGGTTCATTGATGATTCTCAAAACATTGAGACCCGCAATGGCACCTGCATCTTTGGTGGCTTGTCTCTGTGAATCATTGAAGTAAGCTGGCACTGTTATAACTGCATCTCGAATTGTAGTACCCAGGAAGGCTTCTGCTGTTTCTTTCATTTTTGTCAACACCATTGAACTGATTTCTTCTGGAGCAAATTTCTTTTGTTCGCCCTTAAATTCTATGGAAATCTTTGGCTTGCCACAATCATTGACTACTTTGAATGGCCAATGTTTCATGTCATCCTGAATCTTTTGGTCATCGAATTTACGGCCAATCAAACGTTTTGCATCGAACACTGTATTCTGGGGATTCATGGCAACTTGATTTTTGGCCGCATCTCCAATGAGACGCTCCGAATCTGTGAAGGCAACATAACTGGGTGTTGTGCGATTACCTTGATCGTTGGCAATGATTTCCACTTTGCCATGTTGGAAGACGCCAACACAGGAGTATGTTGTACCCAAATCAATACCAATTGCTACCATTTTGTTTAATTTGCTTTTCAATTTATATTTACTTTTAACTTTATCTTATAATAGTTTTAAATTATAACAAAGGTAATTTGAAAATTCACTTTAATACTTCTTACTTTGAAATCGACTTTAATCTTTGATTTCTTGTTTTACACTGCAATGACTGAGCAATTGCAGTGCCTTTATATATCTACTGGCACTTTTACTCGAACATTTGAGAAATAAATAGAAAATTTGCCCAGAAGTTTCATGAAAGTTGTAGATTATAATACATGTACGGCCAAAAGAGAGTTTGATATGGAAATATTCGTAAGCATTGGTGTGTAAGTGAGAATATGAAATGTATGTACATATGGATGTGTGAATGTTGAGTAATACACATAAACATATCTTTGTATATTTTACTCTTACCGTTTCTCTTAAAATAATCTGAAAATTTCTTGACCTACCTTACGTAAACACAAAATTATTGATTTACATTTCAGTTTTTTGTCCTTTTGGAAATGGAATATAGAACATTCTAAAAAATTCCTTAACCTTCAATGAAACTGCATTACATTTGTATATTGTCACCTAAAATGCAAAAGGCCGTAACCACAATTTTAAATTTTATGCTTTAAAATTAAGAAATCAAGTAAAATTTTTAATTGTTCATTTAAAGCAAAAATATATAAAGCATAAAACACTCTTCAAATCAAATTTCTTATAAATGGAAGAAATTTTACGACTGTTTCGATTACGAAACGGCCTTTTGACTTTTGTTTATATTGTTGTAATTTTTGAAGATATAAATATGAAATTTTTTATGTATATGTATGTCGGATCAGACTTTTGTATTTTAGGTGACGATATGTACAACAATACAATTAATGTTGCCAAGGAAACATTTTTTCTAACAAAAATTTTGGAAAAAATAACCAAATTAGGAAAAAATAAAAAATTTTAAAAATTCTGTTATTATATAAAAATTAATATAATTTTAATATATTTATTCAGGTTTTAAATACTTTGCATACTAATCATAAATTTTAGTTAGTCTTTAAGAGAAAAAAAGTATTTAAAATTTAACTGTTTGGAACAATATTTATCAAAATGTGGTTCCTGATCCAATTTTGTAGGGGACCCGGATATAAAGTTTAATAATAAGAATTTAATTATTCTCACGTCCTTATGATATGATTCGACATCAGCAGACCAGGTTGTAATAAATTTAGAATTGCAAAACAGCTGGGTCGAGCAGTAATAGAAAAGTAAGAATCACTTTTACAATTATTTGTTCACAGAAAAAGAATGCAAAGAAGAGTTATTTTGATAATATGAATTCCAGAATCTAAAGGTATATTATATTATATTAAATTTTAATAAGTTAATTTAAACATTGTCTTCAAAATTGAAAAGATATCGGTATTGATAAAACAATTCTATTGAAGTTATTTATAAAATAATGTGGTGCTCTTTTTAAATTTTTATTATTTAATTACGTTTTCTAACTAATAACTAAACAAGTTACATTTTTTATTCGCTACAGCACGATATTGGAGAGCCCCCTAAAATAGACAAATCGACTCAGAATCTAATTAGCTGGTCGAAATTGGTTCATTATTTTACCTAGTCCCCAAATAAATGTCCTTTTGGAGTAATATTTTGAAGCTTAAACATCTTAAATACATATAAGTTTATTTCTACAGAATTCTACACAAAAATAAAACATTTTTATTCCTAAAATATTCTATAAAAAAAATTTGTTTGTAACTACATAAAATATGGCATTCATTTTCAAAAGGATTGCTTTGAAATTAATTCTAACTTCTATATAGGGCCCTCTCCGGAAAATTAATTGAAAGTACTTAAATCTCACATAAATGTTCGCATGTTAATAAAATTTGGCTCGAATAAGGTTAACCATAGCACCCATATAATGCTCTCTCTCAAGTAAGTCACATACGCAATAGTGTAAGATATTATATAGTCGGTATTCACCGAATATACATTTCCTTTTTAATAGTAATTTATTTTATAATTACAAGTATTTATTTTGCTTGTTAAATCTTTAGTACTTTCTCACAAAAATCTCCCAATCCATTTCACATATTGATTAAATATTAGAAAACCTTTATATTTTCTATTGATTTAAATTGTTTTCTTCAGTTGTCAGTTGAAATTGGAATGAGAAGTTATAGGAAACTTTAGTTTTTAAATGTGTGATGAATTTTTAGTACACTCTCTTTTTATTGTTGGCAGGTTAAACCGACTAAATAGCATTTTTAAAACTAATAAAAATAAAATTTTGATTTAACAGAAAAATAACCAAAATGGAAAAAAGTTATCATCTCCACATTGGAAAATAAAATAGCCAATTTTGGTTAAAGATAACCGAAACGGCAACTACAACTGATTATTGTATTTAAAAAATCTAGAACAATTTTTTCACTCATTTAATAGGTGTCCGACACATTTTATTAAAATTATGCTCGATTTCGTCTACGATCTAAATATATAAAAACAGAATTCGAAAACACAAAAAATTTTATTGCGAAAGATTTTTATAACATTTTTTAATAATTTTAGTTTAGTTTAGCTTTAATTAAAGTCTAATTATTTCATTAAGATATCATACAAAATAAAATTTGTATGATATCTTAATGAAATTTCCAAGGAGGACTCAAGTGAATTTCGTTTCTGTTAAAGTAAAAATTATGATACATAAGGCTCCCCATTGAAGTTTATGAAAAATCATACGTGCATGCATTTTATATATGTAGATGTAGATCAAATTTGGCTGTAAATTATATCAACTCGTTGCACTATAGAAAAAATCTTATAAAAATCTTGTGTTTCAACTTTAAAGAGAGCTAATTATAAAAATTTAAATGATCATTTACACGATATTAGCATCTTAATTGTTGAACAATTGAACTTTAGACATAATTTTGTAACGAAATATGTATACACATTTTATTAAAAATTATATATTGCCCTGTCTGCCAATAATTTATGATATAAGGGAAAATATATTAAAAATGTTACCATATACGTATATAATTTCTGTATTTAAAGTTGATGCTACATATATTGTTAGCTATTGAATGCGATAGTTTTGCGAAATTCGAACTTTTAAAATTTTCATCATTTTTTTTTTTTTTAACTTTAAAAATATTTCACATTGAAGAGCCGTTATACTGTTGTCATATGCGGAGTAGTATTTTTTTTCTTTTCTTAAATATTGTAATCGATGCACAGTTTTTTAAAATAACCAATACGCATTTTTATCAAATTCAGTGATAAATTTATAACTGTTTAGCGCAGTTTATTAATGTGCTAAAATTAAAACCAAGATATTCTTTATTCGGCATGAAAAATAATGTGAAAATTTATAAAAATAGCCTAAATTGATTTTTAAAAAGTTGTTTATTAAATGTATCCTAATGCAGAAATCGCGTAAAATTTTAACACAAGTTATCCTGATGAACAATTACATACCAACAACATCATTCAATTAGCAAGATTTTCAGTTGTATGAGATTTTAGTTAATAAATCTAAATAAATAAAATTAATAAATTAGCAGAAATAAACCAATTAAAAATAAAACTAATAACAATCTATTTTTAACACACGAAAAAAATAAAATTTAAAAATATCTTAAAGAAATAGTTATGTTCTATATTTTCTCCCCAATCGTTTCTGATTCATTTTAATATTTAAGTTTAAATACTAAACGGAATTATGAAGTATTTCTTTCATTTATTACGTCACATTTGTACCTACATATGTACATACATACATGCATACATACGTACATATGTACATACCTTGCCATTATTTGCAAGAGAGTTTTTCATCCAACCACTATATTTATAAACAAAAAACACCGGTATGAAAACAATAAACAGAACTATGCATAACCAAACATCTGATGTAAAAATCAAAACTCTCTTAATATTTGTCATTGAAACTCTCTTAAATTAAAAAATCATGATTTTTCTAGAGTATACTACTACATTCCCGCAAAAGTATCTAGAAAATACGAATGAATATGTGATTCATATAAATAGCGCAACGCAAAGTCTCTTCGACATTAGTACATTAAAAGCAAGTAAAGTGAAAACATTAAAGAGAAACAAAAAAGTGAACTTAAAATCTAAACAACTACAGCAAGTTTTTTGAAAAAAAATTAAGTAAAACAAAAAAAATTCTATACAAAAATAAACAAATAGAAAGTGTATTAAAAAATTTTATCAAGTTCTCTACAAAGAAATAAATTCTTCATAAAGTTTATACATACTTAAGAGAAACACCTTCAGTCACAATGGTAGCAATTGGTATTGATTTGGGTACAACATATTCCTGCGTTGGTGTCTTCCAACATGGTAAAGTTGAAATCATTGCCAACGATCAAGGTAATCGCACAACACCCAGTTATGTTGCCTTCACCGACACAGAACGTCTTATTGGTGATGCGGCCAAAAACCAGGTTGCCATGAATCCCAAGAACACAGTATTCGATGCAAAACGTTTAATTGGTCGCAAATATGATGATCCCAAGATAATGGATGACATTAAGCACTGGCCATTTAAAGTAATTAGTGATAGTGGCAAACCAAAGATCTCGGTAGAATTTAAAGGTGAACAAAAGAAATTCGCTCCAGAAGAAATCAGTTCGATGGTGTTGACAAAGATGAAAGAGACTGCAGAAGCGTATTTGGGTCAGACAGTAACAGATGCAGTAATCACAGTTCCCGCTTACTTCAACGATTCCCAACGTCAGGCTACAAAAGATGCTGGTCGTATTGCTGGCTTAAATGTGTTGCGAATTATCAATGAACCCACGGCGGCTGCTCTAGCTTATGGTCTTGACAAAAATTTAAAGGGTGAACGTAATGTTTTGATCTTCGACTTGGGAGGTGGTACTTTTGATGTCTCTATCTTGACCATCGATGAAGGCTCCCTATTCGAAGTGAGGGCAACTGCTGGTGATACTCATTTGGGTGGTGAAGATTTTGACAACAGACTCGTCACACACCTGGCCGATGAATTCAAACGAAAGTACAAGAAAGATTTACGCTCAAATCCTAGAGCATTGAGACGTCTAAGAACTGCTGCAGAACGTGCCAAACGTACACTATCATCCAGCACAGAAGCCTCCATTGAAATCGATGCATTATTCGAAGGTCAAGACTTCTACACCAAAGTGAGCCGTGCCAGATTCGAAGAATTGTGTGGTGATCTATTCCGTCAAACATTGGATCCGGTTGAAAAGGCTCTCAATGACGCTAAAATGGACAAGAACCAAATTCATGATATTGTCCTTGTTGGTGGTTCTACTCGCATACCTAAAGTACAAAATTTGCTACAACAATTCTTCTGTGGCAAGAGTCTGAACTTATCCATTAATCCGGATGAAGCAGTAGCCTACGGTGCGGCTGTACAAGCAGCCATTCTTAGTGGGGACAAGAGCAGTACCATTCAGGATGTCTTACTGGTAGATGTGGCTCCACTATCACTTGGTATTGAAACAGCCGGCGGTGTAATGGCAAAGATCATCGAACGCAACGCACGCATTCCATGCAAACAAACACAAACCTTCTCTACTTATTCGGACAACCAACCTGGTGTTACCATTCAAGTGTTTGAAGGTGAACGTGTTATGACCAAAGACAACAACAAATTGGGCACCTTTGATTTATCTGGTATTCCACCTGCTCCTCGAGGTGTGCCTCAAATTGAAGTTACTTTCGATTTGGATGCCAACGGTATTCTAAATGTCTCTGCAAAGGAAATGAGTTCCGGTAATGCCAAGAACATCACCATTAAAAATGACAAGGGTCGTTTGTCCCAAGCCGAAATCGATCGAATGGTACATGAAGCTGAGAAGTTCGCTGAAGAAGATGAAAAGCAGAAAAATAAGATTAGTGCTCGTAATAATCTCGAAGGTTATGTCTTTGGTGTAAAACAAGCATTAGATCAAGCTGGTGACAAAATTTCTGCGCAAGAAAAGAGTGAAGCACTTCGGGCATGTAAAGATACAATTAAGTGGCTGGACGCCAATACATTGGCAGAAAAAGAAGAATACGAAGACAAGATGAACGCACTTACAAAACTGTGCACTCCAATAATGACGAAACTACACAATGGTGGCGGTGCAGGGGCATCATGCGGTCAACAGTATGGTGGATTTGGAGCAGGCCGAAGTGGTCCTACTGTAGAAGAAGTTGATTAAATCAATTAATAATCTCAATGTCATTCCTAGAAAAAATATTTTCATACTCATAAAAAATCATTCCCATTTTACGTTCATTTAGAACAATATAAATTATTATTTATTTTTGTACCTAATTTATATGAATAAGAATTTTAATTAAAGAAGAAATGTTTTATATTAAAACACATAATGTTAAAACTGAAATTTGTTTGTTTTTTTATTATAATTGCTTGTAGGGTAGAAGGAGGACCATTCGCCACTTAAAATTTTTGTAAACTTTCTTTTGTTCCAAAGAATTAGACTTAATTTAAGTCATTTTCCTCTTCACGACCTGTTCATTTTGTACATTTTTTTTTGTTTTTTTTTTTTTGATAAATTTCTGAAGTGATCAAAAGCGACCATGCTAACCCACCCATGTTGTAAATTCGCCAAATGGCCGAATTATTGAAAATACATCGAGCCCCGACGGTCAAAATGTCGTAATTTTCAAAATTCGTTTTCTAATGAAAATACACTAGGAAGCATAAATCTACGTACGAAATTTTAAACAATATTTTGGAAGTAATTTCTCTAATATATCCCTGAGGTTTTTGAATTTTCAAGCTCTATAAAACATGTAAACGATTTTTTTACAATTTCAAATGTAAATATTTAAGTACCTTAGGAGATATCAAAAACTTTTTATACTTTTATAAAACTGGAGACTCTAAAGAACACAAATATGCTTGTAGTTTTTGTTTAAAGTTATCAGTCACTGAAAGAATATAAAAATTTTAAAAATTCTGAGAAAAAATGGATTTTTTTCACACCATTTTTTAAGAACTTTTGTAAATTTTTTATAACATATAATAAATATTTAAAAATTTCTTACAGCTCACACATATTTTTTGATACTATATAAACCATACATGGGAATTTTCATTACCATTATTTGAAAATAATGATAATTTAAAAAAATTAATTACCATTTAATGATAGTAAATTTTTTAACTAATAGTATTGAAATTACAAAAAAAACAAATATTAATTATAATTACTGAAAAAATTTTTTCAAATATGTTTCTAATACTTCTGGATTAGTTTAATATTATTCCAATAAGATTTGTATATTATTTAATATAAATCTAGATTGCAGCTAGTTTTGAAGAATATCAAATGTAAAAAAATAGAAGAGTAAATTAGTACAAACTACTATTAAATAAAAAAGTAGTTTGAATTGCACGAAAAAACTCCGCTAAATCCTAATAATGAATTTATAAAATTTGATCATTTAATGATAATGATTTTATTTTTTTTAATAATTGTTAATAAAAAGATATCATTAAAAATCATTACCATTATTAAAAATAATGGTAATGAGAAAAAATATAAGCACCATTGTTTAATTTAATGGTAAAGAAATCGGCAATTCATTAGTCGATGTAATGAATTACTCCCACGTATGATATCAACGACACATGTCAAATTTTTATCTGGGTTTATGACTTGTTAATTTTCTATGACACACTTATTCAGCGTATTTTATCATATTTAATTGGAACCATTTTACCGATTAACTTCGTTGCCAAATCTAGTCTGAATATCGATCTGCACGTCGTTATCTTTTCTTCAATGTACCATCTACCGAAATTATCATTGGTAAACAAAGCATGTTGCTTACAGGGGCATAAGAAATTACGTTCTAAAATGTAAGAAACTTTTCTTTTACACATTTTTTTTAGGAAAACGTGTCCAAAATTTATTTTCTCATCTTTTACAATTTTTAAGATTTATCGTTTACTGATCTTTTGAAATTAAAAAAAGACTACAGAATCATGAACTTTTAAGCTTTTTCTAATACTAATTACAGTGGCTTTAATATTTGCAATTAAAAATGTAAAAAATTTAGTTTACAGGCTTTAATAGCTTTAATTCTTAACAATATTTTAGTAAAATATTAACTTTTGGAAATGTAAATAGATTCGCGGTTATCAAAGAATATTTAAAAAAGGTGCTTAAGTTTATACAGCAAAAGTCTGCGTACACAATTGAAAAAATTAAGTTTTTTGCGGATATTTAAATTTTTTATGATCTTTTAATATCTTTAAATACTACTAATTCTCATAATCTGAAATCAAGTCCTTCAACAATAGAATACAAAAACAAAACGGCCTTTCACAAATAAATTCAAATTTACAAGTTACTTGGCAACAATAAACGCATCCTGGATTAATAATAATCTAACGTTTCGTAAATTTAAGATTCTAATATCACGCTTAATGTGATATTGATGAAGACCATTGAAAATTTAAATATGAAAATTTTAATAACTTACCTGAAGTTCCATAACCAATTTGACGTGGTCTTACCTAATTTTATTTTATTTTTTACCAAACAGTTTAGAATTTCAGATATTATTTTAAAGTGTAATTTTCAACCAAATGTTTAGGACACTTAACTCTTTGTATGTAATTTTTCGTTTGAGATTTTTGATCTTGGTTTGTATTGGGGTCTTGGTCACGAATAACACACATGATTTTTTCTTTGGTTTGATTATCTCTATTAAAAATTATTTCTTAGATTTTATCGTGATCGGAATTATTTTATTTTAATAACTGTTTGATGTCTTCCATCAAGTAATTACTGAAATTTTCATCTATCTATGTTTTGGGCAATGAATTTTGTTAATTGACGTTTATCTGCCAATGGCTCACTCTTTAGAAAGTTTAAAAGAGCTTACTTTTATTATTTGTTTTTGGTGGTCTAACTATAACAAAATTTAACCTAGTAGCAAAATGTAAATATTTTGATTGAACTTTTAGTAAATATTATTTTCATTAGACAGATAAATGGTTTTCTATAAATATTTCCGAAATTTTTAATCAGCATCATTTCAAAAATTTAGTTGTTAGTGAGTGAGAGTTACTTCAGTGAATAAATTAATTTCTTCTTTGATTTATAACGAGAAATATATTGAATTATGTTGCAAAATTTATAATAATAATTTAGTAAACAATTGCAATTAAAAGCGTAACAAATTCAATCTTAAAACATTGAAAAATCTACGAAAAACTATTTTTTTTTTCAATCGTATACGTAGACTTTTGCTGTATAAACTTAAACATTTTTTTTAAATATTCTTAAGTAACAGCGAATCTATTCACATTTCTAACGTTAATATTTTACTAAAATATTGTTAAGGATTTAAGCTATTATATAGAGCTTGAAAAAATTCAAAAACCTCAGGGATATAATAGTGGAGAAATTACTTCCAAAATTACGTAGATTTATGCTACCTAGTGCATTTTCATTCATGTTGTCGGTTACGACATTTTGACGGTCAGAGCTCAATATATTTTCGATAATTCGGCCCAACCATTCGGCAAATTTACAACATGGGTGGGTTAGCATGGTCGCTTTTGATCACTTCAGAAATTTATCAAAAAAAAAAAAAAAAAAAAAAATGTACCAAATGAACAGGTCTTGAAGAGCAAATTAAATTAAACACATAAACCTAATTCTTTAGAACTAAAGAAAGTTTACAAATATTGTAAGTGGCGAATGGTCCTCCTTCTACCCTACAAGCAATTATAATAAAAAAACAAACAAATTTCAGTTTTAACATTATGTGTTTTAATATAAAACATTTCTTCTTTAATTAAAATTCTTATTCATATAAATTAGGTACAAAAATAAATAATAATTTATATTGTTCTAAATGAACGTAAAATGGGAATGATTTTTTATGAGTATGAAAATATTTTTTCTAGGAATGACATTGAGATTATTAATTGATTTAATCAACTTCTTCTACAGTAGGACCACTTCGGCCTGCTCCAAATCCACCATACTGTTGACCGCATGATGCCCCTGCACCGCCACCATTGTGTAGTTTCGTCATTATTGGAGTGCACAGTTTTGTAAGTGCGTTCATCTTGTCTTCGTATTCTTCTTTTTCTGCCAATGTATTGGCGTCCAGCCACTTAATTGTATCTTCACATGCCCGAAGTGCTTCACTCTTTTCTTGCGCAGAAATTTTGTCACCAGCTTGATCTAATGCTTGTTTTACACCAAAGACATAACCTTCGAGATTATTACGAGCACTAATCTTATTTTTCTGCTTTTCATCTTCTTCAGCGAACTTCTCAGCTTCATGTACCATTCGATCGATTTCGGCTTGGGACAAACGACCCTTGTCATTTTTAATGGTGATGTTCTTGGCATTACCGGAACTCATTTCCTTTGCAGAGACATTTAGAATACCGTTGGCATCCAAATCGAAAGTAACTTCAATTTGAGGCACTCCTCGAGGAGCAGGTGGAATACCAGATAAATCAAAGGTGCCCAATTTGTTGTTGTCTTTGGTCATAACACGTTCACCTTCAAACACTTGAATGGTAACACCAGGTTGGTTGTCCGAATAAGTAGAGAAGGTTTGTGTTTGTTTGCATGGAATGCGTGCGTTGCGTTCGATGATCTTTGCCATTACACCGCCGGCTGTTTCAATACCAAGTGATAGTGGAGCCACATCTACCAGTAAGACATCCTGAATGGTACTGCTCTTGTCCCCACTAAGAATGGCTGCTTGTACAGCCGCACCGTAGGCTACTGCTTCATCCGGATTGATGGATAAGTTCAGACTCTTGCCACAGAAGAATTGTTGTAGCAAATTTTGTACTTTAGGTATGCGAGTAGAACCACCAACAAGGACAATATCATGAATTTGGTTCTTGTCCATTTTAGCGTCATTGAGAGCCTTTTCAACCGGATCCAATGTTTGACGGAATAGATCACCACACAATTCTTCGAATCTGGCACGGCTCACTTTGGTGTAGAAGTCTTGACCTTCAAATAATGCATCGATTTCAATGGAGGCTTCTGTGCTGGATGATAGTGTACGTTTGGCACGTTCTGCAGCAGTTCTTAGACGTCTCAATGCTCTAGGATTTGAGCGTAAATCTTTCTTGTACTTTCGTTTGAATTCATCGGCCAGGTGTGTGACGAGTCTGTTGTCAAAATCTTCACCACCCAAATGAGTATCACCAGCAGTTGCCCTCACTTCGAATAGGGAGCCTTCATCGATGGTCAAGATAGAGACATCAAAAGTACCACCTCCCAAGTCGAAGATCAAAACATTACGTTCACCCTTTAAATTTTTGTCAAGACCATAAGCTAGAGCAGCCGCCGTGGGTTCATTGATAATTCGCAACACATTTAAGCCAGCAATACGACCAGCATCTTTTGTAGCCTGACGTTGGGAATCGTTGAAGTAAGCGGGAACTGTGATTACTGCATCTGTTACTGTCTGACCCAAATACGCTTCTGCAGTCTCTTTCATCTTTGTCAACACCATCGAACTGATTTCTTCTGGAGCGAATTTCTTTTGTTCACCTTTAAATTCTACCGAGATCTTTGGTTTGCCACTATCACTAATCACTTTAAATGGCCAGTGCTTAATGTCATCCATTATCTTGGGATCATCATATTTGCGACCAATTAAACGTTTTGCATCGAATACTGTGTTCTTGGGATTCATGGCAACCTGGTTTTTGGCCGCATCACCAATAAGACGTTCTGTGTCGGTGAAGGCAACATAACTGGGTGTTGTTCTGTTGCCTTGATCGTTGGCAATGATTTCCACTTTACCATGTTGGAAGACACCAACGCAGGAATATGTTGTACCCAAATCAATACCAATTGCTACCATTGTGACTGAAGGTGTTTCTCTTAAATATGTATAAACTTTAAGAAGAATTTATTTCTTTGTACAGAACTTGATTAAATTTTTTAATATACTTTTTATTTGTTTATTTTTGTATAGAATTTATTTTCTTTTACTTAATTTTTTCAAAAAACTTGCTGTAGTTGTTTAGATTTTAAGTTCACTTTTTTGTTTCTCTTTAACGTTTTCACTTTACTTGCTTTTAATGTACTAATGTCGAAGAGACTTTGCGTTGCGCTATTTATATGAATCACATATTCATTCGTATTTTCTAGATACTTTTGCGGGAATGTAGTAGTATATTCTAGAAAAAACATGATTTTTAATTTAAGAGTTTCACTAACAAATTTAAGAGAGTTTTGATTTTTACATTACGTGTTTGGTTATGTATAGTTTTATTGTGTTCATACCGGTGTTCTGTGTTTATAAATATTTTATACACATCTAAACATGCATACATATGAATGGATATGTATATAGAGTACAAATTTACGTAATCGTAGATACCCCGCCAACATTTTCTATCGAAATTTGAACTAAATAGTAACCTCAAGTTGTTTTTAACAGTCGTATATGATATCATTTTTTTATCCAAGATGAGTCTACGTGCAGGAAGAAGTGTGTAGTAGATCTAATACCTTTTTTAATGACACTATTAAGTGATTTTTTTATGCGTCAAATTTGAGTCATTTTGAGGACCAGAAAGTAAGGCTATTTCAGCTGAAAATTTACCACAACAAACACCAATCCTCTCAGAATGAATTTCTGAACTGAGAAGAATTAAAAACGAAAAAAATGTATAAAAAGAAAGAAAAAATATAAATTCTGGTAGAAAAAATTATTTCATAAAAATAGAAAAAGCAGAATAACCTTATCTACAACAAAGTAGTGCTATGCTATGTACAGAAAAAAAATTTCGTCTTTTTTAAGGAAATAAATAGGTTTTAAAAATTGACGCTTGCTTGATAAAGATGCAGAAAAAAAGTAAGTATTTTTTTTAATAACTACATAACATATGTTTGAATTTTTACAAAAATTTCAACAGGAGATCATTTTGCAAATTAATTTGTTTTTCCTAGGTTTTCAAAACAATTCAGTAAATTTGTCTATGTGCTAATTTTATCAGTTATATCAAAATCGAACTTACAAATGTTTTAATACTACATACAAATTTCGTCTTCATTTATTTTATAAATCCAAATCTATCCAAAACTTTGTACGAAAAAATGTTTTAACATACGAGCAAAAGAATTAAATAATAACACAAAAAAATATTTAGTAAGTGTTAAAAATTGTTTAATAAATAACATGACTTTTATCCCCAAAATTTTTCATACAAAATATAATATTTTTCCTAGATATTGTTAAATAACTGATAATGATAATTTTGCGTATTTTGCGAAAGAAGCTGAATAAAAATAGTAACATATTCAAATAAATGCCTTAAAATAGTAAATATTTTAGAAAAAATTTAAAAAGGGTTATTAAAATATTAATAATTTTGTGCTCAGAAAAGAAAAAACTAGTTGTAACTAAAAATAATTAAAAATTTATCATTTTCCCAAGAAATAAGACTTTCCTGAAAAGTTGTAGATAAACATAAGACCTTTCTTCCACACATCAGCAAAATAAAAATGAAAATTTAAAATTTTTGATTTAACTCCATTTAGAAATTTTCATATTTGGGAAATAATATTGTAATACACTCTGCTGCAAAGAAAAATCACTCGAGAAATGACATAGCATACATTATAGACTTTCTTGATAAATGTATCTCTAATTCCTTTATTATTTTCCCGATTTTTTTTTTAAAGTAGAAGAATGAAGCTTGTTATCCGTATATATTTGTTTATGTTTTGATCAAATATTAAATGTATAAACTTAAATAAATAGGACATTTTTGTTGTAAACTTAACAATATTTATTTTTTTTTTTTTTAATTTAGACAAAAACTGTGTAACTTATTCGTTAACTTCCTATACATTTTTATTCTGCCCAGAAATTACGCAAATAAAGCATAAAATAAAGGCTTTAAAATATATGAAAAATGTTTTCTTGAAGTTTATAAAATTTCTAATAACTTTTTTTTTGTTTTTTAAGAGTTTTTTAAGATTTATGTATAATTTTACTTAAAAAAATTAAATTTAAAAGTTTAGATAGAAGTATGTTTATTCTTAAAAAGTCCAAAAAAATTTAATATAGAAATTTTGAAATAAAAAATATTTGTAGTATATATAAAAGATTTTAAAATAATTTAAAATTCTGCTTTCTTAATAAATTAAACAATTTTAAATTGACTTTAGTGCAGTAATTACCATTTTTTTTTTCTAATTTAGAGAGTATTTCAAAATTTTTGAAAATTGGTTTATGATGCACTCAAGAAGATATACATCCCACATTATGTCGTTAATCGAGTAAAAGTAAAAAGTTTAATTTTGTACCAGAGATATTATTAACTGAAATCAAATGAAAATAAAATACTATATATGTAAAAAAAAATGTTGGGAAATTTAAGGGAAATTTAATAAATAAAATATAAATATTTAAGTTCCATAGTTCAAAAATTGTATTTAAAAGCATAATTTTTTTTTTCTGACGATCGACTTAATTTTTTTGGAATTAAAATCGTGATCATAATTTCTTTTTTTTTGTTTTTAATAATAAAAAAATAAAAAATGGATACGTATCGATTTCGAAGAAATTTAGTTTCATTTAAAAATAATCATATTTTTATGAGCGAAACGTAAATTTATTTCGAAACGTAAATTTATTTCGAAATTTAAAATTTCTTTCAATTATTAAAAAATTTTTTTTGCAATATTCTTAATTATTATTATTTTATTTTTTCCATTTTAAACAACATTAAATTTTTATAAACTTTCTTTAAAATTTTTTATTATATATAAATATTTCATTATATTTTTTTCTTTTTTATTTTTACCTCACATCACTTTTTTTATTGATTTTAATTTTACGAAACTTACTTAAATTTTTCAAAAATCGATCGTTTTCCTTTGAAGGAAAATTAATGTTAATTGTTTTTGTAAAATTATTTTCTATCAGGAAAACTGTCGTCGACTAGCACTCAACGTGTACAGACAAATTTCTCGGTGAATTGTTTCGCACATCGATCGTTTAGTATAAGTGTATTTATTTTTGTAATTTATTCAAGAATTTTTTCGTACCGATACCTACTGTAACTGGTAATAATTTACAACCATGCTCCATGGGCCCCCCCCAATTGGGGAAAACCGGTTTGCCTTACTGGCAACTGATAGTCCGCAAAGCAAAAGAAAGAAAAGGAATAGAGTAAGTTCTCATATTGATTTCCCCTCTCTACCAAAACAAAAACCATCAAATCCTAAATATATTTTTATTTCTGCCAACAACGATAAGAAACCACTATCTGAATATTCTTGTTTTGCCGTACACAAAGCCCTACATATTATTAGTAAGGAAATAATTTCAATTTCTCAACTGCGATATGGTAAATTCTTATTGCTTGTCAAAGACAACGCAACAGCGAAAAAATTTCTTGAAGCTAAGGAACTTTTTGGGCTATGCTCAATTACGTGTGAACTCCACCAATACTTAAATTTTACAAAAGGCACAATTTTCGCTCCTTACCTTACTAAAGTTCCTGAAAAAGAAATTAAAGCAGAACTAAGCTCCCAAGGTGTTGTCGACGTATACAAATACGAAAGAATGAACGATAATAAAGTTAAATATTGTACAGGCGTAATACTTTTAACATTTGATTTACACAAACTACCAGAATCTATCGACGCCTCGTGGTATGAGGTAAAAATTAGGGAATATATTCCAAACCCTATGCGTTGTTAAAATTGCCAGATATTAGGTCACACCATGAAACGATGCAATAATTCCCCCTCTTGCGTAAATTGTACCTCCCCACTCCCCCGCTGAATGCACAGAATATGCTCAATTTTTTCGAAAAGTCATCCATCATCCTCAACTACATGTAAAAAATATATTCAACAAAAAGAAGTATTAAAAACCAAAATAATAGAAAAATGTTCATTGCGTGAAGCTATGATAATTTACAAAGAACAAAATAGAAATAACAATAACTCCTCTTACTCCGCTATCGTAGCAACAAAAGAAAATAATAATACAGATTATGGAAATATAAACAGCACTTCAAAAAATATTACCAACAACATCCAACCTTTCTTTAACATCCAACTCAAACCCCACAAATGAAACGAAAAATAGTGAAAACAAAAATACAAAAACAAATAGCCCGATATTAACAAATTATAATACACAAAAAAATGAACTTAATATTTCAAAAATTTCCGCTTTCCACAAAACTTCCAAAGAAATGAAAAACATGAACACAAATCCTTCAGTCAACAAGTTACTTGATTATTCCTCACAGGAAATTAATTTATCAGAACAAAGTTCGGATAATATAGAATTTATGAATACATATAAGCCTCCGCCGTCACGCACCGGGCGCTTTCTCAGTTTGGTGTATGGTGGCTTAATAATTCTATACTTTTATAGTGTTTTAAGAAAGTACATGCATTGGATGTGGTAAGTGCCCGTCGTGTGGCGGCAGATTTTATTTTGGATTATATTTAAAACACTACTATATATGTTTTATATATACAGAATTAAGTGTTATAATCTCGACCATTTTATTACGTGTATGGTATTGAACATTCTTCAATGGAATATTCGAGGTTACCATAACAATTACTCAGATCTGCAACTGTTGATAAAAGAAAAATCTCCCGAGAATATATGCTTACAAGAAACACACTGTCCTAATAACAACAACCCTATTGTACCCAGACAATACATAGGATACTTTAAAAACAATAATTCGACATCCAAACAGGGTATAGCAATACTCATAAAAAATAATATACCCCATAATGTTATTAACACTTCCTCACCATTAAATTTAATCGGTCTTGAAATAAATTTAGGTAACAAATTTATTATTTATTCGACTTATCCGACTTGTACAATCTGACATCAAATGTATCTTGCCCATTATTTACAATGGGTGATTTTAACGCTTGGAGCACTATCTGGGGCTCCTCTTTCTGTAATTCTAGAGGTAAAATGTTAGAGAATTTTCTAATTAATATAAATGTAGCAGTGTTGAATGACGGAATACCAACCCACCTCTGCACACATAATAGTTTCAGCCATATAGATTTATCCATTGTTTCTATCCCCCTGATAACTATATGCAGATGGTCCGTCATTGACGATCTCTACAGTAGTAACCACCACCCAATAATAACAAAATTGCTGACCAATAATAGTTCCACCTACTCGTATCCTAGGAAATTTAATATAAATAGGGCTAATTGGAATATCTTTCCAGACAAAATTATAGAATTCGACAACAAGTTTTCCACGGCTGAGAACATAAAGAGAGAAGTAGCTTTAATTAGAAAAATTATCAGATCGCCAGCCAATGAGTCTATCCCACTAACCGCTTCCAAAAAAAAAAAGAACTAAAAATCAAAAACAAAACGCTTATAGAAAATTTTGTCGGAATATGTCTATCGAAAACCTTATCGAATATAAGAGGAAAAATGCGATTTTCAATAGGGCAAAAAAAGGGCTAAAGCTAAATCATTTAATGAATTTTCAGAGATTTTAAATCCGTCTACCCCATCGGGAATACTATGGCAAAATATAGCTAAATTAACGGGGAACTTTGTGCCTTCTACTTTAGCTTCTATTTCTATCAATAACGTTAGTATTACAGATCCATTGCACATAGCAAAATCATTTGCTGAATATTGGTCTGGCATTTCCAAGGATTCAACTTTTTCGAAGATTTTCAACTGTCGAAACAATATATCCTATCTTCCGCGGTAGTAACTAATGATTCTAATAGATTTAGCGAAATTGAACAACCATTTAATTTACAGGAATTGTACTATTGTTTAAAAACTTCTAAGGGGAAATCCCCGGGTTTGGATAAAATATCCTACCCAATGCTGAATAATACCACCCAAGCATTTAAATTGTGAATCTTGAATTTGTTTAACAAAATTTTTGATACAGGAATTATTCCCCAATATTTTAAAATAGCATTAATTATTCCTATACAAAAAAGGACAAACTTATAGATAATATTGACTCCTATCGCCCAATATCATTATTACCCTGCATTGCAAAATTACTGGAATAATTATCTCTAGACGACTAATTACCAAGTTGTTTTTCAATCTGGTTTGGGAACAATAGATGCCCTTTTGTATTTAGAGATCGTACGGTTTGTAAAAATCGTTCCACAAGAAACCACACTTCCATTTTATCAATTAACTTCATGAAAGCTTTTGATAGAATAGGAGTCCTTAGAAGCTATTGCAATTTCCAATTGGCTCAAAAATATTTAACTTTATAAAGTCTTTTCTGACTAGTAGAAAATTTACAGTCCTAGTCAACGGCTCCAATTCTAACAAAGACTTAATTAATAGGCTAAATATTATAAGATATTTATCTTCAAAAAATAGTTACATGCATACTAACAGTTTGCTAAGGTTGGTTAAATCTATCGTATTATCAAAAATAGATTATGGTCTTATCATATATAGTAAAGCGGCAAAATCTGTTATAAAGGTACTGGAATCAATTCTCAATGCAGCCATTAGATCAAGCCTCAGAGCCTATCGAACAATTCCTATTCAAATTCTTCATGCTGAAAGTGGTTTTGAGTCAATTCGCATACATTCAAATAAACTTAAACACCTTCAAGTGTATAAAATTATAAAATCTGATTCTCCATTATTAAAAACCCCATTATCATTACTTCAAAAAAGAAAAACTGAATTAAAATATCCCTCTACGCTTTGTCAAATTTTTAAGTTATTCAAAAAGTTAGACATATGTAAAACAATTCCATCAAAAGAAATAAGCCCACCATGGCAATTAAATCCAGAAATATTTATAAAAAATCTTTTAATTTATAATAAATCCTATACCTCTCCTGAAGTATTTAAACAGTGCTTTAATGAAATATCGTTAAAACTTAAGGAAAGAAACTGGAAGTTTATATTCACAGACGGATCAAAATCAGTCATAAACACTGGTTTTGCAGCAGTTGAAGAACAGGGATCAATTTTACTTTACGGCCTACTTCCACCGAACTCTGCAGTTTTCGAATCTGAAGCTGCAGCCATTTTAGAAGTTTTGTTCTTATGCAAGATATCTGCAAATAAGAACGTTATATGTACGGACAGCCGCTCTGTCTTCGATGCAATTCTGAACCACAGAAATAAAAATGAAACAATAATATGTATACAGCAACGTTTGATACAACTAAATAAAAAAGTAAAACTAATGTGAGTTCCAAGTCATGTTGGCATAGTGGGGAACGAAAATGCGGATAAAATGGCAAAGTCGAGTTATTTGCATCCAACATTTGTATTTATTCCTCAATCTAGTATCTATATACGAAGAACATCAGTATCCAGAATGAACAAAGCGATACACAATAAATGGATTATTTATAATCACCCTTACAAACAAATTAACCCATATAAAATACCAATTAAGCTACCAACTTCAACTAACTGCCATAAAAAATGACTTACACACACCAGAATCACACACCAACACTTAATGCTAAGAGAACGACATCCAACACCTTCTCAAAGACTGTCAATCACTTCATACCACCCGAACCAGAATTTGTAATACATCAAATATTATTCACCTGTTACAACATCCATCAGAAGATAATATTAACAAAACGTATACATTTTTAAATTACCTAAATTTAACAAACAGAATTTAACCTATTTATAATCCCAAATGAGCCGATAGCCTTAGATGCAAGTGCTTAATTTTCTATAATTATTGTAATTTTAATTATAATGAATTAATAAATAATAATAATATCAGGAACATAACGTCTTTAGAACACTAAGGGGAAACAGTTTTTGGTAACTTTATATTTATCCAAAAACTAACTTTTAAGTCACTTTTTCGACATTTTAGTTAAAAATGTAGAATAAATAGATTAAAAATCTAAATTAATGTTATTTGTTTTTCTTTGTTTACTATCAGCAAAATAACATCCTGAGAATACTAAAACGAGTGATTTTTCTGATAGTAGATAAAACTATCACATAATTGCTGGCAGGGATATTACACATGTACGGCCAAAAGAGAGTTTGATATGGAAATATTCGTAAGCATTGGTGTGTAAGTGAGAATATGAAATGTATGTACATATGGATGTGTGAATGTTGAGTAATACACATAAACATATCTTTGTATATTTTACTCTTACCGTTTCTCTTAAAATAATCTGAAAATTTCTTGACCTACCTTACGTAAACACAAAATTATTGATTTACATTTCAGTTTTTTGTCTTTTTGGAAATGGAATATAGAACATTCTAAAAAATTCCTTAACCTTCAATGAAACTGCATTACATTTGTATATTGTCACCTAAAATGCAAAAGGCCGTAACCACAATTTTAAATTTTATGCTTTAAAATTAAGAAATCAAGTAAAATTTTTAATTCTTCATTTAAAGCAAAAATATATAAAGCATAAAACACTCTTCAAATCAAATTTCTCATAAATGGAAGAAATTTTACGACTGTTTCGATTACGAAATTGATGTAACGGCCTTTTGACTTTTGTTTATATTGTTGTAATTTTTGAAGATATAAATATGAAATTTTTTATGTAGATGTATGTTGAATCAGTACATTAAATGTTGCCCAGGAAACATTTTTCTAACAAAAATTTTGGAAAAAATAACCAAATTAGGAAAAAATAAAAAATTTTAAAAATTCTGTTATCACATAGAAATTAATATAATTTTAATATATTTATTCAGGTTTTAAATACTTTGCATACTAATCATAAATTTTAGTTAGTCTTTAGGAGAAAAAAGTATTTAAAATTTAACTGTTTGGAACAATGTTTATCAAAATGTGGTTCCTGATCCAATTTTGTAGGGGGTCCGGATATAAAGTTTAATAATAAGAATTTAATTATTCTCACGTCCTTATGATATGATTCAACATCATCAGACCAGATTGTAATAAATTTAGAATTGCAAAACAGCATGGCCGAGCAGTAATAGAAAAATAAGAATGACTTTTACAATTACGTGTTCACATAAGTTAATTTAATTGTCTTCAAAATTGTGGTCTAATTGAAAAGACATCGGTATTGATAAAACAATTCTATTGAAGTTATTTATAAAATAATGTGGTGCTCTTTTTAAATTTTTATTATTTAATTATGTTTTCTAACTAATAACTAAACAAGTTACATTTTTTATTCTCTTCAGCACGATATTGGAGAGCCCACTAAAATAGACAAATCGACTCAGAATCTACTTAGCTGGTCGAAATTGGTTCATTATTTCACCTAGTCCCCAAATAAATATCCTTTTGGAGTAATATTTTGAAGCTTAAACATCTTAAATACATATAAGTTTATTTCTACAGAATTCTACACAAAAATAAAACATTTTTATTCCTAAAATATTCTATAAAAAAAATTTGTTTGTAACTACATAAAATATGACATTCATTTTCAAAAGGATCGATTTGAAATTAATTCTAACTTCTATATAGGGCCCTCTCCGGAAAATTAATTGAAAGTACTTAAATCTCACATAAATGTTCGTATGTTAATAAAATTTAGTTCGAATAAGGTTAACCATAGCACCCATATAATGCTCTCTCTCAAGTAAGTCACATACGCAATAGTGTAAGATATTATATAGTCGGTCTTCACCAAATATACATTTCCTTTTTAATAGTAATTTATTTTATTGTTACATCGTTAGTACTTTCTCACAAAAATCTCCCAGTCCATTTCACATATTGATTAAATATTAGAAAACCTTTATATTTTCTATTGATTTAAATTGTTTTCTTCAGTTGTCAGTTGAAATTGGAATGAGAAGTTATAGGAAACTTTAGTTTTTAAATGTGTGATGAATTTTTAGCACACTCTCTTTTTATTGTTGGCAGGTTAAACCGAGTAAATAGCATTTTTAAAACTAATAAAAATAAAATTTTGATTTAACAGAAAAATAAAGTTATCATCTCCACATTGGAAAATAAAATAACCATTTTTGGTTAAAGATAACCGAAACGGCAACTACAACTGACTATTGTATTTAAAAAAAATCTAGAACAATTTTTTCACTTATTTAATAGGTGTCCGACACATTTTATTAAAATTATGCTCGATTTCGTCTATGTTCTAAATATTTGAAAACAGAATTCGAAAACACAAAAAATTTTATTGCGAAAGATTTTTATAACATTTTTTAATAATTTTAGTTTTGTTTAGCTTTAATTAAAGTCTAATTATTTTTAACTTTCAGATCAAAGTAAAAATATGTATTAAAAAAATCGAATTCTTGAGGCCTTATTCACAATAAAAATTTTGAATTTATAAAAAATTATTTTATAGTAGTTTGATTAAGAAAACTTATAAATTTAAAATTTTACTACTACGATTGGATCATACTATAATCTACAGCCCATATAAATATGAATATAAAATATGTATTTCCCTCGGAGTCACATCAGAGCTTATAAATTACTCAAATAATTTGGTACCGAAATGAAATTCTACTAAAATATATTTTAAATATTTTAGGCAAAAGTGATGTTATTTAGCCACCTTCAAGTGTTTAATTTGGCACTAAATAAATTAATGAACCGATTTAGCGGTGTCCGTCAGTCCGTCCAACCGTTATTAATGTAAATAATAAATAATAAAATAAAATTTGTAAAATATCTTAATGAAATTTCCAAGGAGGACTCAAGTGAATTTCGTTTCTGTTAAAGTAAAAATTATGATACATAAGGCTCCCCATTGAAGTTTATGAAAAATCATACGTGCATGCATTTTATATATGTAGATGTAGATCAAATTTGGCTGTAAATTATATCAACTCGTTGCACTATAGAAAAATTCTTATAAAAATCTTGTGTTTCAACTTTAAAGAGTGCTAATTATAAAAATTTAAATGATCATTTACACGATATTAGCATCTTAATTGTTGAACAATTGAACTTTAGACATAATTTTGTAACGAAATATGTATACACATTTTATTAAAAATTATATATTGCCCTGTCTGCCAATAATTTATGATATAAGGGAAAATATATTAAAAATGTTACCATATACGTATATAATTTCTGTATTTAAAGTTGATGCTACATATATTGTTAGCTATTGAATGCGATAGTTTTGCGAAATTCGAACTTTTAAAATGCTCATCATTTTTTTTTAACTTTAGAAATATTTCACATTGAAGAGCCGTTATACTGTTGTCATATGCGGAGTTGTATTTTTTTTTTTCTTTTCTTAAATATTGTAATCGATGCACAGTTTTTTAAAATAACCAATACGCAGTTTTATCAAATTTAGTGATAAATTTATAACTGTTTAGCGCAGTTTATTAATGTGTTAAAATTAAAACCAAGATATTCTTTATTCGGCATGAAAAATAATGTGAAAAATTCTAAAAATAGCCTAAATTTATTTTTGAAAAGTTGTTTATTAAATGTATCCTAATGCATAAATCGCGTAAAATTTTAACACAAGTTATCCTTATGAACAATTACATACCAACAACATCATTCAATTAGCAAGATTTTCAGTTGTATGAGATTTTAGTTAATAAATCTAAATAAATAAAATTAAAAAATTAGCAGAAATAAACCAATTAAAAATAAAATTAATAACAATCTATTTTTAACACACGAAAAAAATAAAATTTAAAAATATCTTAAAGAAATAGGTAGTTCTATATTTTCTCCCCAATCGTTTCTGATTCATTTTAATATTTAAGTTTAAATACTAAACGGAATTATGAAGTATTTCTTTCATTTATTACGTCACATTTGTACCTACATATGTACATACATACATGCATACATACGTACATACATACCTCGCCATTATTTGCAAGAGAGTTTTTCATCCAACCACTATATTTATAAACACAAAACACCGGTATGAAAACAATAAACAGAACTATGCATAACCAAACATCTGATGTAAAAATCAAAACTCTCTTAATATTTGTCATTGAAACTCTCTTAAATTAAAAAATCATGATTTTTCTAGAGTATACTACTACATTCCCGCAAAAGTATCTAGAAAATACGAATGAATATGTGATTCATATAAATAGCGCAACGCAAAGTCTCTTCGACATTAGTACATTAAAAGCAAGTAAAGTGAAAACATTAAAGAGAAACAAAAAAGTGAACTTAAAATCTAAACAACTACAGCAAGTTTTTTGAAAAAAAATTAAGTAAAACAAAAAAAATTCTATACAAAAATAAACAAATAGAAAGTGTATTAAAAAATTTTATCAAGTTCTCTACAAAGAAATAAATTCTTCATAAAGTTTATACATACTTAAGAGAAACACCTTCAGTCACAATGGTAGCAATTGGTATTGATTTGGGTACAACATATTCCTGCGTTGGTGTCTTCCAACATGGTAAAGTTGAAATCATTGCCAACGATCAAGGCAACAGAACAACACCCAGTTATGTTGCCTTCACCGACACAGAACGTCTTATTGGTGATGCGGCCAAAAACCAGGTTGCCATGAATCCCAAGAACACAGTATTCGATGCAAAACGTTTAATTGGTCGCAAATATGATGATCCCAAGATAATGGATGACATTAAGCACTGGCCATTTAAAGTGATTAGTGATAGTGGCAAACCAAAGATCTCAGTAGAATTTAAAGGTGAACAAAAGAAATTCGCTCCAGAAGAAATCAGTTCGATGGTGTTGACAAAGATGAAAGAGACTGCAGAAGCGTATTTGGGTCAGACAGTAACAGATGCAGTAATCACAGTTCCCGCTTACTTCAACGATTCCCAACGTCAGGCTACAAAAGATGCTGGTCGTATTGCTGGCTTAAATGTGTTGCGAATTATCAATGAACCCACGGCGGCTGCTCTAGCTTATGGTCTTGACAAAAATTTAAAGGGTGAACGTAATGTTTTGATCTTCGACTTGGGAGGTGGTACTTTTGATGTCTCTATCTTGACCATCGATGAAGGCTCCCTATTCGAAGTGAGGGCAACTGCTGGTGATACTCATTTGGGTGGTGAAGATTTTGACAACAGACTCGTCACACACCTGGCCGATGAATTCAAACGAAAGTACAAGAAAGATTTACGCTCAAATCCTAGAGCATTGAGACGTCTAAGAACTGCTGCAGAACGTGCCAAACGTACACTATCATCCAGCACAGAAGCCTCCATTGAAATCGATGCATTATTTGAAGGTCAAGACTTCTACACCAAAGTGAGCCGTGCCAGATTCGAAGAATTGTGTGGTGATCTATTCCGTCAAACATTGGATCCGGTTGAAAAGGCTCTCAATGACGCTAAAATGGACAAGAACCAAATTCATGATATTGTCCTTGTTGGTGGTTCTACTCGCATACCTAAAGTACAAAATTTGCTACAACAATTCTTCTGTGGCAAGAGTCTGAACTTATCCATCAATCCGGATGAAGCAGTAGCCTACGGTGCGGCTGTACAAGCAGCCATTCTTAGTGGGGACAAGAGCAGTACCATTCAGGATGTCTTACTGGTAGATGTGGCTCCACTATCACTTGGTATTGAAACAGCCGGCGGTGTAATGGCAAAGATCATCGAACGCAACGCACGCATTCCATGCAAACAAACACAAACCTTCTCTACTTATTCGGACAACCAACCTGGTGTTACCATTCAAGTGTTTGAAGGTGAACGTGTTATGACCAAAGACAACAACAAATTGGGCACCTTTGATTTATCTGGTATTCCACCTGCTCCTCGAGGAGTGCCTCAAATTGAAGTTACTTTCGATTTGGATGCCAACGGTATTCTAAATGTCTCTGCAAAGGAAATGAGTTCCGGTAATGCCAAGAACATCACCATTAAAAATGACAAGGGTCGTTTGTCCCAAGCCGAAATCGATCGAATGGTACATGAAGCTGAGAAGTTCGCTGAAGAAGATGAAAAGCAGAAAAATAAGATTAGTGCTCGTAATAATCTCGAAGGTTATGTCTTTGGTGTAAAACAAGCATTAGATCAAGCTGGTGACAAAATTTCTGCGCAAGAAAAGAGTGAAGCACTTCGGGCATGTGAAGATACAATTAAGTGGCTGGACGCCAATACATTGGCAGAAAAAGAAGAATACGAAGACAAGATGAACGCACTTACAAAACTGTGCACTCCAATAATGACGAAACTACACAATGGTGGCGGTGCAGGGGCATCATGCGGTCAACAGTATGGTGGATTTGGAGCAGGCCGAAGTGGTCCTACTGTAGAAGAAGTTGATTAAATCAATTAATAATCTCAATGTCATTCCTAGAAAAAATATTTTCATACTCATAAAAAATCATTCCCATTTTACGTTCATTTAGAACAATATAAATTATTATTTATTTTTGTACCTAATTTATATGAATAAGAATTTTAATTAAAGAAGAAATGTTTTATATTAAAACACATAATGTTAAAACTGAAATTTGTTTGTTTTTTTATTATAATTGCTTGTAGGGTAGAAGGAGGACCATTCGCCACTTACAATATTTGTAAACTTTCTTTAGTTCTAAAGAATTAGGTTTATGTGTTTAATTTAATTTGCTCTTCAAGACCTGTTCATTTGGTACATTTTTTTTTTTTTTTTTTTTTTTTTTTTTTTGATAAATTTCTGAAGTGATCAAAAGCGACCATGCTAACCCACCCATGTTGTAAATTTGCCGAATGGTTGGGCCGAATTATCGAAAATACATCGAGCCCCGACGGTCAAAATGTCGTAATTTTCAAAATTCGTTTTCTAATGAAAATACACTAGGAAGCATAAATCTACGTACGAAATTTTAAACAATATTTTGGAAGTAATTTCTCTAATATATCCCTGAGGTTTTTGAATTTTCAAGCTCTATAAAACATGTAAACGATTTTTTTACAATTTCAAATGTAAATATTTAAGTACCTTAGGAGATATCAAAAACTTTTTATACTTTTATAAAACTGGAGACTCTAAAGAACACAAATATGCTTGTAGTTTTTGTTTAAAGTTATCAGTCACTGAAAGAATATAAAAATTTTAAAAATTCTGAGAAAAAATGGATTTTTTTCACACCATTTTTTAAGAACTTTTGTAAATTTTTTATAACATATAATAAATATTTAAAAATTTCTTACAGCTCACACATATTTTTTGATACTATATAAACCATACATGGGAATTTTCATTACCATTATTTGAAAATAATGATAATTTAAAAAAATTAATTACCATTTAATGATAGTAAATTTTTTAACTAATAGTATTGAAATTACAAAAAAAACAAATATTAATTATAATTACTTAAAAAATTTTTTCAAATATGTTTCTAATACTTCTGGATTAGTTTAATATTATTCCAATAAGATTTGTATATTATTTAATATAAATCTAGATTGCAGCTAGTTTTGAAGAATATCAAATGTAAAAAAATAGAAGAGTAAATTAGTACAAACTACTATTAAATAAAAAAGTAGTTTGAATTGCACGAAAAAACTCCGCTAAATCCTAATAATGAATTTATAAAATTTGATCATTTAATGATAATGATTTTATTTTTTTTAATAATTGTTAATAAAAAGATATCATTAAAAATCATTACCATTATTAAAAATAATGGTAATGAGAAAAAATATAAGCACCATTGTT
This sequence comes from Protocalliphora azurea, assembly GCA_932274085.1. Taxonomy (NCBI): domain Eukaryota; kingdom Metazoa; phylum Arthropoda; class Insecta; order Diptera; family Calliphoridae; genus Protocalliphora; species Protocalliphora azurea. The sequence goes on from OW026519.1 coordinate 128,015,663, forward strand.
TAATTTAATGGTAAAGAAATCGGCAATTCATTAGTCGATGTAATGAATTACTCCCACGTATGATATCAACGACACATGTCAAATTTTTATCTGGGTTTATGACTTGTTAATTTTCTATGACACACTTATTCAGCGTATTTTATCATATTTAATTGGAACCATTTTACCGATTAACTTCGTTCCAAATCTAGTCAGAATATCGATCTGCACGTCGTTATCTTTTCTTCAATGTACCATCTACCGAAATTATCATTGGTAAACAAAGCATGTTGCTTACAATTACGTTCCAAAATGTAAAAAACTTTTCGTTTACACATTTTTTTTAGGAAAACGTGTCCAAAATTTATTTTCTCATCTTTTACAATTTTTAAGATTTATCGTTTACTGATCTTTTGAAATTAAAAAAAGACTACAGAATCATGAACTTTTAAGCTTTTTCTAATACTAATTACAGTGGCTTTAATATTTGCAATTAAAAATGTAAAAAATTTAGTTTACAGGCTTTAATAGCTTTAATTCTTAACAATATTTTAGTAAAATATTAACTTTTGGAAATGTAAATAGATTCGCGGTTATCCAAGAATATTTAAAAAAGGTGCTTAAGTTTATACAGCAAAAGTCTGCGTACACAATTGAAAAAATTAAGTTTTTTGCGGATATTTAAATTTTTTATGATCTTTTAATATCTTTAAATACTACTAATTCTCATAATCTGAAATCAAGTCCTTCAACAATAGAATGCAAAAACAAAACGGCCTTTCACAAATAAATTCAAATTTACAAGTTACTTGGCAACAATAAACGCATCCTGGATTAATAATAATCTAACGTTTCGTAAATTTAAGATTCTAATATCACGCTTAATGTGATATTGATGAAGACCATTGAAAATTTAAATATGAAAATTTTAATAACTTACCTGAAGTTCCATAACCAATTTGACGTGGTCTTACCTAATTTTATTTTATTTTTTACCAAACAGTTTAGAATTTCAGATATTATTTTAAAGTGTAATTTTCAACCAAATGTTTAGGACACTTAACTCTTTGTATGTAATTTTTCGTTTGAGATTTTTGATCTTGGTTTGTATTGGGGTCTTGGTCACGAATAACACACATGACTTTTTCTTTGGTTTGATTATCTCTATTAAAAATTATTTCTTAGATTTTATCGTGATCGGAATTATTTTATTTTAATAACTGTTTGATGACTACCATCAAGTAATTACTGAAATTTTCATCTATCTATGTTTTGGGCAATGAATTTTGTTAATTGACGTTTATCTGTCAATGGCTCACTCTTTAGAAAGTTTAAAAGAGCTTACTTTTATTATTTGTTTTTGGTGGTCTAACTATAACAAAATTTAACCTAGTAGCAAAATGTAAATATTTTGATTGAACTTTTAGTAAATATTATTTTCATTAGACAGATAAATGGTTTTCTATAAATATTTCCGAAATTTTTAATCAGCATCGTTTCAAAAATTTAGTTGTTAGTGAGTGAGAGTTACTTCAGTGAATAAATTAATTTCTTCTTTGATTTATAACGAGAAATATATTGAATTATGTTGCAAAATTTATAATAATAATTTAGTAAACAATTGCAATTAAAAGCGTAACAAATTCAATCTTAAAACATTGAAAAATCTACGAAAAACTATTTTTTTTTTCAATCGTATACGTAGACTTTTGCTGTATAAACTTAAACATTTTTTTTAAATATTCTTAAGTAACAGCGAATCTATTCACATTTCTAACGTTAATATTTTACTAAAATATTGTTAAGGATTTAAGCTATTATATAGAGCTTGAAAAAATTCAAAAACCTCAGGGATATAATAGTGGAGAAATTACTTCCAAAATATTGTTTAAAATTTCGTACGCAGATTTATGCTACCTAGTGTATTTTCATTCATGTTGTCGGTTACGACATTTTGGCGGTCAGAGCTCAATATACCATTCAACCATTCGAAAATTTACACATGGGTGGGTTAGCATGGTCGTTTTTGATCACTTCAGAAATTTATCAAAAAAAAAAAAAAAAAATTACAAAATGAACAGGTCTTGAAGAGCAAATTAAATTAAACACATAAACCTAATTCTTTAGAACTAAAGAAAGTTTACAAATATTGTAAGTGGCGAATAGTCCTCCTTCTACCCTACAAGCAATTATAATAAAAAACAAACAAATTTCAGTTTTAACATTATGTGTTTTAATATAAAACATTTTTTCTTTAATTAAAATTCTTATTCATATAAATTAGGTACAAAAATAAATAATTTATTATTCTAAATGAACGTAAAATGGAAATGATTTTTTATGAGTATTTATGAAAAATTTTTTTCTAAGAACGATATTGAGATTATTAATTGATTTAATCAACTTCTTCTACAGTAGGACCACTTCGGCCTGCTCCAAATCCACCATACTGTTGACCGCATGATGCCCCTGCACCGCCACCATTGTGTAGTTTCGTCATTATTGGAGTGCACAGTTTTGTAAGTGCGTTCATCTTGTCTTCGTATTCTTCTTTTTCTGCCAATGTATTGGCGTCCAGCCACTTAATTGTATCTTCACATGCCCGAAGTGCTTCACTCTTTTCTTGCGCAGAAATTTTGTCACCAGCTTGATCTAATGCTTGTTTTACACCAAAGACATAACCTTCGAGATTATTACGAGCACTAATCTTATTTTTCTGCTTTTCATCTTCTTCAGCGAACTTCTCAGCTTCATGTACCATTCGATCGATTTCAGCTTGGGACAAACGACCCTTGTCATTTTTAATGGTGATGTTCTTGGCATTACCGGAACTCATTTCCTTTGCAGAGACATTTAGAATACCGTTGGCATCCAAATCGAAAGTAACTTCAATTTGAGGCACACCTCGAGGAGCAGGTGGAATACCAGATAAATCAAAGGTGCCCAATTTGTTGTTGTCTTTGGTCATAACACGTTCACCTTCAAACACTTGAATGGTAACACCAGGTTGGTTGTCCGAATAAGTAGAGAAGGTTTGTGTTTGTTTGCATGGAATGCGTGCGTTGCGTTCGATGATCTTTGCCATTACACCGCCGGCTGTTTCAATACCAAGTGATAGTGGAGCCACATCTACCAGTAAGACATCCTGAATGGTACTGCTCTTGTCCCCACTAAGAATGGCTGCTTGTACAGCCGCACCGTAGGCTACTGCTTCATCCGGATTGATGGATAAGTTCAGACTCTTGCCACAGAAGAATTGTTGTAGCAAATTTTGTACTTTAGGTATGCGAGTAGAACCACCAACAAGGACAATATCATGAATTTGGTTCTTGTCCATTTTAGCGTCATTGAGAGCCTTTTCAACCGGATCCAATGTTTGACGGAATAGATCACCACACAATTCTTCGAATCTGGCACGGCTCACTTTGGTGTAGAAGTCTTGACCTTCAAATAATGCATCGATTTCAATGGAGGCTTCTGTGCTGGATGATAGTGTACGTTTGGCACGTTCTGCAGCAGTTCTTAGACGTCTCAATGCTCTAGGATTTGAGCGTAAATCTTTCTTGTACTTTCGTTTGAATTCATCGGCCAGGTGTGTGACGAGTCTGTTGTCAAAATCTTCACCACCCAAATGAGTATCACCAGCAGTTGCCCTCACTTCGAATAGGGAGCCTTCATCGATGGTCAAGATAGAGACATCAAAAGTACCACCTCCCAAGTCGAAGATCAAAACATTACGTTCACCCTTTAAATTTTTGTCAAGACCATAAGCTAGAGCAGCCGCCGTGGGTTCATTGATAATTCGCAACAGATTTAAGCCAGCAATACGACCAGCATCTTTTGTAGCCTGACGTTGGGAATCGTTGAAGTAAGCGGGAACTGTGATTACTGCATCTGTTACTGTCTGACCCAAATACGCTTCTGCAGTCTCTTTCATCTTTGTCAACACCATCGAACTGATTTCTTCTGGAGCGAATTTCTTTTGTTCACCTTTAAATTCTACTGAGATCTTTGGTTTGCCACTATCACTAATCACTTTAAATGGCCAGTGCTTAATGTCATCCATTATCTTGGGATCATCATATTTGCGACCAATTAAACGTTTTGCATCGAATACTGTGTTCTTGGGATTCATGGCAACCTGGTTTTTGGCCGCATCACCAATAAGACGTTCTGTGTCGGTGAAGGCAACATAACTGGGTGTTGTTCTGTTGCCTTGATCGTTAGCAATGATTTCCACTTTACCATGTTGGAAGACACCAACGCAGGAATATGTTGTACCCAAATCAATACCAATTGCTACCATTGTGACTGAATGTGTTTCTCTTAAATATGTATAAACTTATGAAGAATTTATTTCTTTGTACAGAACTTGATTAAATTTTTTAATACACTTCTTATTGTTTTATTTATTTTTGTATAGAATTTTTCTTTTACTTAATTTCTTCAAAAAATTTGCTGTAGTTGTTTAGATTTTAAGTTCACTTTTTTGTTTCTCTTTAATGTTTTCACTTCACTTGCTTTTAATGTACTAATGTCGAAGAAAGTTTGCGTTGCGCTATTTATATGAATCACATATTCATTCGTATTTTCTAGATACTTTTGCGGGAATGTAGTAGTATATTCTAGAAAAACCATGAATTTTTTGTTGATTTAAGAGAGTATAATTTTTTCTATTAATATTATTTAAGAGAGTGTAAATTGAGTATTGTTATTTTAAGTAAACATTTTTTTTTATGTTTTTGCTTATATTTTGATTTTAATACGTATTTACATTATACATACAAACTAGTTTTGCCAGGGGCAACTTGGAGAAAGTTACAGAATTTTGGCAAAAATGTTACAATTTTTCTTAAAAAATTATATTTTCGGAATTTTTAAAAATAAATGGCCAATAGGTATTTATTTTCTATTTAAAATGTGGAAGAAAATAATGCAAAAATTTCAATATAAATCAAGATAACCAGCAAGTACACTTTATTTTTAAATAAGGTTGGTAATGATTCAGTAGTACTCTTACTTGTGATTGAAGTAATGTAAAAATTGTTGCTCGCTCGCTCATAAAATTTTTTTGATAAATTTTTTTGAATATCTTTATTAATATACATGCAATTTAAATTATATTAAATATTTTAAAATATGTAAAAACACCTTTCTAATGATATATAACATGACCATATGCAATAAAACTTTAAGATGAAAAATGGTATTTTTATTGATACTTTGATTTCCAGAAAAAGTTTATTCAGCGCAGTGTTCGACATACATAGTGTAGAAAATCCTTGAGGACGGCAACATATAGAAATCTTTATTAACGTTAAAAAAATTATTCAAATTGATAAACTGATGATAAAATGATCATATTTTTTGGTATTCGACCAGTTACTATGATCTGACTTTATAAATTGACTAAATATTCCCTAAACTTATGAATTTTATATTGTTGAACAACGACAATAGTCGTCGGCACTTAAATAATGATATATCCAGAAAAAACTTGGTAATGGCATGTAGTTACGGATGTAGTTACTTTTCAATGACAACAGCATACTATCTGCATTACATAGAAGTAGTTTAGTAACTACTTATTTATAAGCTGGTATGTAATTATTTATGATCAGATTTTTGAAAATACTACATTCCATAGATTTTATTAATTCAATCTACCAATTCATATATTAAAAGGCAGATAAACATGTGAAAAGGCAAAATTTACGTATGAATTATTTTTTAATATAAAATAGTTCTTGAAATTAAAAATTTTGAAATTAAAATTTATTTTTACCTAAATGTAACTAGTTTTTATTACTTTTACAAATGATGACTACAGTAATACTAAAAAGTTAATGAAATTTAACAGCTTGGAAGTAAATAAGTTTTTGTAATGACATATAAGTAATAACATTCTAAAATGCCTACTTGTAATAATATAAGGTAAGTAGTTGCCTCTAATGTCATCACCGTGTTAGAATAATGAGTTATTCAGTTAATATCTAAGTAGTGAAGAGCCATTACATAATCTTCTTAACTCATTACATTGCAACCTAAAATTTTGCTGGGTAGTCCGAATGTTTTGTTATCGAAATTTTCCCGTCAATAAAACTTTTTAAATTAGGAAATTCATTTAATAAATCAATTGTATCCTTTTAGATCAAAATATCAGGTCTTGTAAAGGTTAACTACTTTTATGTTTTAAAAATATTATTTTTAAAATCAAATGTAATATATTAATTTATATAACAAAGGCCCTATTTTCTTAGGTATGATAATTTATCTGTATATTATTTTATATGACAAAAACTTCACGAAATTTTTCATTTGCACAAATTTAGTTTTTAACCAATTCTTTTTCAAAAAAAAAAAAAAAAAAAAAAAAAAAAAAAATAAAATAAATACTCTTTTTTTATATTTTGGATTTGAATACTGTTTTTAATGAAAACATACATAGCTAAAGTTACTTTTTGTATAATTTTATAGACCGAAAATGTATAAAAAAAAAAACGAAATATGTAATTTCATCTACCACGCAAATAAGATCTCAACAGAAGTGGTGTACTAGGAGGTAAATTTTTTGAGAAATTCCAAATGTTGGTAAATATTTGCATGATCTATGTACGTCAATGATATAATTTTTATACATTTTTATACATACACATACTTAGTACTTAATTTTCTTGAAGGAAAATACGGTTAAAAACAAAAATTTATACATGTTGCGTGGAACGTTGAAAAGTTACGAAAAATGTAACATATGTAACCAAATGGCAAAACTGATATATATACATACATACATACAACATACAGTAGACGCTCGGAAATTCGAAGTCTCAGAAATTCGAATTTCCAGAAATTCGAATCAGTAATTTCATTACATTTATCGCTCTAAAATTGGAATCCAAAATTCGAATTTCCGAGCGGTTTTCTTCTTTTTTATTGTAAACACTAAAATTTTGACAATTTAGTTTAACCAAATACAAAGTAAAAAGGGGAATCCCATTTTAATAGATGATTTACAGATCTTGTTGATGTTGTTTGAGTTTAAAAGTCAGTTTTTTTGGTGTTTGTATATGTACATATGCACATATTTATATTTTACATACTAAAGTCAAATGAACTGAATTGTTATTTTTTGTTATATTTCGTTAAGTTTTTTATAGTTTTTATGTTAAATGAACTGAAATTAAAAAAACATAGTTTTTTATATCTTTATGGTAAAATTTTCCTAAATTTTTGTATAAAAAAACCGTCCAGAAATTCGAGTAATTCGGAAATTCGAATCGCCTTAAAAACAAAGTGGTTCGAATTTCCGAGCGTGTACTGTACATACAATCTTTTTAGGATGCAAAAATCAAAATTTTGTCATTTAAATTCTCGAAATTTCATCACGTTTTTATATTTTTTTTTGTTTTTATTTTGATTTACATGGGTACTTATATTCACGTGTATGAAGGCTTAAGTAATGCATAAATGTTCATGCATACATAAATATAATACATATGTAGTTATATACATATCCATATGTATATTTATTATTTTCTAACATACTTAGTCTCTTACATAAATTAGTGAATTTTTATTTTTAAATAAAATATATATATATATATATATATATATATATATATATATATATATATATAAATATAACATAATAGGTAAATAATAAAAAAAAAAAAATATGAATGGTATTTTTTATCTGACATGTCTTCCACCAAATGCCTCAAAAAGTAGAAAAGATGCTCAAAAAAAAAAAAAAGAAAAAAAAAAAATAATAATAATAAATAAATAAATAAAAATAAAAAAGGCAAAAAATCTATTTTTATAGTAATTAGTATTAAGTTAAGCATTTACTAATTTTGTTTATAAATTTTAGGGTAAAAATTTGAAGAAATTAAGCGGTTTGTAAAAAAAGAAATTTGAATTAATCGGGCAATTTTTCCTATATGATTTTCTAAACATGAAAACATGTTAATTGGAAATACAGTGTGCGGCATAAGTCTAGGTATCCCTAACTTATTACCATATTACCCAGGTTATTTAAATATATATTTTAACTAAATTATGAAATTTATTTTTATTTCACATATTTGCTCCTAAAATACAACAAAATAAACAAAAAATTTCATATATCCAACAAAACAAAACTTTTTATTACGAATTTATGTGGTAAATGTATAATTATGCACGACAAAAGTCTTGGTATACCTATAAAAAGGTTTGCACATTTTATGGTAATCCAACATTTTTGTGTATTAATTCATTATAGAAAAAGGATAACAGGACATTTGAAATATTTTTACACTGAGAGTTAGTTTCAAGTTATTTTTTTTATTTTTCTACAAATATGGCCGAACAGGAATTGCCGATTCGGAACCGAAATATAATAAATTCTCACAAAAATGGAAAATTGTTCCATAGTAAAAATAAGTTGATCTACTTTACAAAAAGTTATAAATATATTTAAACAATAAAACCAAACTGAAAAGAAACCGCGAGAGGACGCTCTCTATAACTGACTTCAAGAGAAGAAAGAAAAAAAATAGAAGAAAATTTAAGGAATAATCCATTTAAAAATGCGTCCAAACTATCTATTGAGTTAAATGAGTATTTTAACAACAGTGTTTTTGCTGATATTATACGTATATCCATAAAAAGTGCTAGGTATAATGCACGTATAGCATGAAAGAAACCATTTATCAACGATCTTTATAGATAGAAACGGCAAGAACTCATCAATGGTTAGATATCGAAATCAAATGTGTTCTGAAATAATTATTTTTTTCGGACGAATCTAAATTGAACATTTTTGGACCAGAAGGGCGATATTCAGTATCTAGAAAAAAAAAAAAAAATCGAATAGTTGAATCGCAAGCATATACTTAAAACTGTTAAGCATGATAGTAGTAGTAGTGGCATGGTGTGGGGCTGTATGTCGGCAGGCAGTGTTGGGAATTAAGTACTTATTCATAAAAAATTGATAAATCTGTGTACCTCCATATTTTTTAAAGAAAATCTTAATAAAAGTATGGAGAATTTATTGTCACAAATTCGTGGTGACAATTACATCCAACAGGACAATAAAACTAAACACACCGCAACTGTTGGGAAAACGAGGAATGTATATAATAACATTCCCAAATGTCAAGAAATAAATCTAATTAAATGTTGTAGAATTATTTAGAAAAACAATTCTAAAATCATAAATTTTTCAGTATAAATTTGTTCAGTAAGAAATTACTTTCCGGAAAAAATTAGGGAAAAATTGGAGATTACACCTAAACAAAATGAGCAATCTATGCCGTATCGTTTATAAGAAATAAAAACGTCTTAAGAAATATCGTACAAAATCCTAAATAACACCTAAAAGCTAAATAATTCGTTAAATCCTTATATAATATTCAAATCCTTATCGAAGTACCAAGACTTCTGCTCCGCAACTTTATTCAGTTTTATAAAAGTTGGACTATTATTTCTTGTTAAAGAATTGACTACTTTTTGTGCTTATTTGTAGTTTATAAATAAACACATAAGATACTATTAAATAAACTCTTGTTTTTAAAATACTTTTTTGACTAAATTTATAAAATGTTTCTATATTCATTATATTGTATACGTCATGTCTTAGAAAAATATCTTTTTCTGTAGTAGTTCCAAATTTAGACATCCCATTTGGTGTACACTGGTTCATTATTTTGTTGAAAATTAAAGATTTCAACATTAAGCCCATTTTTCTGGAATACTGGTCAACATATTCTATCCAAACTTTTAGATTGTGTTTCTGTGGGTATTAGCAATTGTAAAATTGGAGACTTGGATACCGTCTACAAAAATACAGGACCAATTGATGCCATAGTATAAAACGTGACATGAGGTATTTTTTTATTTATTTAACTATAAGTCTTTCAAGCTATCAGCGCACTAAAAGGTAAAAATACCCAAAAAGTTAACTTTCCTTTTAATATTACTTGTGTTGACAAAATAAAATTAAAAATTTTCCTCTCCAGCATTTCTCGAGTGCAAGTTGTTAGTCCAAAAACAATATAGCTATATTAATAGAGAAATAAAACCAAGTACAATTATGTCGTGGTATATTTTGGAGCTGTATCATCATGTCAGTTATTGTAGTCTACAAATTTATCAACGTCTACATGTCGTGAAGATATTTTTTAACATTTTCGAATAAAATGGGCTTGATATTTAAGATATTTTATTTTAAATGGTGCAATGCCCCATAATAAATGACTAGGACACTTCAAATATGACATTTTAATGAGAACAACTAAATATTTATTTTTTTACTACAATGACAAACAAAATTGTTATATTTGTCATTTAAATAATAAAAATAAGCATGTTTTTTCATGGTCAACATTGTAAGTTCGTTAAATAAACAACTAGACTAAATATTCCCCAAACTTTAACTCCAAATTGGGGTAATAAATCAGTGAACGTTTAAGTGGTACTTATGACCTATTATTAACAAAAATTACTATAATTTAATCTTTTTTATTTTGTTTGACATCTTCAAATACAAAGGTGATAAGAATTCAAATACTTTTGTGAGGTACTATTTCTCGAATTTTTTAGAAACAAGGCAATATTTTTGATTCCAGTTTTTTGCATTATGAATTTAAAATACCATTTATAGAAAAGATTTATGGGAACCAATATAATATTGCATTCGATTCAACTATGTACGCATTTATTATGAAATGCCGAATTAAGATTTTAAAAAAGGCCAAATCTACTTTGCAATTCTTATAAAAACCTTTAATTTTATAATCAAGGTATTAGAGATCCATAAATAGAAGTACTTAGTATCAAAGACATTTTTGATAATTCATTCAAAATTAAATATGGTATATCGTCGATTGGCTTGCAAAAAGGCCTTTATGTTTTTTTTTTTTATAACTTTTCAAGAGACAACATAAATAACTTCTTTTTTGTTTGAGTCATACAAAATTGCATATTCATAATCTTTATGTTTATATAATAGGCCGACAATATAAAATTAATGCAATTTTTATTAATTTCTTTTCAATTTAAAATTTAATAAAAAATAAAAAAATGTTCATTAACATATTAAAAAAGCCTAATTTTTGATATTGACGATTTTTTGACGATTTCAAATAGTGGATTTAACGATTTTGACGATTTTTTTCTCAAAATCTATCTGGCAACTATTACATGCATACTTAGTAGTGCGAGTATATTTTTAAAATTGTTTTTATTTGCTGGTGAAAACTGATTATATCAATTTCATTTTTAAATTTTCTTTTAATAACTTAAACACAATTTCACAATGATATTTTTCAGAAAAATAAAACACTCATCAGGTTTTTACCTAAAATATTTAAATTTTTAATATTTAAATATTTTGGTAGACACCAAAAGATATCGTTTTTTTTTTTTTTTTTTTTTTTTTTTAAACATAAAATTACTTCTTTGGTCTGAAATATCATTTTATTATAATATTTCTAAAAAAATTCAACATTACGATTCTTTAACATTTAATTCTAAAACAAAGTATTTGGTATCTACATTTTTCTAATAACTATAAAAAAGTCACATTTTTTCCATATTAACACAACCTACAAACTTCAGGTCCGATGGGGCGTGGTTTAAGGATATCCGATTTCACTAATATTTCACACAATATTTTTTTAAATACAAAGAACAAAATAGGGGAAGTTACGGTCGAAATACTTAGTTGCTTCTTTATGTAGGCAACATTTTTCAGTTTTTGTTTCAATTTTATTATTAATATTTTAAATATTAATATTTTAAATACAAAGAACAAAATAGGGGAAGTTACGGTCGAAATACTTAATTGCTTCTTTATGTAGGCAACATTTTTCAGTTTTTGTTTCAATTTTATTATTAATATTCCGGGTAAATGTCAACAAGTAAAACAAGTAAGAAAGATTATTCGGTCAAGCGAAACCAAATAATACTCTGTACCATTGTATATGTGCACCAAAATTCGACGAGGAATCTTGTATTAGACCTGTGGATTATTGTCGGCCGACACTTGTGTTAAATATAAAATAAAACATACGAACACAGAATATTACGTTAATATGTACTAACATTTATATGAATTTATGCATTTTAGGGTGATTCCAGAAAGTGCGCTTTATATGTGTGCTATTATAAATTAATGACTAATCCTCGTAAAATTTCGCACTATTGTTCCTGTTTATATAAAACTTATTTGTGTCGAATATTAACTTGGTACTAACATTTTTATTATTATTGTTTTAAAAGTGATATTTGGAAGAAAGGTTTTTATGGCAGCTATAATAAATTATGGACCGATTTTCATGGATTTTGGCACAAAGATTAATACATAGGCTTCGTCCTTGTACCAAAAAATTGTAATTGATACCTGTGCTTTCTTCACATGGTTTACATGGACACACAGCCAGCCAGCCGAACAGACGAACGAACGGACATCGTTAAATTGATTCAGAAAGTTATACTAAGTCGAACGGCATATTTTAAGGTGGGGGTTCGAAGATTTTTTCTGTGCGTTACAAACATCAGCACAAACGCATAATACCCCAACCACCTATTGTGGTGTAGAGTATAAATATAAATTAGTATAACTTTGTAACGATATCACAGTGCAACAAGAAAAAAATTGCCTCAATAAATCAAACGCAAAATGAAAGTGTAACAGTAGTTTAACAAAACCAAAGTTAGTTAAAATTTCGGTTTTATGGCCTCTTGAAGTTCGAATTTTTCAGAGCCCTTTTTTCAATATAGTTGGAAATAAAAAACATGTAAGTTATCTAATCTAAATATTATGTGTTTTTATTATTTTATAGAGTACCAGCATTATTATATTTTTGCTGAATGCAACCCCCTTTTTACGCCCATTTTTGTCATTATATTGTTTACTTTATTTGACTTGACCTTATGTCCAAACTATGAATTGTTTAAAATGAAACATGGCACATGTATATCCTTGAAGTAAGCACTGACTGGATGCCACGACCACTTTTTTAAACGGGCTACTTTGTTTCTTAGAAAAAATTCCAAAATTTATTAAAAAATTTTAATGACAGTGGTAAAATAATATCGATATGATAAAGTGGTCGAAATAGAAGCCTGCTACTTATACCGACTAAATTTTATAGTAAAAATACAAATATTAATTTTGACCTTTGTGACAAAAAATCAATTAAACTGATACAAAATTTTGTAATATTAGATCAGAAAGTTTAATTTTTTCTTACAACCTCGAATAATTATTTATCGAATTAAACGATTAATATGAAAACCCGAATAATTGGATATTCTACTTATGATGTTCTTGAAATAATTAATTAAATGAATGATATACATATGGGCCATTATCAAAAATGTTAGATTTTAGACCTAAAAAATTTGTTTTTTGTTTAATAGCACATTAAAATCCATTTGTATAAATACAAAGTGAATCGAATGCATGTAGAATCAGTTATAGAGGTTTTAAGTTGAACATATACAAATTTGCACGAACTTGAAGTTTATGTATAATTCTGGAAAAAATTACGCGCAATATCAAAACCTACTGAGTTATTCAAATAAAATTGATGTTACTTTCAGTCTTTAATAGTATTAGTGTGGTATATATAGTAAAATTTAAAAAATTTTCATAATACTAAAAATCGTGATTTTTAACGATTTTTGCGAAAAAAACGGATCGAATCTAAGTTATTTCTCCATATATTATACTAAAATATATTTTATTAGAGTTTATTACAAAGAAATGCTGTTTGATATTGTGATCCTTTTTTTTGTGGTCCATAAAATTTTTGTCTTTCCAAAGTTTTTGATGCGCCTCTACTAGGGTTTGGGGTTTCCCGCAATATTTCTTTTCACGGGAAACGGGAATGAAAAAATAAATTTCCCGGGAATTCTCAGGATTAAATAAAATAAAACGAAACATTATAAATTATACTGTATTAAAGAAAAATGAAATAATATAAAAGTATAACGACATTTCTAACATTAAAAATTTTAAATATTTTATACAAATAAAATTACTTCGTAATTTATGTTAAAAACTGTGTCTCAGATTTTTACGCTGTTGTGTTTTTGATGCTAAAACTTTTTAAAAATATACACTATTGCATAGATTTCATTATAAATACCTTGCTGTTTATTTCCACTTTACCACTAACTTACATTATTTTTATTTTTTACTAATTCATTCTAAATTAAACATAAATCTGGAAAATACTAAAAATTGGTTATCAACAATGTTTTACGAATCAATCATAGTGTTCAGAAATCTGATGAAAATAATCATGAATTCAACATGAGATTAGTTTTTTTATAAGTATTTTAAAGTTATAATATTTACATCTAACATTTACATATCATTCCTTGGATATGATAAGAAAATGTTGAGTTAGAATGAAAAATCTCCCAATCAAGTAATTTTTTTTATAACTTTGATTGAGTATTTTCGAAGTTCAACTTATTTAATTTTCATTTCGACAAATCTATAATAAAACTCAAGTATCTAAAATTTGAACATGACAAAAATAAAGTTGATTTAAAATTTCATGTGAAACAATTTGTATGTAAATTCTTTCAACTATAGGTAAACAAATACATAGATATGTTATTAGATAACGTTCTAGTTGTATTTTACGCGTTAAACTCTTGTAAGTACCATGTTTAGGGTAAGGTCAATCTTTCATTGATATAAAGTGTAAAAATAACAAAATGTTTGCTATAGAATTTTAAAACTACGAGAATATTTAATTTCTCATTTTCTCGGAAAATTTAAAAAAAATTCCCGGAAATTTCCGAGAGTATTTTGACGGGAAATCCCGGGATTTAACGCCAAACCCTAGACTTTACATTTCCGTTAAGAATTACAAACTCTAGGTACTTATGTCAATTATGATCAATTTCGTGCTGACCTAGGTCGAAATTCGATAGTCGGATTTTTTTTGAGCAGTCTACTGCACAATATCATAGAAGGTGTACACAAAGTCCGATAAGTTTATATATATAAGATTGAATGAGATCAATAAGTATAAGTGTAGAAACACAACAACGCTGTCAACGGGACGGTTTGCCTCCTATTGAGAAAAAATATACATAATAACAACAGCAACGGGACTGCAAGATGATTGTTAAAGTTTTGCGTAAAATACAAATTTTGAATATTATTTTTTATTATTTGTTAAATTATAATTTTTAATATATTAATATTATTATATTTTATTTGTATAATTTTAAGGAATTTTCATTTTCTCTCATTGTTTAGTTTTCTTTAATTTAATATTATTTATTTTTTTTTTTTTTTTTTTTAATATATTATTTCATAAATGATAACAATCTTGTTGGAAAAAAACAGAATATCGTCAAGAAACAAAATAAATTTTATTCGAATGGCTTGCCGTTCGTGTAGAAACACAACGACGCCGGCAACGGGACGGTATGTCTCCTATTGAGAAAAAAAAATAAACATAATAACAACGGCAACGAGACGGTAAGATGATTGCCAAAGTTTTGTGTAAAATAAAATTATCATTCTTATTTTTTATTATTTGTTATAATTATCATTTTTAATGTATAAATATTATTATATTTCAATTGCTTAATTTAATTTCTTTAAAGAATTTATATTTTGTTTCTTCTGTATAGTTGTCTTATCTTTGTTATAATATATTTTTTCATAAATCTTGTTGGAAAAAACATACGAATATCGCCAAGAAAATAAAATAAATTTTATTTGAACGGTTAGCCGTTCAACGGCAATGAAATGAACAGACGTTGCCGTCGTTGGCTGTATTTCATCACTTCAACGGCATCGTTGTTGTGTTTCTATACTAAATGTGCGAACAAAAATTGTAGAAGAATGGCAAAAAAAAGTAATTTTAAGCCCTGAACTTTGAACAACAATCATGATTATAAAATGAAACCTATTTTGTGAGTTCAGATCTGTAACCCTTCTGTTTAAAATAGTATTATAACAAAACTTATTAAGGATTAAAGTTATTTCAGCTAGTTTAAACATTTGTGATAATGCCCCCCCCTCCCCCCCCCATGTACCTCACTGCGGCGTATTAGAAAAAAATTTTTGTAATCACATTCGCGATATATGTAGTCCACAAATCGCAATATATGTATGTAGTTGTAATAATAAGCGAAATATACTATAAATACATACAGTTATGTATAAAAAACATTTAAAATTTTCTTAATTATCGTATAAGAAAATTAATAGTAACTTCTAGAAGGTTTTCAAACAAACAAACATACATATATGTATATGAATGTATGTTTTCATTTGAACGTTGAGGTAGGTTGCGAATTTTTAAGAGAATTCTAAAATAACTGAAGAGAAATTTACGCACACATGTAAAAAATCTCTCACATACACACCAAAAACTTTGTTTTACATTTATGAAGAGAATTTATCAGAGTTACTATGATGGAAAATTCAATACTATTTTATTTGTTTCCTTAAAAAAATAAAGTTTTTGACATAGCCTTACAGTAAAATAATTGGCAAGTATGAACAACGAATGCGTTTTTATTCGAAATTATAAATATTTTTTCGATGATTATAATTCTTCGTAATTTTTGTTGATTTATCTGATAAAGAAGTTATTTTAATTTTGTCCTCTTAAAATTTAAATGTACATATATAATTACTATGACGTGAAAAATTTTCTCATTTCGATTTGTTGGTTTGTTTGTTTAGAAATTTTTAATAAAAAATATCGGTACCTTCTTAAATATTTAAGACATTGTTAACCATATTTCTACAATCACACGGCTTTCTGGTATGAATGGGTGCTAGTAAGTGCTCTTCAAAAGTTGGTTACATCAAAGTGATCAACTTGTCATTAATTTCCGAGTGATATATTTTTAACTTTTAGTGTACATAAGCAACATAGATCCTTATTAAAATTTTATTTTTCTTGAAATCGCTCTTTTTTATTATAGAAATGTTTAGACAAAATTTAAAGTATTTCAAAAATTTAATAATTAATTTAATAATCCGAAAGAAACTTCTTTATATGCATATGTGAAATAACATTAACCCCAAAAATATTTAGAAGATATCTTCCTAGAAGAAATTTACGCAATATCTTCTTTTTATTATTTGGACGAAAATCAAAAAAGAAATTTTTTTATATTGTATTTTTTTAAGTTTAAAGAAAATTAGGCAATAAACAACAAAAAATATATAAAATTTTATTTTTTTATTATTTTTATTCTTAAATTATTGCCCTTTTTTCAATAAGGTGATTATCACCACAGCAATAAATTGCTGATATCCCATTGAGATCATTTGGAAGAAATTAATGCAATACTTATTTTTCAGTCACAATTTGTTCAGCTGTCGAAAAATCGTTCAAAAATGAAAAATGTGCATGCCTTACAAGATACAAAAGCTTTCTTTATTATATTATTTCAAGATTTATTTAATGATCAATTTTCTATATATTTATTACATCCTCCACAAGATTATCAGGCACTATCTTCTTGCGGGGAACTTCCACAATGCGAATATGATTATTGTGGTAATAAAATTTTTCTTCTAAGCAATACGATTTCGAATCACTTTCGTATTTTTTTGCTTGTAGGATATAGAAAAAACTTATAGAATTCTTAATCAAATATCTTGATCTTACAGAGATCGCTCACATATAGATTTGTATAAATTTTAAAATAAGTACTATTAAAATTTGTATTATTAAGGTTATAAATTCATTTTTGGAGATAAAAAGTGGAATTACATCGGTAATCCACAATAACAATATTTTCTGTTTTAATTCCTGTTTTACAAAACATTTAGATAGTTAACAATTTTCAATCTCAATAAAAATTACTTTTTTATTTCATTTTCTGTATTTTTAAACTTTTTATTTTCCATACCTGGAAGAAGAGAATTTCCAGAGAATTCCCGAAACTACTTAAGAGATATTTACAAGCTTAAAAAGAGTAAATAGAAAAAATTGCAATAATAATTGCATTAAAATTGCTTAAAATAAATACAAAATACTCTTTTATCACACATACCAAAATAATGAAATTCATCTACCAATTTATGAATTTTCCGTCAATTTTCTTATGAGGAATGTTCTCGTACATTCAAAAACACAGCCAATGAGTATAAAAGGTCGAAGCAATGTGTCCATTGCAACAGTTCGTATTAAGAAAGCGAAGTGAAAAGTTGGTTTTAAAGCGGGAAAAAATCTAATAAGAGTAAATCTTTAAACTTAAAACGTTATTGGAAAAAAAAGGTGCAAATAAGCAAATACATAAGTATTAAATTTCTTGTATCATCAAACAAGTAAAAGAAAAATGGTAGCAATTGGTATTGATTTGGGTACAACATACTCCTGTGTTGGCGTCTTCCAACATGGCAAAGTGGAAATCATTGCCAACGATCAAGGTAATCGCACAACACCCAGTTATGTCGCCTTCACAGATTCGGAGCGTCTCATTGGAGATGCGGCCAAAAATCAAGTTGCCATGAATCCCCAGAATACAGTGTTCGATGCAAAACGTTTGATTGGCCGTAAATTCGATGACCAAAAGATTCAGGATGACATGAAACATTGGCCATTCAAAGTAGTCAATGATTGTGGCAAGCCAAAGATTTCCATAGAATTTAAGGGCGAACAAAAGAAATTTGCTCCAGAAGAAATCAGTTCAATGGTGTTGACAAAAATGAAAGAAACAGCAGAAGCCTTCCTGGGTACTACAATTCGAGATGCAGTTATAACAGTGCCAGCTTACTTCAATGATTCACAGAGACAAGCCACCAAAGATGCAGGTGCCATTGCGGGTCTCAATGTTTTGAGAATCATCAATGAACCCACAGCAGCTGCTCTGGCATACGGTTTGGACAAAAACTTAAAGGGTGAACGCAATGTCTTAATTTTTGATTTGGGTGGTGGTACATTTGATGTTTCCATCTTGACAATCGATGAAGGCTCTCTATTCGAAGTAAAAGCAACTGCAGGTGATACTCACTTGGGAGGTGAAGATTTTGACAATCGGTTAGTCGATCATTTTTCCGAAGAATTCAAACGTAAATACAAAAAGGACTTGCGTACAAATGCTCGGGCTTTACGTCGCTTAAGATCAGCAGCTGAACGTGCAAAACGTACTTTATCATCCAGTACAGAGGCCACAATTGAAATAGATGCTCTGTTCGAGGGTGTAGATTTCTACACCAAAATTAGTCGTGCTCGTTTTGAAGAATTGTGTGCCGATTTATTCCGCAGCACTTTGCAACCAGTTGAAAAGGCACTAAATGATGCTAAGATGGATAAAAATCAAATCCACGATATTGTTTTAGTTGGCGGTTCTACACGAATTCCTAAAGTACAGAATTTATTGCAACAATTTTTCTGTGGAAAATCTCTCAACTTGTCCATTAATCCCGATGAAGCCGTCGCTTATGGAGCTGCTATACAAGCGGCCATACTTAGTGGTGACAAGAGCAGTGCAATTCAAGATGTCTTGCTAGTGGATGTAGCACCTCTCTCATTGGGCATTGAAACAGCTGGTGGTGTAATGACCAAATTGATTGAACGCAACAGTCGCATACCCTGCAAACAAACTAAGACCTTTACAACCTATACCGACAATCAACCTGCTGTCACAATACAGGTCTTTGAAGGTGAACGAGCCTTGACTAAAGATAACAATCTCTTGGGTACCTTCAATTTAACTGGTATACCACCAGCACCTCGAGGAATTCCAAAGGTAGATGTTACATTCGATTTAGATGCTAATGGTATTTTGAATGTAACGGCTAAAGAAATGAGCACTGGTAATGCTAAGAACATCACCATTAAGAATGACAAGGGTCGCTTGTCACAAGCTGACATAGATCGTATGGTACGAGAAGCCGAGCAATATGCGGAAGAAGATGAAAAGCATCGTCAACGCATAGCAGCACGCAATCAATTGGAGTCTTATGTATTCAATATAAAACAATCAACTGAAGAAGCAGGTGATAAAATACCCAAGTCCGACAGAGATCGAGTCATGGAAAAATGCGAAGAAACAATCAAGTGGTTAGACAACAATACAACCGCTGAGAAAGAAGAATACGATTATAAATTAGAAGAAATAACCAAAATATGTCAGCCCATCATGACAAGACTACATCAACAGGCAAGTGGTGGGGCTGGGTCTCAACCGGGAGCTGGTTGCGGTAAACAATCTGGCGGTTTTGGTGGTAGTAACTATGGTGGTCCAACTGTAGAAGAAGTAGATTAAAATATCAACTCTACAATATATTCCTAAAGAACATTCCCGTCTGACAGTCCCCCACTTATTAATCTTAAATACTAAAGAACAATTACATTCATTTAATTGTAGTCTAGCTCGTGAATGATTCAATTTTAGTTTAAGTTAGTTCTAGTTTAATTTTAAATCTCATTTTATTTATTAAATAAATTAATATTTTGAACAAAACCAAAGAAATGAATATGTGGGTTTGATCTTAAAAGGTACAACAAAATAAAAAAAAAATAAATAAATAATTGGTCTTCAGTTTCCTAGCACCCATCTACCATCAAAGGTTTAGATATTTTACTTATTTCGTAAAAACTTTCACTTAGGTTTTTGAATTTTGGTGGATTATATTAACACAAGTTCTGAATTTGAAACCAAAAAAATGGCAACCATCAAAACATTTGCAAAACTTCATTTTTTCTACTACCGAAAATTGTAGAAGTATTTGCGAAAAAGACAAAATTGTTAAATAAAGCGGAAGCAGCAGATAAAAAAAAAGTATGCTAAAGATAAAGTTTTCACGATTTCTAAAAGAGAATCCAAGATGTAGTTGTCGTCAAACAGCCAAAAGAATATGACATTTTTGACTTCCATACCAGAGTGTGCGGAACTTCTTACATTTAAACAACTTTTAAGCATACATACTCAGAATAACACAAACGAAAATATTGTTAAGCGATAATGATTCGGAAAACCACAAATATGTTCTAAAAAAGTGCTTTGTATGCATTAGATATTCAGTAAAAAACGAAAGATAATACAAAAATTCTTGTAATTTTTAAACAAAAGATATAAAAATTATTGTAATTTTTAAACAAAAAATTATTTTTTTTATTAAAACAACGTATTTTATTAATATTTTAGGGATATAAAATAAGGCAAAACTAAAATTTATCTGTCAATTATAACAAAAGCCTTATTTTTAATTCTAATTTATCACATAAAAACTTTATTGATCTTCTATTTAATTATCAATCTAATTAGTTCAGATAAAATAAATTTCATAAAAAAATAAATTATTAAGGGCTAGTTAAGAGGCTAATACGCCCTCTATGTAATATTTCAAAAATAGTTTTAATAAAGATAAATTAATTTCTTCCCAAAACTTCATGGTTTGTTACTGAAAATCAAGCTCCTCAGAGATTTTTAACGAACTTCAGAGGTATCCGTTAAAATTAATTATAAGGACCTGTGTGAAACGATAGAAAAGTAGGTTTTTTTTAAGTAAATTTTTGACAAAGATACATAAATTTTCGACGTCAGAACAATATCAATAATAAAAATAAAATTTTTCTTACAATCTTGTAATATTTCAAACGCATTGCATCCTTTAAAATGCATCATTACTAAATGCTCATGAAACCACAGAAAAATTTCTTTTTAGAATGTAAAGAAAGAATTATATATTTTGCATTTGTGTTTTTTGTTTTTCTGTTTTTCTTTCTACATATTTTTTAATTTTTTTGATAATAAAATTTAAATTTGTCATATTTTAAAGTTTTCATTTCACACACGCCCTAAATCATAGAATACAACTAGAAGTTTATGTGAGAGGCACTTCGAACTAAATTTTCAAAAAAAAATTACTGATTTTTTTCAAAACACAAAAACAAAATACGCGTGGCTACATGTATTTTTTTGTTGCATGAATTCGGTTTTTGACAATATATACTAAAAATACTAAAAAAATAAATACTAAATATTTTCGAATCTCTTATTTTTCTCTACATCACAAATCAAATTTCAAAAACTTCCATGAGGTATAAATAAAAAGTATCTTCAAAATGTCAAAATTTTAATTTTTCGTATTCGGAATAGCATATTGAATCATAATTTGTTGTTGCTTATTCACCAATTTTATTAAAAATTTTGGTTTCAAACACAGAACTTATGTTAACATAAAGCAAAAAAATTCATAAACCTAATTGAAAAGTTCAGAAATTCAACTTAGCTATTTGGAGCAATGTGATTATTGTTTTACTAGAGCAACTGCACAAGTTTTTTTTTGGCTTTGAAAAATCGATTTATTTTATATTTTAATTTTTAGCATTAAAATTAATTTTTTGAAAAAAACCAACATCATTTATGGAAAGGTAACTAATTTGCCTTTTAACAGCATTTAGTTTAAACTTAAAAGCTTAAAGCGCAACAGAGGTATGCTGACTTAAAGAGGGAAGTACTATCTGTACAAGTTTCTATTTATTTATTTTATTATTATTATTATTATTATTATTATTTATTTATTTTATTTTATTTTTTTTTTGAACTATAAAAATTTAAATGGCGTAGCTACTCGGCTAACAAAATACCAGAGTTTCAATTCCAAAGAAGCGTCCTCCGCAAAACTTCCACTCGATCTACACCTTTGTGTAGAAAGCTGGAGTTCCCGAATTCAGCTCCCTGAGTTTAACGGTCTCCAGTGGTACTCCACCAAGTCCTATGCATGTGACAAATGTAAGCTTCGAAGAACCGTAACACGATACGGTTATGCAACATCAAACACTTAGTCAATACGGGGTTGAGACGCAAAACACTTGAAGGCCAACCAACAAAAACCCGCCTGACTGTACTTAAGAAATAATTACGGTGACGCGAGAGTTGTTTCTAACCCAGAGCTACTTTGCGAATGTACAACTTTTTATTTGGTTCACTTAAAGATAGAAGTAGAGATACAAAAATGAAGATCATTATAAAAAATTTACAGAAAACAATTTTACATATTACTTTGCTTATATCTCGAGGAAACGCTTTTTTGAGATTTCCATGTAGAAAGACCCCTCATACGATGCGTATTGATGAGCTCAAAAAATTCGTAATTTTCAGCGTGTTATGGAAAAAATATTTAAAAATTTTCCCCATAGAATTTTCTTTTACGCCTTCATGCTTTACGGAAGCATTTTAGAATTATTTCTTTTTTCGCGGAGCCCCTGCCACATTTTAAGTTTTAGTATAGTAGAAATGAAAAATAGTTAAAACCCATAAGATATTTATTTTAAGTAAATTTGAGTTACCAAAATTCCTATATTTCTTGTAATGTAACAACTATGAATCTTTTAAATTTCATAAACAATTGAAAAATATTAAATGTAATAGATTCTCAACCATCGTGTAAACTTTTTAATATTTTAACCAAAAATATTCAACCAACATAGATTCAAAGTCAGCTTTGGCATACGTTATATTACTTATTGTTGAAAATTATTGGGTATGTCATCAATAGCAATGTTGAATAGATTACAAGGTAAACTGGTTTATCAAGAATCGATTTTAAGCTCCGTATAATATTAGAAATCAAAGTCTTCATATGTGTGTTCTTTTCGAACATCAGATGAATCCAAGATATCATTCATCAGTTGAAATGAGGAATATTTTGGTAGAGGGGATCGAAGACGTCTTAACATACATAAATTTACACATAAATTCAAATTACTTGTCTGCCTTGTAGTTTATTGTTAAGATTGTTTAACGCCATGAAAAATTTAGAGATATAAGCAAAGTAATATATAAAATTGTTTTCTGTAAATTTTTTATAAAGATCTTCATTTTTGTATCTCTACTTCTATCTTTAATTCGTATAATCTCTTCAGCATATTTCCCTTCGAGATACAACGAAATTCGGTATGAAGTAGTAATTTATTATGTTCTGCATTATAACAGGAAATCTTTTCGCGAAATCTTTTCGCAGCAATTACTTATCGCTGAATTGCACAGTTAGATTTAAGAGTTTTAAAAAAAACTGATCGCGAAAATAACATTGATGCGCCTACATCTGTACACTTTTGGAAGACGCAGACAAAGCTTTAGTAAACAATAATTCTTTCATTATTTCAGTTTCTGTAATAAATCTGAGATAAAATAAAAGTTGGCTTAAATTGGAAATATCAGTCGTTTCATTACACTACAGCCTGTAGAATTCAATCTCTGCGTAATTATATAGTACATATGCTGAATTATGCAAAAAAATATATCATGTACAATATTTCCATACTTGCGGTCTCCCTCGCGGACCCTCTAGAATGCTGCTACGAACCCCTATTGGGAAACCTTGCACTAGAGGACTTTTTACTATATTTTGGTGAACAATTTTTTTGAAAATAATTTATTATGGGTCATACTTATAACAAAGCAACTTTTTAATATTTTACCCATAAAAGATACAAAATTGTAAAATTTGAGCCCAAAAAATCCATGGTTTACTAAAATGACGATTTAAAGACCAACATTTTTGCGAACATTTTTTTTTATATTTTTATCATAACAGACTCAATATTACAAGAATTTTGATACCATTTCAAAACAAAACTCAAATCTTTTTCTTTTTGGACAAAATGTTCTAGACTCGTGACTCTCAATCGCTGGTATTAAACTGAAGATCAATTCTAAACATTATTTTCTATATTCAGCTTATTAATATGCATCCTTTGAGGGGTCTTCCCACAATTTTTTTCTACGGGACACTCTACTGTACATATTTTTGGAAAAAGTTTTTTGTTCTACATTCTGTTAAAAAAATCTCTGAATATTTTTACCATAAAAAGACTAAAAGTAGACAGACGAGAAAAAATTGGCGTTTTTAAAGGAGGAATAAATACACTTCGCTTTTATTACTTAACTTATTTCAATTAAATAATTTTTCAGTACAAAATTTAACTTTGAAAATGTGTATCTCCTACCAAAAAGGTGTTAAAGTATACTTTCATAATTTTTGAATAAAAAATAAATCAACTATAAATTAAAATCGATTTTATGGCCCGATTAATCGATAAAAAAGTTGATCATAAAATCGAAAATCGATTTTTAGCTTTGTTTGTTTCATAACAAACATTTTCACAAGCGAATAATATCCCAACCACCTATGATTGTGTGTGGTATAGAAACAATTAAAAACAAGTAAGAAAGATATAGTCGGTCCAGCCCGACACCATTGTGTATGTCCATCAAAATTTGTGGAGCGGTCTTACATTAGACATATAGACGGATACTTTTACTAAGTGTAAAATAAAATATACGAATACAGAATATTACGTTAATACTAACATTTATATGAATTTATGCACTTTAGGGTGACTCCCGAAAGTGGGCTTATATGGGAGCTACAGTAAATTATGGAGCGATCCTCATTTCTACTTATATAGAACTTATTTGTGTCGAATATAAACCTGATACTAACATGTGTATGTGATTTATGCATTTTGAAGTGATTTTCGGAAGAGGGAAATTTGATTATTGAAACTTATACAAAACTTCCTTACACCCCTATTATAGGAGGACATTTGTATGGGGGCTTGGTGAAATAATCGACCGTCCATAACCAATTTAAATAGGCTTGTGTCATAAAAGTCCTACGTACCAAATTTCATTGAATTATTTTCAAAATTGCGACCTGTACTTGTGGTTTACATGGACAGCCGTCCAGTCAGCCAAACGGACGGAAATCGTTAATTCCACTCAAAAAATGATTCTGAGTCTATTGGTATACTTTAAGATAAGTGTTGGATGATTTTTTCTGTGCGTTACAAAAATCAGCACTAACGCATAATACCCCAACCTCCTATGGTGGTGTGGGTTATAATAAAAAAAATTATCACTTGCCAGTTATCAGAAAGTCTGTTGACTTTACTTCATTTCCTTCTTTTTTTTAGTAATTCACACATATAGGAGCTGGTTTTATTTTTCTTCTTAGATACTATTTCCATTTGAATCATTCATCATTAATAATTAAAACACAACCATTTTTCAATTTTAATTAATTATTTATACAATAACCACTAACATTTTTAACAATTTAATTTTTAATATTACAAGCTTCACAAACGGGCACAACTTAACAAAAACACTTTACAACCGTTAAAAGCGACAAAAATTGTAACAATAACAGAAAAAAAAATATGGCAGCTCTAAACTTCTAACAAAACATTACGTAGGGTCCACACGAGAGAATTTTCTATCATATCAAGTTACAAAACGTCGAAGGAGCTATTGCGATTTTTTATTATATCAGCAGATATGGGAACACGTAGAAAAAAAAAATTTCATTATAATAAATAACTTTATTTTTAATTTTTCGTCGAGGAATGTTGTCAAAATTTAATAGCAAAATTTTCTTGCTTTTCTTAAAAATTTCGCTTAAAAAAAATAATAAATAAATAAATAACTGTAAAAAAACTACATCGTTTGATAGCAAAACAAATTTATCTTCGCTTGAGCTCTAACAAATATATCATAACGCTGCAATAATATAAATCAATTTGGTCTACACGTGATAAATTCTTCTTATGATAAGAAGTTGGCGTTTCTCATGATAGAAAAATCTGTCGTGCAGACCCTACGTAGCCCTTGTTCTACAACTGAGATTAATACTGATATAATATGTGAGACAACGCCGGCAGAAGAGGGTAACAATTTGTTTACATGTTAAATCGTAAACAAAGGGTACACGTATTATAATAAAACATAAGATATTAATATTTTCAATCAGTAACATAGTAAACATGTTCTTTTTATGTAACAAATTCGCACTTTTTTTGCCCAATTTTTATAAAAATATTTTTTAAATGTAAAATAACCATTAAACCAAAAAAAAAAAAAAATACAAAAGCCATTGTTTTTTAAGTTATTTATTTTTAAAAGCATATGCACACACAAACAAACTGTCGTATATGTGTATTTTTTGACAGTTCATCTTATAAGATAATTGTGTAGAGAAATCTTATCACCATAGTATCGTAATGCTTCTTATAATACAAATATTTGAATCCACACGTGAGATAATTTTCTCAGAGCGAATTCAACACTCTCTGACATAAAAGTCTAACTTATTCTGTTACGTGTAGATTGACTGTTATATATGTTTAGTGTGCCCTGGCATATACCTTGTTAAATTATTGTACCATCTTAACATAGTGTCTACATTAGAGATTTTTTTATCAAGACAAATGTCAAACTTAACGCGAATTTGTGGAAGGTGTCACCAGTTGCAAAAAAAAACAACAATATGGCGTATTATTATTGTTTTTTATATATGCAGTTTGACAAATGTAACAACCAAAATAATAATCAGCTGTTTAACTAAGATTACCTAGTATATATTCGCACTGATTTTGTCGTTTGTTTTGATAAACATTTGCCTAATGTAGACACTAGGTAATAAACAACAACGAAAACAGCTGTAGAATTTATTTTTGTTTTTTCTTTCAATTGTGCTCTTAACGTAACCAGTACTATGGAGGAGGATGAATCAAAAAAGGTTTGGAAATATATTAACGTAGGATAAGAATTTTATTAAAAAATCCATTTCTATTAGGGCTTAATATTGTTTGGCCGTGATATTTCACAAATACCCTGTTTTCGCAGCAGTTTTTTATACGGCATTAGTGGTGGTGTGGGCATTGGCCTGCTAACATTTCTGGGCACATCACGCACAACATTCTCAACACATGTTGGTTTTGGTACATTCTTTTGTGGCACAATAGCCTATTGGGGATGGTGCCGGTAAGATTTTAAAGATTTTTAAATAAATATCAATACTTACTTTTTTCTTTTTTGGATTCAGGTATCAATGGTCTCTCCATCGCTTTGAATATGCTCAATTAGAAGAGGCTATGCGTAAACAAGCTATGTACGAAGGCACAGAAATAGAAAAGAAACTTGATCTTAAGTCAGCGTAGTACCTCATTAATTGTTAATTAGTTAATAATTGATTGTTTTGTTATCTTATGATTTGATATTGATGATGTAAGTGCGTGCGTGTATTTTAATGGCGAAAAAGTAATTAAAATTTTATAATTTATGTAAGTTACAGTTAAATTATTTTGTTTTATAACATAGATATTTTATTTTAAATATTTTTCTGCATGGGTTATAATGTAAGAAATATATTTATCAGAGGCTTATATTCAAAAAGGCCATCTGCAAAACCACAATTGTTAAGGAGTGCATAAAAACTGTTTCAACATTTTGCAATTCGGTCTTCTACGATTTATTAATAATTTTTCCATTAAACCTCACACATAAAAATAAATCTTTTAACCCTATTATACGTGAAGTTTTTGTTTATCGACAATTAAAGGTGTAAAAACATTTGGTGGTTAGTAGGACCATCTTTTAACGTTATAAGTGTAAAATAACATAATTAAAATAGTAAATAAATATTGCAAAAAAAAAAAAAAAAAAAAAAAAAAACTGATTAAAATTGTATTAAATTTCATAACAACATCTTAATTGGGATTAAAACATTCAAAGACAAAGACGCTCTTTATAGAGTTTCAACATTACAATCCTTTGAAAATCAATTATTCACCAAAAGCTACTTTTTGAAAAATTTTTTACGGTTTTATTTTATATAATTGTACTTGTATTGAAAATTTAACAAAATTGCACAAATTAATAACAGTACTGATTAATAGTGTATTTATTTTCGATTCGCGTGATTATATTGTCATAAAAATAACAATAATCCGACGATGTTACCGAATTTAAGTGTTGTAAATGTTTATATTTGCTTGCCGTATTATTTATGACAATAATATCAAATGAAAATTGTTAATGATTTAAAATTGTGGACTTAAAAAAATAAATCTACTTCTCAATTTTTTAGGAGAGTGAAAAATAGCAAAATCGTTATAGAAAGACGATTAGAAATTGATTCTGAGTCGAACGGTATACTTTACGGTTGCTTTTTATGAAATAAAGCTAAAGTTATCTAGAAAGTGCCAATAATTTATATTTTGCCTTACCTTTGTACGTTTTTAAAGTTTATAGCACTTTTTATTTAAATGTAACTTTTTTAAGAAACTTCTTTTGGTATTTAAGATATTTTGCTTATGATCACAAATTCCATTTCTATTATTTTACTCCTGTCTTTAAATTTAACGTATAATGCTCTCATTTAGCTTTATAAAATGTTTGGCTTTTTTCTTCAAACTCTATTAAGATAACATAATTTTGACATTTTAAGATTCCAATTCGAAATGTTAAAAAAAGTTGAAATCTCAAGGAAAGTTTTCATTGTTTACCAATTTTTAATTTAACACTATTTTTAAAATCAAACAAAAGTTTGTAGATAGAGCGTTTTTCTTTTAAAAATAAATAAATAAATTATTTATAGATAATGTTAGTGAAAAATATAATGTTAGAATTAACTTTTGGCTTTAAAATTAATAGCATAGATAAAAAACACAAATCTAAAGAGTTTGACGCAAAAAATATATATATATATATATATATTTTTTTTTTTGAAATCTACGGAATATAAAAACTCGATATGCTATTTAATTTTTTTTAACACAATTTATAACAACTCATTTCAGGTATTAAAAACTTAGTTATCTATATATTCCATCTTTAACTCAGTGTATCTCTGTAACGCGTTAAGCTTTTAAGATAAAACAAAATGTTATTAAAACACAATTTAATTAGCTTTCTATAAATTACGTTTAATTTATTTAGCAAATTTGTTTAATAGTTCAAAATAAAATATAAAACAACTCCATTTTCAGAATAAAAAATAAGTTGTACACTTACGCTGGTAATAATCTAAAAACACTATTGAAGCACCCAAGTTAAATTTATGAACTTTTATTTATGGTTTGAATTTTGGTGGTTTCTGCTTTCAAAATTGCTAAAAAATTGATTATTATAACATTTGCCATATTTATTTTATTTAATACTAGAAAAGAGTGTAAAAAGTACTGGTAAAAATTGAAAACTAAAAAATAAAAAAACAAAAATTATGGTACAACTTCTAATATTAACTCAACTTTAGAGCATGCAAACCTAAAACTAAGCCACACTTACTAAATCAAAATATTGTCAAGCGATAGATATATGTGAATCAATATATTAATTAACTGATGAGGTATGGAACATAATATTTTTCACAGATGAATTCAAAATTTATTTATTTGGACTCGTATGTGAAAATTACTACGTCAGTTAAATAATATATTCCTTCGCATATATCAATCGCTTCTAGGTTTGCAAGCTCTAAAGTTGAGTGAATGCTAGAAGTTCCACACATTCTTAGAAAGGAAATTAAAAATCACAGTTTTTTATACTGTTTAGCGATAACTAGAAAGAACATCTTTTGGTCCTTTTAGCGAAAACAAACAAACTTTATTATACCTCAGACAGACATACCCCTTCTGGTCAGTCGCATTCACTTGATCTTTCATTTTTTTTTTTTTTTTTGTATGTTGTATAACGTACTGTACCATAATCTTTGTTTTTATTTTTCTTACCTAAGAAGACAAAGTTTTTGTTTGTTTTGGGTAATTACAAAATATTTCGACCCAGCTTGGATTTGACCAATACCGATTTTAATTAAATTCAGCACATACTCCTCAATACGCTTCATATGGCGTATCAACTTGCACCATATCTCTAACGGTTGATATTCTATGTTGGACACCTTGAGCTTTTTTGTCAAAAATGAGTAAGCTTGAAGCTTGAATAACTTTTATGTACATTATCAGATTTCAACAAATTATTATTATTATTATGTATTATTACGGTATTATGCGTTTGTGCCGATGTTTGTAACGCATAGAAAAAGTTATCCAACTCCCACTTTAAAGTATACAAAACGACGCAAAATCACTTTTTAAATCGATCTAACTGGCCGGACGACTGGCTGGCTGTCCATTTAAACCTTGTGTTCAAATTACAGGTCACAATTTTGAAGATAATTCAGAAAAAATTGGCACGTAGGACTTTAATGACACAATGACGAAGCCTATTGAAATTGGTTATGATCGGTTAATGAAATTTGGTATAAGAGAGTTTTGTATAAGTATCACCTTTTGTAGCAAATTTTATAAAGATCGGTCTACAATTGACCATAGCTCCCATATAAACTACTCGTCCGAAAATTACTTTAACTTGCATAAACCCATACGAATGTTAGTATCAAGTTAATACTCGACATAAATAACTTTTATGTAAGTAGAAACAACATTGTCAAATTTTATGAGAATCGGTCCATAATTTTCGATAGCTCCCATATAAACCAACTTTCAGGAATCGCCCTAACTAAAGTGCATAACATCATCTAGATGTTAATATCAATACATTATTCTGTATTTGTATATTTTATTTTACATTTAGTAAAATTTTTATGCTCGTACAGAATAGTATAGGGTATCATATAGTCGGTTTTGACCGACTATATCTTTCTTTCTTATTTTAACAGCTCCCATTGATAGCCTAGTTTTCACTTAATTAAATAAATTTTAACTAAGCATTAGCGGAAGTTAATAAATTACTTGCGATACTAAAAGGTAAAAAATAAATCATTTAGAATATTTAACTTGTTCTAAATGGAGAACAAAAGTAAAATTCTATTCTCAAACCTTGTAGTTATATTATAAATCATCTAATCAAATATTACACTTTAAATTAGAGAAATTTTTTCGTTCCATTCTCAATTCTTAAATTCAATGGTAAAATATACAATATTGAACTCAAAAAAGAAGTTTAGTTTTTTTTGTATAAAAAAAGTACTCAAAGGATTTGAATTTAAACTTCTGTAATATTTGAAACATTTAGAAGACTTTATAAATTTAAGCCATAATATAGTTTATAGGTAATGAAACATAAAATTACACATTGTTTAAAAATTCATAAAGAAAACACAAGTATTACATCTAAAACTACATATAAAAGGCTACACTACTTAATATACCAGTATAAATAATAAATAGGGTTTCGGCTGGTTGGATTTTCATGAAATTTGGTATACGAGTAGCGGAGGAGTGAACAATGTTAAGTTTGGAAGGGGGACACAACAAACACCTCAGGGGCGGAGCTAAAGGGGCTCAAAGTTAGGTACCTCTGACATAAAAAATTTTTAATCGCTTGCAAATTTTTTGTTTCTCGTCCGATTTCAAATATTTTTATATATTGTTGTAGGCCCTGATAAGACCTATAAAAACCATGCTTACATGCCCTATTTATCTCTTATAGTTTTCAAGTTATTTGCGTTTGAATTTTTAAGCACCATAATTTTGTATGTTCTTGGTCCAGTTTTTTTTCATATATATCCTAGTATTTCCGACCGATTTTATTAGTTTTTTTCCTATCTAGTTAAAGAACAAAATTATCTATTGAATAAAAAAAATTGAAGTCGATATCTTTACCGAGTCAAAAAATAAACGATTTTGAATTTGAAAATTCCAAAAAAGACGACTTTTTGCGTTTTTTTTAGCCGAAAAAGTATCTACACTCTTTTTTATCTAAAATAAAATTTTCTTTAGCAACATATAATAATTTTACACTTTTCTGAAAGGCAACTTCACAGTAATGACTTTAAGATAAAAAACAAGCCCAATAACTCAATTGGTCATGGTACACACCCTCCCGAATTCGACCCATTTTATATGAAAGTTTTGACTTTAGACCATTTTTGCTCAAATCCCAAAGCACGAATCGACAAGCGGAATATATTTTAAGAATCCTCAATATGTTGTTAAAAGTTTTAAATCAAGACTTACGGGCCTTCGGAAAAATGTGGATTCTATAGCAATAAATGTAAAAAATCCCATTTTTGGGAATTTTGATTAGTTTTTTTGGGAATTCAGGAAAACCCTACCCCTGATTGAAATTTGGTTAACGCGCTTTTATTTACATTAATAATATCCACATTTCTTGCAAATTTCATTAAGATATCTTTATAAACAAATATGTTATTACAATTTAAAAATTTGTATTTTGTCCAAAAACTCCAAATTGGGCCTTTTGTTTGGTTTATTTCTAAATAGCGAAAGAAATTTTAAAAATATGTATTCAAAATTATCCTTTAGCATATATAAT
Source organism: Protocalliphora azurea (assembly GCA_932274085.1). Classification (NCBI taxonomy): domain Eukaryota; kingdom Metazoa; phylum Arthropoda; class Insecta; order Diptera; family Calliphoridae; genus Protocalliphora; species Protocalliphora azurea. Next base: position 128,048,720 of record OW026519.1, read on the forward strand.
TTCCGATCTTTTGCAAAAAGATTCAAGTCAATATCATGCCTCATTTCAGAAATATGCGTCTTTAAACTTTTATATTTCCAATTTATTGTATATATCACTATATTTTTACAAACTTGCAACTTTTGCCTTTAGTTTTGCGTGAATAATTACTTAGAAAATTATGAATATTTCTGTATATACAAAATATTTTTATAAAAATAATTAATAAAAATTTTTTATTTTTAATAGCGTTGCCACATTTCCCAAATTTAAGTAAATCTTTATCCTTTTCTAAGCATTCATATATTTCTATTAATGAATTTAAAAAAAAAAAAAAAACAAACAAAAAATGTCTATTTTAACTTAATCAATAAGTATTTTATTAGTTTACATTTATGGTGTATACTTAAATTTAACAAATGTATTTATCTATTGTTGATGGTTAAAAATTTATATATTTATTATCTAGTGGCAATGTACAGGTGATACCTAGCTGCAGCATTTATCTATTACTGATGGTTCAAAATCTATATTTTTATGAGCTAGTGACAATGCACATGTAATATCCTTTCCGGTGATACCTAACAGCAACATATAATATCAATGAATTCGGTATAGGTACTCTTCCAAATTGACTCTTTCAGATATTTTACCTAATGAAAATTCATAGAATACCTGTAAATATATATACCTGTGCGATATATCTAATATATATATATATATATAAATGCGCAGCTAATCCTTATAAACATCATAACGAATTTTATTACCATGGTGATTACATTGAAACATGAACAATTGTGTTGTGTTCTGTGGAGTTTATCTAAAAATGATCTTAATCGTTTGGAAGCTACAGTAGAATTCATAAAAACTACATAGCATGCAAAAGTCGACGTCATTGGTAAATCTCAGATAGAGTGCTTTTTAAAGTTATATGACGTAAAAATGAAGTCCTTGAATTAGCTTGCTAACAGATTGAAAAGTAAGCATTCCGATTGGATGGATACTGATATAGAAATATCGGTGTGCAAAATATCAACTGGAGCACCCTGCAAGACATATAATGATTTAAGTACAAGATCTAAGAAGAAAAGACTGGTCCATAAGCTTTCTATAATTTCGAATGAAGAAGTTTCTGATACATTCAAAGAAATGTTAAAAAAAGAGAAGCAACCTAAGAGTGCAATTAATATTGCTGAAATACTGCCAACTGCATCACCAAAACGTCTTAAACGGATTGCCGAAAGTGTACCTACTCCAACATCACAATCCAATTTTAAAGAGGAAGAAGCAATTGCTTTAATGCTTGAACTGGACCTCAGCCGAAACAAATATCAAATTTTAAGAAAAGCTCTGCTTGAAAAGGGACACTCAATTCTACCATCATACAAGGATATTCAAGAAAAAAAGCAAACTATTTTACCATCTATTTCGGTTACCGAAAAGGAAGCATGTGTAGAGCTATCTTCTTTGCTTGAGAATACAGCTACCAGGATAGTTGCAGATTTTTCTGCAGATCAGTTGGAAAAAGTAAATAACAGCGATGTTGTATTAATCTGTAAGTGGGGATGTGACGGACTATCAGCCCTTCCTGAATACAAGCATGCTAGTGGAAGTAAGAAAATGGTGGATTATAAAAGCGTATTTATAACATCTTTGGTGCCATTAAGAATACGATCTTATTCCTTAAAGCAATCTTCATCAAAGTGTAAAAACTCATTTGAAGATATATGGCTTAACACCACTCCAGAATCAAAACATTTTTGCAGACCTATTTGGTTCGAATACAAAGGGTGTCGAAGACAACAACAAAGGATTTAGTGGAATATAAAGGACTAACACTATTAATGCCAATTAATTGTAAGAACAAAATTAACTCTGCTCGATTTGGAGAATATGCAAAAGAAATATCTAAACTACTTGTTTCTCTATATCCATGGAAAGAAATGACACCAACAATACATAAAGTATTGTGCCATGCCGAAATTATAATTGAAAGAAATATCCTTCCACTTGGAGAGCTTACAGAAGAGGCTCAAGAAGCTAGAAACAGAGATTTTAAGCACGTTCAATTATTCAGCTCCAGGAAATGCTCCAGAACGTCACAAAACAAAGATACTTTTAATAGCCTATTGTTATCATCAGACCCTGTACTATCATCAATGAGAAAACGTTGGATTTATTATGAGCCTTTATCAACTCAAAACACTGAAGACTTGAAGGACCTTTATTATCTTTTAGATATGTATACAGATACAACAGATTATTTTATAGAAAATGAGTATTATAAGTTTAAAATATTAGAAAAATTGTCTATATAAATTTAATGTAACTAAGTAAATAAATTAGAAATAGAATATTTGTTACGGAAGATGATAAATACCAAAAATAATAATATTGATTAAGTTAAAATTGACATTTTTTGTTTGTTTTGTTATTTTAAATTCATTAATAGAAATATATGAATGCTTAGAAAAGGATAAAGATTTACTTAAATTTGGGAAATATGGCAACACTATTAAAAATATTTATTAACTATTTTTATAAAAATATTTTGTGTATAGATATTAATAAAAGTATACAGAAATATTCATTATTTTCTAAGTAATTATTCACGCAAATCTAAAGGCAAAAGTTGCAAACAAAAGGCCCAATTTGGGGTTTTTGGAGAAAATAAAAATTTTTTAATTGTAATAACATATTTGTTTATAAGGATATCTAATGAAATTTGCAGAAAATGTGGATCTTATTAATGTAACTAAAAGCGCGTTAACCAAATTTCAATCAGGGGTAGGGTTTTCCTGAATTCCCAAAAAAACTATTCAAAATTCCCAAAAATGGGATTTTTTACATTTATTGCTATAGAATCCACATTTTTCCGAAGGCTCGTAGATTTTGATTTAAAACTTTTAACAACATATTGAGGATTCTTAAAATATATTCCGCTTGTCGATTGGGATTTGAGAAAAAATGGTCTAAAGTCAAAAGTTTCATATAAAATGGGTCGAATTCGGGAGGGTGTGTACCATGACCAATTGAGTTATTGGGCTTGTTTTTTATCTTAAAGTCATCTCTGTGAAGTTGCCTTTCAGAAAAGTGTAAAATTCTTATATGTTGCTGAAGAAAATTTTATTTTAGATAAAAAAGAGTGTAGATACTTTTTCGGCTAAAAAAAACACAAAAAGTCGTCTTTTTGCAATTTTCAAATTTAAAATCGTTTATTTTTGGACTCGGTAAAGATATCGACTTTAAATTTTTTTTATTCAATAGATAATTTTGTTCTTTAACTAGATAGGAAAAAAACTAATAAAATCGGTCGGAAATACTAGGATATATATGAAAAAAACTGGACCAAGAACATACAAAATTATGGTGCTTAAAAATTCAAACGCAAATAACTTGAAAACTATAAGAGATAAATAGGACATGTAAGCATGTTTTTTATAGGTCTTATCAGGGCCTACAACAATATATAAAAATATTTGAAATTGGACGAAAAACAAAAATTTGGCAAGCGAGTAAAAATTTTTTATGTCAGAGGTACCTAACTTTGAGCCCCCTTAGCTCCGCCCCTGAGGGGTTTGTTGTGCTCCCTGCCAAACTTAACATTGTACACTCCTCCGCTACGCCTATACCAAATTTCATGAAAATCCAACCAGCTGATCAGAAGTTACAGATTTATTTCCAAAAAATTTCGATTCTGCCCCACTGTGTATTGTTTGTTCGATTAATCAAGAAATAGTTAAAGTTCGTTTTTCAATCACAAAAACCAAAGAAATATATAATATATATATATATATATATCACTTTAAAAAATTATAATGTAAAATTATTTTTTATAATATGTGTTTTGCATGATTTTAAACTTAATTTGGAAAAACATATGGTTGGTTCTACGAATGGTAGTGTAGCCGATATGTATGTGTAAATATGGAGTTAATATATCAATTGATTCTCAGCCTGGTGTAGAGAATATGATGGCGGCTTGGATGAAGCATGTGATATAGAAGTGGTTTGCACTTAAAATTGAGTTAAGCAAGTAAACTTAGACTTTATGTTAAGAATCGCAGAACTTCTCTATCTAAAATAATTCAGAATTCTTTTCGAATTCTGAAATGTGCTTTATCGCACTATTTGGGCCTATTTATTTAAATATCTTTATCAAAACAAAAGAGAAAAATGTACACAAATTTTAATTTTATATTATTTCAGAAACACTATTTCAAAAGTGTTATTTAAGTCTTTTTTGTAAATTAAGTCATCTCAATTAATGTAGGCATATTTCTGATGTTTTAAATTATTGTTTTTGTTTTATTTTTTAATAAAACACTAAGGTAATACAGAATACCTGTATTATTTTTTAAAAAGCTTTAAAAAAACGAGTAAAATTTTAAGGTATAATTTACTAGAATAACTCGAGTAATTTAAAAGATTTACTCGATTATTCGAGTAATTTAAAAACTGCGTTTTCGAGTTATTTGATTAATCGAATAATGAAAAAGTCTAGTAAAATGAATACCCTAATAAATACAAATTTGTTCATGTTGAAAATCATAGGGGGAGGGAGACACATAAACTCAGTTCAAATATAATAAATGATTTCTACACGTCTCTCAATTCTTCAGTTTAAAAAGTGTGATCATCGCGTTGAGACGTATTTAAAAAAGTGCTTCTAACGTTTCATTTATATTTTTTGTTTTTTAATGATCAAAAATTGTATCAAAATAGAAAAAAATATAGACACAAAAAAGCAACATTGTAATTATTTTAATTAATAATTGATAAAAGAAATCAAGTGTATTTTGAAAATGACGCAAATAAATAATGTAGTCCTAAATTTAAATCCATCATTTTCAACTTTAATATTTTTTGTTAATGGAAAAAAGGTAATTTAATAAAAATTTGTATTTATATATTTTAATTGTTGTGCAAAAACGTGGTCTTAGAAAATATTTACATTTTTTTTGTGTTAATAAACATTTGTATGCAAAATAAATTTGATAAATTGAAGAAAAGCACTAGTTGATTGTCTTTGACTCTCTATTTAGTATTTGCATAATTTTTGTCCGCTATTAGAGAATGCAAATTCTAAAATTTTTTTTCTTTAATTTACTGGAGATTTCTATAAAAATTGTGTAAAAATAAATCTGTGAATTCTATAAAACAGATTTTATTAAAAATATTTTGTCTAACTATGCTTTTGGTATTACTAATTATTAAATAATAATTTCCTTAAAAATATTCAGGGCTATTTGAGAAAACGCGCTTCGCTTTTTGACACAATAAACTATAAAATATATCTTAAAAAAGTTGCCACAAAAAAGTTAACGATTTATAATGGGTCGATTTATTATATTTTACTAACTTTAAAGTGAAATACATAATTCTGTTTCACTTTATTTAGAATTACACATATATTGTATTTTTCAATTACAATATATTTAAACATAGTTTTGTTATTCATTTAAATACTCCGTCCATGCGGTAAATTAAAAATGTTATAGATAAACGTTTTTCACCACTCATCAAATTATCATCAAATCAGTATCGTAAACACTTAAACCGAATTAAACTGTGTTAAATAACAAATTAAATATTAAAGGTCTTATTCACAATAAATCTTATTATGAATAATATACGATATAAATCTTCTTAAATCATAATAGATTAGAGATTTTTCGGTAGTTTTTTTTATTATTTTATTATTATTTATATATTTCCATATTGAATTTTGTAAAGTAGTCGACAAACAAGTTGTGTTTCTTAACAATTTGATTTAATAAAATTTAAGTTTTGTTATTGTTCAAGTCGGGTTATAGATATGAACGTGTTTTGTTTGCGTTATCAGTTGTTATTATGCATTTTTCTTTTAATTTAAATCTTTTAGAATAATTTTGAATTATTTTCAGTGTTGCCATCAATTATAACACAAATTACACACATTGCTTTCAAAATTATACATCGGAGGAGAAATTACACACGTGAAATTTTTAAAATTGGGAATAATATATCAAAAACTGATTTGAATAATCAAAATTTATCAAACTTGCCATTAGAGGACGGATTTTTATATATTTATTTTTTGAAAGTATGCGCCCAAAAAATGCACTTAAAAATTCAAAATATACCATAAAAATTTTAAAAACCATGCATTTATTTTTTTAAATATTTATTAAATAAAATGAAAAAACACAAATTATTATATAAGAAAACAAGTTCGGCTGTGACGAATCTTGCTTTCTTAAAAAAACCACAACACTAATAGCTTTTGATAACTACTAAATTTATATATATATACATATAGTCGGTGCACTGACGAAAAATCCTATGTGTTTTATTACTACTTTTCAGGAGAGAAAAAAACCGTTTTATTTTGTTAATTCACTACTTATTTCCTTTTTGATTTTTGCATTTTTTCTTAAGATATTTATTAATTTTATGTTTTGAAAAAATCAAAATCTTTTGGCGTTCGCGAATGGCAAAAAAAAAAAATTAAAAATATTTTGGTTCAAAAATAAGCCTTACTACACATTCATTTTTTCTCAAGGAAATCTACACATAGGCCTTTCTGTATCTTCGAAACCGGTTGAGATAATGGGAAACGCTTAGGTGGGTGAACGTATGACTAATAATAAATGATGTAGTAATAAAAAAAATTCAAAAAATTACACATAGAACTCTTCGTCAGCGTACTGACGATATGTTTGTATGTATAATGCTTCTATTTTCAACTGAAAAACGTCCAAACATACATAAAACAAGTTAGAGCGCAATATTCGGCTATGCCGGATCTTTTACACCCTTCACCACCTTACAGACAAACAATAAAATTTACTCCTTAAAGTATGCTTTCATATTTTAACATTTATACTTGCAAAAATAATCTACATTTTTTCCAAACTAGAAAAATGTAAACACAAAATTAAACTATCATAACAATGATGACTACTAAATTTATATATGTTTGTATGTAGATAAATTCTTACTCAAAAAAGAACAACACTGAGTCATTGCAATTTCCAACTAAAAAACGTCCAAATATACATAAAAAATGATTTTGTAAAAAACAACAACACTGAAAATCTTTTTTGTGTGTGTATATTTTAGCCTGTGACTCGGTTGTTTATGGACCGATGTGGTTAATTCAAAAAACCGAAATTTTGAAAAAAATATTTACAACAGATTTGTACACTTCCGATTTCGAATTTTCTTTGCAAAAACGTAGTCGCTAGCTTATATAGGGGCTTTGAAAAGTTGAAAACAAACACACTTTTTAGAGGCCTTTTCGGTTTTTTGGCGATATCTCGGCCATTAATGGACCGATTTAGTTGATTTTTACTAGTGTCATTATAAGGAATATTCCCTATAATTTGATGTTTTCTGAGCGTTGATTCAGATAAAATGCTTTCATTTGTGTACGTCTTTAAGAAATTCAATAAAATTCGATTTGATAGTTTTTTTAAAGGAATGTCTGCAGATATAAATGCTTGTTTGCGAGTTTATGGTTAACAATGATTGTGAAGCTTTCTGATTTCTTTTCGATTTTAATCCTTGGTGTTTTTATACCCTTCACCACAGGTGTAAAAGGTATATATAATTTCTAAAATATTCATCTAAGACCCCAAAAAGTATATATTTTTTGGATCTATATAGATATAACGATGTCCATGTGCCCCAGTTATTGGATGTATGTTTTATACATCAAATTATAGGGAATATTCCTTAGAATGGCGCTAATGAAAATCAGAAAAATTTAATTAAACCGAGATATCGTCAAGAAAAAAAAAAAAAAATAAATAAATAAATAAAACCGAAAAGGTCTCAAGAAACGTATTTGTTTTCGACTTTTCTAAGCCCCTATATAAGCTCGCGAATTCATTTTTGCACAGAAATTTTATTAATTATATCTGACTTTGGAATAAACAAAATTGGTTCATTAGTAACTGAGATATCGGTCAAAATGTATTATTGGACTTTGTGAAGCTTTTAATAAGCTTCAAAAGTAGCTTTTGTACAAATTTGTTGCAAAAATATTTGTTTTTTGAATTTTTAATTTTTTTTTGAATTAACCATATCGGTTCATAAACAACCGAATTATAGACAAAAACCTGTAAAAATTATTAAAAATATACACACAAACATATATAAAAAGCATTGCAATGACTTTCAATGTTTTTTTTTTTTTTTTTTTTTTTTTTTTATTTATTGTTTATACATACAGTTACGTTCAATAAAATAGGGTCAAGTATATTTATTTAAAACTTTTTAAGTTTTCTAAAAAAAAATTAAGGAAAACAATAAAACTTGTAATGCCAATTTATAACACATTGGGTTATACACCTGTATAAAAATTGTTCCAAAAACTGTACATCATCTCAACCGCAAATTGTCCTCTTCAGTGCGGACAAAAAAGAAAAAATAGGGTCAGCAGTAAATTCGTAACCTTTATTTTTTTAAATCTTGACGATTTTAACAATCAGAAGCTGAAAAAAGATAAGAACCGTTAATAATGTTTAATTCTGAGAACAATTTTTATCATCAAAAATATGGGGAAAATATAAGGTCTGAACAAGTGTTAAGTACCGAAACCGATTTTTATAGCTAAATAATTTTAGTTTTAATTAAACGGCAGTACTTAAGAACAATTTAGAAAGATTTAAGGTAAATTTGATTATGTCGGGAACTTTTAATTTCATTAAGTCGGTTAAAAATCTACAATGATTTGGCACTAAAATTGTTTTGTTTTGTATAAAACTTCGTTGAAAACTCAAAAATTTTAAAGTAATTATACTTGACCCTGTTTTTTTTGTCCGTAACATATACACACAATACGCTTGTATTGATAGTTTAATTTTGTGTCTAAATTTTTGCAGTTTGGAAAAAAATGTAGATTATTTTTTTAAACATAAATGTGAAAATATGAAAGAATATTTTAAGGCATAAATTTTATTATTTCTCGTTAACAGTGTTGCCAGTTTAACCTTTTTAGGGCTAAATCTAGCCTTTTTATTTTGCTTTTAGCCTGAAAAACTTTGTTTTAGCTTCCTATTTTCTTTTTTCTAGCCTTTTTTGATTCTTCAAATTTACTATTTGTCAAATTGCCTTACTTGGGCTAAAATATTAATATTTCAGCAACGATGAAAATAATTTTTTATCTTTAATACTAATTTCATTTTAACAGAATCATCCATTTAAGCCTTTTTGTATAATTATTCACACAAAAAATCTATATTATTTACATGTGACAAAAAATTTCGCCTGCGACGCTTCATTCTCCACTTCAAATATAACTTAACTTTTTCTACGGGCTTACTTCATTAAACATAGAACATAATTTAAAAAAAAATTTATAAATATGAAAATCACACAAAAATTTGGAAATGTTTAATCAAAATGGAATTATAATTATATATTATTATATATATAACATTATATATATAATTTTTAATATGAAATATAACTCAAATTGGTATTTAAATTTTTTGGTATATTTTTTATTGGGTTATTTTGCTGGTTTTGTGGTTTATTTATAAATTAATTACAATATCTTTAAAAAAGCATGAAAAAATAATAATTAAAAAAAAAATAATAATTTTTTTGTGGCCTTATTTGTTTTTTTAGACTCTTTTATTTTTCTCACCTCCTGGCTACACGGGACGTTAAGTTACCTTACTGTAAATTTTGAAAAAAGGTATTTTACCGTCAGTTTTAAAAACTCCTTTATTTAAAAGTTTTTGGCTTTCTTACTATCGGCATTTTATCCTAAAGGTTTAATAAGTTTTTTCTTTATAATTTAATGTTATATTCTTACCAAATTTTACTGGGCAAGGATTTTCATTAAAAAATTAGCACTAATTAATAACTTAAGAAATTTTATTTAATAAAACAACTTTTTTTTTAATCTAGGTCTGTTGGTTTGCATGATATTTCTACTAGATTTACTATTTGTGCACTAGGGATGGAAAATTAACATATTTTTCGGTATCAAAAAAAAAAAAAAAAAATTAAATGGTACTTTTTTCACCGTCAGAGTACTAAAATTAAAATTTCTGATAATTTTATTTATTACAAAATTATAATAATTATTTATTACAAAAATCAGGAAATTACATTTTTACGTTACCAAATTATTAAACGAAGAAAATAATTTCTTATTTGTTAATACAAATTTTATTTTTACAGAATCATTCATTTAATAATTTTCATGTACTTATGCATAGAAAAAATCTAGATTATTTATATTTGGCGAAAAAAGTCGCCTGTTTTACTTCATTCTCCAAATCAAAAATAATTAAATTAGTTATTTTTCCAAAAAATTTATTTGCTTGAATTGCTTATCTACATACCTCGAAAGAATTGAATGTATTTAAAGCTTCATCACAATTTCATAATTATCAGAATCGAAGATTAGAATAAGAAATTTTACAAAAAAAGAAACAGTTTATTGTGTCTTACACTAAAAATAAAAATGTTAAAATTTTGCGTATTTTCAAATTAAATTTTCTTTTGAATCACATTGCACAGTGGGACAGAATCGAAATTTTTTGGAAATAAATCTGTAACTTCTGTTCGGCCGGTTGGCTTTTCATGAAATTTGGCATAGGCGTAGCAGACGAGTGTACAATGTTATGTTTGGAAGGGGGCCACAACAACACCCCCAGGGGCGGAGCTAAGGGGGCTCAAAGTTAGGTACCTCTGACATAAAAAATTTTTAATCGTTTGCAAAATTTTTGTTTCTCGCCCTGATAAGACCTATAAAAAATATGCTTACATGTCCTATTTATCTTTTATAGTTTTCGAGTTATTTGCGTTTTAATTTTTAAGCACCATAATTTTGCATGTTCTTGGTTCAGTTTTTTTCATATATATCTTAGTATTTCCGACAGATCTTGTTAGTTTTTTTTCTTAACTAGTTAAAGAAAATTCGAAGTCGATATCTTTACCGAGTCCAAAAAAAAACGATTTTGAATTTGAAAATTGCAAAAAAGACGACTTTTTGTGTTTTTTTTTTAGCCGAAAAAGTATCTACACTCTTTTTTATCTAAAATAAAATTTTCTTTAGCAACATATAATAATTTTGCACTTTTCTGAAAGGTAACTTCACAGAGAGGACTTTAAGATAAAAGACAATAACTTTAAGATAAAAGACAATAACTCAATTGGTCATGGTACATACCCTCCCGAATTCGACCCATTTTATATGAAAGTTTTGATTTTAGACCACTTTTTCTCAAATCCCAAAGCACGAATCGACAAGCGGAATATATTTTAAGAATCTTCAATATATTGTTAAAAGTTTTAAATCAAAATCTACGGGACTTCGAAAAAATGTGGATTCTATAGCCAAAAATGTAAAAAAAATCCATTTTTGGGAATTTTGATAAGTTTATTTGGGAATTCAGAAAAATCCTACCCCTGATTGCAATTTGGTTAACGCGCTTTTATTTATATTAATAAGATCCACATTTCCTGCAAATTTCATTAAGATATCTTTATAAACAAATATGTTATTACAATTAAAAAATTTGTATTTTCTCCAAAAACCCCAAATTGGGCCTTTTGTTTGCAACTTTTGCCTTTAGATTTGCGTGAATAATTACTTAGAAAATAATGAATATTTCTGTATACTTTTATTAATATCTATACACAAAATATTTTTATAAAAATAGTTAATAAATATTTTTAATAGTGTTGCCATATTTCCCAAATTTAAGTAAATCTTTATCCTTTTCTAAGCATTCATATATTTCTATTAATGAATTTAAAATAACAAAACAAACAAAAAATGTCAATTTTAACTTAATCAATATTATTATTTTTGGTATTTATCATCTTCCGTAACAAATATTCTATTTCTAATTTATTTACTTAGTTACATTAAATTTATATAGACAATTTTTCTAATATTTTAAACTTATAATACTCATTTTCTATAAAATAATCTGTTGTATCTGTATACATATCTAAAAGATAATAAAGGTCCTTCAAGTCTTCAGTGTTTTGAGTTGATAAAGGCTCATAATAAATCCAACGTTTTCTCATTGATGATAGTACAGGGTCTGATGATAACAATAGGCTATTAAAAGTATCTTTGTTTTGTGACGTTCTGGAGCATTTCCTGGAGCTGAATAATTGAACGTGCTTAAAATCTCTGTTTCTAGCTTCTTGAGCCTCTTCTGTAAGCTCTCCAAGTGGAAGGATATTTCTTTCAATTATAATTTCGGCATGGCACAATACTTTATGTATTGTTGGTGTCATTTCTTTCCATGGATATAGAGAAACAAGTAGTTTAGATATTTCTTTTGCATATTCTCCAAATCGAGCAGAGTTAATTTTGTTCTTACAATTAATTGGCATTAATAGTGTTAGTCCTTTATATTCCACTAAATCCTTTGTTGTTGTCTTCGACACCCTTTGTATTCGAACCAAATAGGTCTGCAAAAATGTTTTGATTCTGGAGTGGTGTTAAGCCATATATCTTCAAATGAGTTTTTACACTTTGATGAAGATTGCTTTAAGGAATAAGATCGTATTCTTAATGGCACCAAAGATGTTATAAATACGCTTTTATAATCCACCATTTTCTTACTTCCACTAGCATGCTTGTATTCAGGAAGGGCTGATAGTCCGTCACATCCCCACTTACAGATTAATACAACATCGCTGTTATTTACTTTTTCCAACTGATCTGCAGAAAAATCTGCAACTATCCTGGTAGCTGTATTCTCAAGCAAAGAAGATAGCTCTACACATGCTTCCTTTTCGGTAACCGAAATAGATGGTAAAATAGTTTGCTTTTTTTCTTGAATATCCTTGTATGATGGTAGAATTGAGTGTCCCTTTTCAAGCAGAGCTTTTCTTAAAATTTGATATTTGTTTCGGCTGAGGTCCAGTTCAAGCATTAAAGCAATTGCTTCTTCCTCTTTAAAATTGGATTGTGATGTTGGAGTAGGTACACTTTCGGCAATCCGTTTAAGACGTTTTGGTGATGCAGTTGGCAGTATTTCAGCAATATTAATTGCACTCTTAGGTTGCTTCTCTTTTTTTAACATTTCTTTGAATGTATCAGAAACTTCTTCATTCGAAATTATAGAAAGCTTATGGACCAGTCTTTTCTTCTTAGATCTTGTACTTAAATCATTATATGTCTTGCAGGGTGCTCCAGTTGATATTTTGCACACCGATATTTCTATATCAGTATCCATCCAATCGGAATGCTTACTTTTCAATCTGTTAGCAAGCTAATTCAAGGACTTCATTTTTACGTCATATAACTTTAAAAAGCACTCTATCTGAGATTTACCAATGACGTCGACTTTTGCATGCTATGTAGTTTTTATGAATTCTACTGTAGCTTCCAAACGATTAAGATCATTTTTAGATAAACTCCACAGAACACAACACAATTGTTCATGTTTCAATGTAATCACCATGGTAATAAAATTCGTTATGATGTTTATAAGGATTAGCTGCGCATTTATATATATATATTACATATATCGCACAGGTATATATATTTACAGGTATTCTATGAATTTTCATTAGGTAAAATATCTGAAAGAGTCAATTTGGAAGAGTACCTATACCGAATTCATTGATATTATATGTTGCTGTTAGGTATCACCGGAAAGGATATTACATGTGCATTGTCACTAGCTCATAAAAATATAGATTTTGAACCATCAGTAATAGATAAATGCTGCAGCTAGGTATCACCTGTACATTGCCACTAGATAATAAATATATAAATTTTTAACCATCAACAATAGATAAATACATTTGTTAAATTTAAGTAAACACCATAAATGTAAACTAATAAAATACTTATTGATTAAGTTAAAATAGACATTTTTTGTTTGTTTTGTTTTTTTAAATTCATTAATAGAAATATATGAATGTTTAGAAAAGGATAAAGATTTACTTAAATTTGGGAAATGTGGCAACCCTATTAAAAATAAAAAATATTTATTAATTATTTTTATAAAAATATTTTGTGTATAGATATTAGTAAAAGTATACAGAAATATTCATAATTTTCTAAGAAATTATTCACGCAAAACTAAAGGCAAAAATTGCAAGTTTGTAAAAATATAGTCATATATAGAATAAATTGAAAATATAAAAGTTTGAAGGACCATATTTCTGAAATGAGGCATGATATTGACTTGAATCTTTTTGCAAAAGATCGGAAATTATATATGCTAAAGGATAAGCTTAAATTGGAATACATATTTTTAAAATTTCTTTCGCTATTTAGAAATAAACCAAACAAAAGGCCCAATTTGGGGTTTTTGGAGAAAATACAAATTTTTTAATTGTAATAACATATTTGTTTATAAAGATATCTTAATGAAATTTGTAGGAAATGTGGATCTTATTAATATAAATAAAAGCGCGTTAACCAAATTTCAATCAGTGGTTGGGTTTTCCTGAATTCCGAAATAAACTAATCAAAATTCCCAAAAATGGGATTTTTTACATTTTTGGCTATAGAATCCACATTTTTCCGAAGTCTCGTAGATTTTGATTTAAAACTTTTAACAACGTATTGAAGATTCTTAAATCAAAACTTTCATATAAAATGGGTCGAATTCGGGAGGGTGTGTACCATGACCAATTGAGTTTATCCTTTTTGTTGAAAGATATTTGCAAAATGCAAATGCGATTTATATATGCACTTTTTACAATTGTGAACTAATTAAACTTTAATTTTTCCTTAACTGTATTTTAAATTGTTGTGTTTATTATATATTGCATAAATTGTTTACTATTTTTAATGAATTTTTAAAAGTAACCTAATAAATTGAAAAAAATGTAAACCTACTAAACCTATTATTTTAAAAATAATACTAGAAAAATATAATTTTCATGTGGAAAAATGTGAACAGGTTAGGAAAAAGTGAAATTGTGCATAGCAGATGTGTGAGTCCCAAAACTTGAGATTTTTAATTTGATGTGAAGATTCCCTAATTTATAAATATATTAAAAAATAAAGAATCTGAAAAAATGCATTTAAAAAATGCAATTGCATTAAAATATATATCTAAAATAATCTTTCTTATTTTTGAAATGTTCGTATTAAACGCCGTCTAGATCATTAAAATCCTCATCCAGAGTAATTTCTATTTAAAGTTACATACTTTTGATAATTTTTTGTTTTGTGAGAAGTTAAAAAAGCGAAATGAAATCGCGAGTTTTTAGAATTTTTGCGAAACAGAAAACTGCAACTGCGTGCAAAATTTTTTAAAATCGAAAGACACTGGGTAAACTTTTGGGAGTTCTTTCATGGAATTGTCGATACAAAAAGTAAAATTTTTTGATGTTGATGATTTTTTGACGATTTAAAGTAGTCAAATTGATGATTTTGACAATTTTTTTTTCTCAAAATCTGGCGATTTTGCACTATGATTATAAAAGCTGTGATAAATTATTTCGTATGCGTTATGTGGTATTCACACTTGCTCACATCTAACATCTACCATCAATTTTATAAGATGTTAACATCTTCTCATATAAATTGTATAGGTCTCAGAACTCAACATCTTTAAAAGATGTTCCTATCTCATCTTTCGATTATATTAGTGTCATCACTAGAAAAATGACATGAAATTGAATAAAAAAAAATCAAGAAAAAAATTTAAAAAAATCATGGGAACACAACAACACATCTGTACTCAAAAAAAAAAAAAAAAAACATGTTCATTGTAGTATTAATAATTGTTTCTTATTGTTTAATTGCAATATTTAATAAAAATTATTGTTTATTTTTAATGATTGTAAAAAATTTCTCTTTTTCAATATCTTCCATACATTCCCTTAAGATGTACACAAGTGTGAAAACGGCATTAGTGAGAAACTAAACTATATAATAAGTTGTTATATAGTTCTCAATGTTACTGGCTTACTCATTAGTATATAAGCAGATGTAATTTGTGGATTCAGTCAGTTGTATTTCAGTCGTAAAGTTGCTATAGTTCGACAGTCGTTACAGTTCAATTGTGTAGTATAACGTGTGACTTGTTATTAATTGCAAGTAAAATAACTGCGGTTTATTTAAAGTAAATAAATCAACGTTTTTGAAAACTAAAAAACGTTACAATATTTAGATAGTTCTAAAAATATATGAAAACTGGGTTTTTATATTGAAAACAGAGAACTGTTTAACTTAAGCTCTTTCAACTAAATTAAAAGTGTTTTTAATTTTTCCAAAAATTATCATGAATCTTAAGTAATTTGTTTAGAAGATATCTTATTATGTTTGTTTTATATGTATGTTAAAAATTTGTGTCCTTTTTGTGCACTTTTATAGCAGTTATAAAGGACTTTTTATGAGTTTAAAAACCCGATGTTGGAAGTTTCCAGACATTTTATTCGGTTATTGTCTCCCAGTTTACATTTTTCCGATAATATTTTACAAACTCTCCCTTATTTAAATTGGTCCAAAACTTATTAAACGATTTTAATTTAGAAATAATTGAAGATTTTAAAATTTTACAATTTTATTAAATTTAGAGATTTTTTCAATCCCTAAAAATTATCCTGTCGTTTTATCCGGTTATTTAAGAAGTTTAGAAGGCATATTTTTATTGGACAATAAACCACAAATTGACTTCAACCCATACTCATTGTCATTGTCATCTGAATTGAAATATTAATTTGGATGGATTAAATACAAAAATAATAAAAAAATACAAATTTTTTCAAGGTTGTTCTTCTTTAGTCAATATTTAAAAAAAGCTATAAGTCCGATTTTCATAAAATTTTTTACAATAGAGTAAGTTCAGTAATGTGGTATAGGCGGGTAATGTGATATAGTTGACTTTTTCTTAAACTAAGAGCATAGCAATAACGGTACCAAGCTTAAAAGTTAAATGCTCTCAGCAAACTAAGAGAGCGTGAGTGTATTTATGTTTTTAATTTCTTTTCAAAAAATAGTTGCAAAACTGAAGCGTGGTGTTATGGTTGACATTTTTTTGTATGCAGTTTAATTTTTTTTTTTGCATAAAAGTGCTTGCTTTAAATATTAATTTTGTTATTTACAAGTCAAAGGTGAGTACTTTTTTAGAGAATAAAGCTTACAGTTAAGCTATATGTTTAATTAGTATTTTAAAATTAAACATTATTTTAATAATCCCATGTGCTGCTAATGTGGTGGCTAAAGTGGTATAGTGTACTACATAACACTCATTAGAACAATCATGTCCAAAAAAGGTGATATTAGAAATTGGGCAGCGAAGGATATGAAGAAAGATATTCAAATTGTAAGAGAGAACCAAATGGGAATTCTTTTGACTTCAAAATCATTTAATGTCCCCCACACAACGTTACAACGGATGTCCAGAAGCGAAAAAAGCAAAAAAAAAGATCTTCAACTTTTATCAACTAAACTTGGCCGGCCTCCAACTTTAACTGCATCAATGAAGGATGAGCTAGTAAAATACTTACTGGAAATGGAGTCGAGGTACTGGGGTTTGACACGTGCGGACATAAGATCCTTAGAATTCCAAATAGCTTAAACAACATCCCAAACAAATTTTTAGTGGCAAAAGAGTGTGCTGGAAAAGATTGGCTACTTGGTTTTTGCAAGCGCCACAAAAATATTTTAAGTTTCCGAAAGGAACAAGCGCTGATCGAGCTCGTGGTTTCTCTCGGGAGAATGTGGCGGTATTTTTTGACTTACTGGAAAGAGAATATAAAAAACACAATTTTCCACCCACTCGTATTTGGAATGTTGATGAGACTGGAATATCAGCCGTAGCTTCTCGTCAAACAAAAATTATAGCCAGAAAGGGAAAAAAACAAATCGGAGCAATGACTTCTGCTGAATGAGGATCATTGGTTACAGTCATTACATGCATGAGTGCAGGAGCTGCATTTATTTCACCTTTTTTAATTTTTCCAGAACCCGCTTCTCATGAAAGAAGCTCCTCCTGACAAATAGTATCAAGAAGATATCGTTGTTAAGGCATGGGTTCCCTGCCTATAATGCGAAATAGTTTCTGCTCATGAAAAGTGCATACCAAATCGTAGTACTATTTTTCTTTGCATTTCTTGTAAAGACTAGTTCCACATCTCTTTTTCTACCAGTTAATGTTTTCTTTAATCTGTTTTTATGTTTGTGTTTTGATGTTTTTAAAATTAAATTCAAATTTGAGTTTTTTTAATAAAAACAACGCTTTTATTAAGTATTAAAATATAGATGTTTAATGTAGTATAGTATACCACATTAGCAGACCATAGTATACCACATTACCCGAACCTTTTTTCAATGATACGTATATGGATTTTTCAAGCTTATTTAAAATATCAATGAAACTTATTGATCAAAGTTTTCACAACTTTCTTGATATTAAGGTAAGACTTGAAGTAATTTACCAGCGGAAATCTACCATATTTGAATAAAAACTCTACAAGTTATAGCCAAACTTATGGGTATACCACATTACCCGCACTTACTCTATAAAGAGACGATACGTAATCATCCAGAATTGATGATAAAAGCTCTTTATCATAAGTAAAATGTTTTTAATCAGTTCCGAAAGTTTTGCTACAATTTTATTCCGCATGCGTTGTGTACATAATACGGTTTATATGCGGGAAAAAATTTCCGGAAAATATTTTTTTACAAATCCCGGAAAATTTGCATCGGGAATTAAAATTTATTTTTGCGGTTTCAATTGCTTTTTGGAATTTTAAAAGCTCTTGGAAATTTAAAAGCTGGAAAATGTGTGCGTCACGCAGACAATGCAATATGAAAAATTAAAATCTTTTTGATTTCAAAATGAACTCATACCGCAAACAGCATTTTGAATGAATTTTTTAAGTTTTCCTTGTCTTTTATGAAAATTTCAGTTTAACTTTTTAAACAGAAAGAAAAAAATAATTGAAATATTTAAAATGGTTTATTTTTATTCGCATTTTTTTCACAAAAATAAAAATTTGATTGATCAATGTGTAGTGAGATCATCAATTACATACGTATGGAAGTGTTTATCGGCAGTACTCTGCACTAAATTTTAGATACCCTTCAAATAAAAAAAAAAAAAAAAAAAAAAGCCACAACAAATTCAATGACGGTAAATAGGACAACTAAGGAGTGCGCGAAAAAGTTTTTGCATGCAAATCAACTTATACAAATTAAACCAATGGGTGAAACTTTTTGAAATTTTGTTTTAACCCAGCAAAAACTTTTTGGTTTTCGATAATAACAACTACTTATTAAATTAGTTTCTTGGTAATGGGGCATCATTATTATTTGCCTACTCTGTATTACATTAATAAGTACTCAATAGTATAATAGCACAGTAATACTGCAATCACGTGGATGAGTTGGCTAAAGCGCCGGATTAACAACCAGAAGGTTGTTGGTTCAACCCCATTCTGAAGCTGTTAGTTTTTTATAACAAAATGTCTAAAAAGATATTTTAAACTAAATAGAGTTTTTGTCGCTTAGGATGCTATGTGCGAGATGGTTTACTGAGTAAGACGTTAGTCAGTGAAAACGAATGGTTAGTGTGTCCAAGTTCGAGTCTCACTGACGGCAACATTTTTTTGTTATTTTTGTTTTCGTTTAGGTACATATTTTTGAGTACCCCTAGAGTCAAAAAATAACTACATGAATTTATGGACAAGGCGAACAAAAATAACTAGTTATTCAGGCAAAAAATAAGTAGTTTATTTTTGTTTCCAATTATACCTGCTAGCTTACCAGGAAAGCAAAGTTTTTGTTGGGAATTAATAAGAATTATTGTTTTTATTTGTTTATAATAATAATGACAAGAAACGAGATCAACCAGAAAAATTATGATAATTTGTGCATTCTAATGACAGAAATCTTTTCCGAAGCTGTCGTTCAGACTAAAAATAAACTGTTTCGTCGTCTACCAGGTTTCTTTTCAGTGATCATTCGCTCTTTATATTTATTTATGGCCAAACTGTATTTCGCGACACACTTGCATTCCTAGCAAGTGTTTTATATAATCGACATAGATTTTCCTGTGAATATCGCCTTCATACCCAAACTTAAGGATAAAAAGTTACCTAAGTGACATTTCTAAGATATAGAATTCCAATACTATCGTTAGCTTAATAGAAAAATAGGTTTACATGAATTTTTATTTGTTTTTATTAGGTTTAGGCTTTGCTTAGGAAAATAAATTGAAATGAAGGGATAATTGAGACAAATTTTCTAATCGAGCACTTAGAACTTTGTTTTATTAAAATTGTAGGCTTTTTTAAGCGCACCTAAAATAATAATAAATTTGTTACCTTTGCAATTTATATAATTTTAAAAATTTTCATTAATTCAACTTTCAGTCAAATTCCGATTATAGGTCTGTCGATTAACTTTCATTGAGTTTTTTTTTAACACCCAACAATATGTTTATAGCCAAATATTAATATGTTATATTTTAACTTTTTTTGTTTCAATTATATAATAATAATAATAAGAAAAAGTAATAACGATAATAATAATAATTATTATCATTATTATTATTATTATTATTATTATTATTATTATTGTATTTATTATTATTATATATTTAGTTATTACTTTTTTTTGAAATTCCCGGGAATAACAAAATTTAAATTTCATTTCCCGGGAACAGAAAAAGTCCCGGAAATTATAAATCCTAGTACATAAGTTTCTCTTTGAAAGCTTATGAATATTTATTTATTATTTATTTATTATTTATTTAATTAATTATTTGTTTATTTATTTTTATTTATTTATCTCTGTGATGTTTATTACATATTATCTTAGCGAAATGTATGAATTGATAACCCTTATTATAATAAAACACTTAAAGGTATTTATTTCTACACTGTAATATTTTGTATTAAGATTTGTCAAAAATTCGTTTATCATAATACAATTTTATCGTCTAAACACAAATTGATTATGAAAAAAATACTTTCTATTTTTGGTATTTTTCATTTCTTTAAATTATTCAAAAACTGTTAATATTTTGTGTGCTGGTCTAGAAATAACTTAAGTGATATTAAAAGAAACAACTTCTAAAGTTAATTTTAAACTTTATTTAAAAATAGGGGGTCTATTCCTATCTTTTCTCATCTTTTTAAAAATATTTAACTGATTAGTAAATATATGCTGTTAATGGCTGTATTACATCAAAAAGTTAATCTCATACTTTACAGATCATTTGACAAAACAAGTAACATTGTTATATTCGGCTTGTCCGAATTTATTATACCCACCATCTCCCTCTTCTTTTGTGGAACCCTAATTTAAAATTTCACCTTATATAGGAGGTGGACGAATTACGTCCATTTTTGGTTTCAGAGTTTATACCGATCCACGAACTATTTGAACAAACTTTCATTGTCCTTCATGTTTGTGTTTAAAAGATATCGGTGGAAAAGCGTGAAATGGTGTTACGACGCTCACTAGCATTTTCTAGTATAAGGCCCAAACCTTTTTTCTTTATTAACCGATTTTTTCTATTTCAATACTAAACAAACCATATATAGGAAAAATTTCGTCCCCCTAAGTGGTCCACCCGGGGCTCTATTCTTCTTTCAACAAACACACATACGGATGGACATAGCTAGATCGACTTAGATTTTTACGAGCACCCAGAATATATATATACTTTATGTGGTTTTAGATGATTATTTCAACATGTTACACACGAAATGACAAACTCAATACACCCTCCCCCCATTTTTTTGATGGTGGGTTTAAAAATAGCATCCTCAATACAACTACTTTTTGAAATTTTTAACTACACGTGTGTTCGGCGACTTCTAACAGCATGTATGCACATAAACACACACACACACACACATACATACATACGTATGCTTCTAAATCCAAATAAAAATAAAAAATTTTTCGTTATGTTCTTAAAAATGTTAAATATTTCTAATTGACTCCGCAGCATTTAAATCACAGGTACGGCTTAGTTATGCAAGATATTGACCAAATTCTTTTATAGTTTTATTTCCTGTGGTGTTATCTTTTTTTGAAGTTTGTTTAAAAAATTTTTTAAAAGTTTGAAATTGGAGTTTTAAAACGGTCTTAAAAAAAATCAAAATAATTCAAAAGTTTTTAGAATTATGTATTTTAATTGTTTTTATGACAATAATAAAATAATAAATTTTTAATAAATAAATTTAATTCAACCGTAACGAATCTTATTCCTATTAATTTCTTATTATTATTTGTTAAGTGGTTCAGCTCACGAACAATGTACATATTTCTTTCATTTTTTATTTTTAAAATACAAATTTTTTGAAATATAAATAGAAATTTCTGAAATACAACTATGTATGTGTGAATGTATGTATGTATGTTTTAATGTTATTTAAATTTTATACTAAATTGTAACTAATTTTTTAATTGATTTTAGAATGCATCTACCTGATCAATTGGTGCAGGTATTAAGAACCGTAACATTCAGTTGAAATATTTTAAACTATGTAATAATAATATTGTGGAAGATTTATTAGCAATTTTTTGCAAGTTACGTTATTTATTTCACACTCGTATTTAAAATGTAATTATAAATTGAAATTCAAAATTGCATTATCACATAACAAAACACTACAGACACAAGCATGTTTTTTTGTTTTTTGTTTCTTCACTTAGCAATAAATAACTGCAAAATTATAGAATTGTAAGGAAAAAATCAATTGCAAATTCTAGAGTGTGTCGCCTTATCATTTTCTGTTGTTTTCATATCAATATTTTGTTTTGAAGATTAAATTGCAATAACAAGTTTTAATGGGTGGATTTTTTTCGTGCAATTTTAAATTCAAAACATATAAAAAATCTTATCGGTAACAGCTCTCAGACCCCCATGTGACGTAGAAGCAAAAAATAGTAATCAAGTACTTTTTTATTAATTAATTGTTTTAATTAGTTAAAATAATAAATGACATACTTCATCTCTTTTCTCTCGTTAGAAAAAGGTCTTAAAATTACTTAACTTTTTCCAATTTTTTTACTCTTTGTTCGCGAGTTTTTTTTTTTTTTTTTGATCTCATTCGATCTTATATAAAGTAATCGGACTTTGTGGATAAATTCTACACCTTCTTTGTTAACAGTTAAATATAAGGTAGTCGAATTTTGATAACATTTTTTAATTTTCTTTTTTTTTTTTTGTTTTTTGTTGGGTGCACCCCTCAAAGAAATACTAATTTTGAAACACGGATTGATACTTGTTGCAAATATATAATGTTCTATTTTACGAATTAAAGGAACGAATTGAAGGAACTTTAAAAAAAAAATTTAATAAACAATGGAATGTTTGAAAATTAGGCAAAAATTACACTTTTTATTTTTCTATTTTTATATAGCGAATTACAATTTCTACAAATCTTTGATATATAGATATAAGAAGGGAAATTAATATAACTTATCGGGAACATAAATTGTTCGTCAAAACAGATTTTATTAAGGCACGTTGCAAGGACAGCACGAAAGTTACCATAATTGGCATAATTAGGTTGGGTTTTTAATAATTAACGGAATTGTAGAACAGATCAAAAAATGTCGAAAGATAAACATTTTATGGACCAAAAGAAATTTACTTGAATTAAAAAATTATCACAATATTAAATAGCATTTCTTTGTAATAATCTTGAATAATATATATTTTCGTATAATATGTATATGGAGAAATTATTTAGATGCGAATTCCATTTTTCGCAAAAAAAAATTTTAAAATGTTACTCAGAAGCCCTAAGATATGCTACACTAATGCCATCAAACATTGAAAATATCCCCTGCAAGAAATCCCTACAAACATTTGGAAGATATCTACTAGAAGAAATTTACGCAATATCTTCCTTTTATTATTTGTCCGAAAATCGTTAAAGTAATATTTTTCTAATATTGTATTTTTATCACTTTAAAGAAAATTAGGCAATAAACAAGAAAAAATATATAAAATTTTATTTTTTTTATAATTTTTATCCTCAAAATATCGTCTTTTTTCAGTAAGGTGATTATCACCTCCGCAATAAATTAATGATATCCCAATGAGATCATTTGAAGGAAATTAGTGCAATACTTTTATTTTTCAGTCACAAATTTTGAATTTTTGGAAAATTTTTCAAAAATGAAAAAAATATTGAAAAAATCTCTTTATCTTTTAGTAAAAAAATGGATATTTTATGAGAGCGTTTTAGTTTTCGTGCTTTATGATGTTAAAGATTATATGCATTCTTGCTTTACAAGATGTAAAACGTTTCATTATTATATTATTTTAAAATTTATTTAGTGATAATTTTTCTATATATTTATTACATCTTCCAGAAGATTATCTGGTGGTATTTTCTTTTTTTTTTCACCTAAATGTTTACCTGGTATTATTTAAATAAATTTTTAAAAAATAAACAAATAAAAAATGACAAAAAAATAAAATGTTTGTTATTTTTTATTAAATATTGCGAAAATTTCTCGGAAATGATAAAAATATGAAAATACAAAATATTAATTTCATTTTCTCTTGGATGAAAAACTGGGGATATTGCCATGTTATCATCCAAGAAGATATCTTCCAATTGCTTGCAGGGAATTTTATTTGAATAATTCAGTGGATTTTGATATTGCGTGTAATTTTTACCCGAATTATACATAAACTTCTAGTATGTAAAAATGTTTATAAGTTCAGCTTAAAACCGCTATAACTTTCGCGATCTCTTTATATTTATACAAATGGATTTTAATGTGCCATCAAATTAAAAAAAATCAAAAATTTTTGATTTTAGCCCATATATATGTAACTGATTTTTGGCTTTCGAAAATTCTAACAGAAATAAGTAAGCTTTTAGTTTACGTAAATGCGACATTCTTAATAAAAAAATATTGATATTTTTTTATTTTCTTCTTTTCCCCACAAGGTAGTCGATCCAAATCCCGATCCAGAATGTACTCTTTTAACATATTTAAGAGAAAGATTGCGATTATGTGGCACAAAATTGGGTTGTGGAGAGGGAGGCTGTGGCGCGTGCACAGTAATGATTTCACGTATTGATCCTCACATGAAGCAGATTAAACATATAGCTGTCAATGCCTGTTTAACACCGATTTGTGCCATGCATGGATGTGCAGTGACAACGGTTGAAGGTATTGGCAGTACACGTACAAGATTGCATCCGGTACAAGAACGTTTAGCCAAAGCCCATGGCAGTCAATGCGGTTTTTGTACCCCAGGTATTGTGATGTCCATGTACGCTCTGTTGAGAAGTATGCCACAACCATCAATGAAAGATTTGGAAATTGCATTCCAAGGAAATTTATGCCGATGTACGGGCTATAGACCAATTTTAGAGGGTTATAAAACATTTTCTAAAGAATTTGCTTGTGCCATGGGTGACAAATGCTGTAAGGTTAACGGCACAAAGTGTGGGAAAAGTATAGAAAATGGTGTTGCAGTAGATGATAAACTCTTTGAAAAAAGTGAATTTACACCATTCGATCCTTCGCAAGAACCGATATTTCCACCCGAATTGCTGCTAAATAAAGAATGGGATTACCAAACTTTAGTGTTTAAAGGGGAACGTGTTACTTGGTATAGACCTAATAATTTGGAAGATTTACTCAAGATCAAAGCCCAGTTTCCTGCAGCTAAATTGGTGGTAGGCAATACTGAAATTGGAGTGGAGGTGAAATTTAAGCATTTCCTATATCCCGTCTTAATAAATCCCACCAAAATAAAAGAAATGATTGATGTCCAAGAATCAGAGGAGAGTATTTATTTTGGTGCTTCTCTAAGTTTAATGGATATTGAGAGAATTTTAAGGGAAAACATTGAAAAACTACCCGAACATCAAACGCGGTTTTTCCAGTGCGCGGTCAATATGTTGCACTATTTCGCTGGTAAACAAATACGTAATGTGGCTTCTTTGGGTGGCAACATTATGACCGGTAGTCCCATTTCCGATATGAATCCAGTATTAATGGCTGGTGCGGTTAAATTAAAAGTGGCCAAGTTTGTGGAGGGTCAAATAAAGTACAGAGAAGTTTGTATGACATCCGGTTTCTTTACCAGTTATCGTAAAAATGTTATAGAACCCTCAGAAGTTTTGGTTGGTCTTTATTTCCCCAAAACTTTGGAACATCAATACGTGGTAGCTTTTAAACAGGCCAAACGTAGAGATGATGATATAGCCATTGTTAATGCTGCCATTAATGTATTCATTGATCCCAACTCCATAACAGTGGATAAGGTTTATATGACTTTTGGCGGTATGGCTCCTACCACGGTGTTGGCTTTGCGATCTGCTGAAATTATGGTGAAACAAAAATGGAATAAGGCTCTCATGGAGCGTGTTGTAGAAAGTTTGTGTGAAGAATTACCTTTGGCACCCTCGGCTCCTGGTGGCATGATTGCATATCGTCGTTCTCTGGTAGTGAGTTTATTCTTCAAGGCGTTTCTTACTATTACACAGAAATTAATTAAAGCGGGTGTTTTACCAGAAGATTCATTGCCGCAGGAAGAGCTAAGCGGATCTAAAGTCTTTCATACTCCTATCTTGAAAAGCGCCCAACTATTTGAAAAAGTCTCAAGTAAACAATTCCAATGTGATCCTATTGGCCGGCCTAAGGTACATGCTTCTGCCTTTAAACAGGCTACCGGAGAAGCCATCTATTGCGACGATATACCACGCATGGAAAATGAATTATATTTAGCGCTGGTTTTAAGTACAAGAGCTCATGCCAAAATCCTAAACATTGATGCTTCAGAAGCTCTGGCAATGCCCGGAGTACATGCTTTCTTCTCAAGCAAAGATATAACGCCACATGAAAATGAAGTTGGTCCTGTATTTCATGATGAAGAGGTTTTCGCCTCAGAAGTGGTTCATTGTCAGGGCCAAGTTATAGGTGCTATAGCTGCCGATAATCAAACTATAGCTCAGGCTGCGGCTCGTAAAGTTAAAATTGAGTATGAGGATTTAAATCCAGTGATTATAACCATTGAACAGGCCATCGAGCATAAATCATATTTTCCGGACTATCCCTGTTTTACGGAAATTGGAGATGTAGAAAAAGCCTTCAAGGAAGCTGAACATGTTTATGAAGGTTCCTGTCGCATGGGTGGTCAGGAGCATTTCTATTTGGAGACACATGCTTCATTAGCTATACCCCGAGATTCTGATGAAATCGAACTATTCTGTTCAACACAACATCCCTCCGAAGTGCAAAAGTTAGTGGCTCATGTTTTATCTACTTCTGCCCATCGTATAGTGTGTCGAGCCAAACGTTTGGGTGGAGGTTTTGGTGGCAAAGAGTCTCGTGCTATATGTGTGGCCTTACCTGTAGCTCTGGCCTGTCATCGCTTGCGTAGACCCGTACGTTGTATGCTCGATCGTGATGAAGATATGATGATCACCGGTACTCGTCATCCTTTCTTATTCAAATACAAAATTGCTTTCACCTCCGAGGGTCGTTTAACCGGCTGCTATATTGAATGCTACAGCAATGCCGGTTGGTCTATGGACCTTTCCTTTTCAGTGTTGGAAAGGGCTATGTTTCATTTTGAAAATTGCTATAAAATACCCAATATTAAAGTGGGAGGTTGGGTTTGTAAAACCAACTTACCATCGAACACGGCTTTCCGTGGTTTTGGAGGACCACAGGGCATGTTTGCAGGAGAGCATATAATACGTGATGTGGCTCGCATATTGGGCAAGAATTATTTGGAAATTATGGTTCTAAATTTCTATAAAGAAGGAGATATAACGCACTATAATCAGAAATTGGATAATTTCCCTATAGAGAGATGTTTCCAAGATTGCATGAGGCAATCCAACTATTATCGGAAAAAGAAAGAGATTGAAGAGTTTAATCGCAATCACCGTTGGCGCAAGCGTGGTATATCTTTAGTACCCACAAAATATGGAATAGCATTTGGTGTCTCACATCTTAATCAAGCCGGTGCTTTAATCAATATTTATGCCGATGGTTCAGTGTTGCTTTCACATGGTGGCGTGGAAATCGGTCAAGGTTTACACACCAAAATGATACAATGTTGTGCTCGTGCTTTGCAAATACCCATAGAATTCATACACATTTCCGAAACAGCCACTGACAAAGTGCCAAATACTTCTGCTACTGCTGCCAGTTCTGGTTCCGATCTTAATGGCATGGCTGTTTTGGATGCCTGTGAAAAGTTAAATAAACGTTTGGCTCCCTTCAAGAAGGCCAATCCCAATGGCACTTGGCAAGAATGGATTAATAAGGCATATTTTGAGCGTGTTAGCCTGTCGGCTACCGGTTTCTATAGAATGCCCGATATTGGCTATGATCCCGTCAACAATCCTTCTGCTCTAATGTACAATTATTTCACCAATGGTGTGGGTGTTTCCGTGGTAGAAATCGATTGTCTAACGGGTGATCATCAGGTCCTAAGCACAGATATTGTTATGGATATTGGCTCGAGTTTAAATCCAGCCATAGATATTGGCCAAATAGAAGGAGCTTTTATGCAAGGTTATGGTCTTTTCACGTTGGAAGAAATGATTTATTCACCACAAGGTATGGTATATTCCAGAGGCCCAGGCATGTATAAATTACCCGGTTTTGCTGATATACCAGGAGAATTTAATGTAACCATTTTGACAGGAGCAGCTAATCCCCGAGCTGTTTATTCTTCCAAGGTGAGAATTGAGTTTATGCAAAATTTTGTTAATGTTTGGATTATTAGCTATTATTATTATTATTTTTATTATTATTATTATTATTATTATTATTATTATTATTATTATTGTTATTATTATTATTATTATTATTATTGTTATTATTATTATTATTATTATTATTATTATTTTAGGCTGTTGGTGAACCTCCTTTATTTATTGGTTGCTCGGTGTTCTTTGCCATTAAAGAAGCCATTACAGCTGCCCGAATATCAAACGGTTTGAGTAATGAATTTTATTTAGAATCACCTGCCACTTCGGCTCGTATACGTATGGCTTGTCAGGATAAGTTTACAGAACTGGTAAGTAAGCAAAGTTGATTCAGTTTTAGGTGAACTATATAAATAAGAAGAGTTTCATCATTTGTATATCTCTCAAAAGACCTAACTTAGTTGTGAAAAAACCTAACTCTTTGTATGTGTTAGTAGAATTTTATATAAAACTAATTTATACGTGTGAAGAGGGCAATTTTGTTTTGCCAAGCGAACTAAAAGAGTTGATCTTCCAGTTTCTTCTCTGTGTCTATAATGTTCTATTGTATATGTATATCAGATGTATTTTAGAAAATTTAGCTAGAATTGTTAAAGGCCCCAGATAACTTTCTTATATTTTTTTGTCTATTGCCCCTGCTTAAATTGGTCCAAAACTTATTAACCTACTTTAATTTAAAATTATTGGAGATTTTTTATTTTTTCTACTTTTAATTATATCCGGATATTAAAGTAGTTTAGTTCTTTATTGGATAATAAACCTCGAAAAAAAAATTATTTCTTTGACACTTATTGCTATCTGAGATAAAATATAAATCATTTTATGTAAGGTAAAAATAAAAATACTCGAAAGTGAAGCTCTATTTTAGCTACAAACTTCATTCTTTGACGAAAAATTCGGAAAATTTTTTTCTGAGTTTTTTAGTCGTTTTGAGCATTTTCACCCGAGTTGACTATATTAGGCCCCTACATTTACTATACTTAATGAGCTATATAGATATTATATATACCAGTGGATAGGTAAACATGTATATTTTTATACTATGTTTATACCCTTTACATACTTGAAAATTGGAAGTTTTGCTTAAAAAATTTTAAGTTTTAAATTTATATTTTTTTTTTTTTAGATTTGAAAATGTATAAAAAATTAAGAAAAGATATTTACCATTACATTGAAAATAAATTAAAAAATAATTTCAATATGTTTTTTGTGCAATTAAAAAATATGATTCTAAAAATTTTTCTATTTTCATAAAATAAGCTCTCCTGTCTAAATTTTTGTGTGGTCGGGTATCAGTTTAGTGTCAAATCTATATATTTAATTATTAAAACAATTTTTTAGATTTTAAAAATCTCGCGTGATTTTTTTTCTAACCCGATGAACTTGAAATTTCATTCAATTAAATTTTAAGAAAAAAGTGCAAAAGAAAACAATAATTTTTTTGTATTCATTTTAAAGTTTTGAATTTGATAGTTTTTCACTCCTAGACGAATTGAGATAATTCCAAAAAATGTTCAACACATTATTTTGAAATGTATTGGAAATCTTAGGGTATTTTAAAAAATGTTCACTCCTATATAATAACAGAAATTATTTGGGAAAAAAACAAAAATAGTCAAGGCAAAAATTGGAAATTTCAAAATTAAGCGCAAATATCTTTTTAACCATAACAGATCTTATATGTGAGTAACCATTTTTTTATCTCATCAAGTTCTTCACGAAGGTTTTCAAATTCTTAGAAGTTACGATTTTTTAAAACCTTTTCATACTCGAGGTGGTCAACATTGTTACTCTATAGCTTATCTCATATTAATACAGGGTGGCTACAAGATGATTTCTCTGGAAGCTTAGGTCCTCTTCTACAACTTTCCTATACATTTTTTTTCGATCCGTTCAGTAATTTAGGAGATACAGATTTATTACCAAAATATTTATTTTTATTTTTTGTAAAAAAATTGAACTTTTTAAAAAGGTCAAAAAAGTCTAAATGCCCCAAAAAATAAGGCCAGAGAAAAAGGTATATTTTTTCTTAATTTAAAACCTTATTTTTCTCGTTCTCATTTGTTTTTGATATATTTTTTAATATTGTAATAAATTTATAAATAAAACGTAGGACGGCTGCCAGTAAAATAGTCCAATGAAAAGTCGCCTAAAAAAATTCCCATACAAAGTGATTTTTCCTCATTTTTGAGACTTTTCGGTAGTATAAGAATTTCTTTTAATTGTATTTACAAATAGTTTCTATGGTTAATTAAGTACAATAAAAAATAAATTAGTAATAGCAAATAAGAAATTATTTTCTTTGTTGTTGAAGTACTAATATTTTAGTATTTTTAAGACAGTTTTAAGAATTAAAAAAAAGGATAGAAAAAAAGTTAGAGGCTAAAATGAAAATTTTGAGGCTAAAAGCAAAACAAAAAGGCTAGATTCAGCTTTAAAAAGGCCAAACTGGCAACACTGGTGTTTATATGTATGTATTTTTGTAGTTTGGAAAAAATGAATTCATACTTTTAGGCGAATATAGCGCTCCAAATTGTTTTGTTAAAATTTTGAAGAAACTAGAACTCAGATTTTCATACAAATTTGCACATTATAATGGTCACTAAAATTTGATGATAAAAAGTTATATCGTAAGTACATTTTTTTTAATCTGTGCCGAAAGTTTTGTTGCAATTTTATTCCGCATACGTTATTTGTTTGTTATTTGTACTCGTACAATTTCCACTTTAGAAACCAAACTTTTCGTCATCGACAGATTATTCAGCTCCCAGCGATGGCCTAAAATTGTATTGTACTTTAAAAAAAAGTACAAAATATAAAAGGTTATAATTTTCAATAAAGGTACCAATTATCTAAAAAGTGACATGTTTTCAGAAAAAAGGTAAAATTTTCAAAAGAAAAAATTAATAATTTTAATAAATTAAAAAAGTTTTAATTTATCAAAAAAGCACCATTTATGAAAAAAAATAAGTTAAAAAAAGGTACCAGTTTTTAAAAATATAAATAATAAAATTTAAGCGCTATATTCCGCAACAAATAAAAAGAAATATCATGCCTTAATGCTTCCATATTTATACTTAAAAAAAAAATAGTACATATATTTGTCCCACAAGCGACGCTTGCTTAAAAATAAAAAATAAAAAAAAACAACAACAACGGCATACGTGTTAGAACAATTAGAATTAGAATAACCAATACTACACCCCTAATAGAAATAAGTGAAAAACTAGTTAAAGCAATATTCAACAATAAAATTCGTTGATAGAAACAAATTAGTAAAGAATTTAAATTTAAAAACAAAAAAATTTTTCCTTTTTTAAAGTGTCAATTTGTTAAGATTTACCCTTTTTTTACTATTACGACTCCTACGGTACCAAATATATTATTTTAACCCCTTAATTAACATTTATTAGCGGTAGTGACTATAAAACCCCTTTTTATTACTCAAGATGTCTAAATGTACCTAATCCAGCAGACGCAGCCCGCTTAGATAACCGAATTGAAAATTTAGAAGAAACAATCACGCGAATTTGCGCACAACAATGTCAAATAGCAATAAGGAATTTCATAGACCCTAATGCGAACTTAGTAGGCGAAGACCAAATTATAGAAGACAGATATAGGAATGTCTTGACCGACGTGGACAAAGTCCCAGACGTTGAAAAATGCCTAAGGGAATTTTCAGGAAGTCATACCGAATTCAGCTCTTGGAAGAAGAGTGTCGATAGAATTTTTAAACTCTACAATTCAGCCAAAGGAACTCCAAAATATTATGCGATTTGAAATAAAATAAGGAATAAAATTACAGGCAGTGTGGATGCCGCACTTGAAACCTACAATACACCCTTAAATTGGGACAGTAACTCGAAGTGTTTGGCGTTACACTACGCTGATAAAAGAGATTTGACTACACTGGTTATCAAATGAGTACTCTAGTACAGGGAAATAGAACTATACAAGAGTATTACCAATGAGTATAATCACACCTTTCCCTTATCATGCACAAATTATCGTATATGGACATAGGTAGAGAAGCACTTGACCTCCTGGCGCAAACATATAGAGATAAGGCATTGGATGCCTTCACCAGAGGTTTAAGGGGCAATTTATCTTTGCACTTAGGCATGAAAGAGCCAAAAGACCTTCCACAGACACTTCATTTGTGTATAAAAATGGAAAATCAATTCGCAAGATCACATTTTGCAGATTTACATAATCAAACTCACAAGAATAACAATAATAAGCCATTGCATTCGCCACCAAACAGACCGCAGTATCAAGACAAAAATAGAAAACCCTTTTATCACCAATTGGCTTTTATACCACAACCCTCGTTTAATCACCATCAATACAGGTCAGTGAATCCAACAGGTTATCAAAATCAAAACTACTTCAACCCAAGATTCATCCCTCTAAGACCAACTGCTCCGAAGCCCTTTCCACGTCCCGAGGCTATGGATGTAGACACTTCAATGAAGACAAGAGCCATCAACTATATGAACAGGCCAAATGACAATAATCAAATGTTTGGGAAAAGACCACCCATACAATCTGAACAATTGCGGAATCCTCCCAAACTACAAAGAAATTTTCATTTAGAAACAGAAGAAAACAGAAACAGCAACGACAATTATTACCCAAACCAAGTACTTAATTATGGAAAGGAGGAGAAACTTCCGTCATTGGACGAATATTTAGAAAACCAACCAGAAATATCTGAAGACGAAAACCAACTTGAAACACAAGACTTTGCTGACATTCATATTTTAGACCAGCGAACTCGTCCTTACCTTACTTTGAGTGTAGGACGAACGATGGACACATCTTAAATTTTCTTATCGACACCGGCTCAAATAAAAACTATATACAACCCTATCTAGTTCAAAATCCCTTGTCAAACCAAAATCACCTTTTTGCAAGTTCGGTGGGTGGAAATAACAAAATCACTCATCACACGTTCACAAGTTTATTTGGAAAACACGCTGATAAAATAAAGTTCTTTCTACTACCAACACTAAAATCATTTCATGGTATTGTGGGAAACGACAGTCTAAAAGAATTGTCAGCTGCCATTTATCCAGCAAAAGATTATATGTTCATTGACGGAGCACTCAAGATCCGAATAAAACAGAAAATTTCACAATCTGTAATTTATATCAACATTCGGAAGAACCACCTGACCGAACAACAAAAGAATAAGTTAGAAGACGTTATTGAAAACCATAAATCATTGTTTAGCGAACCAGATGAGAATTTTACTTACACAACAGCCGTAGTTTCAGATATCCAGACAAAAATCCATGAACCTATCTACTCCCGATACTACCCTTATCCAATGCACCTTAAAGAAGAAGTCGAAAAACAAATTCGGGACTTGTTGAGACAAGTCATCATTAGGCCTTCAACTCACCAATGAAAATAAAAAATTCAGAATTGTAATTGATTACCGTAAGCTAAATGAGCAAACTATACCAGACAAATGTTCGATTCCCGAGATAAATGATGTATTACCCCAGCTTGGACAAAATAATTTTTTCTCAGTAATAGACCTCAAAAGCGGGTTCCATCAAATACCGCTTAGAGAAGCTGACAGGAAGAAAACCGCCTTCTCAGTCAACAATGGTAAATACGAATTTACAGGCTACCATTTGGACTGAGAAATGCTCCTTCTATATTTCAGCGAACGCTGAACGATATATTGAGGGAGCATATATGGAAAATATGTTTTGTCTATATGGACGACATAATTATTTTTTCCAAGAACGAAGAAGAACACTAAGAACCTTAATATAATTTTCAAAACCCTGAAACATTCAAATATGAAAGTTCAATTAGATAAATGCGAGTTTCTAAAAAGCGAGGTAGAATTTTTGGGATTTATTATCTCGAACAAAGGAATAAAAACCATTCCAAGAAAGGTCGAAGCATTTCTGAACTTTCCAACACCTCGGACGCTAAAAGATCTTAATCGTTCTTAGGACTTTCAAATTACGCTTTATCAGGGACTATGCCAAAATTGCTAAGCCCCTGACAATACTCTTAATAGGGGAGGCAGGACGTTCGTTCAAACATAGTTCAAATAAGATTGAAGTTAAGCTTAATCAAGAGGCAATGGATGCGCTAAATAAATTAAAGGCCACATTGACATCCGACGATGTTATGTTGGCGTACCCAGACTTTAAAAAGGAATTTGTTCTTACTACAGACGTCTCAAATTATGCCTTGGGGGCCGTGCTATCTCAAGACAATAGACCTATCGCATTTTTATCAAGAACACTTAGTAGAACTGAAGAAAATTACGCCACAAATGAAAAAGAGCTTCTTGCCATCGTATGGGCGTTGAAGTCACTTAGGAATTATCTCTACGGTTATACAAAATTAAAAATCTATACAGATCACCTTCCTCTGACCTATGCATTGAACAACAAAAACTCAAATCTTAAATTAAAACGGTGGAAAGCATTGCTCGAAGACTTCAACTATGATCTTCAGTATAAGCCCGGCTGTACTAACGTAGTCACTGATGCTTTGTCGAGGCCATCTAATGACAACCATCAAATAAATACCATGACTGCAACTCAATATAGTGATGACAGTTCATCACAAACCCTGATACAGTTTACGGATGCTCCGATAAATGCTTTCAAAAACCAAATTCTTATTTCAAATGAAGAGGGTCAGGCATACCATAAATTCGAAATAGTATTCCCAACATACCATAGGCACACTGTAAATGAACCCAATATTACTACAAAGAATCTCACACATATTCTAAGAAAATTTTTAAACCCTTCTGTTACAAATTGTATAAAAACAAACAACGCGATCCTGGGAAAATTGCAAGAAATTTACAAGGACAACTTTACGCAATATAGAGTTAGGTATTCTCGGAATATGGTTATAGATCTGAAGAGCGAAGAAGAGCAAGAACATGTAATAATAAATGAACATAAGAGAGCTCACAGAAATAGTACAGAAAGCAAAACTCAACTCCTTACGAAATTCTATTTCCCGCAAATGCATTCTAAAATGTAAAAAATTACTAGTCTTTACAAAATATGCAAGGAAAATAAATATGATAGACATCCCAACAAGGTAACAATTCAAGAAACACCAATTCCACAGTACCGCGGACAGATCGTATATATAGACATTTTTATTACAAAAAAAAATCGATACTGACAGCTATCGATAAATTTTCTAAATTAGCTCAGGTTAAAATACTAAAATCTCGAACCAAGGAAGACATTAAAGAGCCACTTAGAGAATTGCTACTTGCTTTTGGTAAGCCACAAATGGACGTAATGGATAATCAGACATCATTTAGTTCAGCTTCCATAATATTCATGTTAGAAAATCAGTTTAGGATAAAAACATTCAAGATACCTCCATACAGTAGTAGTGTAAATGGGCAAATCGAAAGATTCCATTCCACGCTCTCAGAGTTGATGCATTGCCTAAAAGCGGAAAAGGCTCATAGCACATTCCCTAAAATTTTACATATGGTAGTTCTTGAATATAATAACTCTATACACTCCACCATTAAAAGAAAACTATTCGATGGGAAGAATGGGAAGAGATTAGGTTAAATATAATTAAAAGACT
Source organism: Protocalliphora azurea (assembly GCA_932274085.1). Lineage (NCBI taxonomy): Eukaryota > Metazoa > Arthropoda > Insecta > Diptera > Calliphoridae > Protocalliphora > Protocalliphora azurea. Next base: position 128,084,963 of record OW026519.1, read on the forward strand.
CACATAGAAACAAATAGAAGATAATAGCTACCATAATAAGAAAAAAACTAATCCGAAGACATATGAACCCGGACAAACGATTTTAGTAAAAGAGAACAGGAGATTAGGCTCAAAACTCAGCAAGACGTATAAAAAGCAGATAGTTAAAGAAAATAAAAAAACAACCGTTATTACAGAATCAGGAAAAACAGTTCATAAAAACCATATCAGAAATTAAATCAACCTTCATTTTTAGATTATTTTTCACACTGGTTTCTGCCGACGTTAAAATTCTGGACTACTCCAATTCACAACTAGTGACCCTGAACTCCGGACTGGCAAAACTACAAACGAGAACTTTTAAACTAATTCATATCATTGATATAAATGGATACCAGGAACTCATAGATAATCTTCTAGAAACTCTACAGAAAGATATCAGTCCCTCTCATTTTCTCCACCCTCTACTAAATCACGAACTGACGGAACTTCAAGCTTACTTGAACCGATCGAAACCAAAAACAAAAAGGTCCTTAAATTTTATTGGTTCTGCTTAGAAGTGGATTGCGGGAAACCCGGACCATGACGATTTAGATATCTTAACACAAACTAACAGACTTTTGAGAAATAGTAATAACCAAGTGGTGATTAACAAATTGACAATAGAAAAAATCAAAGAACTTACACATGTTACAAATAATTTACTACAAATGTATAAAAAGAATAATGGTAATAACAATTCCACAAGGGAACAATTATTAATACTATTAAAATATAAGTCAAATACTGTAAAAGAAAAAATAATGAATATTCAACACGCCATGCATTGGGCGAAGGTAGGCATAGCTAACTCTTTCATTCTTACATCCAATGAAATAAACATTGTAAAAGAAGTTATTAGTGAAGATTTCATACCATTTGTAAATTTAGAGCAAGCATTCGAATTTGCTGAGATAAAAATTGCATCTGACCATAATTCAATTGTTTATATCTTAAGTAACCCTACGACAAATACGAACTCATGTTATGATATTGTTGTAAAACCCGTTAAATTTGGGAAATATATAAATAAAATCATGTACGAAACAATTCTTTTATGTGACAATGTATGGTATCAAAAATGAATGTAAAATCTATAATAAAATTACTGTTTGCAACGGAAATAATTTGGACGTCCTGGAAGCCGAAACTTGTTTAGCAAATTTAATCAAAAGTAAACCGGCAATCTGCAGCTTGATAGATAATCGTGACAGCTCCACTATTGAAGAAATAGCATCTGGAACGATCCTCCTAAACAAATTTGATTGCACAATTCTTGTAAATAATGAACCACAGAATCTTAATGGGACTTATGTGGTTCAATTCTCCAATACATCCATAACTGTAACTGATAAAACTTATAAGTTCTTTGAGGTGACACAACTACAACTTTTTGTTTTAATTAAGAACTAGAATTAAGTTAGTTGTAATTTAAAGAGTGAACAATAAAGTTTAAATTTTTTTATAAACAAAAACTTAAAAATACATAACTTACATACATATATTTATATATTTTTGTATGTATATACAAACAAACTGACTTCATATACAAAAAACAACAACACCAATAAACATTACAATACTGCTGTTGTCAACTAAACTGCTTGCTTATACAAAAAACAACAATACTAATAGTCATTGTAATGCTACATATAAATGTTTGTGTGTGTATATTTTTAATAATTTTTTTCAGATTTTTGCCTATAACACCGTTATTTATGGACCGATATGGTAAAAAATTTAAAAAAAAACCGAAATTTTAATAAAATATTGATGACCGATCATAACGAAATCCGTAGCTTAAACAAGAACTTCAAAAAGTAGAAAATATGTTTTGCCTGACAACTCGTTTATTATTAGACCGATTTAGTTCATTTCTTCAGCATGCAAATTCAGAAAAAATTTTCCAAATCTTCTTTGCGAAAACGAATTCCCTAGCTTATATAGAGGCTTCAGAAAATCGAAGACCGGTTTTTGATATATCTTTGCTCTTGCTGCAATAGCAAAATTCTCGAAAGGATTTCCAATCGTTTGATATATATATTATATATGTCAGAGGACTTCGGAAACGCCATTTAATAAATGGACGGACGGACGTCGTCCTATCGACATAATTTTTTACAAGGATCCAGAAAATATAAACTTATTTTCCATAAAGTATTAATTTTTAAAAAAGAATTATTTTCAAGAAAGGAACAGATAAAATTTAAAAAAGTATACATTTTTAAAAAAGTACCAATAATAGAACACAAAAGTATCAATTAAAAATAAATTTTTAGAAAGGCGCCAATTTTCAAAAGAAGCTCAATTAAAAAAATATTAATTTTCAAAATACCAATTTTACAAATTCTTCCTCAAATAGTACCATTTTTAAAGAAATTTTCAACTTAAAAAAGTCCCAATTTTCCCAAAAAGTACTTATTTTTTTAAGAGGACAATTAAAAGAAAAAAAAACTATTTTCAACAAAATCATTAATTTTTAAAGAATTGTAAATTAAACAAAAAAAAAAAATATATAATTTGAAATTTTTTTTTCATAAATATTATGAATCGACCATGACTTTTTTCTCAAAAAAATAAAATTTTGTTCATAGATATTATTAAATTGTTCATAATGAAAATTTTAGTAATTTTGCAAAAATTTTGTTAAATTTTTGGTTTAGTTTTATTAGATTTGATTTCAAATGGTAAATGAAAATAGTTATACATAAAAATAATAACAAACGCCAAGGAAAATCTGTAAAAAAAATAATGTTTAGAAATTTGCATAATTTCGCTCGCATTCTGCAGCACATCCTTTTGATAAAAAGCACTTCTCTCCTGTTCCTATAATGAAGCTAAAAATCATTAAAAAACTTAAAATTTTTCGAAGAAAATTTCAAACATTTTTTTACAAATTGAAAATATAAATGAAAATTTACACAACTTATTTTAAGTCTTCTTGACTTTTGATTAATTTCAAAAAATGTAAAAAAAGTGTTCTTATTTAAGGCTTTATTCTTAAATATTACGAACTAAAATCAATGAAAATAAATTCTTATATTTATGTACACTTTTTTCTGTGTAGTAAAAAATATTTTTTTTTTTCCAAAAAATTACCAATTTAAAAAAATAAATATATGATTAAGGAAGGCATAGGTTTTATTATACCCTTAACCACATGTGTATATATACCCTCATATAAGTTTGTCATTCCATTTGTAATTTGTACAACATTCATCTAAGACCCCAAAAAGTATATATTTTCTGGATCCTCATTGATAGTGATAAAAATGTCCGTCTGTCTGTTGAAATCAGTTTTTAGAAACCCCAGTTATAAAATGTATATGTCTCATATATCAAATAGGGAATATTCCTTAGAATGACACTAGTAAAAATTACCAAAATCGAACCATTAATGGCTGAGATATCGGCAAAAAACCGATAAAGCATTTAAAAACGTGTTTATTTTCGACTTTTCTAAGCCCCTATATAACCTAGCGACTTCGTTTTTGCATAAATATAAATACTTTTCTAAAATTTCCATAAACAACCAAGTTTATAGATAAAAATCTGAATCAGTGTTGTTTTTTGTATAAGCAAGCAGTAGTTGTTGATTGTATATACATACGCACAATAATTTTTTATGTATGTTTAGACGTTTTTTTAGTTGGAAATAGAACCATTCCCTGCTAGCAATTAGGTGATAGTTTTATCCACTATCAGAAAAATGACTCTTTCTAGTATTCTCAAGATGTTATTTTACTGTTAGTAAACAATTTTACAAATACAAATAACATTAATTTCGATTTTTGATCTACTTATTCTATATTTCTTACTAACTCAAATATCGAAAAAGTCACTTAAAAGTTAGTTTTTGGATAAATATAAAATTACCAAAAACTGTCTCCCATTAGTGTTCTCAAGATGTTATTTTCCTGATAGTAAAAATTTTACAAAAACAAATAACATTAATTTCGATTTTCGACCTTCCGAAAATAAAAAACCATTAAATTAAAAGCAAAAAATGTGAAGAATTCGATGGCACTTAGTTGGCGTGTTACTTTCAAAGGCAAGCAATCAATTTTTTTTTTTAATTTTAAGAAAAACTAAAAAAAGAGTGATAAAGTGAGATAAAAATAATATATATATATATATGTGTATATATAAAGTGAATGTTGTTTATAATGAAGACAAAATAAAAACAAAATTGTGAAAAAAAAACTTTTGAAATTTTAAATTAATTAAAAAATAAATATTATTCGGTAAAACGAAGCGAAAATTCATTTTAAAGACAACAAATAAATTTGGATTTATTTCTTGCTTTTAATAATATAAAATTTCGAAATAAATTGCGTTTCGCTCATAAAAGTATGCATATTTTTTTAGTGAAAATGAACCCATATATGCATGTTCATCAAACCTTTCAACTAAATTTTTAAAGTTGTTAGGCTCTTCGAAATCAAAAATATTCTGTTTCAATTTATCAAAATATATCTATACTTTTTTTTACTAAGATAAGTTGTTTTAATTTTCCCTAACCCTAACCCTAAATGACTTTATTCGTGACACAAAAAAAGCAGTCAATAGTGTCATTAAAAAGTATCCAAACTGCGATACAGTTTTGCCCGAAAGATGACTCTTCTTCAATAGTAAAATAACTTCTTTTTTTTTACTATTTTAAAATATATGTGGATACTATTTAGTCAAAGTTTGGATAGTAATGTTGATAGTATTAAGTTAAAATTTCGACAAAAATAGTTACTTTTTCTGTTCCTCAAAATGACTCAAATTGGACACATAAAAAAAGCACTTAATAGTGTCATTAAAAAAGTATTAGATCTGCTGCACACTTCTTCCCGCATGGTGACTCTTCTTGGATAAGAAAATGATATCATATTCGACTGTTAAAAACAACTTGAGGTTACTCTTTAGTGCAAATTTGGATAGAAAATGTTGGCAGGGTTGCAATCTCAGAATTTTTTTTTATACATACACATATGTATATAAATTTAGTAGTCATCAGAAGCTATCAGTGTTGTTGTTGTTTTTTTTTAAGGAAGCAATGCTTGCGATGCGATGATAATTTTATTTTGTTTGTGTTTACATTTTTGTAGTTTAGAAAAAATGCGGATTATTTTTGTAAATATAAATGTGAAAATATGAAAGCATACTTTAAGACGTAAATTTTATTATTTGTAAATTTTATTATTGTAAAGTGGTGAAGAGTATAAAAGATTCGGCACAGAACTTGTTATATAACTGTGTATTTGTTACTAAAAATTATTAAATAAATAAAACAATTTTGAATCCTAAACATTTTTAACTCATGTGTCCTACTTTTTTGTATACTTGCAGATTGACCAACCCCCCGTTGATAGTTATGTGCCATGGAATGTTGTACCTTAAATTTATTTTAAATTATAAGCGAAAATTGTCTTTTAGAATTAAGTACAACAGATTTAACAAATAAAAATAGCCAGTTAAATTAAATGAAATATCTAATACAGTTATAAATAATATTTGTTATATATGAGTCGTTTATTTTGAAAGTGGCCTAAGTCCATTAACAGAAATGTTGGTTAGGTATGGAAATATTTAAATTTTTGAGTAATTATTTGGTTATTATTTAATTTTTTTATATTAAAACTTGCTAAGATTTCTGAATGAGTAAGGAAAAATTTTAACTAGGATGAAACTTTTACGTAAAAATTTTACTATTTTTATGACTAACTCTATTTCTTTTATGAAGGGACTTAGGGCCACTTTCAAATTAAACGGTTCATATATTTGTTTAAATAATATTTGTAATAAAAAACAATATATATATATATACATTTAATATGATTAAATAAATACACAAAATGGAAAATAATATATTGTTTTATTATATATTAATGGCAGATTCCCTGTTAACAGAATTGACTTGTATTGAATGATCATGACTTGGTTCATTCATCACATTGGCATTATCATCGCCGGGCAATAATTCATATGATTGATTGTTGCTGCAAAGGAAATAAAAAATATTATAGTTAGTTTTCTTTTTCAACTCCTGAAAGCGGGCTTTAAAATATATATTTAATAAATGTTCACAACTAAAACACTGTAAGAATTTTTTTTTTACTAAATACAACATCTACTTTACCTTGCAGTTTTTTTTTAATAATTAATTCAAACAATATTTCTTTTAAATTTTGTAATCTAAACATGTTTAACTACTTTTATTTCATTTAATTTAAAGAATTTTTTCATATAATATTTGAGCATGCGATATTTGAGGATTTTTATCATTATTTGATGTTGAATTATGAATTGGAGCCATCGCGCAGTTACAAACACGTTTTTTTAAAATGTTGCAAAACTTAGGGCAGTGACAAGGAAATGTAGGACGTCTTCTAACGCTAAATTAAGTCAAATTTTGGATAATTAACAAATTTTTAAAAGGTACGTAAAATTAAAAGAAACTAAAGCACTATAAGCTTTGGTACAAATTTGTTTACAAAATTTTTTTTAACATAAATTCTACATTTTAAGCCAGTTTATATAAGTGCTACAAAAAAATAAACGCACACATAGTACAAACTTTAAATACACATTTTTAAAGAACAAATTATTTTAAAACATAAATACAATAAAATAATTTACAAATTATATATATAAAAATTACAATTTTATGACTTATATATTTTTAAAAATGTTATAAATAAAATTTAAAAACTTGTAACAAATGTGTATACAATACATTGTTGGTTCTAATAAAATTAAAAATTTACATATATTTTATTAAATAAATAGCTAAATTCTAAAAAAAAAAATAAACTAAACTTGTTCTTTTTGATCTTTATGACTAACAGAAATAGTAGAAGAAGGTACAGAAGTAGGTGATACTACAGATTCCACGGTTTCATTGGATTTAGAAATATCTCTAGAGTGCCTAAAATAGTTGTATTTTAAAGTAAAATGTAAGATTTTAAAATGTGAAAATGTTTACCATTCATTTAATAAATAAAATAATGAAATAAAGTTGTTAAATAAAATATGAAGGGAAAGAAATTATAAGGGATTTTTAATATGTATTAACACGGTTTTAAAATAAAAATATTTAGACACAAACACATTTTAAGAATGTTAAAAAATAAAATTGTAAGAAAAATTAAATGGACATATCGCTCATTTTCTGCAACAATGTCATAACTCAAAAAAAACTATTTTTTTCAGGAGACGCATTTTTAGTTTTTAATTTATTAAAAATTTGAATGAAAATTATATTATGATCAAAATAATAACTTTTCTAGATAACTTTAAGATATTGACTACACAATAGCCGAATAATAAATAAAATAATATGTTGTTTTAAGTAATAACCCATACATAATTAGGACAATATGGTTTTATCGCAATCCTGTTTGAAATATAAAAAACTCTTACACAAGATTTTGTCAGTTAACAAAACACATTATTGACTATGCATTAGTGATGTTAACTCGAAATTTGCGTTTTTGAGTTATGACGTTGTTGCAGCAGGAAAGTTATGTATGAAAGGAATATGTTAAAAGAACATGTTATTTATAAACTTTTTTAATACTTAAAAATTTAACTTAAATGCTTTAATTAACATTACATATTTTTGATAGGTTTCGTTAAAAAATTTCTATTTTTGCTGCCAATTTATAAGTACCACAATTGAAATAAAAATCGCTGAATGAAATATAAAAAATAATGTCAGTTTCTTTTCTTTTTTTTTCAAATGCATTAATGAAATTCCACCATAAACCCATAGTAAAGTAATTTTAAAAATTATTATTTTTTTATAGAAAAAAATCAATACATACCTGTAAAACACATAGTGTTGTAACATAAAGAATATATCAAATAATACCGAAAACAGACCCAAACCAAATTTAGTAGGATCACCAAATATTGATACCCAATCATCTGAAAATTTAAATAAACATATTATTTAATATAATATTAAATATAACTCAGAAAAAGTGTTTACCATAATTATAAGCATTAAGTATCATTTGCAACATACTTAAAGTACCACCGGTAAAATCTAATAAAATATTACCAATACTCCACCCAATAGTACTCTTACGGCGATAATTCATTAAGGCCTAAAATGAAAAAAAAAAAAAAAACAAAATTAAATAAGCATATACGTTAGTGTAAATATTTTCAAATTTTTTAAATCTTAATATGTTTTTGTTTAATTTCATGAAATCTTTCGTTTGCTATTACTTATATTGTTGTCTTTAATTATTTAATATATGGCAACTTCACACTAATTTGTTTTTATTTAACTTGGCATCACTTTTTCAGTTATTATTTACAAATTGTTGTTGGGCGCTTGGAGTGATCATTATTTTAATTTTTAAAAGCATACATTTTTAATATTTCTTTAATTTTTTATTAAAATTTAATATAAACTAAGCGTTTTTATTTCATTAAAGTGTTTGGTATTAAAAAAGTCACTCTCACTTCTTCACTTAGAAAAGATTGTGATTACACTAAATTCCTCTTGAATTATATTTTTATTAACTAATTGAATAAATCAAGCTCAGTTTTAATAAATTCTGAAAAATCCATCGAAGGAAGGAAAGCGAAGATTTTTCTTTATATAACTGCATAATTAGTTTTTTAATTTATGTTTTAATGAACTGTTTTAGAGTTATCAAAGTTAAGATTTTTTTCTAATATTTTGTTTTTATATTTTGTTTTTTATTTTCTTATTTAACATCTTTATTTTGGCCTCTGTTGGCCTCTTAGCTACTGCACATTTAAATGTCTTGCCTCTCTTTTGACATGACATTGAAGTTGATCTCTTTTGTCCCATGGAAGTATACAATTATTTTTCTAATACTCTATTTAAAAATATTAAATTAATTTATAGTACATTCAAACAAAGCATTAGAACTTGTTAAAAAAGTTTACGCAACATTGTCTTCTACATTTTCTTTTACAACCGTTACGAAAAGGAATTAGAAAATGCATACAAAAAATTTCAAAAATGGTAGATAATTTTGTAAAATTATATATATATATATATTAAATGAAATGAATATAATTAAACAATGCACTATAGCTAAGTAACAATAGTTTGGTTTTGTAACAAGAAGAACTGTTGCAATTTTTATGTATTTAAAGCAAAGACTGTTCCCCTGCATAAGCTTTGCGAACAACGCAAAGTTGGTCCTTGCTACACATAAGTCACATTTTTTATTAGCAGACAATAAATATCTTTCTTCCAATAACGGCGCCGTGTTAGACTTTAAATAAGGATGTTTCTTTTGTTAGTAATTATCATTTTGCCCAATTTCTTTACCAATTATGTATGATAATTTTCCATGTTTTCTTTTTTTTCTTATTTTTTAATTTTTAAATCCTTTTAAAGGTTTAAAGAAAAGTGTGAAAGTTCCATTTTTCATATAAGAATTCGTTTCCGAAAATCCGTAAAAATGCTCAGATTAAAAATAGCTAAATAAGTTATAAAAATTGTCATTATTTATATATGTAAGATATTTTCTTTTTTAAATTTGCAACAAAAATTTTCATTAAACGCAATTTTCTTTTTCTTAATTTGATATCTAAAAAACTTCATCTTTTCAACGATACCCCAAAAAAAAACTCTCACTAAAATTGCTAGTTTAGTTAATGACAAGTTTTGTTCAGAGCTACCCCAGTGTACATAGTATGTGAATTAGGGTTGTCAATTATTTGACACTGAAGTTGAACGAATAATATTTCATAATTTCTTCAATTATTCGCATGATCGAATAAAATTTTAATTTTCTTCGATTAATCGAACGAATAAAAAATAAAATATATTATTCGAATAATTAATTGCAAGTTTAAAAAATGCAAAAACTAATATATTTAAAATCAATTTTTGGTTTTATTAACATAAAACAAACCTAAAAATAACAATTCATTAACAACGGAACAAAAAATATGCAAAAATTAAAACAGTATTAAAATTTAAGACAAATTAAACTGATCGGCAAAAAAACCTCCCCTAAAGACGAATAGTTGATGTGATAAACACGAATCTGCTTTCAATTTTTTTTTTTCCATCAGGTCTGGATTTTAAATCCATTACACGAGTATATTTCACCATAACTTAAGAAATGTGTGTACTATTGATACAAATGATACACCAAAAGATGCGGACTAAAAATGTCTTTAAGACACCCTAATGCCATTTTTTTGTTTATGCTCAATATTTTCGGAGTTATTAAAAATTAGTATCCGATTTTTTTTTTTTTTTTTTTTTTGCAAGATTGAAGAATTTTTTTTTTCCTAAAAGTTCTTTTAAAAAGTAAAAGCGCCAAAAAGTATCTGTTTTTTATTTTTAGCATAAAGCTGGTAGTGTTAAGAATAAAATAAGCCATGTATCATCAAAATTTATGCATATTTATAATCAAGTGGGGGATACATTGGTTGGCAAAAAAAGATTGTTTTTCTTAGTTAAACAAAATATTTGAACTAGATGGCATTTGACGAGCTAAACCAGATTCTCCTTTAATTTTTTTCTTTCAAGTACTGATTCCTTTTTATGATCATGACTTATATGACCACCTTATTCAGCGGTTACACTTGTATAACTTGAGAACGGCTTGTCGAATTTGGATAGATAAAATTCCTGTAGATGCCGATTAAAATTATCTTCACGTTAATTAAACAAATAACTCTGAAAATGTTGAGCGAATAAAAAAATAATGTTAAGATACAGTTTTGAATACAGTTTTCGTCTGCATCTTTTGATATTACAATTGTGTAAATCGGATAATCCGTCCTTGAGTTATGGTAAAATATACTCGTGTATTCGTCTTATTAAGGGGGGGGGGATATTAGACATGTCCATAAAAAAATCAAGACCTGATAGAAAAAGCTGTAAGCAGATTCGTGTTTAGCACGTCAAATTCCACCAAAATATTTTTTTGTCTAACGTGTGTCTCTACTTAATTGTAGATATACATGGGTATTTTTAGTTAATTGTGAATAAAATCAAGATCAAGATCAATGTTTATGATACATGGATTATTTTATTCATAGTAATATCAGCTTTATGATAATGGATTAAAAACTGCACATTTTTGCCGCTTTCATTTCTTAAAAAAATTTTTAAGAAAAAAATCATCAATTTTACATGGAAAATTGTTTTTTCCGACTTAAAAAAAATAGTGTTAATTTCGTCTAAATATAATTTTCATCAGCATCTTTTGGTGTTTGTCTAAATCGGATAACTAGTTCTGAAGTTAAATGTACTCATGTAATCGCCTTATTAAAGGTGGAGATATTATATATGCCCATAAAAAAAATCACGATCTGATGGAAAAAAACTGAAATCAGATTCGTTTTTAGCAGGTCAACTTCCATCTAGTCCACATATATTTCTTTTACTGAAATTAAATTTATTCATAAAGAGTATAATTAAGCGTTTTGGCTTTAAAACGACTATTGTTTTTTTTTTTTTTTTTTAATAAGGGCAGATATGGAAAAAATTATTTCACTTACCTTTTGTCACTTGTTTTTTGATTTTGTACTAGTAATACCCAATTAAAGGTGATTTTCTATACTTTTGACACAAATAAAAATTAGTTTTGAGCTTTTATCCACTGAGGAATAATTTGCGATCATGTCTCATAACCTCACTTTTTAATTTAGATACGTACTAATCTATTCGTTTTCAGCTAATTTCAAAATGTTTGTACGATATTTTGAAATATCGGAGATCTACTACACCCTGATTTATTTGGAGCGCAAAATGTCTATAATGGTTTAGTTATAGCGAAAACATCTCTAATATCAAAACTGCACTAATGGAAATTTGGGGAACGTATAAATTGAGGGTGATATCTCTAAATAGCATCATTTAGAAGTTATCCGTAATATACCAGCAAATAACCAAACAAAAGGATAATTTTTAAAAATTATAAATGTTAATGATATTGTGGTCAAATTTAATGACTTATAGATGTCTTTACTATGTTGACTACATAATAGCCGAAGAACAAATTAAATAATACGTTGTTTCAATTAATACACAATACATTGCGTAATTAGGATAAAATACGTTTATATAGATCCTGTGTGAAATATAAAAAAAATCGTACACAAGAATTTGGCAGTTAATAAAATACGTCAAAATTAATATGAATTTATGGAAGGTTTTAACAATTGCACAAAAACAACAATAAGCTGTACAATCAAAAATAATAATTAGCTGTTTAATTGATATTACCTTATATAGATTCGTACTGATTTTGACCTTTGTCTTGATAAAAATTTGTCTAGTACAGACACTGCGTTAGTGATTTTAACTCGAAATTTTTTTTTTACTTATGACGTTGTTATGTTGTTTTTCCAAATTCTTAAAAGTTTTATCAGCATTGGAAAAAAACTAAATATGTATTTATACATTACAAATCAATTACTGTTTTCACTCTCTTTTTTATAAATCAAAAACAACATACCTGTGGCACATATTTTATAACCGTAATTGTTAATTTCACATAACTGCAATAATATAAAAAGTCCAACCAGTGAATAACATTGCCAGCTGCCAGACCAATAGAAATTATCACAAATATTATAAATAAACTTAAGAGACCAGTAGCTATTTTAGATATACTTTGTTCACCACGCTTAAAAATAAAGAAAATAAAAAAACATACAATTTCAATTAACATAATTATGCTCACCTCATAAGCGTAACATTGATAAATTGTTATGATCGTCGCAAACATAGCATGCAATGAAAACACAACATCATTTAACATAACAGGATTTAGACCACGAGGATAACGATTAGCATATTCAGCTTGTATTTCTGGTATCCAATATAGGCCACAATTGAATATGGAGTAGAGAGTAAAACCCAACAAGTTCAAGAATACAAAATCAAAATTTAAGCCTATTACAGACTTGCGACGATAGTTAGTCCATATTTGTGGATAAAATGATACCGACCAAGCTACAAAATATATCCAACCAAAAATCAAGGAAGTATAAATTATAGCTTCCGAATTAGCAACAGTTATGCGTAGAAAAACATCTTTTACGCTGAAATTATAAACATAAGAATTTGGTTTTAAATGTTTAATTGTAACATAATTAAACTTTTAATGCTATGTCTTATATTTACTTCAAATTTGTTATTTTTAATACTTTTCCATAATTTCGTTCATGGAAATGCTAGAATTTCGCTAAATAATTTGTAAAACTAATTACACCTTCACTTCATATTTAATTTTCTTTTATATGGTCACTCTAATTTGTTGTTTGTTTTTTTTTATGCATGCAATTTGGCATCACTTATGTACTTAGTTTTTATTTACATTTTTACAATAAGTGGTTGTGTGATAATTTTGTGATTTTGTTTAATTTATTTATGTAATTGTCTGTAATTTTTAGAAATTGTTGTGTTTAGTTGTTAAAAAACATAAGGTAAGTTTGATGTATCAAATTTATGGCAAAATTTTGGTTTTCAAAATGATTCAAATTGTTAAAAAAATGCATTGCATGTTCTTCTTTTGCTCTCAGTGTTTATAAAAACATCACTATCAACTCTATATTGTCAAACCATTTTTGGTAACGTGCTAACAGCCCGTCTAGACGCTCTCTGAGAGAATTATTTCACGCGTAGATTCAAATATTAGTATTATAAGATGTATTATGAGACTGTTGTGATGAGATTCTGTACACAACCATCTTATAAGATGAACTGTCAAAAAAATGCACATATGCGAAAGCTTGTTTGCGTGTGTGCATGTGTATTTTGGAAATTGCTGAAAAAGAATGTTTTTTTTTTGTAAAATTGTTTCCTTTTAATGTTTGTTTTACATGTTAAAAAACATTTTGTAAAAATTTTGCTAAAAAAGTACGAATTGCTTAAATAAAAAGGACATGTTTAATCTGTGACTGATTGAAAATAATGATATCTTATGGGATTTATTAGAATACGTGTACCCCTCTCTCTGCCGGCATTATCTCATATATTATATCAGCGTTAATCTCAGTTGTAGACCTGGGGTAACGTTGGTAATTAGCAAAAAACTAAATTTATCCGACTTGGCATTACTTAATATTCGATCAGAAATTGCATAAAGAAATCTTCAAAAATTTCTTAATAAAATAATAAATTTAAATTTCTTAAATTTGTATTTAATTTTTATTTTATATATATTGTATTTTTGTTCATAAATTCGCTGAATAAACTTTTTTGGAAATCAAAAAATTTTTTAAGTGCCGGTAATATCAATAAAAATGACATTTTTCCTCTTAAAATTTTACAGCCGAATTCAGAAAAAAATTTAATTTATATATAAAACATAACCTAACTAATACACAATTTATCCCTTCAAGTATTTATTAAGAAATTCACATTCAAAATTCTGTTGCAGTCCACATTAACTAATAAACTGTTTATTGTTTATGTAGGCAACCTTTCTCAGTTTCTCTCTCATTTATAACGTCAGTGTTGTGAATAGTTAGAATAAATTATTCGTTAACTGTTTTATTCCTTTATTATTTTTGATGTTCTAGTATGTTTTTGATGATAAATAAGTTTTTCATTTAAAAATAAATCATTATTTTGCTTATGTAAATATAATTATGTATTAATTAAATTATTTTATGTAATTTTTGTTAATTGCGAAAAAGTCACACATATGTGATTATGACCAACAATTGGTTGATATGCGGACAGTCGGACTGTTAGTATTTTAATCCAAAACAAGAAAAATTGACTTATTCCTGTTGTTTATGATTTTATTACAAAATGGCTTTAATAGAACATATGTGAGGAAAATATTAAAAAAATCTTTTTTTCTTGAAATATGTATGTAACGGAAATAATCTTAAAATAGCTTTAAGTAAGGTCGAACGTACTTTATTTAAAGTTAACAATGGTTTTGTAAGCCATTAAGCGAATCATCATTTTTTTAATTTAACTTCAAGGAATTTTGCTTAACAATTGTTGTTAAAGCTGTATTAAGATTTTTTGAATACTCCTGTTGTTGAATATATATCATTAGAAAGCTATTTTTACGTACTTCTATCATAATTCAGAAAAATGTATCATAATTTTAGAGGCCCATAACTCGTAAACTATGAGAAAGCGCGCAACAATTTTAACATTACCTTAATGTCGAGTAAGAGTACTACTGGATCTTTACCAACATTATTTAAAAATCAGGTGTGCTTGCTGGTGATCTTGATTTATACCCAAATTTTTGTATTATTTTCTTCCAAATTTTGAACAGAAAATAAATACCTATTGACCATTCATTTTTTTAAATTCCGAAAATGTAACTTTTTAGGAAAAATTGAAAATTTTTTGACAAAAACCTGTAACTTTATCCAAGTTACCCCTCGTAACACTGATGGGCTGTAAAAAACGTCATTCTAAATGTTGTTGGTACTTTTTACATGGTTTATTATGAAATACATAAGTTTATCCCTATAATTGATTAAGATAAAAAAAATATCTGTGATTAAGATAGAAAAAATATATATCTGTAACTCAGAAAAAATATACAAAACGAATGCAACACAATGAGTAAACGATTTTTTTTTATTATTTACATTAAAAATAATAAGTGCCATCTTTTACTTTTCCAGTAAAATCCAGTCATGACGTAATTATTTATAAGTTGTACGTGGTAAAAGTTTTTACTAAAGAGTAAAATTGTTGAGTAAACGAATGAGAGGTTAGACTATAATATGCTGTTTACTCAACTTTGCCCACACTGAATTAAACTAATATAAAGCCGGTGTATTATAGACAAGTAAGGCAGTTTTCTTAAGTATTTCGAATTTTCATGCATGTAATTTTCTTTGTTTTTCCTAATAAATACTTACATCCATTCTTCAGTGGGTTGACTATCAGCAATTACTTCTAAATGTCCTGGTTTCAATCCTGTTACCGTGATAGTTTGATTTTGCTGACTGCCAGCATTAAAATCAAAACGTGTTGGCTCTATTAAAGCCAAATTGTCATGTTGTGGTTTAAGTGTGACGGTAACGTCTTCGGTAAATGGATCACTAAAAATATACATATTTAAATTAATAATAAACCACAATAAATATATTACAATTTAACTCACTTAACATAAATATTAACGGTTTCAGAATTATTTATTAATACTGTTATATCATGTGTAGAAATGGATAAACCTTTTGGCGCCTGCGCCCATGTTTTTGCAACTGCAATGAATTTTTAAGTTAACATTGAAAATTTTCTATTTATACATACATATATACATACAGTCAATCGCATAAATATATACGCGATCCGTATGTATTTTTAAAGCTTTATAGAATTTTGTACTCCTTTTCAAAAATATTTGTAAAGCTGTTGATCTTATAGTAAATGATATGTCTCTACATTAAGAAAACCAAGAAAATCCTGATATATTATTATTATGTCAGCTTTTATGGCAACATATAAAAGAACCATCGAAATTTACATCGCAAAAGTATGTATACAAGGTATTAGAACCATTGTTTTAATCGGATATAACTATTGTGTAAAATAATATAACGGATCCAAATTAAAATTAATTAAAAGAAAACATGTAAAATTATTAAGTTATTATTAATTTTTTTTTAATTTGGATTTAATTTTATAATTTAGATTTAATTTTGTAATTTGGATTTATTATTTTATTTTATTCATATCTGATAGCCTTGGGGAGATAAAAAATGAATCCCAAATGTTTTTACATTTTATAAACTCCTTACCTGTTAAAATGTTCAAATACGCAGAGGAAAAATGTAGTTGTAGGGACCATATAATTGAACAATTCTATCAGATTATGGTTTAATGTTATTATATTATTCCATCTTATTATATTATTATATCACATTATCATATTATGATGTCATCTTATAATATTCTTATGCCATATCTATTCCATTTTATCAAATTATTTCATTTCGTCATATTATTATTCAATGTTATGAAAATAATAAAGAAAGTGTTCATTGAACAAATATATATATATATATATATATATATATATATATATATATATATATATATATATATATATATATATATATTATTTGTTCCGCCATATGTGGTTCAAATGCAAGATATATTTTTTATCGTATATAAACAAAATGAAAATTACAATGATGTTGGAAAACAAACATTAAAACCAGAATATATTTAAAAACAAACAAGTATTGAATTTTTTCACTAAGTTTGTGAAAAGAATTAGTAATATATTTATTTGCAACATTTTATTGTCATGTGAATGATAAGATTAATGCGATTTAAAAAGAGAATATGGTTTAAGAACAAGGATAAAGGCAAATATTTAATATTTGTAAAAGTAATGATATTTTTCATATCGATAAAATTTTTTTTTTGTTAAATATATTTAAAAACATATAATTTTTGCAGTCAACCATATTAAAATTTTTATTGAGTGTAAACATTAAATGATTAAATGAACACACTTTTATATAAATGTTTGACATATCATTCGAATTTCCCTCAAACTCCTTTTAAAATTATGAAAATATGCCTACACAATACACCCACGGTATATCTTTGGTATTTAGCAAGTTTTTGATGTATACAAACATACAAATTTTGATACTTTAAATGGTTCATAGATGGTAAAATGTTTTATCGATAATTTGAATATACTGCAGATATTCCACATTTAGCCATAACAAATTGACTTTATAAGAATTTTGAAACAATTCGTATGCTTTAAATTACTAAAAATTTTCCCATAATTATTCACTTTTTATCTATATAATACAGCCAGTTATGAATGGAATTGTCAGAAGTATCGAAAACCCCAATTTCTACAAATAAAAATAAATCCATAATTTGAAAATTTCTGGATATTTAATAATAACTCAATAATTTGGCATGTTTTCTTCTAATTATTTTTAATATGGATCCATTATATTATTTTACATAATAGTTATATCCGATTAAAACAATGTTTCTCATGCCTCGTACACATACTTTTGCGATATAAATTTCATTGGTTCTTTTATATGTTGCCATAAAAGCTGGCATAATAATAATATATCAGGATTTTCTTGGTTTTCTTAATGCAGAGACATACCATTTACTATAATAGCAACAGTTTTACAAATATTTTTAAAATTAAGTAAAAAAAATCTAGAACTTTAAAAATACATACGGGTCGTATACATATTTATGCGATTGACTGTACATGTATGTGTATGTATATTATTTATAACTTACAAATGGTTAAAAATGTTAAAGTAAAACTCAATTTATTTTGAGTTCTCAATTTAGATATTTTCATCGTCACAGTTGATTTTCATTGATGTGAAAGTCCAACTATAAAGTACTATTATGCTTTAAATAAAATCTGTAAATAATATAAAAAAGATAAATTTAATTGCATAAGTACCTAAAGAATAAGTTTGAAATTAATCCCCTGTTTTTATAAAACGAACGAAAAATAAAAAAAATCAAATTTATTTGTTGTGTTCCATACAATTTAACGAAATAAATTTTTTGTTCGTATTATAAAAACAGGAGGTAAATAATAAAATTAAAGTTATAAATAACAAATTTTATGAATACCATAAATAATCACTTCAATACTTGTATTTTCTAAATACTATTTCTTTCCAAATTTTTATTTTATCTTAACTGCTCTCTCTATGATTTGATTTAATCGCACACTTAATTATGTCCAAAATTAAAAATACTTCTTTAATAAAATAAATATGACTAAACATCCCTCAACTGCCAGACTGTCTTAAATGTCTTCAATATTGATTGACTAGCAAATCATAACTCTGAACCGAATTTTTAATAAGTTATTTTAATATTTGTAAAATCATTGAAATCTAATCTAGATTTTTGGAGTAGGTACTGATAGGAATTGTGTTTGGATATGATAGTGAGTGATACGTTTATCATATTCTCTTAATAATTTTATTATTTCAAAACTAACACAATTATAAATATTATAAAATACAAACAAATATTTATAACAAACAAATTTAATATCAATAATAATCATAACAATCTATTGTTTTATTGGCCTACGTTTATAATATCGAAAAAGCAATAAATGATTTCAAATAAAATTAAACACTTACTTTACTTTAAATACCAATAAAAAAAGTTTTTTTCGAAACAAAGAACAAAAGTGAAATTAGTTAAGTAAAATTCTTAAGATTGATCGATAATTTTACTTTAGTGTTGTTTCTTACCCTTCACAAGAGGTGTAAAGAGTATATATATGTTTGTAATATCGTTTGAAATTATATATATAAAATTTTCATATTTTTTTTTGCAAAAACGAAGTCCCTTGCTTATATAAGAGCTTCAGAAAATTGATAACCGGTTTTATAAGCTGATATATAATCGGAAATTTTTTTACAGAACTCGAAAAAAACTGTTCAAAATAGTAGAGATATTAAAAAAAAAGATTTTTCAAAATCTTTTCGATTTTCTAAAGCCCCATATAAGCTAAGTTTGCAAAATAAAATTTGAAAATTTTTTCTGAAATTTTACACTGAAGAACTCAATGGGTGCATTAGCTGCAAGAATATCGATCAATACGCATTTTTGACCGATATCCAATTCCTAAATAAGCTACGGACTTGGTTCTTATATTTTTCTCGAATTTCGGTTTTTTTAATCAACCGAGATATTGGCAAATGTGTTTATTATGCGTTTGTGCAGATGTTTGTAATGCTTAGAAAAGTTATACAACCTTAAAGTATAACAATCGACTCAGAATCACTTTTTAAATCGATCTAACGATGTCCATCCGTTCATCCGTCTGGACAGCTGGCTGGACACCTGTCCATGTAAACCTTGTGTACAAAGTACAGGTCGCAATTTTTAAGATTGAATGAATTGAATGAAATTTCTCTCGTGGGACTTTTATGATACAAGGACGAAGGCTATTGGTTGTAATCGGTCCATTATTTCACCCCATACAAATGTCCCCGGAATAGAGTTTTAACACTCAAGAATGCTATAAAAATAAGAATATTTTAATTAAATTCGGTGCAAATAAGTTCTGTACAAGTATCAATATTTGTACCAAATTTTATGAAGATTGGTCCACAATTGACCATAGCTCCCATATAAATCCCTCTTCCGAAAATAACTTTAACGTAGATTAATCCCATACGAATCTAAGTTAATATTCGACACAAATAAATTTTAGGTAAGTAAAAATAACATTGCCAAATTTTATGAGAATCGGTCCATAGTTTACCGTAGCTCCCATATAAACCAACTTCCAGGAATTACCCTAAATTGCATAAAGTCATCTAGATGTTAGTATCAACGCATTATTCTGTATTTGTATATTTAGTGTAATATAAGTCCCAACACAATCGCGTAGTTTATAATATAGTCGGTCTTGACCGACTATATCTTTTAATCTCTTTTTAATTTATTTAATGTCTGCTTCCCTTATAGTTGTTGTTTTCATGGGTAATGAAACACAACAGCAATAAACTAAGGCATATTTGGTTTTTTGCGACTTTTAGAAGCACCTATGTAAGCGAAACTTTTTTCTTTCACAGAAAAATCGGAATTTTTTCAAGATTTCATGTGTTGAAAAAAATTAACCAAGTCGATCCAGTATTAACCGAGTTATAGGCCAAAACACGTTATTAGATTTTTGAAGCTCCTATATAAGCTATGGACCTCGTTCTTGTAAATATTTTTTTTTTTTAATTTCGGTTTTTTTATTAAGTCAAATCGGTCCATACATTTTCTACCATACCCTTTTTTCAATTTAATACTGTCTTACACATTTACAAATTATGTGTTCTGCGCCGAAGAAATTATATTTTCCTTAAATATGAGTGAACTTATGTTTAATTCCAAAGTATTAAATTTGTTATTTACTAACCTTTACTGGTGCGCTTCGCTACCCTATTTGATGCGATAACTAATATTTATGATAGGTTAAAGGTTCCCTTCACTGTAACAGTTCCTTATATATGTCATAATGAATATCTACTTTATATGAGGGGTACCACACTCCTGCACCGATTTTAAGCTAATCGGTTCATCCGTTTAAGAGTTTTAAAAAAAGTGAGCGTAAAATATGGGCGTGGCATTCGATCAAGATGCAACATAACCTATAACATTCTACAGTGCAAGCACTACCTGTGTGTCATATTAATAACGTGTAAAATTAAAAAATAGATTTTTTTAGGTAGACGTAAAATGTGGGTGTGACTAGTACTGATACTATCTGTGTGTCAAATTTCGTGAAAATCGGTTCAGTCGTTCAAACAAACAAACAAACAAACTCACACCTTATTTTTATAATATATATAAGAATTAAAGGATTAATAAAATCTTGATTTTATTTCAACTTTACAGGACAATGAAAATTAGTTAAGGTTTTTGTTGTTTACATATATATAGTATAGGTAAATTTCCAATATATTGTATTTCATTTTCATATAACACATCTCAGTACGGTTGAAGGGTATATAAGATTCGGCACAGCCAAATATAGCACCATAACTTGTTTTTTTTTTTTTTTTTAATTTACATTTATTATGTTATTAACAGGTTGAATACCAAATTATTTATTTGATTTTGAATTGTCAATCAAATCAAAATGTTTACCAGATTTTTTATTTTATTGTGTTTTTTTATTTCTGTTTTATTTATAAATAATATAAATTTTGTTTTTCAATTTAAAGGCATTATTTTAATATGATGTTTGACAAAATGCAAATAATATCGACTGACTAATAATAACTTTCGATTTTTATAGTCTTTATGACAAATTTACAATATTGTATGCAAAAAAATATATGTATATACAGTTTAAGAAAAAAGTCTAAATACACCCCACAATTTTACGATTTTAGTAAAGTTATATAGATAATGAGAAAAATTGGGATGCTAATATTTAAGCCACTAATAATAATTTTATTAATAAAAAAAATAACAATATGCTATTATAAAAACAATAATAACAAAAACATTAAAAATCGACAGGAAAAAAGTCTACATACAGTGTGGCAACTCCATGCAGTAAGTAGAAAATTAAGAACAGAAAGTAGAAAACAACCATTATTTTTTATATTATTTGGTTTTAAAATCACTATCTTCAATTCATTTTACAAATTCAAGTGA
Organism: Protocalliphora azurea; assembly: GCA_932274085.1. Taxonomy (NCBI): domain Eukaryota; kingdom Metazoa; phylum Arthropoda; class Insecta; order Diptera; family Calliphoridae; genus Protocalliphora; species Protocalliphora azurea. The sequence goes on from OW026519.1 coordinate 128,107,098, forward strand.
AAAAAGTAAAATATCTGTAATTTTAACAATAAAAATGAAAGGTAGAAAAGAAGTACCGATCTCTGTTAGAAATATTGTGGTCAGTGAGCAAAAGAAAGGCAAATGTTATGGCGAAATTTCCAAAGTAGTAAAACTTAGTCGCGCAACAGTGCAGACAATACTTAGAAATTATGAAGCAACAAAGAGCACTGAAAGAAGTGAAGCGTGATCCGAAACTTAGTGAACCAAAACTAGCGGAACATCTTGAAAATTGTTGTAATGTTACTGTTACACCGAGAACAGTTATAAACGTTTTGCACGACAATGGGTTTAAAAGCAGAGTGGGCCGAAAAAAGCCACTAATTTCTGCGAAAAATCGTAAGCTTCGGCTTGAATTTGCTCGGGCACATCTTTACAAAGATGTTGACTTTTGGAAGCGTGTGATATTTACTGATAAAAGTAAGTTCCACATTTTCGAAAATGATGGAAAATCAAAGGTTTGGAGGAAGCCTGACACTGCACTGGATGCAAAACATATTATACCAACAGTTAAACGTGGTGGCGGCAATATTATGGTTTGGGGCGCCATGGCAACATCTGTAGTGGGTCGGTTAGTCTTTGTTGAAGGTAATATGGATCGCTTTTAATATAAGAACATATTGGAACGAAATCTGAAGGCATCTGTTGATAGCTTAGGTCTTGGTAATCAATGGATTTTCCAACAAGACAACAACCCGAAGCATATCACTCATGTTGTACGAGACTGGATTCTATATTATGCCTAGAGGCAATTAAATTCCCCACCCCAATTACCTGATTTAAACCCTATTGAGCATATCTGGAATTTTTTAGAGAAAATGGTACGAAAATATGACATAAGCAGCCGTGCAATCCTTAAAACTGCTCTTGTTCCAGCATGTACTGAAATTACTCCTAATATTACTGAAAATTTAGTAAATTCAATGCCCCGTCGCCTCCAAGCAGTAATTGACGCCCAGGGCGGACCGACAAAATATTGAAAATTATGCTTTTTATATCAAATTACTTACTCTTATGTTTAATTTTATTGCAGTATTTAGACTTTTTTCCTATGAATTTTGGATATTTTTGTTGTTATTATTGTTACAGTACATATGAACTACTCTTTTATTCCACAAATAAATTAAGCTATTTTTGCCTTAAATGTTACTATAAAAACTTTTTGGTTTTTTCTTACACATTTACTAAACATCCGAAATTGAGAAGTGTATTTAAATAAATTGGTACTATTTGTAATCTATCAATGTCGACCTTTCCTCTTTAGAAAGGAAAACATTTTCTCCAGGTTAAAATTTGCTTCCTGAGCTCGAGAGAGAAGTGATATTTATGACTTAGACAATACAAATTCGTGCCAACTTTTAGACCTGAGTAATTTCAGTAATTTGGAGCTCTGGATTTTAATATTTCTACTACCTTTCTTTGACAAACTGAACTGAATGATTTGACTGATTTCTGATTGTTGATCGCATCGTAATTGCAGGAGTAAACTAGTTTTGACACTCTTAACAAACGTCCAAAAATTAAAAAAGATGAGATATATTTCAATGATAAATTAACAATTTATTTGTTTTGGTAAATACACCGTTCGATGTCATTTGTGGTGGAAAGCAAAAAGTCTCCTTTTCCTTACTTGGAGGCTCACATAATACTTTCAAGCCACCTCTTAACATAACATAACTTTACTCTATCAAGAACTTCTTCAATACATTTAACCATGAGGGATAAAAATCAATGAAAAAACATTTTTCAAACGTGATATTCGAAAATTAATGATCGACGAAATCTTCAACTTCCAATAAACCGCCAGGTGGGTCATGATTCCAAATGTTCGCAACACTCTCGTAATTGCAAATTCCTTGATTTGGACCTAATTATGAAGTTTGTTACAAAACTACCAAAAAATTCCTATTTTGATTTTTCACTTAAAACTTTGGCAGTACGAGTAATGAGAAAGGAGAAAATCGAAAAATAAGGATTTTCAAACGAGGGCATGTTCGCGCAGTTTGACCGCTCTTCATTTTCGATTTATCACTTTTTATTGAATAATTTGGTTACTAGATCTCGGGTATAGTAAAAAAATATTTTCGTTGATATCTGGAAAACTAGAAATAATTTTGACAAAAGGAGTAAAAATTCGAATTCAGCATCCTAAGTATCCTTAGAAACCACTTATTGGTTGTTCTAGTCCGAAACCATGTATATGCATATATATGTTAAGACGATTCATAGAAAAGTTTTTTGTTACCCACCTGAAAATTAACCTTGTATGTTTTATAATGTTTCCAAAATATTTCGGTTCTACTTATGACCGTTCGTTAGCTGGACCGTTTTTAAAAAAGGTATTTTTTTAGTTTTTAGAATTTTTTTTTTTTTTGTATTTTCTTCCAAAGCAATGCATAGAAAATGTGGATGCTTCAATTGGTATATAAAACATATCCAAAAGTGACCTCAATATTTTTATATTAAACAAAGTATCCTCTTTTAAAGGTTTTTTCAAAATTTTGTTTTTTATTTTTAACGAAAATGCAAATTTTATGACTTCCACTTGCTTATAAATATGTATATAAATATATAAAATCTTTCATTAACATAGAAAATATGGGTATCAAAATTTTTCTTTTGATAAGAATTAACCGTTTTTATTACAAAAATGTTAATTTAATAGTATTTCTGTTGTATTGTAAATATTTTAATTCGAGCAGATAGATCTTATCAAAAGACGTATTTTGATACCTATATTGATTATATTTGTGAAAAATTTTATATCAGATTGACTGTCTGATAAATCGCGAAATTGCAAGAATATTAAAATAAAAATTAATCAGACACCAACAACTTATATTTATAAGCAAGTAGAATTTTTAAAAATTTTATTTTCGTTAAAAACAACAAACAATATTTTGAAAAAACCTTGAAAAATATTTCGTGGAATATAAAAATATTGAAGTTACTCTTGGATATGTTTCATATACCAATGGACCTTTCAAATGATGCCACATTTTATATGCCTTTCTTTGAAAGAAAATATAAAAATTTTCAAGAAACTAAAAAAGACCTTTTTAAAAAACGGTTCAGCTCACGAACGGTCATCAGTAGAACCGTAATATTTTGGGAAACATAACAAAATACTTTTTTTCCTTGAATACGGAGTGAGTCGCCTTAATGTAGGTTCTTGTGTTATCAAATGCAATCTTTACTCTAAAATTTCCTAAATTAAAAGCTGCGTTTGTTTTCATCGTTTCCACTCCCAGCATCTTCTTAAGGGGCCCTTAGACGATCAAAGTTATTTGATGATATGTTTGACGACTAAAAATGTTGAGTGTGTAATGTATTAAATACGACTGTTTGAAAGAAAAAAAAAATCAAAACATTGGATTTAAAACGTATTTTTTTTTCAATACAAAATTGCTTTGTATTTTAAAATAAATTTTAGTCACCAAATTTATCGTCAGATATATTTGAGCGTCTATTTTTTTTTTTTTTTTAATTATTCTCTATTTTTATTAACGAAAACTATTTTCATTAATAAATATAAATTATTCCAGGCAAGTTATTGGACATTTTAGTAAAACATCTACTAATAGAACTCTTAAAAATTCAGTAATTATAAGCACATGTGATTTTAATACTTAGTCACAAATTATTAAACAACATTGTGCTTTCCCTGCCAACATTTTCTATCGCAATTTGAATTAAAGCGACACTTCATGTATCATTTTCTTATCGAAGAAGAGTCACCGTTCGGGAAGAAATGTGCCGCAGTTCTAATACTTTTTAGGTGATACTACTTAGTGCATTCTTTGGGTGTCGAAATACTATCACTTAAAAGTGTAAAAAAGTGCATAAAGAAAGTATCGATAAAAAAGTATTTTTAAATTAAATACGAAATATTTAAGGCATAAATCATTAATTAAAAATGAACAATTTTTTATATCAATACATTTTTTATTAAACACTTAAACAGCATTGATCACTTGATCACTTTAAAAGTTATACATTATTGAAAGAAATTATGTCGTGCTTGTTATTTTATTTGCTCTAGAATGTAAACATTTGCCCAAGTCAAGCTTTTTATATCAAAATTCGATATTAATGTGTTTTGTTATTGCAAATTTGTGTATTTTCTACTTTTGAACTTCCAGGAGTGTCAAAAAAAAGACAATTTTTCCAAATGCTGACATAATTTTTATTGTATGTATGTATTTCTAAAGAAAATCAAAATGGTAAAAGAAAAATTCCTCTTACAAAAATTTAATGGAATTCCCCACATCAATTTGATTTTATGATAATTTAAATTAAATAAAAACTTAAAAAATTTTAAATTTAAGTATTACATACTAGATTATAATCCAAAAAGGGTTACACTTACATTCAATTGTAAATCCCCCTCTCATGATTCACGAGTAATTAAAGAGTAAAAGATTTGTATTATACTTGTGTTTAAATAACTTAAGAGTGCTTGTACTTATTACAATATAATATTGTTATATGTAGTGTAATATTACCAGCTTAAAGTGCATAAACTTTGAAATATATGAATAGTTTTTTGTAGTTTTATTTTCAAAAAGTAAATGTTAATTGAATTTCATGTTACTGACCCCAGTCAATGTGTATTATGCTGTGGCATTACCTTACGAGTACTGGGTGCATAGCAGAAAAAAACTTTCCTGTATGTAAATTATTTTATTTCTTTTCTTTTATTATTTTAATTTTTTGTCCGCTGACACCAATCTTATGGTGTTGAGTTTATTTTGTCATGTTATTTCTTTTTCTCTTACAATAATATTTGTTTCTTTTTTTTTTTGCTTTTGTTTATAGTATTTAATACTATTATTTAAATAATTACTGAAGCAGAAAGAAAAAAATTAAAAACGTCATTTAACCGCAATCACGTTTCATGAAGCAGCTTGTTTCGTTAACTAAAAAATGAAACGTGATTTAAATATTTTTCCAATCACACTTCCAACGAACAGTTAGTTTATTGAATAGTTTAGTGATAACAATTTATTATATTTTTCATTTTAATTTTATCAACAAAATAAACAAAAATGCTTGGTATGTAATAAGAGACTTTATTATGAGCTATAATAGAGTGGGAAGTCAATAAAATTAACAAACAACAAATAAATTATTACTATTATTGTACAAATAACAGTACAAACAGAGAAAAATTGTGGTAATCATAATCTAAGAACAACATATTATGATTGGATCATATGGTTGCAGCAAAAATTATTATAGTCATAAACAGAGAAAAATAGGAGTTTATGCGCATTAAATGCTAAAATATACACTTGGAAACAAAAAATGTATGTACTTTTTAACAAAAATAAAACAAAGAGTTTTATTAATATTTTAATGTTAAAAAAAGGCAAAACTGAAATTTATCAACTGTGTTTATTAATATGCACTTACAAATCCATGCCAAAATGGTTTATTTGTTCTGAAACGGATAAATAATTTATCGACGGCTTCCCTTGGTCATAAATAATAATAAATGTGATCATGATAATAGAAAAAATTATCCAACTTTCTCATATTGAATTTACATTTTTTTATCATATTATGATCCGGTTTTATCATATTATGATTCAGTTTCATTATACATATTATAATTAAAAAAATTATCATAACATGATCAAAATTTATCACAGTGTGCTTCAAATTTACCTTATGATCAAACATTTTTTTTTTTCGTTAATTAATTACCTAGTAAAAACTTTATTTACCTAGTAAGTTATCAATATAAAAATAATTTATTTATTAACTATAATTCGTTTCCAACTTTCAGCAACCATAATATATTATTATGCATTGGGTGCATGTTACAATGTAGGCGAATTCATTTAATATCAATAACCGTCGAATCATTTACATGCTTCTATTGAATTGTTCTTAAATTTCTTCAGATCAGTGCTTTAAGAAATGCAGCCTAAATCGAAAGAAAACTTCAATTGATTCATCGGACAAGGTTTTTAACTCCTGTATCTTGAACACATAAGGGGTTTGATTTGAGAAACCTGAAGTGTATGAAGTATATATAGGAAAAACCGATTTTGGGTTTTACTCCTTTAATGATCACTTACAATTGTAAACTATAAATATCAAAAAATGGGCCGATAAAAATTGCTCTAAAAATAAGAGTGCTATAAAAATAGAAGTTTATAATTTATCGATGGCTTCCCTTGGTCATAAACAATAATAAATATGATTATGATAATAAAAAAAATTATCCAACTTTCTCATATTGAATTTAATTTTTTTTATCATATTATAATCCGGTTTTATCATATTATGATTCAATTTTATTAAATGTTATGATATTTAAAAAATTATCATAACATAATCAAAATTTATCATAGTATGCTTCAAATTTCTCTTATTATGATCAAACATTTTTTTGGTTAATTAATTACATAGTAAAAACTTTACTTACCTAGTAAGTTATCAAGTTATCAATATAAAAATAATTTATTTAGAAAAAATTATTTTGAATGAAAATATTCACAATGACCAGCTATGCCATGAACACAATATTGTTGAAATTAACTATAATTCGTTTCCAACTTCCAGCAACCATAATATAGTTTTGCATGGGTGCACGTTACAATGTAGGCGAATTCATTTAATATCAATTCATTTAATATCAGATCAATGCTTTAAGAAATGCATTCTAAATCGAAAGAAAACTTCAATTGATTTATCGGACAAGGTTTTTAAAATCCTCTATCTTGATTTGAGAAACCTGAAGTGTATGAATTATAATATAGGAAAACCCGATTTTGGTTTTTACTCCTTTAATGATCACTTACAATTGTAAACTATAACTATCAAAAAATGGGACGATAAAAATTTTTATCAATCTATTTTTATTAAATATCTAAAGAAAATTAACATCAGGAGAATGAAATGAATTATTTAGACTGACGACTGCACAGCCAACTTCAAAACACGTACCTTAGAGTATTGTAATTAAAGTCGTTTTCGAGTTGGAATATCTAGCTCGAATAGGGATACATCACGTAAAATTTATCTATTTACATATGGACCATTGTCAAAACTTTTGTTTTTTCGCCTTAATTTTTTTTGATGGCACATTAAAATTCCTACGTGTTTTTTGATTACTTTTTTCAGGAGAACAAAAAACTTATTTTTTCAATTCGCAACATTTTTTTGTTTTTTTTATTTATTTTATTGTTTTTCTATTTTTCACTATAACGTTTCTGAATTTTATGTTTTGGAAAAAATCGATGTATTTTGGCGTTTGCGAATGGTAAAAGAAATTTTAAAAATCCACACATAGGCTTGTTCGTTTTTTTTTTTTTTTTACAATAGAGCGTTTTTCCTGTAGAAAATCTACACATAGGACTTTTTGTAATTTCGAAACCTTTTGAGGTAATGGAAAACGCTTTGGTGGATGGATAAACGGCTAATAATGATACAGTACACCGATGATTTATACAAATAAAAGTGAATCGAATGCATATAGAATAAGTTCGCGTTAATCATATGTGCAGGGGCGTGAAAGTTATAGCGTATTTAAATTGAAAATATATATATTTTTACAAACTTGAAGTTTAATTATAATTCTTGTAAAAATTACACGTAATCTTAAAACTTACTAGGTTATTCGAACAAAAGATTGATGGTATTAGTGTAACATATTTAACTTTATGCGAAAAATTGGGTTCGCACCTAAGTTATTTCTTCATATGTTATACGAAAATATATTTTATTCAAGTTTATTACACGTTTATTATTATTAATATTGCGATTATTTTTTAACTTAAGTAAAATGTTTTTGGTTCATAAAATGTTTAATTTTCGAAAATTTTTGATCCGCCTCTATATTTCCATTAAGCATTACAAACACTTACTAATTATACCAATTATATTTACTTTCGTGCTGCGCATGCGATGTGCTGTAGAAAAATTTGTTTTGACCGTTTTCCGCTACAGACCTCACTTGATTTAAATTTATAGTCCCGATCAAATTTATTTATCGCCGTTCTTATGTCTATATATCCAAGATTTGTACAAATTGTAATTTGCTATATAAAAATACGAAAACAAAAAAGTAATTTTCAAAAAGTCCATAAAATTGTTTCATTAAATTTTTAATGCTTCTTGGATTTTATTATGTAGAATTACAAAAAAATAAGTTCACGCAATGATCCATGCTATTCCATTAGAAACTGTGAATGTGCCCGAGAAGAACTGTATTTTTTCTTTCTAATTTTCAATCTTGTTTTCCAAACTAGACTATCTACTGCATTGACTCTTTAGGGCACATCAATGAGATATAGTACAAAATACGCATAATTACAACAAGTACCCTGTTACAAAATTTGTGTTTCGTTGAGAGGCACACAAACCCCGCCTTAAAAACAAAAAAACAAAAAAATTAAAAAAAATGTTATCATAAAAATTCGACTAGCCTGTATGTAACTGTTAAAAGTCTACACAATAGGATCGAATGAAATCAAAAAGTATCGTACAAAAAGTGTAGAAGAATGGGAAAAAGTTATGTAATGTTAAGCTCTTTTTCTAAGTTTTTGAATTTTGAACAACAATTATTTATTTATTATTAAAATAAAACTTATGTTGCTAAAATTTTGCGCTCTATTATTTTCAAGTCTTGTGAGTTCTGACCTGTAACCCGTTTATTTAAACTAATATTACCATAAAACTTATTAAGGATTAAAATCAGTTTCAGTAAGGTTAAAAATTTTTGATACTGTCCCATATACATTTATTAGAGAATTGATTTTCAATAAAAAAATTTTAATAATTTTAATTTATTACCTTTGTATAGCGTCCAAATTTGCATTAGTCTCTTTCAAGTTTTCACTGTTTTCCCAAAGTATATAATAAATTTTTTATTCACTTTCTTTAATTAAATGCTTAAACTTGTTAAAAATTATAATAATTGATAACTGAAATTATCGTACTGAGTTTTTCAAATGAGTATCCAATGTACTGTCTATCTTTATGTTTTTTTTTTTTTTTTTTTTTAATACTCACTCTCTTAAAAAAAAAAGCAAATTAAAAATACCAAAAGTCGTATTTAAAAGCTTAAAATATTAAAAGACTTTATTTTAAAAAATTAACACATAAATTTTAGCATAAATTCCAAAATAAAATTAATTTATTTTTAAGTTAAAGTTAACAAGTGAAAGCACCAGCCAAGTCAATTCATTCACTTCCTAATGCATTTACATTTTAATAAAAATCAATTGATCACAAATATTCGAACTTATTCAAGTGTCTTTAAAAGTAAATTTATTTTTCAATTTATTTTGTTCTTCATTTGGTATTTAATATTTTTTATTTTTATTAAATATTTCAGTTCATTTTAATTCACTCTATTGATTTTTTTTCGGTCTGCCTATATTTCAAATTGTTTTGATTAAGTGTAATTTATATAGCGTATTAATTTATGCATGTTCGAATGCATGTAATATTACAATATTTAGTTACGAGCAAAACAAAAAAAAAATATTGTCATTTAACTTTTATAACTTATGACATTAATAAACTTTATTAAAGATTTTTATTATCCGTATTTATGTAGTTGTTTTTTAAACAAGCAAATAAACACCAATTATATTTTAATTTTGATGCATGACTTGAGAAATGATCTTAATGTATCATCCATAATAACGCGAGAAATTTGTTTGGATATTTTTTGTAAATGAAAGTTTAAATTCACAATTTTATAAACAATTTAATTTTAAGAATATTGATCCCTTTTGATGCCTTTTAATTTTTTGTGTTTTGAAAAATTCCAAATTATCTACACGATTTTAATGGCTAAAAATTTAAGTTTATAAATAGCCATCAAATTTTATACAATATTTTTATAAATATGTTTGAACTATATTTTTTTTTGCGTCACCAAAAAACTTGATATTTTACTTCATTATTACTTTTTAGTTTTTGAAATAGAAACAAAAATGTTTATGAATCTATGGTTCGTAAATTTCGGGGAATATTGAATAGATTTTAAGGTGTGTTTATTATGGGTTTGTGTTGATGTTTTTAACGCACAGAAAAAATCATCCAACATCCACCTTAAAGTATACCAATCTCAGAATCACTTCTAGAGTCGATCTAACGATGTCCGTCCGTCTGGCTGGCTGACTGTCTGTCCATGTAAACCTTGTGCACAAAGTACAGGTCGCAATTTTAAAGATAATTCAATGAAATTTGCCACGTAGGACTTTTATGACACAAGGACGAAGCCTATTGAAATTGGTTATGATCGGTCCATTATTTCACCTAGACCCCACACAAATGTCCTCCCAGAATAGAGGTTTAACGATCATAAATGCCTTAAATATAGCAATATTTTCGGTGTTATTCGGTAATATAATTTGGTGTAAGGAAGTTTTGTATAAGTTTCAATAATCGTGTCAAATTTCCCTCTTCCGAAAATCACTTCAAAATGCATAAATCACATACACATGTTAGTATTAGGTTTATATTCAACACAAATAAGTTCTATATAAGTAGAAATCGCTCCATAATTTGCCATAGCTCCCATATAAGCCCCCTTTCGGCAATCACCGCAAAGTGCATAAATTCATATAAATGTTAGTATTTACGTAATATTCTGTATTCGTATATTTTATTTTACTTGGTAAAAGTATCGGTCCACAATTGTCCACATGTCTAATATAATTTTGATGGACATGCACAATGGTGTGGGGTATCATATGGTCGGGCTTGACCGACTGTATATTTCTTACTTGTTTTATTTTATTGTTATCCTCTAAAGCATTTTAATGATATTAATTAAAATGCATGACCTGAAAAGTTTTTAAAGGTTTAAAGGTTTTAATACTTAAAATATCAGTTTTACTTAGATATAATTATATTCTTTAATATCAAAAACTTACTGATGCAAAAATTTGGAACTAATCTGATAAAGGAACCGTGCCAAAAATCAATAATTTTTTTTTACAAAAATAAAATAAATACTTTATTTTTATTTGACTTCAGTTAATAATAGCTTTGCTCCATTACTTTTCATTACTTGTAAAAAGTAAAAAAATTATAGGAAAAACAACAAAGTTGTCAAGCGCGAAAAACTAAAAAACGTTTTGATGATAGTTGATACACTACAGATCTCGTAGCTACCTAAATTTTAAATCAATTTTAAATTTAATTGTATGAAGAAAGCAAAAGAACGTAGCTTTTAATCTTTATTTAAATCTTTTATATTTACTACAAATAAGAAATAATTTATTAAATTCTTTAATTAAATTTATTTTTCTATTTCAAAATAACACTAAAGATATCAAGTTTCAAATGCTATTTCATTTTCACTGGCACAAAGGTTGTTCTTGTAATTGTGATAAGAAATTCAAAAGAAAATTTCAGAAATCGTATCATTTTTGGATCCGAAAATTTTTCTGAATAAAATTTTAAAAAATTTTTAACTGAAATTTAAATTTATTTACATTTGGAATACGCCCATAGTATAAAAACATTTTTTTTGAAAAGTAGATGTAAAGAAAACGCCGAAATAACCTTTGGTGTGTTTTCGCAACACCAACTTTTTAAGTGATCCATGTGGCTTCAAAACCCAATTTTGGACAGACTATTTATAAAAAAAAAAATTCTTTTTTCTCTTATCTTTAAGATAAGAAATTAATCTAATGCTAACTATAAAAAAATCACCATTAACTGCATTATTAATTAATTAGGCGATGTTAAAGTTACTGATATAATAACGCAACAGCGGTCGAAAATGGGTTAAAGACTTCTAAGGGCTTTTGATTTTTTTTCATACATATGTCATAGAAATATAATATAATATAATATAATATAATATAATATAATATAATATAATATAATATAATATAATATAATATAATATAATATAATATAATATAATATAATATATATATGACCTATTTTGGACAATTTCCTACTTAATTATATACATATATTTGCAATATAATTTAACACATTTTAATAATTTCAAGGTATTAACAAATTTATTTTTCAAAATTTGACAATGAATACATTCATTGTCAATGATATTTATTTACTCAGATATGTACGATTTTAGTTTATTTTTCAATATTAAGACAAAAAATATCAATTAAAATATATCATTACAGTTAAAAGTAAAACTTGAAACTATTAGTGCCAGTGTAAATTATTTATACATATACTTAAATTAAACGAGAAAGAAAGATATAGTCGGTCAAGAAGAACTATATAATACCCTACATCATTGTGTACGAGCATAAAAATTCTCCAATTTTTCTAAATGTAAAATAAAATATACAAACACAGAATAATACGTTGATACTAACATCTTGATGATTTTATGCACTTTAGGGCGATTCCTGAAAGTGGGTTCATATGAGAGCTATGGTTAATTATGGACCGATTCTCATAAAATTTGGTAATTTTTTTCCACTTACATAAAACTTATCTGTACCGAATATTAACTTGATACTAACATTTGTATGGGATTTATGCATTTTAAAGTGAATTTCGGAAGAGGGTCAATTGTGGACCCATCTTCATAAAATTTGGCACAAAGATTGATACTTATACAGAACTTGTGTTGAATTTCATTAAAATATTCTTATTTTTAAGGCATTTTTGAGTGTTTAAACTCTACTCCCGGGGGACATTTGTATGGGGGCTAGGTGAAATAATGGATCGATCATAACCAATTTCAATAGGCTTCGTCATTGTGTCATGAAAGTCCATCGTGCCAAATTTCGTTGAATTATATTTAAAATTTATTTTAATTTAATTATATTTAAAATATATTTTAAGGTGGGAGTAGGATAACTTTTTCTATGCGTTGCAAACATCAGCACAAACGCATAAAACCGCAATCATGTATGGTGGTGTAGGGTATAAAAATGTTAAATATAACATTTAAACAAGGTTTTGTTTTATAACAAATTTTATGTTTAAAAGTAACTATTAAATACAGTTTAGAATTTTTATTTTATTTACAAAATATGTCAAATATGGAAGGTCAAATTATTAAATCAATTGTTGTATAAATACTCTTTTTTTAGAGGGAAATTATTTGAAGGAAAAATTTATTTTCACTTGTTTAAATATTTATATATGAAAATGTCGTGTTATTAATTTATTTTTCCAAACTTTATCCGAATTTCTTTATTTTTTAATTATTATATTCATGTTTAATCTAAGAATTATAAATACATATTTTAAATAAGCATTTCTTCATACGCATGTTGAACTTGATCTAGGTTATCAATTCGAAACAAAACTTTCAATTAATCTCAAGAAAAGGTTACATAAAATTGGTCTTAACCGATAATAGCATAAGTATTTCAAGCATTTACTTAATATGGTGATAAAGATTTATGAAACAGTTTATTAATTGTAGAAATAGTATTTAATTATTTTACAGTCGATTAAGTAAAGCAACAAGTTCTTGTATAATCATAATAAAAATACATATTAAGGAGTTTCATGTAAGAAGTTAGTGATATACTAGGTTTATATGACATCTGTTTGAAAATAATCAACTCACTGTTTAATTGTAAAACAATACCGGTCGCAAAAAAATGTTTTCTTCTTTAAACAAAAAAAAAAGTGGACTAGATGGAATTTGACGTGCTAAACAAGAATTTGCTATCAGTTTTTCTATCACGTACTTATTTTTTATGGACATGACTAATATTAGACTATCAAACTCTCATAACTCGGGACCGGTTTGTCCAATTTAGATGAATAAAACTTTAAGTTATCTTAACATTATTTTTATCCTTTCTATAGTATTGGAATTATTCGAAAATTACTAGCGAAAAAAAATCAAATTTTCATGCAAAATTGGAAAAATTTTACTTAAAATGTTAAAAATGGCGGATTTTAATCTTTTATCATAAATCTGGGTAAAATAAGCCATATTTTTATTATTTTGTTTTTTCTTATTATTTCTTAGCAGTGAAAGTCCTTAATATTCATACTACATACTTACATACATATGTATGGATTTATGCTTCTATTAAATGTTTATTTCAGTCACAATTAGACGACGAATTATGTTAAATAATAAATTAATTTAAACTTGAAATAAATCTGATGGCTAGTTATGTGTATTCATATAGTAATTATATCTACAACTACATATATATTTAATAATAGCAAACTACTACAAATTTAAGTTAGAATGTTTAGTAGTGATTTAGTAAAAATAAAAGAGCTTTTTGATAACAAAATTATTTATGTATATGTAGCTATGTAATTATCAAGGCAACCAAAAATATGTTCTAAAAAAAATGTTTTATTCGCATAAAACATGCTTTTAAAATCCGAAAATATGCCCTTAAAATTAAAAAATATGTTCTTAAAAAATTATTTTTTCTGTCTAAATTTAAAGCTGATACATGGTATCAGGAAATTACAAAATTTCTTTCAATTTATAAGTCGAAAATTATTAGTGAATCGGATTTGGAAAATGTATGATAGTAAAAAGAAAATTGCACTAATACCAAATTATGTAAAAATTCTATTAGTTGCAAAACATGCAACATTTTTCTCTTAAGTGTAAAATATGCAAAATTATGTATAAAATATGTCATTTAAATTTCTAAAATATGCTCTTAATAAATATTTTCCATGAAAATATGAAAATATGACAAAATATGCTGTTGCTAAAATATGCAGTTAGGATCGAAATATGCTAAAATATGCAGTAACAAATCGATGCCAAAATTCTTAACATTTTCTGAAACGGATAAATAACCAACAGTTTGGTTCATTTCAAGCTCAGGAAAAAATATTTTTTTGTATATTTTTGGTTGCCCTGGTAATTATTAATAATCCAACGGACTTACAACAAATATCGTTTTGATAAGCAAAATTTAAAAAATCCCATTTTTGGAATTTTCTCCGCTTTTTTGGGAATTGTGGAGTTCTTTATACAGAAATCTTATTTTAAATGATAAAGTCTACAATCACCGTTAAGATATCTTAACTAACAAAGATTTTATTACAGGTAAAATAGTTATAGTTTTTTTTTTTAATTGCCCATAAAGTCCACATTTGTCCTAAGTCCGGTAAAACAAATATGCAAACATTTTTCAACTGAAACCGCATTCTGTTTATTGATTCAAGCGTTAGAATTTTAGAACATATAGACCAAAATCAAAATTTCGATACAAAATAGGTCACATTCACTTATTGGGTGATTGGGATCTGGGTATTCATGAAGACACTTTTCAAAAAATATAAAATTATTATATAGTATAAAATTATTATATATTTTTAAAGGCAATTTTATTTTAGAGAAAAAAGAGTGTAGACAGTTTTTCGGCAAAAAAAAACACGCACACAAAAAAATATAATTTTTAAAATGTTTAAATTTAAAGTCTTTTATTTTTGAGCTCGGAAAAAATATAGACTGTAAATTTATTAACAAAACACAAGCAACAATGTTATATATGTTACGGTTTGGCCAATTCTATTATACTCACCATCTGCAACTTTTTTTGTGCCAGCCTAATTTAAAAGTTCACCTTATAAGGGAGGTGGGCGGTAAAGTGGGCGGATCACGTTCAACGGCGGAAAAATATAATCTGGAGTTACTGCCTATACCTTTTTTATTAACTTTTTTCCCATTTTCAATACCAAACACACCTTATTGAAGAGGAATAATTGAGCCCAATTTCCACTAGGTAACCCCCCCTCGAGCCCTATCCTGCTTTAAATAGGTAGACGGACAGACATACAAAGCTAAATCGTCTTAATATTTCATGAAAGTCTTAGAGGAATATTTCAATATGATACGAACGGCATGATAAACTCAATATATCACCATTTTGTTGGATGATGGGTATAAAAACATTCCATTAAAACAAAATAATAACTGACAAAATTTTAATATATTTTTCTTATCGTTCAAATTTCGTTATTTAAATCACAGCAAATAGGTTAATATCTTTGTTTATAATTTAAAATCACTTTCAATAGTAATTTATTTGCAACCACATGGAGAGTTTTTATGCAGATACATACCCCCTGATTCAAATTATATATGTTCATATCACCAAATCCCATAAAAATTTTATATTTTAAAAGATAGAGTTATTTGTGGCGTCATTCATTCACATTCATCATAGACACATCTTAAGAGTTTTAGGTACTTTAAATTATTTAATGTCAACTAAACTCCATTATTATCTTCTCTACTAGTTCCGAGGAGTGTTTTCAGAAATCTTCGGAGCTTTTCTAATAATTTAATATACATACATGTATCTTTATCACTTTTTCGAGACAGATCCTACTAACAATTGACAATAACTGAGTTGATAACTTTTGGTGTGTGATCTAGGTTTTATATATTTCTTAGTTTTTTTCACATTTTCCTTTCTTCGCTTATTTTTTACAAATTAACAACATCTTCAACAACAACAAGTTCCGAGAGGAAATTTTAATACATATTTTATTAAATATTAAATTCAGTCCGGTTTGAAAATACAATTTTTTTTTTTTTTTTTTTTGATTTCACTACGAATTTTATGCTCCCACAAATAAAACAGAACCATTTAAAAAAGATGAAGATGGGAATGTAATGAAACCGTTGCTTTTTGCTTTTTTGTTTAATTTACTATTTCTTTGAATGCGAACACAACGCAACAGAATCCGGACTTGTTCTGTTTCTGTGTTTATTTAAGATGGTCATTAATTCTATAACTGACATCCCAGCAGTTTTTTCGGCGTAAAGTTCATTCGTGTCTACTTAATCTCTTTTGTGAACGATCGTTAAGCAAACCAAAACTTTACTGAGCCTTCGTTACGATGGAGGTGGCAATTACCACTTCACTGACCAAATGGTAAGCGGGAAGAAGTCGGAAAGAATATAACAAAAAAATTTTACTAATTCATTGTAACGATTAAAATGATTGTGTGTGCAGAAAAGCAGCGATAAAGATGATTATGTGTGCAAAAATGTGACACCACGTAGTCGTGGAAGTGGCAAGACTTTTTCTTAGAACAGGCCCATCTTAAAAATGACTAGTCACGTAGTTAATAAAGTAACTAGTGGTGCCTTAATGCGGTAAGTTCGGGACAGCCATCTGAAACTGATGGGATACCTTACAATGATAACATGATAAGAACTATTATTTTATTTTATTAATAGAAAAATACACAATTGCTTAATTGCTAGAACTAAATTATTGCACAGAATTGGCTTATATCTTAAGTAGTAATAATATATGATATCTAAGAAATATTTATTTATAATATTGGTGAATTGGAAGGAATAACCCAGCAAACATATTGGCAAGCGTTTTGTAAATTAAGATTGCAGCAACCTTGCATAAATAAGAGTTTTGCGAATGTCGTTGACAATATGCTTGCTAATGCAAGTGTTTTGCGAATGTTTTTGGAAATTTGCTTGCAAATGCTAGTGTTTTGCGAATGTCGTTGATAATTTGCTTGCAAATGCAAGTGTTTCATAAATTTAAGCAAAACGTGTCATTATCGGCGTTAAAAATTGTGCTAATAAGTTGTGTTAATAAATTGTGTTAAATTGTTGTTAAAGTTGTTAAATTAAGTGCGTTTGATACTTTTAATTATCATTTGCTATTAAAAAAAAGGTAATTATCTACTTATTTAATGTCTGCAGCAAAAAAGAAGAAAAGTGTTGTGCGCAGCAGCACCAAAATTTATAAACATCTATGAAACGGTGCGGCTGCAAGTTCTGTAAGTACCCAGAGTGTATTTGTGGAACAGGAGGTTGTGCCTGAAGCACAAAATAATTTAGATTCCTTGTTGCCAAACGAAGATTATATTTCTGAACACGAGAATTATATTTCTGATGAAAGTGAGAACTCGTCGAATGGCGCCGATATTGATTTCAATAAACGTTTAGCTGCATGATTTGTAGGGAGCAATGTGTCCAATGTGCATGCTAATAAATTATTGGACTTATTAAGCGACAAAATTGAAAGCCTACCAAAAGATATCAGAACGCTAAAACGTACGCCGACTGATGCTCCAACTGTCTCGTTAGCAGGTGGAGAATATGCCCATTATAGATTGACAGATTTTTTTGCGGGAATATAAATGCATACAGACATTTTAGAATTGAACTTTAACATCGATGGGTTCCCAATTTCGAAAAGTTCGCTGAAGAGCGTGTGGCCTATTTTATTGAATGTAAATGGGACGGATTCAGTTTTCGTGGTTACTATTTTTTTGTGGACGGTCTCTTCCCAATGATGTGAATGAGTTTCTGGCACAATTTGTCGCATCCTCACAAACTATTTATGTGATGCAACCAAGTTCAAGCACAACAACAACTTCTTTGGATAGTACAACGTCGTCTGGTAAGATATTTATTTTTAAAGGATACTTATAACTTAACACCGCAACACTTTTCTCATATTTGTTTTATATTTTTTCGGCAGCAATTCAATCATTAGTCAGCGACGCATGTCAAAAAGCTGTTGAAAAGGTTGAGGAAAAAAATAAGCTAATTTTTCTGCGCCTAACAGAAAATGTTGAGGGGATGCGCAAAGAAATCATTAAAAAAGCGGTATCACATAATAACGCTACTATTATACCAAGCAAGCCGTTTGCTAATATTGAAGACTTCCTCAATTTTGAGAAAAACTATACTGGAAGTTATAGATAAATTTTCCTTGCTGGTAAGAATTTAAATTTGAAATGTCCGGTGACTGTATACTGATGTCGATTTTATTTCTATTTTCAGAAGGCAGATCTAAAAAGATTGTCAACATCCAATTCGAGAAAATTTGTTACGAAAGCTTGGCAGAAGATCATGACTGACAACGTTGCAGAAGTGCATTAGGGCCTTCACTGTCGCCACTGCCATTCGTCGTAAGTGAAATACGTTTAATATGTTTCTAGTTACATTTTTATATTCATATTCAAGGAAGAGGACTTTGTGTTTGCCTCTAAGTCATATTTCCACTACGCAAAAAATCGTATTAAAATTAAAACAACAAAAAAAGTAAACTAAAATACTAAGTATTAATGATTTTTTAAATGAAACAACAATGAAGTTAATATTTTTCTATTAAAAAAAATAATATTAAAAAAAATAATATTAAAAATGATTTTTTAAATGTATCAATAAAAAAAAAACATATCCAAAACAAAGTAAATGTTTAAAACGCTTACTAATTTCATTAAAAATGCGTGTTTTTAAAGCATTTTGAAAACGTGTTTTTTAAGCATTTAGAAAACGTGTACTTACATTACTTAAAAAACATGTTATGCAATCGTCTTTTTAACGCTTATAAAGTTGGGTGCTTTTCGATTATAAACCCCTTGCTTTGATGTCTTTTGTAAAGGTCACAGCAGCGTTTTATCAGTGTTTTGCTTACATTTGAACGCTTACAAAACGATTATTTTTATATGTAAATGCTGACTGGGAAGAACTGTTATATACATATAAGTGTTTTAAATGTTTTCTTATCTCACTCCTTATGTATACAGTAGGGTGATCGACTATTTGACTTTTTTTGAGATAAGCGATATTTTGAAAAAACCGGTTGCATATTTGGTAATTCCGAAAAAAACTGGTTAACCACTTTTTTTAGAAGTTCATATTTCTATCAGAAGACTATATTTCTTAAAAAAAGAATACAATAAATCGTATAATATTTAAGTTAAAATTTATTAAATAAAATTATTTTTATTTAGGTAAGAAAATAATCAAAAATGAAACTAAGTTTTATATAGTACTAGCTTTTACCAAGTGCGCGTCGCTATCCTTCAAATTTTTTGTTTTGGGGTTATCCTTCCACCAGAAGCTATCCGTGTTATTTTCATTTCAATTATGAAAGTCGATGTGAAAGTTATCCCCACGAAATTGCAAGACTTTCGATGGTCTATTTCACATACGAAAAATTAACATTTTTAAAAAGCCGACGGTACTTCAACCGAAAAACATGAATTTTAAATCGGTTGGGAAAACGAGTCAATCACCTTAGTATATAGTTTTGTTTTGACAAATCAAAGCAAAAAATACTTGGTAAAATATTTGCATAGAACTACATATTGTTTTTAAATTTAAAAATTCTGGAAACTCGCTGTCATGATAAATTATTAGAAAATAATGTCACAGCAAATTTTCCGGTGTCAATTGACCCCCTTTTTTGACAGTAAAGTTCTTTCGTGTCTACACTCCTAGCAAACTTTAATGTGTACATTTTTTTCATTGCCCTCTTTCGTACACTTTGTGACCGACTTTACTAACTCTTTGTAAGCATGGAGGTGGCGATTGACACCTTTGTGAGCGGGAAGAAGTCGAAAAGAAAATAACAAAAAAAATTAGTAACTAATTGCAACTAATAAAATTATTGTGTGTGCACAAAAGTGCCACTTCGTAGACGTGATGGTGATTTCCTAGACTTCTTCTTAGGACATGCCCATGTTAAAGTGACAAGTCTCGAAGTTAATAAAATAACTAGTGGTGCCCTAATATAGTCAGACAAGTAACTAGTTCGGGACAGCTACCTGAAACTGCTGGGGTACAACAGCGCTTCTAGGCGTCGTCTTGTTTCTAAATTATTAATTTTATTTTTGGCAAAAATTTAATATTTTTATGACGAATTCCCCAAATAAAAAAATAATTCCAGTTGTATTCGCGATATTATCTTATTTATTTATAAAACAACTTTATTAAATTTCACTTTATGTATATCTTATAATTATAAATTATTTATGAATATTCTTTAAATATATTATAGAAATTTGCAAATCTTTATTGCAGATAGATAAAATTTTTTTATTAGTTTCTGGTTTTTTTGTTTAAATTAAAAGCGTGACATTTTTCAAGTTTTATAATATTTATAAGCATTATTTTTATTAAATTTCAACGATAACTTGAACATTTTAAATTTTAATTGATTATGTTATAATTTTTAGAAAAATGATAAACAAAACCACAATATTGGTTAACAAATACCTTTTTCTTTAAATTTTATTAAGATTAAATTTTATTTGTTTTTGAACAAGTAAATTATTATCGTCTGTTAGTATTTGTTTATAACTGTGAAAAAAATACTAAACGTTTGTCAAAAGGTATTAAGCAAAAGAACACAAATTGTTAAATAATTAAATTTATTCTGTTATTTATTTGAAATACTAAAAACAGAAAACAAGTTTTAATAAACAAACGATCGGTTAGACGTACTCGGAATGACTGAATGTCGAATGGAGTCTAAAGGCAAAATAAACCTTTTTTCCAGTCAGTAGTAGAGTATTAGTAGTAGTAGTAGTAGTAGTAGTAGTAGTAGTCTGTCGTCTGAAGTTCAAATGTGTCTGCAGACATTGAATGAGTGGCTCTATAATATAAGTATATGAATGAATGACTGAACTAAGTAACTTAATGACTGACGGACTGATTTAGTATGCGAATTGAATTTAACTGAGAATAATAACTAAGAAGTGTTAATGTGAGAGTATGATTTTTACTTATGTTTATTTAATTGTATGTAATTGTTGTTAATATATTGATTTGTACTCTGCTATGCTAATTTTTATGAGTTTTGTATTTTAACCCCTATATTTAGCCGGTTGGTTTTCCTTCAGTTGCATAGATTTCTAATTCAAAGAAGTTTTTTCTGTCCGCTATTGTATTATTTCAACTTTTATTAAGATTTATTTTTTAAATCTGTATGACTAAATTGTTTTGACAAAAAAAAATAAAAATAAAAAAGTTTCTTTTTCGATTTACATACAAACTATTGAAAGTGTTGTTTAATGATTGTTGATTTTAAATGTGTAACACACCGACATAATTATATCTATACACAGGGTGCTAAGCCTAAATGTTGACAATTACTTAGAAAATTTATTGTTGTAAAATCTTTTTAAATATTATAGATATTTAGCTTCGTATTTACACTAATGATAATATAAGCGATTCTCTAAATAAAATCATTACCACGATCAAAAAAATGTGAGAAACCCAATTGTCGTTCTATATGTCCCATGTCAAAATAATCGTCTAAGACCACATAAAATATATGTATATATTCTAGGTCCACGTGATAATCTAAGTCGATCTAGCTATGTCCGTTAGTCTATTTGTCTATTGAAAGAAGGAAGGATAGGCTCAAATATTTCTCTTATATAAAGTTAAACAAAAGCATGTACGCTAACGAAATTATGTACAAATAGATCAAAGATTGATTTTAACTCGAAATCCAAAAATGGGCGTGAAATTTTAAATTAGGGTGGCATAAAAAAATACAGATATATTGTATAATAGATTCGACTAATAGAGTTACTATTTTTAAGGGTTTGTTCTTTTTATGGAAAACATATTTATCAATAGATAGGCTTTCCGAGTCTTTCCATTTTTCATACAACAGATACAACTCCGTTTAAAATCTTAGATGTTTTGTAGCCTTTCATTCTGAATATTTCATTCTTTGGGAAACAACATAAAATTCTTAACATAAAAGCAGATGAAAAAAATTATTTAAATACATTTTGGGAGCTTATAGGTAGGAAAGTCGAAATAACGATGCAATAAAATAAGTCGGCGAATTTTTCTATTGAAAATCATAAGAACTTATTCCCAATTTAATAAAACCTTTCATATTTATTAAACCAGTTTAGGTTTTTTACAAACGAATTTTCAAAACAGAAAAGTATTATATACATATTGCAAAAGTTTTGGTAATAAATCTGTATCTCCTAAGCTACTGAACCAATCGAATTGAAAGGTGTGGGAGAGTTGTAAAAGAAGATCTAAGCTTTCCAAAAAATCTTGTAGTAACTCTGCAATAATACGAGATAAGCTACCGGGTGTCAAAGTTGACCAACTCGAATATGAAATTTTCAAAAAATCGTAACTTCTACAAATCAAGTCCGATTTCAAAGATTTAAAAACGTTTGTAAAGAACTTAATGAGATGAAGAAAGAAAAAATATGCATAAATTTAAAAATATATCTACGTTTATATTATGTTTATATTTTTAATATAATCAAAAAATGGAAAGAGTTTAGAGTTTAGTTTAGTTTTTAAGAAAAAATTTTTTAGATTTGAAAATTTATAAAAAATTACCCGTTAAAGCTATCAGAATGATGTATGTTACACGAAAAAATTGTTATCTTTCTAACAAATTACATTAAAAACATATTAGAAAAATATTTTAATATTTTTTGTACACTTAATAAATATGATTCTAAAAATTTGGGGGAGAACTAGTTTAGTGATAAATCATTTAATATATATGTAGTCATCAAAACTATTTTTAAGATATGAAAAATTTCGCGCGATATTTTTTTACTACCTCGATTAACTTGAAAATTTGTTTAAAACTTCACAACTTTTTTTTTAAACTGCGACCATTTCTGGACGTAGGATGTTAATATCTAACAAATGAAAATTTCTTTATTATATATTATTATTATATATTATATATTTCTTTATTATTCTTAAAGTCCTGTCTTTTGAAATATGTGAAAATTTTTTGCATTAAATAAATTTTTGACAAAAAAGTTAATCTCAATTTAAAGTTTTGAATTTGATAATTTTTCGCGGCTAGGCGAATTGAGATAATTACAAAAATTCAACACTGCCAATTAAATAAAGTTTAGAATGTATTGTGAATTTAAGATATTTTTAGAAAAATGTTCACTAGTATATTACGGAAATTATTTTAAAAAACTAAAAGTAGTCAAGGCAAAACAACGAAATTTCAAATTCAAATATAATTTTTTTCATCTCATCAAGTTCTTTACAAATTTTATTAAATCTTTGAAATTGTTAAGATTTTTTGAAATTTTCATACTCGAGGTACTATCACAAGGTGACTAAAAGAAGATTTTTTAAAGCTTATTTCCTATATTACAACTCTCCCATATATTTCAATTCGATCCGTCCAGTAATTCAGGAGATACAAATTTATTACCAAAATGTTTGCAATCGTCCAAACTGCGTTTTGCTATTAAATAATTTTGTTTGATATTTCTAATGACTTACAAATTGAACAAAAGTCATTGTTTAAGAATAAATATACATATATTTTTATAATCGCATTTTTTTTAGACGAATATTAAACAATTTGCACTTAACTGTTAAGAGGTTCTTATCTTAAGCATACGACACAAAACTAATCAAAATGTAATAACAATTCAGACATAACATATATATATATATATATATATATATATATATATATATATATATATATATATATATATATACTAATACTAATAAGAAATAAATTTTGTTATTTTAAATACAAATTTTGTCGTTGAGCCCTTCATGAATTGATCTTATAAACCCAAATTTGAGTAGAAGACACACTACTTACTATTGATACTGATTTTATATTGTTGTTTCAGTTATTGTCGCTTCAACATATATAATAATGTCAAGTGCACACTTCAAAAATGCTGCGTAAGCAACCGAATTTTGTTTGAGGGCATAATAAATTCAATTATGTTAGTCCACTCATTGTAACAATACGAATACAACAAAATATTTTAAACAAAAAGAGAAAAAAAGAAACTTGCAATTTTAATGACAGTAATTGGACAAAAGGCATGTTGTTCAGAAAGGCTACACCTTTAGGAACATTATTTCTGCAACACAAAAACAAAACTTATTGGAGACTTTCTTTAGTTATATATAAGGTAAAAATGTGTTTCTGTTATCCCCTCTGAAAACTAACTTTGATAAGTTTTAAGATATTTCCCAAAACGTTTCGTGCTGGACCTTTTTTATATGTATATTCCGCAAATTTCATACTTTTCAAAGTTTTTTCATAATATTGTTAATGCAAAATTACAATTTTATTTAATATAAAAAATAAAACTAATGTAATTGTACTAACAGTTTAGAATCTAATAAGCATTTTTGAAATTCAAGTGTAAAATCAGTTTAATTCCTGTCATAAATTCAAATTTCATGTGCTGAGGTGCACTTGTATCACACTTTGTTTCAATAGCATATTCCAGTTGAAAGGAAACTTGAATTCATGTCGAACATAACACTGTTAAAACAGTTAATTTCAACCCTTGAATTAAAGTGCAATTTAAGTCGAAAAAATAATTTAAATCAACCTTAAAAATACAGTACAATTCAACCTTTCAATAACAGAAATAAAAATTAAAATAAATTCAAAATAACAATTTTTAATACAATATTTTTTTTATTTTATAAAAATTAATCTATTTAAATATGAAAATAATAAAAGAACAATAACAATACAGCAAAAATATCACGAAAAAGAAAGTTCAATGTTTCAAATATCTTTAAAGTAAATGTGACAATAAAATCAAAATATATTCAATTTTTTAATACTTCTTTTGTTTTTGCCTATTGGAAATGCAATATTACAACTTTTTAAAATTCAGTTTTTTGTGTTCGCAAATTATTGAACATACGTGAATGTAGTTTTTTTAAAGTTATGGGTTTTTCAATTAGTTAACAGTTATTATCTCACATTTAATTGATAGCATAGTTCAAAAGTTCTTTATTCCGATTTTCCACTTCTTTTTATTTCTTTCAGCATATTTACCTGCAAAATTATATTAATAAAAATATTTAAAATAATTACCGTTTGCAAAAAATCTTAAAACAAACATAACAATTTCAGAAAATTCTCACAGTTCCTCTGTTTCTAGGAGTATTAATTTGTTCATTTTGCACATCATCATTATAATTAACATTTGATTGTTAATTATTTTTAATTGTCGATGGGTGTTGAATGGCTGCTACATTCTGCGTTTTGATTTATTTATTATTTTTTCTTCATTTTTTTTCCATAAATTTTATATATTCTCAATATTTCAAAAACTTAAACAAAATTTAAAAAGTCACTTGAAAAATACTTGAAAAAAGAACTGGAATTTAAGTTTAATGTAAAAAAAAAATATAAAGTACTTGAATTTTATTTGTTTAATGCTTATTGATAGTATTAGAAAATTTATTCTGTTCAAATTAACTTTGTAACAACTTAAAATTTATTTTTATGTAATATTTGGAATTTATAAGTTTGTAGCAGGTCATAGATGCTTTGTACGATTCTGATCAATTCACTACGCTGGGCACTTTATTATATTTTTTCTTGGGCTTCCAATGAACCAAACTGATATTTATTTATTCGTTTCAGACAATTTTAAAAATTTTGGCATTGATTGGTTACAATTTATTTTCGTCATAACGGCATATTTTGGTCTTAGCAGAATATTTTTGCATATTTTCATAGAAAATCCTTATTTTAAAGCATATTTTAGCAACTTAAATTACATATTTTATGCTTAAGAGCATATTTGTGTACGTAATACAATTTTTTCATAAGTGATAAAACACAACCAACAACGGCAACGGCTGTTCCACACAAATGTGACTTTTCATTGCCGTTAAACGGCAAGCCATTCATTTCTATTCTATGTTTTTTTCCAACAATATTGTCATCATTTATGAAAAAATATATTATAAAAAAGAAAAGAAAACTAAACAAAGAGTGAAAATAGAAATTCTTTAAAGAAATTAAATTAAACAATTGAAATATAATAATATTTATATATTAAAAATGTTAATTATAACAAGTAATAAAAAAAAATAAGAATGATAATTTTATTTTACGCAAAACTTTGGCAATCATCTTGTCGTCTCGCTGCCGTTTTTGTTATTTTTATTTTTATAGGAGGCAAATTCTCCCGTTGCCGTCGTTGTTGTGTTTCTACACTAAATCGCCATTAGTAACATTTTCTTTTTACTATTTTTCATTTTTTCCTGATACAATGTATTAATAAGCTTTGAATATCTTAAGGTGTCAAAAGTATATAGTTTTAAGCAATTGCTAATAGAAAACAATTTATTTTTAGCATGAATACTAGATAATTTAAAATTTACCCATAAAAAATTATATTTTAATAGCATATTTTTCAATTTTAAGAGCATTTTTCATGCGCATAAAATACTTTTTTTAAAGCAAATTTTTGGTTGCCCTAATCATCACTTTATTCATTTATTATTCCTGCATAAATTCTCGTATTATTGGTACTTTTTCTATCGCAAATGGAAGCATTTTCTTTCTTAGTATGTCAACGAAGTATAGTTTATGTATTTTTTTTTTACCATCAATCAGATATTTTGGATAAAGTATGGTAGATAAAGTATGGTATATCTCCATCATGATTAAAGGTTCTACCATCAGTATCAAACAAACTAATTTCGGATTCATCGGACCATAAACATTTTTTTCAGTGCGGGCGAGGTCAAGGCATTTTTTCTTATTTCGGTACATAACAGTGGTAATAGTTTAGCTTGGTAATAGTTTAGCTTCCTTTAACCAATATAGGATTTTTCTACCTTGCATATCTATGTTTAAATATTTTCCTAAATATAGACTTCCAAATGCTTCCACTTCCGATAAAAAATTCCGATATATAATAGGGCCATATTTTTGTACATAGTAAATTTCCCAATAAACTATTAATATAATTTGTAACATTTGTTTCTATTATTTTATTCTAAGGAAATGAGGTAGCTTATATCTCTTAAACTAGAATAACAGTGGACTGAGTTAAAGAATATAATAAATGCAAATTGGAAAATTGAGAACCCTTGTTTACAGTTAATTTAAAACATAAATAAATGAACTGGATTACACTCTTTTTTACTAAGAAATAGGAAGTAATATAAAATAAATAATTTCGTTTCTATTATTTGTTCCACCACTGTATGTGATCATGCCAAAATACTTCATTTTACTTTATTTTTTCTTTTTAAGTTTAAAAATATAATTTTATATTTGAATTCCAGTCGAATTTCAGCAAAAATTTTTCAACGTATTTATAGGGTCTGTCACACATTTCGAGCGAAATGGTTTTTTTTATAATACATATAATTAATTTTTTATAATACATATTATAATGTGGGCCTCGCGCCAATTAGGCATTTTGAGGCAAGCTGGCAAAAAATTAACGTACTTTTATATACAGATATAAATGAAAATAATTATTTTTATTTATTTTTAACTATTTCAATTAAATTTATGTAACATCTTGAACTAAGAAGCGTTTCTATCTGGTTGATTAAATAATTTTTATATAAGATTTTAAAAGAAGATATATTATTAATATATTTTAAATTATTAGGTAAGTTATTATATTTATAACTTACAATAAAATCAATACGCTGCTTAATCTTTTCCAGCCTACATCTAGGAATCTATATAATTTGGTATTCTGATTCTAATGGAATGATATCATATGATGACCAATATTATGTATACATTTATACATAGACAAACATTAATATTTAATATTCATGTAGGCCATAAATGGGTAAAACAGTTTTACTTTTATCCTTGTAAAAAGTTAAAGTTGGGTAGGTAAGAGGTAAATTGTATACAATTTTCAATGCTTTATTTTGAAGACATTGTAAAGATTTCATAGTAGTATTATTTTTGTTTAACACATAAACAATTGCTAAATAATTAAAATGTGTTTGAATTAAAGTATTAAATATCATTAATTTTGTTCGCTCATTAATTTATTTTTCAATTTGAATAAAATACCAATAGCTGGAGCTATTTTATGTTTCAAATCATTCATATGCAAATCCTAAGACAAATTGCTTTGTAACGTGATTTCCAAGTATTTCACAGAATGTGATTCACATACAGTCTTACCATTAACATAAATATAAAAGTCAGTATTTAAACTGAAATGAGGTCTAAGTTTTGTCTTATCTACATTAAGGACTTTAATACCAAATCATGTCTATAGGGATAAAACAAACAAATATCATCGGCAAACATATATAGCTTTCCAGTAAGATCTAAATTGTTTAAATCATTCAGATATATCGAAAACAACAAAGGTTCAAGACCACTTCCTTGTGTACTTCGTACTTTAAATTCTGATTGATTTTATTTCCCCTTCTTCACATTACGTTCAATTTTGTTAATTAAAAAAAACAAAAAGAAAAACATTTTTTTTTTTTTAAGTTGCATGTTATGTAGTATAAAACAAAAATAATGATACAATAAAAACAAGTTAGAGCACTATATTCGACTGTGGCGAATCTTTTATACCCTTCACCACCAGTGTTGCAAGGAAATGAGAAAAAAGACTAAATGTCTTTAAAAATAAAGCCAGAAAAAAGCTTAATTTTTTCAGTTCTTATTTTTCACGTTCTCATTAGTTTTTGACATTTTTTAAGATATTGTAATAAATTTATAAATAAAACATGGATCGACTGCCAGCGAAATGAACCCATGAAAAATCGTTCAATAAATTCACATACAAATTTGGGTTCTGTTTCGTATAAAAAATTACTGAATTTTTTTAAGTGATTTGTAGTCATTTTTGAACTATTATTCCTTTTTGATTAAACATTTTCAAATTTTTTAGAGATTTTTCGCTTTTATGAGAATTTTTTTTAATTCTATTTATAAATATTTATAAATAATTCTATGGTTAATGTAATATATTAAAAAATAATTATAATAGTCGATTTAGTAAGTCCATAAAATTAGTTAAATTATTATTGATTTGGAGAACGAAACGCCGCAGGTGAAAATTTTTATTAAATATTAATAATATCGTTTTTTTTTTTTTGTGCGAATAAATACGCAAAAAAGCTTAAATGGATGAGTCTATAAAAATAAGAAAATTTATAAGAAACTATTTTCTTCGTTGCTGAAATACTAACATTTTAGCTTTTAATAAAAAAAGGCTAGAAAAAAGCTAGAAGCCAAAACGAAGATTTTGAAGCCAAATAAAAAGACTAGATTTAGCCTTAAAAAGGTTAAACTAGCAACACTGTTCACCACCTTGCCGACAAAGAATAAAATTTACGCCTTAAAATATGCTTTCATATTTTGACATTTGTACTTACAAAAATAAAAATTTTCCAAACTACAAAAATGTAAACACAAAATTAAACTATCATGGCAAGCTTTGCTTCCTTAAGAAAAAACAAGTAAGAAAGGTATAGTCGGTCAAGCCCGACCATATGATACCCCAAACCATTGTGCAGGGGTCTTAGATTTCGTGGAGGGGTCTTATATTAGACATGTGGACAATTTTGACCGATACATTTACTAAGTGTAAAATAAAATATATGAATACAGGATATTACGTTAATACTAATATTTATATGAATTTATGCACTTTAGGGTGATTTCCGAAAGTGCGCTTATTTGGGAGCTATGGTAAATTATGGAGCAATCTTCATACAATTTGTCACTATGATTTCTAGTTATATAAAATTTATTTATGTCGAATATAAACCTGATACTAACATAACATAAACATAGCACGTTAAAGTGATTTTCGGAAGAGGGTTTTATATGGGAGCTATGGTCAATTATGGACCGATCTTCATGAAATTTGGCACAAAGATTGAAAGTTATACAAAACTTCCTTACACCTTACACTTATATTTAATGCATTTATGATCTCTAAATCATTATTCCGGGAGGACATTTGTATGGGAACTGGGTGAAATAATGGACCGATCGTCACCAATTTCAATACGCTTGATCCTTGTGTTAAGGAAGTCCTACGTGCCAAATTTTATTGAATTATCTTCAAAATTGCGACCTGTACTTTGTGCACAAGGTTTACATGAACAGCCAGCCAGCCAACCAGCCAGTCGTCCAGCCAGACGGACGGACAGACGGACATCATTAGATCGATTCAAAAAGTGATTCTAAGTCGATTAGTATACTTTAAGGTGGGTGTTTGATGATTTTTTCTGTGCGTTACAAACATCAGCACAAACACATAATACCCCAACCACTTAACCACTTGGTGTGGGGTATAACAATAACAACACTGATAGCTTCTGATAACTACTAAATATATATGCATAAGTTTTGTATGTAGATACATGCTTATACAAAAAACAAGAACAACACTGCATCATTGCAATGCTTCAATTTCCAACTAAAAAACGTCCAAAATGATTATATGTATGTATGTACAATCATCAATTATACAGTGGTTCTAAAGGTGCCAATTTGCCCTTTACCACTAGATATATAACTATTTAGACGATTCACTAGTTACTTTTTTAGTGCAAGTGGTTGCTAAACGATCACATTCTGCACTACATTTCGCTATTGAAATAAGTAATAAAGAATGTTAAATTATTTAATTATGAAATATAATTCCATAAATAAAACTGCCACTTCTATGTTTACATGTAATGTATAGAATTGCATTGAGAATTTTTAAACTCGTGTTATATATGAATTTGTTATCACCTTTTAGTGAATTTACTATTGAAATGTAATGCAATAAGAGACAAACAGACTTCAGAAATTTACTTGAATATATGCGAATTCGTTACGAATGTTAATTTAGTGAATTCACTATTGAAATGTAATGCAGTTAGTGGCCTATCAACAAAAAATTTTTTAAATTTGTATCTAAAAATTCCCTTAATACTAACCCTTTACAATATTACATTAGTGAATACACTATTGAAGTGTAATGCAATTGATGGCTCTTCGTCTTCAGAAATTCACATTCGTTATAACTATTAATTTACTGAATTCACAATTGAAATGTAATGCAGTTATTGGCCAATTGGCAAAAAAATATATTAATTTTGTTTCTAGAAATTCCCTTGATTATATATATAATGCACTATTGAAATGTAACGCAATTAGTGGCCAATAGACTTCAGAAATTTACATAAATATATATGTACAACGAATTCGCGTTGCAACTGTTAATTTAATGATTTTACTATTGAAATGTAATGTAATAAGTGGCCTGTCAGAAGCTACAAAAGTACTCTTTAAATTTGTTTAGAACATTTTTGTTGTTGCTGATGTAGTATATTCGTCCAGGGATATTTAAGGAAGGTTTTATCATACATATTTTTAAAATTACTTAAATGTAAATATATATAGCATATAGGTTCTCCAAATACATTGATTGGTATATATTTCTTGATAGAAATATTTTTATGAAATATTTTTTATGAAGTCGGACCAAAATAAGTATATAAATATTAATCAAAAATCATTTAAGTAGTTGGCATAGATAATTTTACCAATTTATTTAGAACTTTAAATGAAACTATTTCTGCTGGGGCTTTCTAAAGTGATTTTTTGTAGAAATTACAAACGGAACGATAAACTTATGTATACCCTTTACATCTGTGGTGAAGGGTATAAAAAGTTGAGAAATACATAAATACAAGTGAAAATAAAAAAAAAAAATTGTCTGTTTTGAAAATAAACTATTTTTAAAATATTTCGAAGAGATTAATTTTATTGTAAGCTTGCTGAATGACCCCGAGTTGCATGAAAAAAATACAACAAAAAAAACAATGCTTCCCGTAATGCTTTTTCCATTAAAACTTAATTTTTATCGAGATATTAAGAAAAAAGAAAAAATAAAGTACAAAAAGAACTGCACTATTTTCGCCATTTTCAGCAATATGCAGTTAATTTATATTCTATAGCTCCTTCCACCTTAAAATTAATGTATATTTACAATTTCATTAAAATCAGTTCAGCGATTAAAGGAAAAAACAAACAAATAAACACACACTTGATTTTATAATATTAATACGAAAAGATTTGAAAAAACAAAAAATTATAATGTTATGATGTTGTGACCCTGTTAACTAATTAAGTATAAACATATTTTAAACAAGTTTGGCGATGGGACACACTACAACGATGAATATAAAAAGTTTAATTGACTTTTAATGTAATTGGAAATAACGAAAGAAAACAAATAAATAAAATATATCTTTTTCCCATTGATAATTATTTTTTGCTCTTGTTTGAAAGCATTGTTATCATTTGTTCATTAAGAAATGCTCATGTCGTTACAAGTACTCGAATGAACAAAAACCCATAATTAAAGAAAAAGAAGACAACATTTTGAGTATAAATTGCATCAGCAAACATTATTTTAAAACACAATTTTATTTCTTCTTGTATATATATTTTTTTAATAAATATACAATGATAATGAAAAATGGTGTTGCGTGGTATTTATAAAAAAATAATAAATTATAATATAAAATAATAAAATGTTTTGATTTGTTTTGTTTTCTTATGTATTTTCACATAACGGTCAATATTTGTAATTAATTTTACAATTTTAAAATATTTTACTTCTTTCTTTTGAATTTAAGGCACCAGGCTTAAGGCCATAGATTAAGGCTTTTAAAAATATGTATGTATATATTAATTAAATATTATTTTGTTTGATATTTTAATAATAAAAAAAGAAAATAACTCAATAAACTAATATAAATATAAATAAATAATAAAAAACCATAAAAAATATGTATGTATATTAAATATAATAAAATTATAAACAAAGTCTGCAAATGAGCGAGGATGTGTTTTTTCTCAAAATATTTAGTATGATAAAAATTAATTTAAAGTTGCTGTTGACTTATATGATTTACAACGCCAGCATTAGGATTGACATTATTAGCATTGGCAACTGCGGCAGCATGTAATTCCTGTAAATAACGTTCTTGTTCAGCACGACGATTCTTTTCCAAAATTAGAGCTCGCCTGAAAAAAGATTATTTGATAAATAATTATTTTAAAATAAATTTAAATTAAAAAAAGAAGCATCCGAAAACTTTTCAGTTTTATATTCCTTCAATATAAATATCTTTACTGTTCAAAATATTTTTCATTTGTTGAAAAAAATATGTGAATGATTCTTAATGTAAATATCCGTAATGATGAAAAAATACCCAGCAAAAACTTTGCTTTCCTGGTAAGCTAGCAGGTATAATTGGAAACAAAAATAAACTACTTATTTTTTGCCTGAATAACTAGTTATTTTTGTTCGACTTGTCCACAAATTCATGTAGTTATTTTTTGACTCTAGGGGTACTCAAAAATATGTACCTAAACGAAAACAAAAATAACAAAAAAATGTTGCCGTCAGTGAGACTCGAACTTGGACACACTAACCATTCGTTTTCACTGACTAACGTCTTACTCAGTAAACCATCTCGCACATAGCATCCTAAGCGACAAACACTCTATTTAGTTTAAAATGTCTTTTTAGACATTTTTTAATAAAAAACTAACAGCTTCAGAATGGGGTTGAACCAACAACCTTCTGGTTGTTAATCCAGCGCTCTAACCAACTCATCCACGTGATTGCAGTATTACTGTGCTATTATACTACTGAGTACTTATTAACGTAATACAGAGTAGGCAAATAATAATGACGCCTCATTACCAAGAAACTACTGTAATAAGTAGTTGTTATTACCGAAAACCAAAAAGTTTTTGCTGGGTATCTTTAAAAAAATATCAGTATGGAAAAATTTTCAAATGATTGTTTTTTATTTATACTTTTGTTTTTGTTTCAAAAATATTTTCTACTATTTTATTTATGAATCTTGTATAATCTTGTATTGTGTGAATACATTTTAAATATTTTTTATTCAATGAAATTGTTGTTGTTTAGCATTTTTTTCTTCATCCGGTGAAAAAAGTTGAAAATAATTTTTATCTATTGTGATAAATATCACAAATAATATTTATATTTTTTATCTCGATCAAAATGAAAAAAATTAAAATATTGACGCTGGATTTGTATTATTTTTTTAACACCAAACAAACAAAAGATTGTTTTGAAATAAAAATAAAAAGTTGTTTTTTTTTAGTATTAAAATTCGGTCTCTTAAAAACATTACTTTCCTACAAACATTTGGAAGATATCTTCCTAGAAGAAATTTACGCAATATCTTCTCATTATTATTTGGATGAAAATCATCAAAGCAATATCTTTCAATTTCTATTGTATTTTTATCAGTTTAACAAAAATTAAAATTTTAATTTTAAAATATCACACTTTTTTCAGCAAGGTGATTATCACCTCCGAAATAAATTTATGATATCTTATTGAGAACATCTGGAATAAATTAATGCAATACTTCTATTTTTCAGTCACGATTTTTTTAAAAATATAAAAATATTGATGAAATTTATTTGTCTTTTAGCAAAGCGTTTATGTTTTTGTGCTTTATGATGTTAAGATTTATATGTATGTATGCTTTGTAAGATGTAAAAGATTTATTTATTATATGTAGTCAAGATTTATTTAGTAAAAATTTTTATGAATATTTAATACATCTTATAGAAGATTATCTGACAGTATCTTCTTTTTTTCACCTAGATGATTATCTAGCAATATTTAATATTTTTCTTCCAGGCGTATTGATTTCATATTGCTTAGATTTATCGCATGTGACGCAAAATCTCTCCGGATGGGGAAGCAGTTCTAATTTTATGACAATTATTTTTTATATTTCTTCATTTCCTGTTTGTAATTAAAACGTTTTGAAAGTTGTTTTCGTTAAAAACTTGTTAGTTTGGAGCAAAGAATACAAAGAATGGAAGGCATGTCAAAACAACCAAACTCTGTTGTCAAAAAAACCTAGCATTAACATTGTGTTAGTCAAATTTAATGCTGAAACCACTCAAAAATTAGTAAATATAATTAATTTATCACAATTATATTCGCAGATTTTCTTAAAATGTAATATTTTGATGCGGATTACATCTACAAATATAGAGAGAGATAATTATATTTTTTGGATTTTTGTTTATAAATATCAAAAATAATTTAAAATTATTTTAAATTCTGTTTTACGATAAATGCCAAAAGTAACAACTTTTTTCGTTCAATTTAAATTTCAACATACAAAAAATGAATGTCAAAAATAAAAAAAAAAACAAAATAAAAAATATTTCTTTTCGGTTTGTTGGAAATATTCGTGTTACGGGAGTTAAAATGCAACAAATGTGCGTGAAAAATAATAATATTGTGTGCTACTGAAAAAATTTGTTGCGAGAGTATTTTTCCTCAAATTTAAAAGGAAAGTTATGTTTATTTTGTATGTGAGGAGAGAGAAATATTGTTGTTGTACGAAAGAGACCTTCTTTGTTGTTTTCCATGCCTTTTTTCCATTCTTTGCTATACAGCACCAGAAAATTTTAGTCTTTATTATAGTTTACTGCCTTTACATTTATAAACATTGTTAATTTTTTTTTCGCCGAATTGTGTGAATGGATGTTGCAAGACTAGGGTTTTATAGTTAGGACAAAAAGTCGACTTTTCGACATTTTTCGCTTTTTAAATAGTCGATTTTTCGACTTTTCGATTTATTTTTCTTTTTTTGAATTTTGGAGTAGTCGCTTTTTTTGACTATTTTCGACTTTTTTCAACTTTTTTCTACTATTTTCGATTTTTTCCTACTATTTTCGACTTTTTCCTACTATTCGATTTTATAAAATATATTGATTAACATTGATTAACAGACAATATATGCAATGAAATTGTTGGTTGCACAGAAAAATATATTTTTACGATACTATTTCCAAGAGTTAGATGATGTCGCTTAAATAAAAATAGCTAAAGAACTATTCCTTATAACTCAATCCAAATTAGCATATTTGGGACGTTTTGGAAAAATCTGCGCGCAAATATGACATCAGAAATCGTGAAGCCCTGAAAACTGCCCTAACTCGGGCGTGGTCGAAATCGCCCAGTATTACGGAGAATTTGATGATATGCCAAGTCGTCTTCAGGCGGTTATTGAAGCCAAAGATAGTCCTACAAAATATTAAAAATATATTGTTTTCTTTTATTTATTTAAAAGAAATTAAATATTTTATTCGATTTTTAAGACTGTATGTAGACTTTTTTCTCATGAATTTTTATTGTTTTTGAATTAGCTTTTTGTAAATAAACTTTGTTTTTGGTACTTTAAATATTAATGCAAACGCTTTATTATGCATTACGATTATCTTAAAAACACAAAATAAGGGGGTGTATGTAGAGTTTTTTCCTTAACTATACTTTCATAAAGTACTACTTTTTCCTCTGCAAGACATATTTACATATTTACTCTAGCTCTTACAAATACAATAAAACTTCTTGGAGAAGCATATTTTAAATTTGAGGTTTCATAGAATGAAACTAAAATCTTTCTGGTGATTGAAGTGCGCATTCCTACCAAATCAACAATAGACTTTTTTTAGAATTGACCACCAGCGTTATTGGGTACATTAAATTTTTCTTCTAAAAATATAGTTTCTCTTCATCTGCATCAAATCACCTCTGAATAACGATAAGCAAATCAGTGTAAAAAGTACTCACCTATAACGCTCATAAAAACCAACAATCGTGCCCAATTCCTGCTTAAACAAACGTACCAACATGCCATCAAAACACTCTAACTCTTGTAAACTAAACATATTGAATTGTAACATATGATCCTTTGAAGAATCGGCTTCCGAATAAACGGCTAACCATTTGGGAATTTCCTCCAGCAGATAAGGATTGGCCGGCACCAAGGCATTGTGAGTGTGTGTAGGTGGCGAATAAGTCTCGGGGCGTATGGCTTTGGGCGGCTCAGCTGAGGTGGTGTAAACATAGTATGATGTTAGGCAAGGATGTTGGCGTTGACATTGTCCAGTATATTGATTCTCATAGTAAGTTCCATGTACTTTTGAGACCACGGTACGCCAACCTACAGGTAGGCCTTCGCGTTCCAAAGGATGAGACCAATGTGTTGTGTGAGCATTATGATCAACATAATATTTACGACCATGTAAAGTGTAGTGAGTAGCCCATCCAGGCGGTAAAGGTAATTCTTCTTCCAACGATTGTTGTGAAGGATGCTTGCGCAATTGAGTAGTATTGTTATTGGTGGTAGTAGTAGTAGATGTAGATGAAGATGTATGATTATTGTTACTGTTGTTATTGGCATTGTTGACGACGGCACTGTTGCTGTTGGTATTCTGATATAAGGACTGCATAGATGAATTGTGATTGTGAGATTGTGGTGTTGCACGTGAACTGAGATCATAAGAAGACATCATTTGGTTTGTATTAGAGTTGCTATTATAATTATGATGCTGTGTCTGCTGTTGGTGGATTTGCTGGTGAGGTTTATAATGTTGATATTGTTGATAATGTGTATGATTTATATTACTGGCCATAGAGGTGGTATTACTATAAATAGGTGACTCTGAACGATTGCCGTGTGTTGATAGGGACATTTGTGATTCGGCCATTGTTAAAGAGGGTGGTAATAGTGTGTTAGAAACACGATAAGGATTCTCATAAATGGGACAGGATTCGGAGGAATAACTTTGTGTTAGAGGAGGATGTTGATGATGTTGTTGCTGCTGTTGAATTTGATGCTGCTGCTGTTGTTGATAGTGATGAGGAGGTGTTTGAGGTCTAGGTGTGGCTCCCTTAGGCAATTGCAACATATTTGATTGCATAGAATCCAGACGTTCCCTCATCATATTTGTATGGCCATCAAAAGAGTTTGCATGCTTTTGATTTGAAGAATAACTTCGTTGAAAGTAACTAGATTGCGAATGCTGCAGTGGAGATGATTGCTGGCGGCGCATTCGATCAATCTGTTCTATATTCACATAATTGCTGCTACTGCTACTCAAATTATTATTGTGATTGTGACCTGGAGACATTTCCAAGTTTTTAGTTGAATAAAATGAATGCGAGGTTATGGGTGGTGGATGATATTGTTGCATACGCCTCGTAGGTTGAGTCGACTGTGGCGGTTGAGGCAGTGTCGAACGCATTGAGTTTGTGGATGGCGGTAATTGAGATTTAGCTCTACGGGCATGATAATAATCTGGCTGACTATCGGTATAGGTATTACGGCTAACACTACCCGAACGACCTCGAACTCCTGTACCCACACCACCAACGCCATCACAGCTGGGCGAGGCGGAAGCACATCTCTGTAGAGTTTTTGATTTTTGTTTGGTACGTTGATCATCGAAGGACCAAACATTTATGACAGGTATTTCAGGTGGTGTCTCTTTTTTGACGTATTTACCCACAACGCCCTCTTTGTGTGCTGTCTGTTTATCTTTGCTCCGGCGTGAGAGCATCGTTGGTGGTTTACGATTGCACAGCAAAATGGTTAAGTAGTTCATGCAACATCCAATTAAGGAAGTCGCAATTTAAAAATAGTATCTTCACCTCGAATTAATAAAATAAAAAATATTTTCCAAATTTTATAAATTGCTTACTCATGGATGCGCTGTTGATAAATTCGTTTCATTGAAATATATTACACAAATTTGATCTAATTATAATATAATATATACGATAGAAATATTTTTTTCGACTTGTGGTTTTGCGTTTTGTTTTTCTATTATTTAAAATAAATAAAATTTGGAAATATTAAAATAAAATTACAAAAACGAAAAAAACTCGGTTAAAAATACAAATAAAAAAGAAAAAAGGGCTTCCCTACAACAGTGAAGATAGTTGAGCTGTTTTCTTATAAAATGTAGCGTTTTCGAATTTTTACATATAGATTAATTTTAAAGTATAATGAATTACAAGATATAAATTAATTACATATTGTTGAAATGGCGAAAATATTGCAGTTTTTCTCACTTTAATTTTTTCTTAATAATTCGATAAAAATTGAAGTTTTAATAGAAGAAACATTACGGGAAACATTGTTTTTTTTCCTTTTTACATTAACTGCACAAAGCTGCATTTTTACGTTTTCTTAATTTTTTATTAAACTTTTAGATTTTATGCGAAGCAGGAACATTCATATACATATAAAAAAAATTAAATACAAATATTTAATAAGATATGAAAAATAATGAATTTAACTAAAATAACTAGAATCAAATGTTGATTTTAAATGAACTAAATCTTTTTATATCAATTGGATATTTTGAGGCCTTATTCATAGAAAAATTTTAAATTTGTTTTTATTATTCAAATTTAAATTGATTTTTTTTTTTTACATAAGGCTTTGATACATTTAAACATTTTATTATGAATAAGGCAGTTTATAATTAACAGGAATATAATCAATAATTTATGAAAAGAAAAATTCTATAATAAAAAAATAATAAGTGAAATGAACTTTTATAAAAAATTATTTATGTTTTTATAAATGCCTACTCACGAGCTTTCAGTTGGTACTTAAATCTTTGCAAATCGGACAGGAATATAGAAAATTTTTACAATTTTAGGTGTGTTAGATATCTCAATGAATTCCGAAAATTCTTCAATGGCCATTTTTAATAATATATAGTGTAAAATTACATTTTTTGGGGGAAAATTTTCTTTTAAAAAGGCTTTTCAAGACTGTGTAGTGTCCAAAATCGGTTTTGTTAACACAAATTGTTTACCCATTTTTTTAATAACAAAAAATTTTTGATTTGAGTTTCTTAGGTAAATACGTTTTTCAAACATCTATAACAAAGAATACAAAGAATGAAAGGCTTACCTGTTGTAAAAAAAATATAACTAAGATTGTGTTAGTCAAATTTTATTTATATGTATTAGTACTAAAACCACTTTCACCACATATCATAAGTACACATAGTTGCACAGAAGAGTAAGTAAATAATGTAGATTTTTGGAAAATATTCGTGCTATGGGAGTTAAGTTGCGAGAAAAAATAACGAAAATATTATGCACTAGTGAAAAAATTTGTCGCGAGTGTATTTTTCCTTAAATTTCAAAAGAAAGTTTAATTTATTTTGTGTTGTTTTTCTCTCTGACAAGTGTATTGAATTCACACAGAACTTGTATGTGAGGAGAAAGAAATGTTGTTGTTGTACAAAAGAGACCTTCTTTCCATTCATTGTATTCTTTAGCCTATAACTTCCAAACTATTCAATTGCTTTCAAAAATGTTTACATCAATATTTTTAGCGTTAAATTTACCATTATTAGTGACAAATTATAGAATCAGAACATTAATTATGTACCACAATTTTTAATAAATTTACGCAAAGTAACATTCAAATAATTTTTAACATCTATTGAGGTGTTTCTTAAACTTATATACATAATTCATATCTTTTAAGTTATAAATAGATTTTCAGCGTTTTAACACATATATAAAATAGTTAACAACACTACGTACTTGACAAACAGCTGTGTACTTTGGCATTTAATAATAGACGTTTGAATGACCTATACAAAAGCTTATTGCTATACAACATTATTTTCTTTTAATAATGTAACGCAGAGTTCAATTATTTATTTCGGGTAAAGCAGTTTACATATTAAATGAAGTCATCAAGGTAGATTAATCAGGTAAAGACTTTTAAACAGCTGAGAATTTTTTTATTTTTGCCAGCAATATGGCGGATTGTATTCTAAAATCTGTAGTGTCAAATTGTTTATGTTTACACTCTTTGTCCACATTTTTCGATTACTTTTATGTTATTGCGTCTTATTAAGTTTTTTATTGTGTTTTTTTTTAACATAGTATCTAATTTTTATCAAGACAAACGTCAAACTTAACGCGAATTTGTGTAAGGTGGAAACATTTGCACAAAAACAACAATATGGCGTATTCATTATTGTTTTTTATATATGCAGTTTGACAACTGTAACAACCAATATAATAATCAGCTGTTTAACTAAGGTTACTTTGTATATATTCGCACTGATTTTGATGTTTGTTTTGTTAAAAAATTGGCTAATGTAAACACTAGGTAAACAAACATGTGAAATGTCAAAATTAAGGTTGACATAAGAGATTTCAATGTAAAAACAAAATATATAGAGTTTTTTGGTGTTGTGGAGTTGTCATTACCTTTGTTCTCGTACCATGAAAATCTTTAAAAATCATTTGCTGCAACAATGCCATAACTCAAAAAAAACTATTTTTTCAGAAAACACACTTATATACAATGAAAATAATATAGTAAAAATTATTCACATTTCTAAATGAATTTACCATGGAACTACACATTAGCCGACGCATAAATAAAATGATATATTGTAAGTAATACAAAATAAATTATGTAACTAGGACTAAAACTAACTAAATTATGTAACTAGTTTTTATCGCGATGCTGCGTGAAATACCAAAACTCGTGCACAAGACTTTATCAGTCAATAAAACTAATTTTTTATTAATGAAATTTGCGTTTTTTTTTTTTTTAGTTATGACGTTGTTGCAGCAAATGAACAATATGAGGACGATGTTGTTTTTCTTTTAATTCTTTCGCTATAACATAGTGTCTACATTACACAATTTTTTATCAAGACAAACGTCA
Source organism: Protocalliphora azurea (assembly GCA_932274085.1). Lineage (NCBI taxonomy): Eukaryota > Metazoa > Arthropoda > Insecta > Diptera > Calliphoridae > Protocalliphora > Protocalliphora azurea. The sequence continues at coordinate 128,149,174 of OW026519.1, forward strand.
AACTTAACGTGAATTTGAGGAAGGTGGCAACAGTTGCACAAAAACGACAACGTTTGTATTCATTATTGTTTTTATATATGCAGTTTGGCAACTGTAACAACGAAAATAATAATCAGCTGTTTAACTAATATTATATTCGCACTGATTTTGACGTTTGTTTTGATAAAAATTTGTCTAATGTAGACGCTAGGTAAACATTTAGAAGATATCTTCCAGGAAGAAATTTACACAATATTCTTTTTATTATTTGGACGAAAATCATCAAAGCAATATTTTTCTAACATTGCAAAATTTATCAGTTTAAAGAAAATAAGACAATAAACAACAAAAAATATATAAAATTTTATTTTTCCCCTCATTCAGTAAGGTGATTATCACCTTCGTAATAAATTGATGATATCCCATTGAGATCATCTTGAAGAAATGAATGCATACTATTATCTTTCAGTCACAATTTTTTCAGTTGTCGAAAAGTTGTTCAAAAATGAAAAAAATATTGAAGAAATTTGTTTGTATTTTAGAAAAAAATTAATATTTTATGTGAGCATTTCAGTTTTGTGCTCTTTTAAGATTTATGTGCATTATTTCAAGATTTATTTTGTTACAATTTTTCTATGTATTTAATACATCTTATAGAAGACTATCTGGCGGTATCTTCTTTTTTCACCGAGAAAAATAGGCAATATTGCTAGATAATCATTATCTAGCAATATTGCCTATTTTTCTTCCAGGCGTATTAATTTCTTATTGCTTAGTTGTATCACCTACGAATATGATTATTGCGGCAATAAAATTTTTCTTCTAAGCAAGAATTCGAATCACTTCGTATTATTTTGCTTGCAGGGTTATTTATAACATAATGTTATAATATTGGATGTATTATACTCACAATTTTGTGAAAATACCAATTATACCGATAAGGAATTTGTTTATTTTATATGCATGTTGAGTTTTACCGGTCTTTTTACAAATGGGTTTTGATCATATTACAGTAAATGATGTAGGTAGTGGGATATCCCATCCATTAACAAAAAATTTTATCAAGTCATTATCCGAATTTGAAAAAATTAAATTTTTAATTCAATTTATATACAGAGGTTTCATTTTAGATTTTCCACAGGATGTTTTTATTGATGTTAGATTATCGTTTCACATAACGTGTAATTATTAATAATTTCAATTACAGAATTCTTTAATACTCTTTAATTTTTTTTAATTAAGAGTTATTTTAATTTTTATAAACAAATATTTCACAACTTAAAATCTACACCCAATTTTCCATCTGTCGCTAAACTCATTAGCACTCTAGTGTTCATGAGCAGCACGGGCAGCTTCCATTTCCTTGGATACATAGCCGGCTTGCTCTTCAGGGGTGTGGGGCCAGAAAGTAGGGCGGTTGACTGGATCCAAAGCTAAATCTGGGAATGATTCGCGGTAATCTTCCATGGTCATTTGATCGAATGGCAACAACGACTTCAAATGATCAATTTCCTTTTGCAATTGAGCAATGCGGTCCTCAGAGCTCTTTTTGAAGTTATCAATTTCGGCTTTAGTTTCCTTAGCTTGAGCCTCAACTTGAGATGTGACATTATCAGCGGGGTAGGGAACCTTTAAAGCTTCATATTGCTTTTGGAAGCTGTCGACTAAGCCGGGAATGGGTATTATCTTCTTGTAGTGAGCCCAATCGATTTTTGGTGGATTTTCTGGGTTGGCCAAAACAGCGCGCATGTAAACATCCGATCTGGATTTGAAGGCAGCAAAGTTGGCCTTTTGATTGGGTGGAACACGTTCGGCCAATGCAGACCAGTTAATGGAGGATTGTGCAACGCGACGTGCTGCCATATTTGCTTGTAATCAAGAGCTAAAAATTAATGGAAAAAATATATTAAAAAAAGTTGAGGTTATGTAATATCACAAGAAAAATCAATTTTAATTATTTTTCAGCCACATATAAATTTCTAGAGATAAAAGGTTTTACTCTTCAAACTTTTTGGATTTTGTTTTTCTAATTGTAGAACTCAATAAATAAAATCTTTGTTCGCAATTATTATTTTAAGAATTAGCAATTATGTAACTTGGAACAAGGCAAAACCAAACATGATTTTTTGCCGCAAGAATATGCTATACTACATAAATTATTTTAATGACTTTTTGATTTATTTGAAATATGATATTCATACGAATTTATCTTTAAAAAATAGATATAATTTATTTTTTAAATACCAATAGAATTATATTACCGAAGAAGAAAATTGCACTCACAACTTTTCAGAGACCTACAAATGACAATTTATTTACTGTCAAATTTACTCCTTGCTGTCAAACAACAACGAATAGAAGAAAAGCAAAAAACGAATGCCTATACAGACAGGGTTGTATTTATGGAGAAAATAAAAATTAATTTAAATAAATAAAAAGGAATCAATATTTAATTTTTAATATATTTATTGCTTTAAATTTATCTTAAATTTTCATTATTAACCTAAATTAAATATTTTTATTTTTATTAGAAAACATATTTTGTTTGCAAAAATTTGGCATTACTTTTTGTTTTTATTCATTATTTGAAAACATGTAGATTTTGTTGATTTTTTGACATTTTCTTTTTTAACTTTCTGCTGTGTTGTGCTATTTATTTCATAAGTATTCTGAATTTTTCACATGAAGTTTAATTTTTTCAAATTAATTTGCTTTTAAGTTAAGTTTTACAAATTAAAGATGTTGCTGAAATATATAACACCAGTTGTTCAACGACAAGTGAGAAAAATTTCATCTGCCTCAGCTGCAGTTACCAGATTACATCGCTCCATTTATGCACGCCAATATCCAACAGTTGTGGTCCTACCTGATGGTTCAACTATTAATATACGATATGGAGAACCTAGGAAAATTATAAAGGTATATTGATTAAAGTGTAATTTACAAAGTTAATATAGCACGTTTCGTATATTTCGAGATACGTATTTTTCTTGTGTCAATTTTTTTTCTAGAGAATTTAAGTGTAACTAAAATGGATACAAAAAGTATTATAAAGATATATTTATTTTGATATCGTTAGTTTAAATTATGTGCCATTGTACCATTGCATTAATGGTGAGATATTAGCTCAAGAAAACATTTGCTATCCTGCCCATCTAATTATTTTTAAAATAGTTTTAATTCCTACATCAAATAGATCAAAAGTACAAGCTGCCCAGGAAAAAATGTATTACTTCCTCAACTAGTTCCAAAACGCATGAAAATAGTCTGAACTCGTTCTACTTTGGCGTTACGACCAATGATTTTTGTTTGAAATTGTCACCTCCAGAACTAGTTCATTAGAAGTCTTACCTAGTCATTCCATGGAACGGTTCTAAAACTAGTTCTTTAATCAATAATCTTTGTTCGAAAATGTCACATTCAGAACTAGTTCTGTAGCGATAGAGAACGGTTTCAGAATCTGTTTTTTTTTTTTTTTTTTTTTTTTTGTCTAATAAACCATTTCCTAAAGGCCACTTTTAAAATCATTTTAATTTTGTTACTCTTTTGCTTTTTAAGTATTTATTTATTTATATCAAATAAGTGTTGCTGCAAACTCATAGAGCCTAAATTGGGTAGACTGTCATACAATTTATTTTTTGGAATTTTTTATTCAAGTTTTCTTCAACAGTTTTACGAAGTCGTTTGGAAACCAGTAATTTGTTCGCAGAAGTTATGTAGAAGTCATACAGAATTAGTTCTCAAACAGTAGTTCTCAAAAACATTCCTTAAAAACAATTTAGAGTCATAATAAAGTTCTACTTCATGAGTGCCAGAATTAATTGCGAGCCCACTAGTTATGAAGTTATTCTCAAACTTTTCCTGGGTGACTTTGAAAGTTCCAGAGTCGGCATAAAATTCTACAAAAAATACAAAGCGTTCAATAAAAAAGTGACTAATATATATACATATCATCGAACATGGGATGGAATCGCCAAAAATGGGTCTTAATTCAAGGAAGGTGTTTATAATTTTGTTGCAATAATTAGCTCTTTAATACATCGAAAAAAATATCTTTTGAATTTAAAACCATAACTCCTGATATTCTGTAAGTCGAAGTTTTAAAAGTAACTTTATGAAATTTGGTACTTGAGCCTTATTTTGGGCCAATTATTTAATACAATAAAATTTTTTAAAAGTAATCATTATTTCACTCAGCCTCCATATTAAATATATCCGTATTTAAATAATATTCATCATAGATGAGTTTTATCTAAGCAAAAATCATACTACTAAATTTCATATGGATTGGTTCAAAATTGATCGTGCCTCCCGTACAGGAACCCCTCCCGGAATTACTTTTTCCTTTATAGTTCCTATATAAATGATCGCATAAATATAAAGTATACTAAACATTTGTTAATAATAATAAGTTAATAAAATATTTACTTTAAATTTTTATTTTAATTTTATTTACAATTTGTTATGAAAACAAGCATAGTCTGAGTTCACACACAGCAATTTTTCTTTCTGAAATTTTACTTCAGCAATTCTTACTTTCATTTTAACAAAAATGCGTAAATATGTTTTTAAACACAAATGCTCAACAGCTATATTGTAAAAAACTACTTCTTATAAGTAGTTTTGTTACAATATAGTTGTTTTTACCACGGTGATTAAAAATTGCAAACAATGTGCGACTTTAACAGTGCACTCTACAAGTCCTATGTTTTTTATTCCTACTTTTCAGGAGAACAAAAATGACAAAAGAAATTAAAAAAATCTACACATAGGAGTTTTTTGTATAGGAAACTTATTTTTTTTTTTAAATTTATAGGACTTTTTTTAACTTCGAAAGCCGTTGAAATACTGGAAAAGCGATTCGATAATGGGCGTATTACTAATAATGATACAAGATGCGATAATCAAAAAAAATCCAATAATTATACATAGGACTATTCGTCAGCGCTCCGACGATATATATAACTAAAAAAAATCCAATATCATAAATTTACCAAATCAAAACGTTTGTAATTTTCAAAAAATTACCGAAATCAATTGAAAAAAATGCAACATTAAAAAAAGGTCCAATCTCCAAACAAAAAATATTGTATGTATCAATTTAAATATATAAATAAATAAATAATCATCCTTGGGTGGGTGTAAATTGGGTGGGTTCATGCATTCGATTTTTGTTTATGAAATCCAATAATTGGATTTGAAAATTTTAATATTTTCGTCCCCAGTTTATAAGGAGAATTTCAAAACAATGCTTAATATAGTTCATTATTTATTTAAGAACATAAAAATGTAATCCGGAGCTGAAATATAAATCCTTTAACAAATTGTTTTCCTTACCCATTTTTAAGTTGAAATTGGAATGGAATTTTGTTTCAAATCCAATTCCGTTGAGAATTTCATAAACATGCTGAATATAAAGTTAAATACTATAAGGGTTAAAAAGTATCATCAACGTTTCAATTTTCAACATAAAACAAATTTTCAAAAAAGTATAAATTTTCTAAAAAAAAAAATAAAAGAAAAACTATGTTTAAGTAAAAAGCGAACTATTTAAAAAGTACCCATTTATCAGCAACATTTTGTTTATACTTTTAAAATCGCATCAGTCATAAGGTCTTTTTCTTTTTTTTTTGCAGTTGCCTTTGGATTTAAGTACTTTAAGTGAAGCTGAACGTAAAGCCCGGCTCGAAGCCCGTAAACCTCGTAAGAAGGTTAAGATCGTTGAAGAAGTGGAAGATAATTTCAATGCCAAGAAATATATGAAGTACATTAAAAAGAAATAGATTAATTAAATGAAATAAACAATATTAATTATCTAATGGAATATTTTTAATTTTGTTATAATTATAAATTAAAACTTATAAAACACTATGCCTAAGGTAAAGTGACAATTTTGACACTTTCTGTATTATATTTTTTAGTTTCTACAAATATTTTTTATATATAAATTACCAATTTAAAGGTTTTAGTCAGAATTCATAAGAAACTGTTCCCGTACTCAGAATTTGTTTGTATTTTGTTATTTTTCTCATAATTTCTAAATAATTCTGAGTAAAACCTGTAAATTTTACAAGTACTGGAATAGAGCTATAATTCAAAATAATGCCATCCGTATTATAAACAAAATTTGAAAAGCTAATTATTTTAAAATGTTTATCTGTATACATATTTGGTTAATTCACCACTATGGTGAATTAAGTGATAAATTTTAGAGTTGGGAAAAATCGTTCAGAATGGTAATGATTCAGATCGTTCATCGTTCACTTTTTAACATTAAACAAAGTCTGAACGACGAGTGTGTGAATGTGAAGACAACTGAAACAACTGGTACATTTATATCTTTGCAAAATGAATGGATAAAAAATAAATTTAAATCAATCATTTTTAAATATTTAAAAAGGTGTAATATGAAAATATTATTTGCAAAATAAACGAATTAAACAGGCAATAATTAGATTTGAAAATTTAAATATTTTCGTCCCTAGTTTATAAGAATTTCAAAACAATGCTTCAAATCGTTCATTATTTATTTACGAACATAAAAGTGCAATTTAGTGCGGAAATACCAATCCTTTAACAAATTGTTTTCATTACGTGTTCATAAACCCATTTCAAGTTGAAATTGGATTAAATTTTCGTCTCCAAGCCAATACCAATGAGGATTTTACAAAATCATAAAATTGTATAAAAACAATACATGAACGATATGAATAAAAAAGAACTTCAAACTTTATATACTCCACTACTCGATTGGATTTTTATCAGGAAAGTATAAAATACGCGTTAACATACTAACAATGCAAGGTATTTGCTTTTTTTTATTGAATTTTTCTTTTTCACAATTGGAAGTTTCAAAATCAATGGCAACACGTTGGCACACGAAAGTCAATATGGTCAATATATCATAAGATTTACCATTCTTTGTCAATTCATGACATAATGACTGTATAAACCAGGAACCAGAAGTGGGCTTACGCCACGAGCAAAATCCCGGTATAGTTGAGTAAGCCATTAGAAAATCAGCATGGACTGGTATTTTATAACACATTGATGAATCACCATCAATTTGGGTTCCAACACGCTCCAATTTCATTCTGGGCTCAAGACCTTTACCACGACAAGCTTGTATAAAGAAAAGTTTAGGTTTACCGGCCAGCGAGGGGCAATTATCAGCGGTAAAATATTTCCATATACCGTCCACTTTATACGACACATCTTTGGCACAAATATAACCATTTTCACCATGTGACATTATGGCTATTACTAAGCAATCATTGTTAGTGTGATCTTGACGAGCTGTCCATTCGACTTTTTCTTTAATTTGAGCATAATAATAGTCTTGGCATATCTTAACGTCGAATCCGAGATTTTTTAGGCATTGCATTAAATTATGACAATCCATATTGGTGCCTGATCGTGATTTAAGTTCTTTATTAAGAAAATATTCTTGATTAAAAATTAAAGCCAATCCGCGATTTTTATGACTCATATTGTATTCTTCATCCGAACGATCAGTCGTTGTTGTTATGGCTGTATTTGCCAACTGTGAGTTTATATCCTCTCCTGGACAATTAGATGAATAATAACTGGATGGACTACTTAAAGATCCTGGATGAAACAAAGCATCTGTATTCTTAGATTCAGTTACATTTTCTGGTGCTGTAGCCATTTTCTTGTAATGCTGATGAACTTTCACATAATAAATGCTTTTGTTTTTAGTTGGTTTGTGATAATGATGGCGTTTGCTTTATTTTTACTTTATGCACTTAAGCCGTGCAGTTTTATTTTATAGAATTGATAGCATGATAAGGAAAACTGTGTTACCATAAATGTATATAAAATATTTGCAAAAGAAACAAAAAAAAAAGAATAATAAGGCTTTAAATATATTCGCAGTTTAAAACCTCGAAAGGATTTAACTGATTTTCTACCAGTTAATAAAAAGTGGAATTAGGAGTGGAAATATCTTAGCGCGATATGTCATAATCTCCAGAAACGTCAGAATGTAGAAACACAATTCCGGATTCCTTTTCATAGCCCGCATTGTTAAATTAAATAAACATATATATATATTATTCAATTTTTTCTTTTACTTCAAATATTTTTCAATTTTGTTTACGAAAATCACATGCTTTTTTAAAAAATGTTGCCATTAATCTTCTATAAAAATATGATTGAAGAAATGGCACTACGCTTATAATAAAAACCCTCTATCTGTTAAAACACAACTTTTCAAGGCAACAAAAAAATATTTTTTTTCTTATTTTTCAAGTATTTAAAAAATTTCGTTTATAACATTTATTTCAAACCACGACTAAATCATATATAATTTGTTTTTTAATATTTTCAATTATAAAGAAAGATAGAGAGGTTTGAACTTTTAAAATATTTAATGTGTATAAATAAAATAACGATATAGAGGGTTTTGCATTATAAAAATACATTTAACTATTATTTAATGTGCCTCTGCATGGGTTTTGATTTAACTCCCTCTGACAGATTTTGCTGTCAGAGGGTGTTAAATTCGCTCTCCACGGCAATTATTTTTACCAAAATTAAAAATATTGAAATTATTTATGTTTTATTTTTATTATTTATCTCTAATGTAGTTTTACAAATTTGAAAAAAACATATGTTCTACAATTCTGATCCGATTTTGGGTATATCAAAAATTCTAAAAATCTTCTCATTCATAGGTACATACTACACTATGTTACATCCAAGTGCATTAATTATTATTATTTTTTTTTTTTTTGTAGTACCGTGTTATAACTTTAATACTATTACAGCAAATATCTTAAAATTTTGTAAGAATAACTTTCTCAATAACCTTAATAATTAAGGATTGGGACGGGTAGGACCAGAGAAATGGTACCCCCAATGCAAAGCAAATATTCATTATGGAATAACTAAGGAACTATTTAGTGAGAACACTCAAACTTCTTCGGAATCACTAATTTATCATATCGAATTTGTGAAATGAAAATAGGAGAAGAAGTATCCCCCACACAAAGAAACTATTTATTTTCGCATATCTAAAGGAGTATTAGAGTGAGTTTTGAAAAATTTTAAAAATAATTTTTATATCAAATTTCGATAGGTCCAGAGGGATTAGTAGCCCCATATAAAGTAAATATTAGTTAACGTGTCAAAGACGGTAGCGAAGCGTTCCGGGAAGAGCTAGTGCAATTCTAAGTGACCGCACATCTACAAAAGCAACAATTGCTTATATTTTGTTAGTGAATATATATATATATATATATATATATATATATATATATATATATATATATATATTTATTTATATTTATATAATTTTTTGTTTTTTATTTAAAAATTTAAATTTGGCGATTTTTGCTATTTCTTATTAACAATTTGGCGACACAGGCTCAAAAAAATCTGACAACACTGCCGTGGATTGTTAACAGCCCGTCTAGACGTAACATAATATGTAAGATTTTTGTGTCAGAGAGTGTCAAATTCGCTCTCTGAGAGAATTATTTCACGTGTAGATTCAAATATTAGTATTATAAGATGTATTATGAGACTGTTGTGATGAGATTTCTCTACACAACCATCTTATAAGATGAACTGTCAAAAAAATACACATACACGAAAGTTTGCTTGTGTGTGTGCATGTGTATTTTGGAAATTATTGAAAAACAATATTATTTTGCAAAATTGTTTAGTTTTAGTGTTTGTTTTACATGTTAAAAATCATTTTTATAAAAATTGTGTTAAAAAAGTGCGAATTGCTTAAATAAAAAGGACATGTTTACTCTGTAACTGATTGAAAATAATAATATCTGATAGGATTTATTAGAATACGTGTACCCCTTATTTAAGATTTAACATAATATAAACAAAATGTTTACTCTCCTCTGCCGGCGTTATCTCACATATTATATCAGCGTTAATCTCAGTTGTAGACCTGGGGTAACGTTGATCACATGGCGAAATGAAGCAGTTCTACAAAAACAGCATTGAGGCGATTCATAAATTTTTTAGATTGTATGCTATGTTCTCAAAAAATACAAACAAATTGATATGCATTTTTATATATTTTAAAATTAAAAAACATCTCGATTAGAGTTGTTTAGTTATATAATGCTATGTTCACATATAGAGATTTTTTGAAAAACAAGTCGTCGCTAAAAAACATCTCGACTCTAGTTTTTTAATTATTTAATATACAAAAAAAAAAAAAAAAAAAAAAAAACACAAAATTTCCATACAGGGAAGAAATTTTTAGTGTTTATAGTACATAGAAATAGTACATAGAATTTGTAAAAATTGTCAAAGAGTTTAAAAACTAAAAATATAAAATTATGAATGAAATTTTATATTTGTTTATAAATTTTATATGTTTAAAGTGGTATTTTTTTAATTAACACGTGCTTCTGTGTGAAATTTTTATTTAAATAACAAATTTGTGAAAATAATTTGGCAAACGAGAAACAGGAAACATAACAAAATTATACCTGCACAGTGGTGTTTAAACGCATTGTGTTTCTCAAAAAAAAAAAAAAAAAAAAAAAAAAACAACATAATATTAGAATAACCAACTAATCTTTTGAGAGTATGAAATATTTCTAAGGTTGTATATCGGTAGTTTTGATTGTTAAATAGTATCAAAATAAATAAGATCGTATCAACGTTTCCACCCCTGATATGCACCTTTTTATTTTTTTAATTTGTACATTTTTTTTTAATTAGTTGTCGTTCAATTTAAAATTTAACAAACAAAAAAGAAATGTCAAAAATATGAAAAAATATATATATTTTTTCGGTTTGTGCAAAACATTCGTGTTACGGGAATAAAAATGCAATAACTGTGAGTGAAAAAAATATTAAAAATATTGTATACTTGTGACAAAATGTGTCGCGAGTATACTTTTACTTACATTTTAAATGAAACTTTTGTTTATTTTGCGTTATTTTTCTCCTCCACAAATGTATTAAATTCACAAAGAACTTGTTTGTGAGGAGAGAGAAGTATTGTTGTCGTATGAAAGGGTTCTTCTTTCAGTTCTTTGAATTTCTAGGCTTTTAATATCAATATTTTTAGAAAACTTACCCGATATATTGATCTATAAAACATTACCCTCAGTTGTCATTAGTCTTCGGAAATTTGCTTTGAACGGAAGGCCACAAGGACTTCGTTATATAGACCTCATAATATATTTACGGAATTTCAAACATACAAAACTGTGGTCAAGAACATAAAATTGTTTATTTTCTTATTTGCACCCCATAAAGGGTTATTCCAACATTTTTTTTAACTTGGCAGCACCTCTACTCTTAATTTGGCATTACCTTTTAAATTATTTTGACATTTTCTTTTATCCTCTTAATTCTTGGATATTTCTTTTGGAAAATATTTTTGCCAGACAATTGGAATTTTCAGTCATCTAAGCGCCGTCGTTAGTTGTGTTTGTCGAAGAAGTTTTTAGAGCGGTATCGTGTTGTGTTTTGTTTTTGTGCTTTGAATTTCTTTACTAATACAAACGTAAACGCAAAAATATTAAAATAAACATAATATTAACAGTGCTAAAATAAGTAAACAAATGCATAAATAATAACAAATATACAAAAAAATTATACTTCGAAAAAAATAAATTCTTTTCCCACGACAAAAAGATAAGACGTGTATACAATAAAGTGCTAAAATAAAAAATATTAATACATAAATAATTCGTTGGAAAAAAATTCGAAAGAAAACAAAACCTTTCAAGTGGATACAATTTTAAACAATTTATGAGGATTTTTTGGATTATTATTGCAACTAAATGGAAAAAGTAAATTTTATTTCTTTTTTTTTATTAATTAGAAGAAGTACTTTTTTTGTACAACATTTTTCTTTTGCTTGCTTGTATTTTGTTACATTTTCCTTATGTTTTGTATTTCTTATTGCATTTTTTTGTCTTTTTTTTGCTCTATGTTGTTTTTCTTTTATCTCTTTTCCGCTCTCTCGATGCTTGTTTTTCTGCTGTTGGTTATTTTTCTTCCACCTTCGTTCCTCCACAGGGATGGAAAATGAAAATATTTTTCAGTATCAAAATAAATTTTAAATAGAACTTTTTTTCGCCCCAGAGTATTAAAATTCAAATTTTCGACATTTAATTTATTTTTTATTTAGTGCAAAACTCAAATAATATAATTTGTGTATCTAAAAAGAAGTATTAAATGTGATACCAATACATTAAATGATTTTTATTCAGGCTAAATAATTTAGTTAAATATAAAGATCTCAAAAAAATGTGGCCCTGTTATTGAAATAAAGTCTTTTAAGATCAATTGCTTAAAATCAAGCACTTCAGCGTTAGTTTGGTTAAAATATAGCTTATTATCTGATGCCTTCGAAATTCGGAACATTTTAACTTCTATTTGATTTACAGAGCATAGAAACTTGTAGCTTTTAGTAATGATTGCACATACCTGTATTTTAGGGTTTGTAATTTTATAAACTAAATCTGCATCTCAAATGTTTCAATAATATAGTTTGTGTGCTCTATAAAATTATTTGAATTGCACAAATTACGTGTCTAATTTTTTGGGAACTCGAAGAACCAGCATTTAATGTAAATAAAACGTGTTAAGAAAAACGTAGGTTTCTAGTCGAAAATTATATATTTAAAAAAAATATATTTTCATCTACAAATTTTTAATTCGAGTTGTAAAATATCAAGCTAATCGTATAACACAGTATCAAACGACTCGAGGGTGTAATTCGGTGCTTTTGAATGTTAAATAGTAACAAAAAAGTACTATATTATCAACATTTCCAACCCTGTTTTATGCACACTTAAAAAAACATGTAGCCAAACTATATAACAACAGCAACAAAAATTCATTACGGTGTGATGCATCAGTAAATTATAACAAAAATAATGATGATGATAATAATGATTTTTTGTGCAGTCTTTTTGATGTTGCAAATATACCGTTTATTTTTTGTTAGAAATTTATTTATTTTTCTAAATAAAAAAAAAAAAAAAAAAAAAAAATGCATTTATCATTTTTTTTTAAATTTCTTTGTTATATATAATAAATGTTTATATGTACATACATATGGGCCATTATTTTTTTAACCTGGCTGAAACTGACTTTAATCCTTAATAAGTATTGTGAAAATTACTTAACTTTTTTTCATTCCTCTACACTTTTTGTTTGCTCGTTTATACTTTTTGATCTAATTCGATCTTATATAAACTAATCGGATTGATGCTTGTTGTATTTTGCGCAATTTCTCGTTGATGTGCCCGAAATAGTCAACGTAGAAGGTACTTTCAAAATTTTGAAATCAAGAGTAAAATTTTTCAAAAAGGCCGTTTTTCACAAGGCACATTCACATTTCATATAGAATAGCTGGAATTTATATATAAACTTCTGATTTCTAAAAATGTTTATATGTATATAACGCGATTCTACATGCATTCGAGTCACTTTATATATAAATGTATATATAACAATATTTACGGGAAGGCTTTATGAAAATCAATGATCTAAACGGGATTTTAATTGTAATTCATCAGTTTTGAAAAGAATATTTCACAAATAAAAAATATTTCTAAAAAAATCATTTTAATGCAATTGCCTATTTGAAATTAATTTTTCTTTAAATGTACTATTAAAATTTGTGGATATTTTTTTTAAATTTTTGGAAATTAGGGAATCCTTACATTAAATATAAATATAAATCTATTATGCACAGTGTCGCTCTTTCTAAAACATACACAATTTTTTCATATAAAGATTATATTTTTCTGGTACTACTTTTAAAATATATGTAGGTTTTCATATTTTATTTAAAAAATTTATGGGGATACTTTTCAAAAATAAAAATAGTGAACTATTATATACTATACTAACTTATATTGCAATTTAATAATAAAAATAATTTAAAGAAAAGAAAAATTCAAATTTAATGAATTCACAATTGTCAAAAATGCATCTATAAATTGCATTTTTATTTTGCAAATTCTTTTGAACACAAAGGATATTTTGGAGATGTTAACTGAATTACTTAAAAATATATTTTGTTAACTTTTATACAAATTAAAATCATTTCTTCAATAAATGAGAAAAAATACAATTTTTATGTGAAAAATTTGGAACATGTTTTTTAAAAATTTTATTTTGCATAGCAAATGTGTACGTCCCAAAAATTTAAGATTTTTAGTTTAACGTAAAGTTTCCAACCAGACTTTCCAAATATGTTAAAAAATCTAAAAAATTTAGAAAAAAACGCAATTGCATTTCAATGCATTTTTAAAAAAAACTTTATTTTTGAAATGTTTGTGTTAAAGCTGATATAAGCAAAATTCAAACACCATTTAATTCATTAAAATTCGCAAAGCGTTCCCGGATATATTGCTATTTAAAGTTACATACTTTTGAAAATTTTTTGATTTTTGAGGTAGTGAAAAACGAAATAAAATCGCGAGTTTTCGCAATTTCGCGAAACTGAAAACTGAAATTGATAAATGGTTTTACAGATATTGTGCAAAAAAATGTTAATTAAAATTGAAAGACAACAGGTTGTCGATATATATTTTTTTTGGAGACCAAAAATTATAAAAATTTGATAATGGCCTATAGGTATATCCTTTAATAATTTTATTAAATTAATTTCTATCACTCACCCATGTTTGATTATATTCAACCACCTTTCTTTCTCCTTTTTATTTGTTTTCTTTATCCATCTTTTATTGCTATTTTAGTTTTTATCACTTATCCGTTGAATTCTTCAAGATATTGTATTTTCTATTTTTTCAGTTTCATCTTCTTTTTGTTGTTTTTGTTTCATTCTTGTTTGTTTAGTATTTTATTTTTTGCTTTACAATGTTACATCTGTGTTCCGGATATTTAAAAATAGCTCGAGTAAGAAGAAAACACCACTACAAAATTGTACAATATATTTTTATAACTTGCATGTAAATTATTTAGATATTTTTCAGTTTTCATTTTAACACATAATTTCCAGTTGTTTGTAATATTTATGATTGTGATGGATTTTTTTCAGAGTTGAGATTTTTACGAAGTTTCAAATGATTAATTGTTTTTATTTTTCATTTGGTAAATAAAGCAAACGATTTTAAAGTATGGTTTCAGTTTTGAGTGGTTGCAATCAATAAATATTAAATTTCTTACAAAAAAAATTTTATATATATTTTTGTTAAAAGTTTTTAAAACAAGAAAGGTATATTCGGTCGACATCAAACAAAATTCGTGGGGTCTATGGTCAAAAATTTGGCCTGATACTCTCTGCATAAATTGCACATATTTGTGCTAAATATTATCTTAATACTTACTAACTTTTATATGGGATTTATGCAAGTTAATAGTTATAATTATAGACCGATCATTATGAAATTTTTGCCTACAGATTTATATTTATATAAGTAAGCATCGTCATTATATCCAAATAAATATTTGTGCCAAACAAACTAAGATATCTTCTAAATTGTGACCTGTAATTTATAAACTAATTTACATGAACATCCAGCCAGACGGACGAACATCGTTGAATCGAATCAGATAGTGATTCTGAGTCGAACGACATACTTTAAGGTGGGTGTCCGAAGATGTTTTCTGTGCATTAATAACAAAAACCAAAATTTCAAAATTATATATCTCTGATCCCAGATTGTATCTGGAATCTACTAGTTGTAGCTTACTCCCCCTCTTTCGCTGAACCGATGCATGTCTGCTCCCAATGCCCATTGGAGCCGATTGAAAATTTGACATTTTTACATATTTTCATTGTGAATTCTCTTTTCTGAATTATATAAATCCGATCCTAGAATGCTTCTGGACATAATAAATACATATGTATGTATGTACATGTACGTATATGGACGAAAACAGAAAACTTTTAAAATTCTACTAAATTGACAGCGCTTCGAAGAAGCAAAAAGCAATAGTGCAGTATTTAAAATCCGTTGGCGTGAATCGAAAGTCAAAAAATTAAAAGTTGAAAATTAAAAACGACTGACAAAATTATAATTACTGCTGAGTTACATCGAAAAATTATTTTTTTTTAAATAATTTTTCCACAATTTTTTAAATAATAAACAATATATCAGAATTCTTCATTTAATAATTTAATATGATAAATTAATATAATTAATAGTTTAAAAGTTATTGGCGTTTTAATCAAGCAAACCTTTAATTTTTACTGAACATTTTTTCAAATATATTTTAATAACTTAAATACAATTATTATTTTTTTTTACTTGATTACTACATGTTTATTTTATCATTTCTGGCATTTGATTGGGAGGTTTTTGACATCCTAAATTGGATTTTTAGGGCTAACTTGTCAACCAAAAACCTTCTGTTAGAATTTTTACTCTAAGATTTTCGATATTTGATGAATTTTTTTATTCTTAAAACTATTTTCGGATTACATTATAGCAAAATTACCAGAAACTTTTTAAATCACTAAATAATCTGTTTTAAAGAAGATTTTGTAACGTCATAATATTTAAGATTATGAAAATGTTCTACAAACATCGTAATTTTTAGAGCGACCTTGATTTTGGAGAAAATTTTGACATTGCAGGAAACCGATTTGCTTTTTAAAAATTCACCCTTATTTACTATTTGAAGAGCCCAAACTCTGTTTTTAACAAGGGGTCATTAATGGGATACATCACAAACAAAGCAGAATAAACTCATTTTTAAATATATGACATAAAATTGCATTTTCATTAAGAGGAGCACATACAGTGACCAACAATTAGAAAAATATTGAAATAGCTAAAATTTTGGTTTCGAAGTTTGCCATCATATGACTTTTGACCGAAATGCAAAATCATATTTTTATTGAGCTTCAAATTACACAAATGTTAGTTATTTAGTTATACGTTTCAGACAATTTTAAGAATTTTGGCATATGTTTATTATAACATATTTTAGTCATAACAATATATTTTTGCATATTTTGGGCTTAGCAGCATATTTTGACATATTTCACAGGAAATCCTTATTTTCGAGCATTTTTTAGCAATTTAAATGGCATATTTTTGCTTATTTTATACTTAAGAACATAGTTTTTTTACATTTATTGTCACTTATGTTTTTCAAATATGATTTCCTAATAATTTTTCTCTTATAAATTTATAGAAATTTAGTAATTTCCTGATACAATGTATTAGATATTTGCTTTAAGTGCAAAATTGGAATATTACTTAGCCATTTCTAATAAAAATCAAGCTACTTTTAGCATGAATAGTAGATAATTTAAAATTTATCCAAAAAATATTATTAAGAACATATTTTTGAATTTTAAGGGCATATTTTTCGATTTTAAGAGTATTTTTTATGCGCATAAAAACCTTTTTTTTTTAGAGCAGATTTTTGGTTTCCCTAGTTATAACATATGAAGCGATATTGTTTCTCTATGTCCGTAGGACAGTTCTCTTATACAAAGCTAACACCAATTTGAACTTGTGGGGAAAAAATCAAAAATATGAAAAAACCTGGTTCATTTCAATCACATTTTTTTTTAATTTTTAAACTTGGAAAACTGTAACTAATAACCTTAAAGATCGTGGACGACAAAACTATTCAATTTGTTCGCTCATAATATTACTAATATAATGTTATTAGCCATTATTATAACATAATTAGGTTTCATTAATTTTAAAATTTAATTATAAATTAAAGTATTTATAAATCAGATGTTCTTTGTTTATATTTAAAACTTATTCATAAAAGCGATTTAAAGAAATTATAGTTACCTTAATTATAATAAATTTATTGCATGTATCTTTCATTTTTACAAAATTTTTTAATTGTTTACAATAATTTCTTATTTTCTTATCCCTATTATTGCACAACATTTGAAAAGGGGTTTCATGAAAAACGTAGCGTAAATCAGCACAATTGTAAAATGGGAAATTTAAGCGTTTAAATGAGTCAAATTATTATATTAAAAGAATTAAACGTTGTAGTCATTGTCTTGTTAAAATCGCATCTAAAAATCGCTTTCATATTTTACATTCCAATACTACTTATTAATAAATTATACCAACATAATTTTTTTTTATTAAAAAATTCTCATATATGATTTCAAAACGTTAAAAAGCATTTTCAATAATTTAATGAAGTGTTCAAAAATAAAAAAGAAAAAAAATTACAAAAGATGAATCCATAAATTTTTGTTAAATCAAAACTGCCAACACGGAAGCAAACAAGCAATCCAATGAAAACAAAAGCAAAAAAATTAAAGACTTGGACCATTTAATGTTAATATTAATGCTGTTCATTCACTCACTGACTGGTTGGTTATCAAGTGTTGATTTTGCTGGTAATAATACAGCTACACCAAAATTCCATAATAATTACCATAGGCTTACATATTTCAAAGTTCAAGCTGTAAAAGTTTGTATAAGATTTATCAAAAATACAATAAAAAATGCATAGCTTTTTTTTCTTGGGTCTCTGTTATAAAAGAGGGTCGCCTACGTAGTCAAACATTTTTTTGCATCATATGTATATAGTACTTGGCTTTATAATATGATTTTCTTTACACCATCACCATCACAATCTTCATCGCTTACATACATATGTATGTACAGCAATGTGCAGAACAAAAGCAACAAAATTAGGGTAAACCTAAGAATTATTTTTTTTTTCAATATTTAGTTTACAATAAAAATAATTTAACGAAATTATATGCATACCAACCTTTAAAACGCTTTAACTATAATAATTAAATAACAATAGCAACATTAATATTTTGTTTAGTTTTCTTCTACGTTTTATATTTTTTGTAAAATTTAACAGTGTTAATGCGATTTAATTTTTAACTGTAGTCTAGAATAATTGCTTAAATTTTTGGACTACACAATATTTTGGACCACAATAAGTTTGAAGCCGCATAAAAGAACTTTAAGTGGGTTTAGTGTCTAAGTATTAGACCACATGATTAAAAAATTTGAAGCATGTTTAAAAATATGAAAATATGTTTTATGTTTCGTGGTCTTTCCTTTTTTCCTGGTCCAGGTTTCTGATCAATTGTAAGGTCATTGTTTAACTTTCTTATCACTCCAGAAACTAATTGTCTGCCGACATGTAGCTCGTTTCCAATTTTTTTGTAAGTCCAATTTGTATGAGTTGTAATAGTTTCAAAAAAATTTTTATGTGTTTCCCACTATCAAGCAAAAAAAAAAAAAAAAAAAAAATATATATATATATATATATATATATATATATTTTGAAAATTCGTGTTATTATAAAATCTGAAACATTTTTCAATGATATGTTGATCACAAAGAAGAAAATAAGTTATCAGCAGACAAAGTTATAAAGAAAAATATGTGTTACAATTTATTAGAACGCACACTATTTTGCTTAGTCTGTAACTTAAATATACGTTTTCAAAGAATTTTGTGTGGACTATATATTAAATTTTAGAGATTGCATAACCTTTTGTTATGCAGTCAAATTTTTTGTTGTAGCACTTTATCATATTATTTTTAATCATAACTAAACGAAGTTTTTGGTGGTAGTCCACTTACTTATACCAAAAAGGCATATTTTTTTAAATTAAGCTTTTGAAATTTATTTGTAGACTTTAAATAAACAATTTTCTATATTTTGTAGTATGCAACTGTATTATTTTCCGTTTTTTTATTCCAAAAACACTTAAAATTTAATGCATTGGGATATTTTTATTAACAAACTTTTTATTAAAGCAAAATATAACAAAAAGAATTACCTTAAGAAAATTACAACAAATTTCAAAAATTTTACACTTTTATAACATTTGCAAACTTTGTTGCTTTTATTGTGCACATTTTTAAATACAGACCATATAGTTAGAAGTAACAGATTCACATGCTTTAAAATATACATTTTTTTTAATACCCAAATATGTTAGTAATTTTATAAATTAGTTTTGTTGCATATTTAATACTTTGAAAAAAAAAATCAGCTTTTAGGGTAACTCATATTTTGTTGCTTATTGTTTGCACAGTACTGTATGTATGAATGAATCTAATACGTTTATAATATCTGTCCATTGGTTTAATTTTAATATTTAATACTCATAAATCTTTGTTATGATTCCATTTTGTCTTTTTCTTGTCAATCTTTTAACAATTTATGTGTCTTTTTTTTACTTTTAAAGAAAATGATGTTACAAATAAGTTATGAAATTTTATATTTTGCAATAAATTTTTTGTCCATTACAAAGAACTTCACATGTTTAAATGCTTATATTTTTAATCGGCTTTATTATTGCTTTATACAAAATGCTTTTTATCACATAATTTAATATTATTTTATGTTAAAAAAAAAAAAATAGTTCTTCAAAAGTATTGATTAATTGAAGATGTGTTAATGTTTATGGGGTCATAAACAAATTTAATATTGGCAGCACTATTCAAATATTATCTCATTTGAATGATGTCAAGTTTGCGTTTTTTTTTTAATGTTTTGTAATATGATAGTCTGTTTAATCGCTTAATTTATGTGTAATATGCGACAATGTCGATTGACCTTCTTTGTATTGATTTTATTTTAACTTTGGTTAATAAAAAAGAGACTTCTTTTAATTGTAGATTATGGGTCTAATTCAGTATAACAAGAAAATTGTTTAAAAATAAAATTTATATTAGAACTACTCAAAAAATATTTTTAAAAATGAGTAATTTTCATACAAATTTTATTTTCAAATAATTTTACTATTGTGCTAAATCAGGCCCTATATTTTAAAGAAAATGTTTACATAACTTAAAAAAAAATAATTTATGTGATTTTATAAATTTGTTTGATTTTCTCTCAATAGTTCTAAACTTATATCAAAACAAATGCCAAATTAACACGCCTTTTTGTGCAAAAAAATTAGTTAAATAAACACTAGCATAGACACTGTAAATAACAAATGCGTATGTATCAAACGACCGGCTTTTATTTTTAAAATAGTACCACATAAAATGTTTTTTATTTTAACCTAAAACAATTTCAAGAATTTCTAAATTTGTACGAAATAGTTGAAACTGATAAAAACAAAAATACAAAATAATGCCAAGAGCCAAAGTCAGACAACGGTCAATACTTATATGTACACATGTACATTTAATTGCAAAAGGAATATATTTCGATTTTACATCTCTATGTGTTTCTTTATTTTTCTTAAACATTATCTAAAATTAAAATTGAAACTCAAAAAATTTTAAATTAAAATAACTGCATAAAATTGAACTTCATCTTTAGATTTAAAAGAAAAAAGGAAAATATATAAAAAAAAACACAAAATAAAACATTTAAATTATATAGTTTCTTGAGAAAAGAAATTGAAAGTATTTTGCATTAAAGTTTTATTATTCAAATAATTTTTATTATTCAAATATTGTATAGAAAATATCATATCTACTAGTTTTATAAGAGACAAATTAACATAATAAAGTAAATGTTTGTGTAAAATATCCCAAAAATAAAATCAATTCAAATGGTTAGTTATGGATTCAACTATTGTCTGAAAAAATACTTTTGAGTAGATTTATGCACGATAAAATTGATGATAATGATGCTGCTGGTGAGATTGTGGGTAAAGTGGAAACCCCTTA
Source organism: Protocalliphora azurea (assembly GCA_932274085.1). NCBI lineage: Eukaryota > Metazoa > Arthropoda > Insecta > Diptera > Calliphoridae > Protocalliphora > Protocalliphora azurea. The sequence goes on from OW026519.1 coordinate 128,170,734, forward strand.
ACAATCACAATAACTCGAAATTAAGAAGTAAAAGAAATAAGAAAACAAAAGAAATGTCTACTAAATCTTTCATCTAACTAAACAAATAATATGAAGCTATTGTTTATCTTATTAAAAATAATACAAAAATAGACAACATCTGGAGGTTCATTTGTTGTTCCTTTCACGCATGCACACGCAGAGAAAAAACATTGTTGTAGTTACCATAATTTAAGAGCAACATATTATGATTGGAAAATATGATCACAGCTAAAAATAGATATGATTATAAATAATAATTCTTATGATTTTATTTTATTATATTGTGTCCGATTTTATGGTTCGTTTTGTCATATTATGGTTACAGTTTTTCATATTATTTTACCATCTTATTGTTATCCTATTCTAACATATTATTATTCCATTTTATAATATATTAAAATAAAGGACATTAATTCAAAACTATTATTTTTATAAATTGTTTACTGAGTTCATAAAAAAAATATATTTATTTATAACATTTAATTGTTATGGGTATAAAAATATTAATATGGTTTGAAAACAAAATACGGTTTAAAAACAAGGAAAAATATTAATAATATTTAATGGTTATAAAAATAATGATATTTTTTCATTAATAAAACTTTATTTCTGGTAAAAATATTCAAAAACATAAAATGTTTATAGTCAACTATAAAATTTTGATTGAATGTAAATATTGAATGATAAAACTGAAACAAAGAAACATTGTTATCATGAATGCAGTATTATTAAAATTAATGAAAGTTATCAATGAGAATATATTATTGTTGTAGTTACAAATCGGTAACCATATTTTTTTCTCTGCGTGTACATACATACTTAGATATTTGCTTCATTCAAACATACATTCATTTAATATAATATATATTTGTTGTTTTAAGCAGCTGAATGTTTTTTCTCAAAAACTCAGAAATTTTTAAATTAAAACGTGTGTGTTTAAGCGTGCGACAATATTGCAATACATTGTATTTTATAATGGTTGACACCGCCACATGTTGCAGCACTTGCATTTATTGGTTTGGGGAACAAGTAACACTTCTAGGAGTTTTATTTAATTATTCGAATATGAGCTTTTACAATATTTTTGTTTAAAAATGTTTTTAATTTTGTACATGTTTTTTATCTACATATTTTTTGGTGAACAATTTTTTAATAACATGAGTCACTTAAAAGCTTTATAATCAATTAAAAGTTATATAAAAATAATTTAAAAATTTTATCTAATCAGTTTACTAAAACAAAAAGGTATAAAACGCATATAATTCATTTTACATCATTTCTTTATATTATACTCTATAATTAATTGATTTAATATAGACATTTTAAAAATAAAATTCGTAACATTAAAATCCCGAATGACCTAAAAGAATACGTAGAAAGTGAATTAAAACAGGGTTTACAAAAACTACTAAATTACTAGAGAATTGCTTTCTATTTTATAATTGTGAATGAAATCTACATAGTATCAAATAGAATATAATGATTTTAACAAATATTGATTTTTGGTTACAAAATTAAAATTTTTGTAGTTTTTTTCCACATATATAAATTATAGCTCTGTTCCAGTACTCGTCAGACTTGCAAGTTTTCGTCAGAATTTATAAGAAAGCGTTCCCATACTAAGAATTTATGTGTATTTTGTTGTTTTTCTAATAGCTTCTGACTAATTCTGACTAAAACCTATAAATTTGATAAGTACTGGAACAGAGCTTATAATTATAATTATTTCAAAAAATGTTACTAGCAGAGAAATATAAACTAAAAATTTATGACAAATGAAATTTTTCTTACTAAAAAATTTAAACTTAAAGTATATAAGAAATTTAACAAATTTACCAAAATAATAAAATTTAATTTCAAATGTAAAAAAATGGAAATAAAATTTTGTGCTGTCAAAAGGCATTCCTTAGAATATTTTACAACATAATTAAAAACGAAAAAAAATCATGTAAGACGACATCATACATGGATTTTTTTTAACTTATTGCTTTTTTTGGCTAAAATGGTTGACTTTATTCTGCCCTTTGACTTCTTTTGTGTTCTATTCTCAAACAAAACAAAACAAAAAGAAAAAAATCTCTTCTAATAGTGTTGTCCTTAAATTTAAAACATATATTGCAAGTTTTGCCCTCAAATTAAATAGAGGGCGAATATGCTGCACTTTATTAACAACAAACTCAAACATTTTTGTCGAGAAGAATTTATTTTTACTATTTAGTGCTTTATAATTAATGTTCAACCAAATTATCAAAATTTCAAAACCCAAAATGTTACCAAAACTTCGAAAATTCAGCAAAACTTCATTTCACAAAAATACGATTCAGCAAAAATTCAAAATTTACCAAAAATCCAAAACTTCACAAAAAATTCTTACCAATAAATGCAAATTTTGTCAAAAATTCCAAATTTAATTTTAAATTTTTTTTATTTCTAATACAAAAAAGTTTTCAAGGACAATATTTTTTTTCACCAAATACAAAAATAGCCAAAAAAAAAAGAATCACCAAAAATAAAAAAGTGCAAAAATTTTCCAAAAATTCGAAACTTCACCAAAAATACATTTCACCAAAAAATCCGAAATTTCGCCAAAAATTCAAAATTTCACCAAAAACTCAAAATTTCACAAAAAAATCAAAATTTCACCAAAATTCGAAATTTCACCAAAATTCTAAAATTTCATAAAAAATTCGAAATTTCACAAAAAATCCGAAATTTCGCTTAAAATTCGAAATTTTACCAAAAGTTCTGCTTAAAAAAACTTATTTCATCAAAAGCTTTCCATCAATGAGCTTGTGTCTATTAAAAACGGAGAAAAATCAAACCAAATGTAATCATGAAATGGGTTCACACAAGGCAATTTTTCTTGTTGAAATTCTGGTTTCGTGTGAGAGAGAACGAGAGTGAATATGAACGGGAATAAACTTGCCTGTATTTCGAAATTCATTTTGTTATTGATTTTCGTACTTCAAAATAAAAACAAATCAATGAAATTAAAATAAGAATTTTTGAAATAAAACTTTGTGTGTAAACGTAAATGAAATTTAAAAGAGAAACTAGAAAATTTTCAAAAAGAACTCCGACTAAGCAAATTGTATTATTAAAATTATTATATTATATGACATATTTTATATTTGTAAAATATTTTCGTTTCAACTTAAGCGACAGTTTAATCAATTTTCATATTTTAAATTTCTTTTAAAAAGTAAGATTACACAATAGGGTGGCCCCGTTTTTATGGAGAAAAAATATGATATCTATGTTGTGTACAGTTTTTCAAAACGTTCATACTCACATTATCCTTTCGTGAGCTAGATCAAAATTAAAAAAGGTACTTTTTTCGGATTTTTTTTTTCATATTTCTGCCAAAGGTACTATATAAAAGAAAAATTTGTATACGAAGAAAAATATATTTAAAAAAAACGAATAAACTTCAATCAAAGTACAATTAAAAACAATAAAAACGGAAAAACCGTAATTTGTAAAAGATTCAAATATCCAAATTTTTTGTGAAAATTTGTAAAATTTCAGACTCATTCGGACGTGGTCCAAAACTTCTGTTATGTCATTAAATGCGCGTCTTAAAGGCCTTTTTTACGATGCAAATTTTCATATTGTTTCTTTGGCATAAGTATGAAAAAAATACGAAAGACACGAAAAATTGACCTTTTTTTATTCTGATTTAGGTCACGAAAGGATAATGTTAGGATGAAAATTTTGAGAAACGGTGTCTTAGAATGAAGTAAATTTTCATTTGAGCTTGGAACATCGATACTTTTTATTTTGGGGCTATCCTACTATACGTATTATTGTATAGTTTTTATTTTTCAAAAAATAGTTAATACATAATTTTCAACTCAGAATTAAAACTTATTTTTCTACTTTTCTTTTTTTTGGCGATTAAATAAAATTGAAAATTATCAGTTATATAGAATTTTTCTTAATTAAAAAAAAACAGGATTTTTCGTTGATGTAAACGGCTTATAAGATATTTAAAGAAAAATTATAAATTTTTAATTTAAAAAGATATGTACAATGTACAATTATTTTTTAAAAATTTAAAAACCAAATTCTTTAATTTTAACTCTGTACCACTTTAATAAACATTTTGGTAAAATCTAAAAGTAACTTAAATTTAAACTTTTCTTTCAAATGAACAAGTTTAGTTAGTTTAGTTTTTTTTTTATAAATTTTATTTTGTTTTCTAAGCAATGTTGCTGTATAAATAAATCTGCTCGGAGTTAACAACTTTTGTATAGCAACACATTTTGATAATGTTTTATATGTTTAAGAGATTTTTAAAATTTTTTGTTTGTATTAAAAAAAAATTGTTTTCTATAATTTCTCTTCTAATTTGACATATTTTCTATACATTAACACAAGTTCTTGTAAATACGAGTAAGATTTGTCATTTTTTTTTAATGTATTTGTTTGTATTTAAAACGATATAAAATACATAAAAACATTAGAATCAGCTCTACTCTTACTTTGTTCTTCTTCTCTCCTTTAGAGTAATTTTGTATTAAAGTAAAAACCATAAACTTATTAAGTCAATATTAAACTTTCTCAAAATAAAACTACATAACATTTTAACTTTATTTATTTAATTTACTTATTCTAACTATGAAAAAAGTAAAGAAAATCAACAAACTAAAGCAAAATAAATAAACAACAATAAGGTCAAATACCTTAACATGAGCAATCAGAAAAAATCGGCATTTTTGATATATATTTACAACGGCGCAAAAAATAAAAAAAAAATCAAAAATTTAAAACTACCGTCTATAATTAACTGATGCAAAAAGAAAAAAAAAATATATAAAACCAAAAAATAAAAACCCATTTATACATTTTAGGAAATTTGTTTTTTGCTTATTGGTAAAAAAAATGTAAAATTAATGTATAAAAAAGAAATAAATATATTACTTTGTTATCAGCTGTTTCAAATTTTGGAATTTATTTTTTTATTGTTTTTATGGTTTTTGTTTTTATTAAACATAAACAACAACTCACTGTAAATATGACCACAACAAATATTACGATTAGAGAAATAACATTACTCTCACGCATTCATATCTACACTCTTTCTCCGTTAGTTTGTTTACTTTCAACGACGTTTGATCATGTTTAACTATCTATTGTTTTTATGTTGTCATCTACACCAAGAGAAAATAAATTAATGACAATTAGACAGAGCTGTAAATGAATCATTCTTTTTTGATTTTAATTCGTTACAAATTAGCTAAATTTTTAATTAATTATTTTCACAATAAAAAAAGAATTGAATGAAATTTTAATCAATTCAAACGAATTAGGCAGAAATGAATTTCAATTCGTTTCCAATTCAAATGAATTTGTAGAATGAGTTGCAATTCGTTTCCAAATTCAAATGAATCTGTAAAATGAATTGCAATTCGTTTCCAATTCATATGAATTTGTTAAAATGAATTGCAATTCATTTCAATTCATTTGAATTGAATTGATTTTGCATTCTTTCAAATGAATTAGATGAATTGCAATTCAAATGAATGAATTAAGAAATGAGTTGCAATCAATCAAATTCAAGAGCAGATCTAGGGGGAATGAAAAATGGAAATTTCTCCTACCAAAATTCAGTATTAAGTAAACAAATTGAAAAGCCTTGTCCTGTAGTAAGCTTTTAGCTTTGACAGCTAAAAATGTTATGTTGAGATTAAAAGTTCCTAGAATCTTTAAAATTCGAATAAAAAATTTAAAAAAAATTAAATTTTCACAATATAAAAATATGAGATTATTTGAATAAAAAAATTATTGTTAGAGACACCTTTAATAATATTCTCATACTATTAGATACAAATAAAAATTGAAGTTTCTTTTAGCAAATAAACAAAATTTTCCCCTTATATTTCAATTCCTATTCTGCCGCTACCTGACAATTCCAGTATATCATGGGAATTTCAAATCTAAGAATTTTTTGTCTTTGGACTATACTAGGTGATATACAAAACTAGAGTAATGCTTGCTGTCTTTTACATAAAAAATTAGTTGAATAACAAAACGACAGTGATGCTAACTTTAGATTTACTTACAAAATCAATTCAAATTTCAATTAATTCAATTCAAATGAATTGGAAGTGAATTGCTATTTCCTTTTTTCTAATTCGTTTGAATTAATTCCAAATCAATTCAACTCAAATGAATTGGAAATGAATTGTAATTCACTTTGACAAATTCATTTGAATTAAAAATGAATTGCAATTCATTCTACAAATTCATTTGAATTGGAAATGAATTGCAATTCACTTCACAAATTCATTTGAATTGGAAATTAATTGCAATTAATTTTTACCAAATTCATTTGAATTGACTTACATTTCATTCAATTTACTTTTTTGTGTGAAAAGAATTAATTCAAAATTTGCTAATTCAGTGCATGAATTATTCGCGAATTAATTAAAAAATTAATGATACATTTACAGCTCTGCAATTAGATAGCAAACGTTAACGATTTTAAATAATTTCTATAATATTTTAATCATAAATTATATAGTTAATAAAAAAGTTTTTATCATTATATTTACATAAAGGGTGGTTCGAAGTACTATTTGTCATTTTTGAAACGCTCTAAAATAACTAGTTTTTGCACTATGTTAAAACTATTGATACCCAATTAAAAATAATTATCCATACATTTGACTCAAATCAAAATTAATGTTGAGTTTTTATCCACTTTGGAATAATTTGCGAATTTGTTCCATAACCTCACTAATTTGGACACACACTAATTTATGTGCTACACAGAGGTTTTCAGTTAAATTCCAAATGTTTGTACAATATTTTTAAGTATCGGAGATCTACTAAATCCTGATTTATTTCGAGCATAAAATGACTTTAAATGGTTTAGTTATCGCTAAAACATATTTCAAAATCTTTTGTATCATAACTATACTAATTGAAATTTGGGAACGTATAACCAATCCATTTACTACAATCATTGATCGCCAGATGTAGACAAGTAAATGAAGTACCTGACAATCTTTACCATTATAAAATTTTAGTAGGTTGACTTGAGTTGCTTTAAATAACACAAAAACTTGGGCTATCATGCTCCGAATAATTTGTGTGCACCAAGTTCTACAATGCTTTAGATAATTTATTTGTATATTAGATTATATATTAGATAATTTATTAGTATACAAATGAAAATAGTTATTAAGATAATTTACTCTTATTTGTATTATAGTGCTCCCGTTCTTATGTTTTAGTTAAATTTTCCAAAACTCTTAATTTCCTAACAATATTGGTGAAATAATATAAAAAATTCTACATAAATTCTATAAACTTGTATAATAAATTAGTCAAATATACAAATAGTTAGAACTAAATACTATTTCCATTTAGTAGTCAGATTTCTATCCACTGTATACGTAACCATAAAAATATCTTCAAATGGCATAGTTATAAGCAAAAAGAAATATGAATATTTCGGGTATAAAAATTACTATAAAGTGTTTGTTCGAATAAAACATAACACAAAATGTTCGTAATAACCAGGGCAAGTTTTTCAAGCATAAATTTGCATATAATGAATACAAGAATTGTTTTTTTTTTTTTTTTTGACAATAACTTTATTTTAGAGTGAATTTTTTGGATTTTGAATACCTAATTTCTATAAAAATACGAAAAACATATTTATGCATATTTACATAAGAAAACACAAGAATTTGTAAAATTTTCTATGCATTTTCATGCAATTTTTGCATATTTTTGTGCATGTTATCCCATTTTTTGTGCTTCTTTAAGCGCATATTTTAATTGAGACTTTTCGAAAAATTTTAATTTAGAAAGTATAAAATTGTGATGAATTTTTTATATAGAATATTTTCGTTAAATACTTTATTCATGGAAATATTTAATTTGAATTTTAAATATCGAATTATTTTCTATTTATAGACATTTTCTGTTTAAACACAATTTTCGATAAATTTTCTTTTTATAGAAAATTTTCGATAAATTTTCTTTTTATAGAATATTTGTGATACATTTTTTTTTAGAATATTTGCTATAAATTTTCATTTTATATAAAATTTTTGATAAATTTTTTTATGGAAATTGGCGGTGATTTTTTTGTTTTTTACGAAAATTATTTAAAAAAAAAGTGTACGTTCAATAGATACATTTTCTGTTAAAAAATATTATTTTTTATAAAAAAATTAAAATTATTAATTAAAATACTTTGGGGACACAATTGGGGATTATTTTTTAAAAAATTGGTATTTTTGGAAACATTGAGCTTCAGTTTGGGAACATGAGACAAAGGGACGAGTTTGATAATAATATCGTAACACACCATAATTTTTAAATTATCTATAACATATAGGCAAAATTCTTACCGAAACAAAACTTACGTTTACAGTTTTTCTTTTTTTTTTTTAAGAATAGGCTTAAATACTTCACCAAGTATTCCGTTGTTATGGCCAACAAAAAACTTGGGCCATCATGTTCGGTATAATTCCCTTACGTCAAATTCTTTAGTTCATCATAATTTATTATTAAAATTTTGTTTAGTATTTGGGTTTTTTTTTCATTCGTTACTGTAGAAATTTATGGACTTTTTTTTAATCATATATTACTTTTATTTGTTTTTTATTGATCTTATGATTATGTTTAAGTAAAAATTTATGCGTAAAAATATTTGTAATAATAATTTTCAAGCAAACACGGTGCACAAATATAATAATTTCAATTTAAATTCAATGAATTTGTTTCAGTCTAAAAAATATTTTCTCATTTTTTTCTTATTTTTGTAATATTTTAGAAAATATAATCTCCATTTATATAAAATTTGAAGTACATATTTTTTTGTATTTATATTATATTGTGAATTATTTGTGAATTATTGGGCTTCTGAGTTACAACCTTTCGAAAATTACAAAAAGCATGATTTTTCGAGTGTTTGTATAATTACATGTCTCTATTATTTAACTGTGTTATTACACAGTAAATCACATAAATGAGCATAAATAAGCGATATCTTTTGTTAAGTAGAAAGAAATGAAATTGAAAGCCCAACAAATTCCCTTTTATTTGTTTTTTTTCTTTTTCTTAGAAAATAGAGTAATTTTTTAAATTTTTGTTAAATAATCATTGATTACGACACAATTTGTTCAAGACCAAAAAAAAAAAAAAAAAAAAAAAGAAAATTAACCTTAAACTATAAAAAATGTTAAAAGCGCTTTAAAATGTTTTAAGAGAAATCGTTTTAATCTTAAAATTGATTAAGATTATTTATTAAAATAAATAAATAAATATGAAATTTAATCTTACAAAATTAAAAGTATTTGAAATCAGGTTTTCTATAAGAAATTTTATCATTATTGTTTTTAGTTAAAATGTACTTGCCTTATGCCTTATTAAGTATATCAGGGCCTATATTCAAAACCATCTACCTCAGGATTTCATGAAACTGCGTTTTTGATGCCATTATATTCCCTAAAACAACGCTCATCTATGAAATAAGTTTCAAATGAAAATTTATAATTTTTCTAATTTTATCAACGTTTTTGTATTCTTTGGTCTTACAAAATGAATTTTTTATTTTTTTAGTGCAAAACCCTATATCTTTCTGAGTAGTTATTTTAATTTATACATGCTGAATATGAATATAGTCAACAATTTTAAATCAGTGGAATAGTTCTTTAGATATACAATAATAAATATTCACTTTGTATGGCGGCTACTTCCCCCTATAAACCTACCTTATCCATTTTCTTGACAAGAAAATTATTCGCACAAAATCTCGAGGCTTTCACTCTAATAGTTCCATAGGTATACGGTAATTAAGATTTATCTTATATGGAGGCTAACACTCCTCCCAGAGCTGCCCGCCTTATTTTCATATCAGATATGATTCTTGATAAGGAAATTATTCCTATACAATTTTAAAACTTTTGCTCTAATAGTTTATCATTTAAGCGACAAATAATTTTTACTCCAATAATAATAATTATTTTGTTTGTATGGAGGGTACCGTTTCCTCTGCTCCGATCCCAAAATATAGTAGCCTATTTGAATTATGTAGGTTTTTTTTTTAATTACTAACTAGTTTAAAAATTTTAAAAGTCATACATTAAATGGTAATTTAATGTATTTTTTACAATGCAAAACCCTCCATATCGTTATTTTATTTAAGTACACTGAGTGTGTTACAAGTGCAAAACACTCTATCTCTCTTTAAAATTGCCAATATTGTAAAAAGACATTATATATAAGATTTAGTCGTCGTTTTAAATAAGTATTGTAAAGAAAAAGAATTTTAATACTTCCAAAATAAGAGAAATAAAAACAGTTTTTTGCTTTCCTGAAAAGTTGTGTTCTTCGAGATAGAGGGTTTTGAATAAGGCCCTCGATATATTGCTTTTCTAATTTGTTTTATTTTTCTAATCTTATCGATATTTTTTATTGTTTGTTTGTTTTTATTATTTGTTTATTAGATTTTTGCAAATAAAAGGTTTTTGTTAAGAATTTTGTTTTAATGTTTTTTACTAACTTATCTCATATTATACATATACATATATATATATATATATATATATATATATATATATACTACAACACCTGACTTAACCGATATATATATATACATCCATATGTATTTAATTACTTCTCCCTAGCCATTGCTAATGAAAAATATTTCATCAAATACTCACCAAAAACGTTTAATTAATTAATCATTTAAATAACTAAAAAATTTTTTTGTACAAATATAGCACTAAATTAAAAATAAATATAAAGAAAACATATAATTTTTTTTTTTTTTTTAATAATAATAAAATGTATAAAATTTTTACTTAAAATTAAATCAACAATTAGCATATACTATAATATTATACATACAGTGTCTCACTAAAGTATTTGATTTTTAAAATTTTTTTATAAAAACAGTTTTATTGAATTCTTAATAATTTATTAATTGAATCTTGCTTGTTTATATATCATCTTCATAATGCAAGAAACCCCAATCAAAAATATTTCCTTGTTTCCAAGAAAATCCATAAATAGTATGAAATAGTACCTTTCAAAAGTATTTGAATTTTTGTCACCTTTGTATTTGAAGATGTCAAACAAAATAAAAAAAAATATGAAATTACTGTAATTTTTGTTAATAATAGGTCGGTATTACTGTTAAATGTTTACTGATTTATATTTGCAATTTAGGGTTTAAGTTTGGGGGATATTAAGTCCAACATGCCTATTTTTCTTCTTTAAATGGCAAATGTGCTACTTTTTATCATTAAAGTAAAAGATAATAAAGATAATAAGCGTCCTAGTCGTTTATTATGGGACATTGCTCAATTAAAAATAAAATATCTTTAATATCAAGCCCATTTTAGTACCGTTGGTATCAAAGCTTTATTTCAAAACATTGAGAAATATTTTCTCGATATGTAGCCATTGATAAATTTGAAGACTACAACAACTGACTTAACCGATACAGTTCCAAAGTATACCATGACATAATTGTGCTTGGTTTTATTTCACTCGAGTAATGCTGGAGCGGAAAAGTTTTAATTTTATTTGAATCAACTCGAGTAATACTAATAGCAAATTTAACATTTTCGGGTATTCTTAAATTTTTATGGTGACCCAATAGCTTGAAAGACTTATATTTCAATAAAAAATATATATCATGTCACGTGTTATACTATGGCACCAATTGGCGCAATTTTATAACAGCTAATAGCCACAGAAATACAATCTAAAAGTTTTGATAGAATATGGGGAGGAATACTTCAGTAAAATGGGTTTAATGTTCAAGATTTTTCATTTCTAACAAAGTAATGAACCAATATATACCACTTGGGATGCCAAAATTTAGAACTTTTACAGAAAAAAATATTCCTCGAAGACATGACAAAATCTATTTATATTTCCAATTAAAAAGTTTTATGCTTAGGAGATCATATAGGAAAAATGGCTCGATTATTCCAAATTTATTTTTTAAAAAGTTGCATGTAAAGAAACTTAAGCTTAATTTTACCAAAATTTTATACCCCAAATGCATAAAAAGAATTAATAATTAAGAACGGTAGCACTTAATACCAATTAATATAAATAATATATATTTTTTGGCCTTTTTTTTGAGTATCTTTAAATGCAAAAAAATAAAAAAATTCAAATACTTTTGTGAGGTACCTGAAATGAGATTTTTCTCAATTTCTCGCAAACGATTCAACATATCAGGCAAAAAAATCCCATTCATTAACATTTGTTTTTTTTACTTACCTAATGTTATAACTTAAAATAACTATTTTTTTTATTTAAAAATAAAAATTTACTAATTTATGTGAGACACTGTATATTTTCCACATATATAATCTTAACTTTAATATATTTGAAGTGATTAAATTAAAAAAAAAAAAATACTAAACACTTAATATATTACATTTATTATAGAAAATATGTATAATAACAGTAGAATTTTTTAATAACAAAATAAAAATTTAAAAATTTTCAAGGTTAGATAAGACCACCACTTCTACTTCTATACTACAATTTAAAATCAAACATCAGCAGACAATTAGTTTCTAGAGTGGTAAGAAAGTTAAACAATGACCTGATAATTGCTCGGAAACTTGGATCAGGAAGAAAAATAAAAAACCACGAGACGAACATAAACCAAAAAAGTTCTTAAGAAGTATTCCATTTTTCCATTTCCGCTATGTGTGCAAAGTTAAAGCCAATATTGGAATTAGAACATCTACAGCCATATGCAAAAAAATTTAACATAGCTTTACAAACCATTGTTAAGTAAAATTCCTTAAAGTTTTATTCAATAACGATTGTTGGCTTAAATATAACAAAGGTATTTAAAATATTTTAAAGTAGGGATGAACATTAAACCTACTTTAAGCGACATTATGATTTGTTTCAATTTTTGTTTATGCTTTGCAAAGAATAGTCGCTTAAACCCTCCTATTCCAGTCTGTTTAATCATTACAGATGAACTCTTTATTCTAGATAAATATTTAGAGGAAAAAACGAGAAAGAAAGATATAGTCGCTCAAGACCGACTGTATAATACCCTACACCATTCTGTACGAGCATAAAAATTCGGGAAGGAACTTACACCTGTGGCCTTTACTAAATGTAAAATAAAATATACAAATATAGAATAATGCGTTGATACTAACGTCTAGATGATTTTATACACTTTAGGGCGATCCTGGAAGTTGGTTTATATGGAAGCTATGGAAAATTATGGACCGATTCTCATAAAATTTTGCAATGTTGTTTCTACTTACATAAAACTTATTTGTATGGAATATTAACTTGATACTAACATTCGTATCGGATTTATGCAAGTTAAAGTGATTTTCGGAAGAGCGGTTTATATGGGAGCTATGGTCAATTATGGACCGATCTTCATGAAATTTGGCACAAAGTTTGATGCTTATACAAAACTTTCTTATACCAAATTTCATCAATATATTTATGGCATTTATTATCATTAAAATCCTTTTTTGGGGGGACATTTGTATGGGGGCTAGGTGAAATAATGGACCAATCACAACCAATTTCAATAGGCTTCGTCCTTATGTCATGAAAGTCCTACCACCCAAATTTCATTAAACTATCTTCAAAATTGCCACCTGTACTTTGTGCACTAGGTTTACACGGACAGCGAGAAAGCCGACCAGCCAGACGGACGTACGGACATCGTTAGATCGATTTAAAAAGTAACTGAATCTATCGGTATACTTTAAGGTGTTGGATAACTTTTTCTATGCGTTACAAACAACAGTACAAATGCCTGATACCTCAACCACCTATGGTGGTGTAGGTATACATAAATGTACATAAAAAATAACAAAAATATAACAAATGTTTTAGTGATATAAATTCAATCAAAACAAAATAAATTCGTTATTCGTATGTTTATGTTACTTATTACAGAAAATTAGCAGTTAATTATTATGTTAAGCTTTCTGTATTTATCTTATTTTTGTCTTTTTTTACTATGTGATTATTATTATTATTAGAAACAATATTTTAAAAGGAATTAATTTTATACTTTAACAATAATAAACTTTTTTTTATAAATTTGAATAATCGAATGAATTAATATTCGGTAGTGTACAGCGAGGCAAGTGTTGCCGTTTTCAAAATTCAAAAACATTTTATGTTAAAGCTGTGTTTTTGTATACGTTTTCTTAACAAATGCATGTTAGCCTCAAAGTGTTGGGTAACTAATGTATACTTGAAAGCAAAATTATGTTTTTTTTTTGCATACGGCTGTTAAAGTGCAAAAAGTAACAGATAGGAACGCAAAGAAGAATTCTGAAGCTAATTTTTTTGAATGTTTAAATGTTGTGTAATGGAGTATAAAACTTACCTCATTTCTGACTTCTTACGGCTTTCTGGACAAAATTTTATTGTAGCAGATGTTAGAGGAAATGTTCCAGAAGAGTACCGAACCAAACAAGGATCAAAATTTCCCAAAAAGTCTCTTGTTTGGCAAGTGAAATGGAATGGTGAAAGAGGTGAATCGTATATGACATCGTACACAATTAATCGAGTATTTATAGCAAGGAGTGTCTATATAGAAGACTGCTTCCATTTATAAGAAAACGTTCTCAACATTCTCTTTGCCTTATTTAGAATGATGCCATTACAGTAAAAGCACTTTAGAATGGTACGGTAAACATAATATTAATTTTGTTCCGAAAAATACCAACCCTCTAAACTACTCAGGGCTTCGGCCAATTGAAAGATATTGGGCCCTTGTCAAATGGCAATTAAGGAAGACCAATGCTATGCCCAAAATATTGGCAAATTTTAAATATAAGTGGACAGATGGTTTCAAAAAATTTATGTAAAGTATAATCAAATTAATAATGAAGAACATTTTAAAGAAAATAAAAAAATCATATATAATCACTAATTTATCCTTTATTGATACACGTAAGAAATTTGTAGGAAAACCCCTAAAATAAGAACAGCGTAAGAAAAAATAAAAATGAATTAAAATGATATTTTAATTTTTTAAAGACCATTATATTTTAGTTTTAAATTTTAAAAAAGAAAATATTCGTTTTTAAAAAATATTTAATATTTTCTGGAATACCCAAATAAAAGTTTTACTATGTTTTCGGTTACTTTTTTTGTTGGAATGGGTCCACTTCTTTTTAAGCTCTATTTTATTTTTTACTCAGCTTTTAGCGTTCTTTAAATATAAGTTTTTGGCGGTTTTGTGGATTGGCCTTCCTTGTTACATAGTAGCATCTTTCATGGTGTACATTTCTCTGTTAAAAGTGCCATTTGTTGTGAATGCAGTGATTTTTCCCCGCACGTATAAATGGCTTGTTTTCCCATAACATCTGTGACATGGAATTCCTAACCCGGATGTTGTAAAAGGTTCGACATTGTGTACTTTATATGACCCTTTAGACGCATTCATATTTTTGCAGTAAATTAGTGTCAATAATTTTTGTTCTCTCCTTTGTCTCTACATTTTTCCTAGCGTTCTTATTAGGAATTTTTTTTTACCTCGTAGGTCTTCAGGTAGCCTTTTTTAAACTTTTCTGATAAAAAATACAGAGCAATTTAAAGAATGAGTGACATTCCATCCAGGGATGTATCGATTTTCTCTTAAAATTCTTATTATTTTGTTTGCGATCCCACAGCCTGTAAATTATCTTCTTTTTCCTTACGAAGGTTCGTTCTGGTGACCATGAACTCTTTATATTTTTAATGACTCAAAAATTTTAATTTCACCTTCACCTTCGCCCCTAGCAATTGTTTTATATAGTCGACATTTTTTTTTTATTATAAATTTGAATTATGCGTTTTCACGAATTTTGTTAAATTTTCATTTTGAGAAAAACTAATTAAGCTATTAAAACAAAATTCGGCATATAGTAGCTGAGAATAATAACGGATGTAAAGAAGCTAACTGTATAAATTTTCTTTGGGTACAATAAAAGTTTTAAGCCTTAAATCGTGCACGAATTTTTTCGTGCGCAGTCCTTATATTGATTCATTCGTAATTGTAACTTATTCCAGTCAACTTCTGTATCAATATTTTTGTGTTAAGCTTTATTCGAACGCACACTTAAAAATAATAAATTTCTTCTCTTTATTATTTTGTATTTTTTTTTTCTTAAACTAAACATTTATTTTGGATTTTATTTAATCATTTAATTTGTTTTTAAATATTTTTGTCTAATTTACCTCAAAATTTGTTAAAAAGTAATTGCTTATATCTAAATATTTGACTTAAATTTTTCAAATAAACATTAGTTATTTATTTTATTCTTAAAATAACAAAAACAATAAAAAATCTTAATTAATATTTGTTTATCTGTTTTCTCTCTTTACAGAATCTTACAAATTCATTAGAGCTTCCTCAAATAAAAATAATGTAAAAATAAAATAAAAAATATTTTGCAAGTACATAAACAAATTTTAAATGCAATTAAAAAATGGCGTCTTAAAAAGTTGATCTCAAAAATAAAAAATAATAAAAATTCTTTACACAAGAAAAAAAAAAGAAATCTGGCCAACTTAAAAAAAAAAAAAATTAAAAATAACAAAAGTCAAAAAGTTTTAAAAAATATTTTATTATTTTTTTTTTCTTTAAAATTCTCTGTCATTTCTAAAACAAATTAAAACAAATAAAAAAATTAAAAATAATAAGAAATTAAATTCAAGACGTGTGTCTAGCGTCTTTTCAATCCTCTAAATGTGTCATACCGTTTGAAGAAATTTTTGCATTCACCTTATTGTTAATATAATTTATTCAATACCGGTAATGCTTCATTTAGCAACAAGCGCGCTGGTACGCGTTAATAAACGGTGATAATAATGAATTTAAATCAACACAGTGGTCCTGGTCCACCGCAAATAAAAATGAAAACTTTACAAAATCCCTCCAACTCCAACGCCAATACAAAATCATCTTTAAACGACAATAAAACTATTTCCTCTTACGATCAGGTTGATTGTGCCAAACACTCAACTATTCCGTGTTCCACCAGCAATAACGTTAACGTTTCTTCCGCCAACGCGC
Organism: Protocalliphora azurea; assembly: GCA_932274085.1. NCBI lineage: Eukaryota > Metazoa > Arthropoda > Insecta > Diptera > Calliphoridae > Protocalliphora > Protocalliphora azurea. Next base: position 128,187,802 of record OW026519.1, read on the forward strand.
CTACATCTTCAGTAATGTGTGCTTATGTTGGCGCCGTCGGCAATATGACTTCGTCAACGACTTTGACTAATGGCGGAGGAGTTGGTGTTAATGCTGCAAATGGTATTGGCTCGAATGTGTCAAATAACTGTTTATCAACACCTCCCCCACCGGTGGCTCGTACCATATCGTCGGATCGTTTGGTAACGGGTCCTTCATGCAAAGCTCTACGTACAGCCGTTTCAGCTTTATACTCGGTAGATGATTTTGTTAAGGAGAAAATTGGTTCGGGATTTTTTTCGGAAGTTTATAAGGTAAATAATAATTGAAATAATAATTTTTACATAATAAATTAGTTATAAAAAGAGTTCTTAGAGTATACACAGGTAACATTTTTACATTTATTAAATGTAGAATTTATGGAATACATTTTTAATTTTCTAACAAATTTATAAAATAAGGCATTTTTACCACACTTAATTTGATATTGAAAAAAAAAAAAAAAAAAAACAAATCGTACACTTTTATAAAGCTTCGGTGTATAATTGCAATTCACTCAGAAAAATCGCAAATGAAATATAATCTTATCTTTGTTTAATAACAAAAAAAGTAAATGAACGTAATCATAAAAAAAAAAATAAAGATAAGATAAGATATATCAAAAATATATTTTCACTAGCACAATCATGGGTTCTAATAAATCATCTTTCTCCTAAACTTTGTTTAAAAGCAAAACGAATAGATCGAATAATTGGAATTCCGAAAAACCGGTTTTTTTTTTGGCAGAAGTAGATATTTCCATCAAGAGACTGTAGTTCTTTAATTCAACAAATCTTATTCAAGTCAAAATTTATTAAATACTACACGAAGAGGAAAAACATGGCTACAACATTATCATTACAACAATAACATTCATGATAACAATGTTTTTGTTTAAATTTTGCCATTTAATGTTTACACTCAATAAAAATTTTAATATGGTTGACTGTAAAAATGATATGTTTTTAAACATTTTTACCGGAAACAAAATTATATTAATATGAAAAATATCTACCACCATTAAATATTTTCAGTCTTTTTCTTTGTCCTTAAACCATATCCTGTTTTTAAACCATATTATTATTATTATTATTCCCATGACAATAAAATGTTTCAAATAAATATAATACTTATCCTTTGCACAAACTTAGTGAACAAATTTTGTTTTTAATGTTTATTTTTCAACTTCATTGTAATCCTCATTTAGTTTATATATGAATAAATATAAACAGACGAGGTTTGGTTATACTCGGTGTGATTGAAACAATATTGAAGATATTGATTAACTACAATTAAAGGGTTTAGTTAAAAAAATACTTTGAATTTGAATCAAACATGGTGATTATATAAATATTTTTTTTGATTGCTTTTCTTTATTATTTTCAACAAAAAGTTTATAAAAATAAGTTTTTATTATTTCGTTTTATTTTAATATATGACAAGATGGAATAATAATATGACAAAATAAAATAATAATATGATAAGATAGGATAACTATATGATAACATGAGATTATAATATGATAAAATAGAATAATAATATGACAATGTGGTATAATAATGTAATAAGTTTGAATAATAATGTAATAACGTTAAATCATAATTTGATAGAATGGAATAATGTTGTAGTAATATTGATCAATTATATGTAAAACTGGAATCACAACATTAAAAATAAACCATGAAATCGAACACAATATGACAAAATGGAATCATAATAATTATTTTTTATTTTATTTAATTGTTACTTATAATCATTTCTAATTTTCGCTGCGATCATATATTCCAATCATAGTAGCTCTTAAAAAATTTTTCTCTGCGTGTAGCTGAATGCCCCTGCGGTGCATGGAATTTAAAAGTTTAATAAAAAAATATTTTGAAATTTGTTAAGTTTTTTCTTAAAGCATTGTAGATGCTTCTTTAAAACTTTCAGTTTTATTGAAAAATTAAAAAAAAACTTATTGAAAAATATATTTAAAATTTCATAAAAATCGGTTTCGCGGTTTAAACGCGATTGCGTCACAAACAAATAAATAAGTAAACAAACAAGAAACACATACTTGATTTTATAATATTAACATGGATAATTATTTTAAGTAACAAATTTTAATTACGATAAGAAAACATTCATTAAAAATGAGTCAAAATTGTATATATGTATAGAAACTAAGACTTAATATGGAAAAATGCGTATCTAATTTTTTTGAAATTGATTTTGCAGGTAGACCCCTTTCAAATACAGCTGCTTTAAAGAATGAATTTTATTACAAACATTGAATTAAAAAACTATTGAATATTTAAATTGTTTTGTCAGGTCTTAGAAGAGAAAAAAAACTAATTCTACTGATATCCGCATTTCATTCAAGATTTCATTAAAACTTTAATATTTGTTTCAACTTAATTAATTTAATTTAACTTAATTCAAATTTTACCTTAAAATATATTTACAAAACAGGGCATGTTTTTCAAGCTTTTCGCTTGAAAAGTAAGCTTTTGCTTATTTTACAAGTATGTTACAAAATATGCATTTTTTAATTTTTACATAAATTTGTTTATAATGAATACGAAAATTAGTTTTCCTAAAACAGAAATGTAAGTGATTTTTTGGTTTGATTAACTGACCTGTATAAATAATTTTTTATCTAATATATATTTTTTTTTTTTTTTTTTTTTTATAAAGAATCGAAAACCGTTATAAATTTAAAGTTAGAAACATTTATATTATAAAACACATAAGTTGGTCAGCATATTATACAAATATTTCGAGCTATTTTAAGCGCATATTTTAATTTTTTTCGTGCATATTTTAACTTGTCCTGCATAAAAAACATAAAAAGAAATTATTCTTTATGACACTAATCAGTTAACAAATTTTTCCTAAATTTCCATTCAAATATAGCACTTAGTACATATATTTTTTGAAAAAATTGTTTTTTTTGAAACCGGTTATTTGTGTTTAAAAAAACCGTTTTATTTAAAAAAAAATAACATTTTGGAAAAACTGACAGCTCTTAAGCCGAAAAAACCGGTTTTTAAACCGTTTGGAAAACCGAATGGATCACCCTAATTATCACCAAAAATCTCTTCTATCTTAATCTTTTATCTAAATTAATAGTTACAAAAAATTTTATTACTGTTGAAATATTTTGGTTTTCATTTTTCATTACACATCAACAAATTCATTTATCATCATTATGTCTGTCTAGAAGTGATTACTACACACCGTTTTATATGGCAATGATGAGTAGCAAGCAACAAATTACATTATTCCAACTATGTATGTATATGCATACAAAATAAGTATATTTCTAGCTTTAATAGATTTAAATCTAAATTACGGCAAATTTCTATGTACACTAATACCATCATCATTATCATTTGACTACTGCATTGCACTCCACATGTCGTATTAACACGTTGCTGCACTTGTTAACACTGCAGACTTGACTTCTTTAATAAAACTATGAATTATTTTCTTTGAAAATAAAACAGAGAAAAAGAAAATCACCAAAGAACTTGTTGCTAACCTCCCTAACAACAACAAGTTAGTTATAATGTTGCTGCCACAGAAATGACTTTAATACTTGGAGTCATGTTTAAAGATAATGTGCGTTGTTGCTGCCATATTTTGATGCCAGTTTCATGATATCGAAATTATTTTTGCAAATATCAGCAGATGTACAATTTTTTTTCTTCATTTTTTTTTCATTTTACTGAGGATGTTTCACAATTTCTCAATGTGTTATGTTTTAAAAAATAATCATAATTTTTATTATCGACATTGTTGAAACTAGAATATAAGTAGGGTTTTTTTTCATTAAATTTATAAATAAATGACTAAACTAATGATTACATAAATGTCTAAATGATGGGAGCTTTAAATTTCCTGTTTTATACAGATAATCATTGTACCAAGATTTTTCATGTATAAATGTTGTTTAGTTTCATATTTGAAATTGAAGTTATAGGTTTTGAAATATTTTAGATTGTTTTTTTTTTTTTTTTTTAGGAAATATTTCTGGTGAGAGTGTGAGAAGAAAAATGAAGTCGTTTTCTTCTTCTAATAATAATAATGATATTCACATCAGAAATTGTAATCTTGACCCTTGCCAAATAACAAACTTACATCGATTCTCATAAACGTCGTAACAACAATCACATAGGAATATTTTGCACAAATGTTACGCAATTTCAAGATTATCAGACTAAGATATTGAAAAAATTGTGCAAATAGTACAGATAAAATCAATTCTAAACATAAACATTCATTTAAAAAAACATCACTTGAATGCCTCTTTCGATACTTAGAAAGTACGAGTATGTCTAGTAGAGTATCCAAAAAACCGACTTTTTAAAAAATCGGTTTCCGATTTAAACGAAAAATCTCATTTTAGAAAAAACTTGTTGATCGGTTTTGGACTCTTGAAAAAAACGGTTTTTAGTCACTTTAATTTTATTGCAAAAAAATATTTTTTTGCAAATTTTTTAAAAAAAAAGCCTAAATATATACTTGCGTATACCCTACAAACATTTGGAAGATATCTTCTTAGAAGAAATTTACTCAATAACTTCTTTTTATCTTTTTGAACGAAAATCTTCAAAGCAACATTTTTCTAATATTGTATTTTTTATTAGTTTAATGAAAATTAGGCAATAAAGAAGAAAAAATATATAAAATTTTAATTTTTAAAATTTTTTTATCCTTAAAATATCGTCCTTTTTTCAGTAATATATTTATTTTATATCTCATTAAGATCATCTGAAAGAAATTAATAAATACTTTTATTTTTCAGTCAAAAATTTTCAGTTGTCGAAAAGACAAACAAAAATACAACAAACGATTTATTTAGTGATAATTTTTCTATATATTTATTACACCACCCAGAGGATTATCTGGCGGTATCTTCTTTTTTTCACCTAGATGATTATCTATCAATATTGCCTATTTTTCTTCCAGGAATATTGATTTTTCTATTTCTTAGATGTATCGTATGTGACGCACAATCGCTCCCGTGGGGGGGGGGGGGGGAAGATGTGTTAACTTCTGCAATACGAATATGAATTATGAATATGATTATTGCGGCAATAAAATTTTTCTTCTAAGCAATACGAATTCGAATCACTTTCGTATTATTTTGCTTGTAGGGTAAAAAAATAAAGTCTTTTATTTAAAGTGATAACTTTAAAGAAATAATCATTATTATTTTAAATTTTAAATGGGCATTGTTTTTATTTATTTGTTTATTTATTTTTTTAATATTTTATTACTAATCGTGGTACGCAGAGAAAAAATTCATAAATATTTTTTTCCTAACTTTTTTTCTAAACTTTTTTGATAAGAAATATTTTTTTTCATGGATATTATAAAAAATTAGATATAATGATAATGATAATTTTAGAAATTTTGCAACAACTTCATTATATTTCATTGCAAATTATAAATGAAAATAAGTTCTACATGAAAATATTAGCAAAAAATGCCTTGAAATAGCAATTTTCCAAGAAAAATATGTTAAAAAATATAGTTCAAAAATGTTCATAATTTTGCAGCCATTATACAGCACATACATCATTTTCATAAAAAGCACTAAATAATTATTTTCTTTTCCTAATATCTAGCTAAAAATCGTAAAAAATTAAAATTTTCCAAACAAAATTTCAAACATTTTCTTTACAAATTAAAAATGTAAATAAAAATAAATAAAATTTATTTTTTGATTAAAATATTAAGAAGTTATTTTGGTTATAAATTTACTAACAGATGGTTTGTTTTTATAAAAGAAAGTTATAAAATTGAAATAATAATTTATTTCTTATAGGGTTTTAATAAAACTTTTAAGCTTTTCTGCAAAATTTTTATAACTTTTAAATGACCCGATTGATTGATTGGGCTACTTTGGTACAAAGCAATATTTTAAGGTACTAATTTTTTCGTGTGCCCTCAATAATTCGATTTATTTCAACTATTTAAAAGGAATTATCCATGCTAAATAAACTTTCTGTCATTTTTATTGCTTTTAGCAAGTTATATCAAACTTTTTTTAGTCCTGTAATTATTATTTATTTTCTCTTTTTTCGGACTCTTTTTCTGAGTAAAATTAGATAAAAAATTAAATAAAATGCTGTTTTTTTTAGAAAAAAAAAAAAAAAAAAACTGAAAACCGGTTAACCAAAGATAATAGGTTTTAAATTGAAAAATTTTAAATTTTTGATTTCTTTTGATATTTTATTTTTTTTACAAATACAAAATTTATAAGGAAATATAAAATAATTTTATAATTTTAGAGAAAATCATTCCCATCGAGTATAAACCGAGTAATACCGTTAAAAATTTGACCCATTTTACATAAACATTTTGAATTTTCATTGTAATTGTTCTAAAATTCGAATGCTGCGAACGAAGAAGGCATTTTAGGAAACTTTAATGTCCCAGCAAAATCTTTTTGTTTTTCGGTAATGGCAACTACTTATTAAAGTAGTTTCTCGGTAATGAGGCGTCATTATTATTTGCCTACTATGTATTACATAAATACATAAGTAATCAATAGTGTAATAGCACAGTAATATTAGGAAACTAAGTGCGACATGGTGTACTGAGTAAGACGTTAGTCATTAAAAACAAATGGTTAATTTTTGTACAAGTTGATGGCAAAATTGTTTTGTTTTATTTTTATTTTCGTTTAGTTTGAGTATCCCTAGAGTCTAAAAATAATTAGATGAATTTGTGGACAACTCGAACAAAAATTACTAGTTATTGAGGCAAAAAATAAGTAGTTTATTTTTGTTTCCAATTATACTCGCTAGCTTACCTGAAAAGCAAAGTTTTTGCTGGGGTATTATAAATTTATTCTTATAAGATTTTTTTCAAGTCTAGAACAAATGTGGACTTCAGGGGCATAGATAAGAAATATCTCCAATTTTGGGATTTCTGCCTCTTTATTTAGGAATTATGGCATTACCTTTGACCTATTGTACTTTATTATTCATAATAAGTCCGTCTTCATTGAAAATTTCTTTAATGTGGGATTAAAAAAATCATTAAAATTAGATAAAAAATTAAAATATAGTAAGCACTTAATAAAAATGTATATAACAGGCGTCCGACTTTCAGACAAAATAGTCCCGCCCCTGAGGGGTCCCTGACATCCGCTTTCAACATTTACATTCATATGTTCCCCCAATATTTCTGTACGAAATTTTATACATATTGGATCAACCACATAGAATTTATCTATCTATTCATTACAAAAATATTTTACAAAATTTAGCACTCATTTCCATTAATTTCCATAGAAATACATGGATTACTACAAATATAGTCAATCGATCGTCTACATAAGTTTAAACTTCCCAGCACATGAAGTTTAATTAAAAATATGGCAAACAAAATTAAGAAAATCAAATGGAGGATTGATTGTAAATCAAAAAATCTAAACTTTAGATTGTCTTAATTTATCTTATTATTTAAATTATTAACAAAATAATTGTTATTTAAAATCTTACCAAAAACAGTTTTCTAATTAAAAAGAAATAATAATTTCAGCTGTATTATGTGCAATATTCTTAACAAATAAACATATGTTTCTTTTTAAAATTTTATAATTGATTGCATGTAAAAAGAAGAGAAAAACAATACAGTAACCTCTGCTATTAAGTTTTGTAAAAGAAAACAATTTCACTTTTAATTGGTTCGCCATTTTTTTTCTACATTTAGCGGTTTTTGTTTTAATACCCTACTTGTGGTATATGACAGTAAATTTATAAAACAAAAATTAATTGTTTAATAGAAAAAATTTTACTAGAACAGAGTATTGTAAAGACCTGCAAATACTTCGAGAAACAAATTGCTATAATTAAGTTTGTTACTTGTTTTTATTATTGTCTCTTACCTAGTGTCTACATTAGTCAAATTTTTATCAAACCAAACCTTAGTTAAACAGCTGATTATTCTTTCGGTTGTTACAGTTGTCAAACTGCATATATAAAAAGCAATAATGAATACGTCATATTGTTGTTTTTGTGCAACTTTTGCCTTGATAAAAAAATCTCTAATGTAGACACTATATTAGTTCTTGGTAAATATTTGCAAATATTTGTTATCTTTCTCTGGGATATTAATCCTTTGTGAATGTTTTCCACATCAGTGTTGTATTTCTGTAACAGTGTAAGCAAATGAAAATACAAAGTAGTGTTTTTTCCAATCGCTGTTGCTGCTCTATAAATTTCTATATTAGTTGATTATTTCTATTAAATTTCATTTAACAATTAAACAGATTACAAAAGTTTTGATTATATTTTATGCTTTTCACATCACTACATCATTATAATACTTACAATTTGTTTTTGTTTTATTTCATTCATGGATTAAACTATTTATATTGTTTATCTATTTTTTGTATTATCTTTTTATTAGATGCAACTTTGTAAACAATAGATTTATTTTCTGCTGTTGTTTTTTTTAACCGTCTTTTAAATTAAATTTTCCTCTACATACAATATATATGAAAAGCATTCCACACATAAAAGTGAAAACATTGTTTATTTTAAACATTTGAAAAAAAAAATGTTAGTAATTTTTTGTTACTGTATGTTACATTTTGCTGCTGTTGATATAATTTACAAAACAAATAAATAAAAAGAAAGATGTTTAAAGTATAACAACTTATAAAAAAAAAAATTATAAATACTCTACACTACATGGTACAATGGGTGAAAATCTGTATAGTTTTTATAAAAACACAAAAAAAAAAAAAACTGTAAAAGACAAAAGAGATCTACAACAAACTATTTCATTTTTTTATTGGTTTGATAAAAAAAAAAAAAAAAAAACGAAACAAAAAACTAAAAAAAAAAATATTTAATTTAAAGTGAAACTGTGGGTAAATTTTAATTAATTGTGTAAAAATTTTCATAATAATTAATTATATATTTAAGCAGCCGTATACAATATTACTGCTTAAAAGTTTCTTGTTTCAATTCTGTGTTAAAAGAAAACAAATTAAATAGATTATTGTTACGAGGAGAAAATTATAAATATTTTTAAATTTTGCAAATAAAGCTAAAATAAATTACAAATGAATGCTAACAAATTAAAGATCCAGCAAAAAAAAAAAAAAAAATAGTTTGAGTTATTATTAATAACTTCCACAAAAGTGAAAATAAATGTATTTGTAGCTGGAAAAAAGGGTAATAATTGAAATTAAAATTTCACAAATTTCAAAGCATTTTTATTATCTTTTAATAAGGATAAAATAGAATTTTTATTAAAAAATTTTATAAACATAGTTTTAAGAGAAGTATTTCAAAAGCAATGAACAGCAAGCATAAAAGAAGAACATCTCTCCAATGACAACAAAAGAGACCTATTGTAGCTCTCTTTCACTTAAGCATATTATTCTTTTCTTCATTTTTCCGAACTTAAAAATCGATTAAAACATATAAAAGTTGAGTGGAATGAGTTCCATTTTTCCGAACTTAAAAACTCTATTAAATGAACTCTATAAAAATGCAACTAGAGTGTGCGTTCGAATAAAACATAACACAGATATTTTGAAATAAACATTGACTAGAATATAACATATAAATGTTGAGTGGAATGAGTTCCATTTTTCCGAACTTAAAAACTCTATTAAATGAACTCTATAAAAATGCAACTAGAGTGTGCGTTCGAATAAAACATAACACAGATATTTGGGGATAAAGATTGACTGGAATAAGTCACAATTATGAATGAAACAATATATTTTAGGGTTTTTTGGACAGATTTATTTAGTGTAACAATAAGGTATAAATTAATGATTAGATATGATTTTTTTTTTTTTTAATTTTAACACTATTTATTAGTAATTTGTTTGTACTTTACGTAACTTTTTTTGGAACTAGCTGTCCACTTGTGCTTAAAATTTGAAAATGTTTTGAGCGCGGCATTATACTTCCTTAATTCCCTTTTTACAAGGGCTCAATATCTTTCAATTAGCGGAAGTTCTGAATATTTCTAGAATATTTTTTCTAACATCTGTTACCTAAAACTTTTGCACAGGAAGCTGTGAAAAGTCAGAAATGACGTACGTTTAATAATACTTTACACAACACTTAAACTTTTAAAAAACAAATTTTTTAGGAGCTTTGCTCTCTTTTTAGCTTCAGCATTCTTCTTTATGTTCTAATCTGGTACTTTTTGCACTTTAAATGTTTTTCAAGTCGAATATTGGCTTTAACTTTGTGCACATAGCGTTCAGAACATTTGACACGTCTAGCCACTTCACATACGGAAATGTTTGGAAAACTTCTTAAGAACTGCTCCACTTTTGTGTTAGCTTCGTGTTTTTTTTAGTTTTTCCTGTTCCAGGTTTCCGATCAATTGTAAGGTCATTGTTTAACTTTCTTACCAGTCTAGAAACCAATTGTCTACTGACATGTAGCTCTTTTCCATTTTTTTATGGAAGTCCAATTTGGATTAGTTTTAATAGTTTAAAAAAAATTATGTTTTGAAAATTCATGTCGTTGTAAAATCTGAAATATCTTTTAAAGATATATTGATAAAAAAAAAGAAAAAAAAGTATCAGCAGACAAAGTTATAAACAAAAATATGTGTTATATTTTATTCGAACGCACATTTTATTTGTATAAATTCATTAGAAAACACTTAACTTTGTTATGATTTTTATTTATAATATTTAAAATTCCATTTTGCTTCAAAGTTTTCATTTTATTTCCATTCATGTATTGCAAAAATATGAAGCAATTAATTTTGTTTTTAATGTTTTATTTTATAGTTTATTGTTTTTTTAACACTATTAAAAACAGTTTGGCTTTTGGTATTTTTGTATTTTTTTTAACGTTTTTATATAAAATTAATTTTCTTAAACATTTGTAATGTTCGTTTATGATACATACTTTCTAATTTAATATCTTTATAATCTTTTAAAGAAACAAGGTTTTCAATCAAAGTTATTTAATGCTATAGTTAAGATTTTGTTTTTAAAAAAAGACAATCATTTATCTCTTTGGTTTTATATAATTTTTTTAACATTTTAATAAATTACAAAATAATTATTATTAAATTTTATGATGATAATAATATAATTATTTGATGATGATGACATATTTTATGATGATTATAAATTTGTATGTTTACGACTTAATTAAGATTTTTTTTATCAGAAAAATTAAGCGTTTAATGAAAAAAAAAAAAAAAAAAATAAATAAATAAATAAAAAACCAGTTGTAATACAAAAATAATATATTTTTTTAGAAATTGTTTCTTAATAAAATTTTAAATAAAATATTTAGTTATTTTTAAAAAATTACTTTTACTTTTGTTTAAATGTCGGATTATTAATTGAAACTGTTACCATTCATAAAAACGCCTTAAATTAAAACAGTTTTAAACAAAAGCAAAAATCGTAACTCAAGTCAATAGCAAATGCAATATACATACATACATACACACACACATACATTCATACATATTTTATTGTTACATTTACCATCCCGTGCTGTCAGATGAGAGGATTTCTCCCCTAACCAGGAACTTCAAATTTAAATTTGTTGAACAGATTTTCGTGGGGAGGAATTTGGAGATTTTCATTAAATATGTATTCTTTTTTATATATTTGGTGAAATTATAGAACAATTTTCATTATAAAATTTATTAAAATTTTTATTAGCTTATTATTTATTTAAACAAAATTTTCATTAAATTTTATTTGTATAAATTTTTTCTAAATGAAATTTTTGATCAATTTTCTTTGTTTGGAGTGATTCCATTTGGCATTGGCTGTTGAAAGTGTTTCTCAAATTATAAACTTTTAGACTCATGGCCATTTCCGGTCCAAAAATATGATGTTTTGAAAAACGAAAAAAGGCTAAAAATTTCGCAAAGGTGTATTTGTTTAATTTCTAATAAGTTCTAAACTATATATATAGCTATATACTATATAGCTCTCTAAAGTTCAAGTTGGACATATAAAAATCAAATCATGATATCTCAAAAAACTGTATTTTTAAAATTCTTAAAAAATTTAATAATATTGACATAACTCTCCACCCTACTCGTGTAATTTTTTTTAGCTACTATATTCCCTTAAGTCATTTAGCAACATGTTGCCAGCAACATAACTTTATAAATAATTAACAATATAATTATTACCAAAAAATAGAATTTGCTAAAAAAAATAAACAACAAATATTTTGTATTACAAAGGAATATTTTTTTTGCATTAGTCTTTAAAACATTTTCTTAATTTCTTTAGCAACACCTTACCTGCAACATAATGAATAAATGGTAATTCGGTAATACCATTATTATCTTGGGAAGGAAATACATTAAAATAAAATAATTTTTTCTATAATTTATAAAAAATAAAAACAACTCCAGCTGGCTCTGAAAATTTTGGAGGTCAAATAAAACTAATATTAAGTTGCTTGTAATTTAATTAAAAAAGCTTATATTTTTGTTTTAAATGTTTGGTTTGAGTAATTTGATAAAAATTATAAAATTTTTTTAGTTTAACATGTGATTTATTGTCTATGAACAAAATTTTTTGTATTACAAAATAATATTTTTTGCCTTAAGCTTTTGAAACATTTTATTAATTTGTTTAGCAACATGTTACAAGCTACATAAGTGTTAATTCGATAAAACCATTATTCTATTGGGAAATATAAAAAAAAAAAACAAAAACAAACAAAACCATCAAAAGTTTATCAAACCCTTAATACTTATACATTATTACAATTTTTATTAAAAAAATTTTCAATAATAAAAAATAAGCTAATAATAAGATTGCGTGTTAAAATTTAATTTAATTATAAACATCAAACAATAATGAAATAAATAAAAACAAAAAAAAAAAAAACAAAAAAATCTTAAAAGTTCACACAATTGAAAACTATCTAAATAAATAAAAAAAAAATTTTACTATCTTTTGCTATACGATTTTAAAAAAAAGCACCCTAATGCAATAGATCCTCTTTCTCCTCTAGCACATATCTGCTGACTGTTTCTTTAAATGGTAATATAAGTTCAAGTAGAAAGAAATAATACCCAAGATTCATATATAAAAATTATTTTTCGTAATGAAATTTAAATTTTGTTGTGGCGCGTTTATCATGCATGTCTAACGAAATCAGTGCAATGCAGTAACGGTTTTCGTTATGAATTGGTTTTACAATAACTCTGCTTCTATTACTATATACTGGATTGGGGTCTAACATTTGTTTGTCTATGTGCTATTGTCTGCCCATTCTTTGACTACTTTTGAGTCTGAGTGTTTTTTCTATTTTTTTTTTTTGGTTCATGCATTGAACTTTGTTCGTTGAGGTTAAATGAAAATTTCAACAAGTTCGAAAGGAAGACTTTCAACATGTACATACATACTTACTGACTTACAAACGGACAACAAAAACCAACAGATTTCAATTGTATGAATGAATGAATAAATAAATGAAAACCATAGAAATGTTTGAATGATGTTGCTGTTGTTGTTGATGTAGATGATGATGCTGCATATTAAAATTGTTATGTTTCAATATGTGATAATAACTACAAATAAAGAGATACATAATACAAAAAAAAAAAAGAAAAAAAAAAAAAGATTAAATGAGAGGGAGAAAAAATGTTATACAACACAAATAATAAAACAAAAATGTACATGATTTCCATAGAGTTTAAAACTTTTTTTGTTTAAATGTGACCAACTAACTTGAGTTAAAAGGATTACACCAAGAACGCTTGTCTTAAACCGGGTGTTAAGGTTTATAAATCAGATTTTAGAAATCTATGATTAAGCTCTAAAAAATATATATTTTTTTATTTAACTGAAATTATCCAGTAATTTATAAAATTTTTAGTATGTACTTGGTCACGTTAAACAAATACTATGTGCTATTAATTTAGTTTTAAAGTTATGCTAGTGTCACACAGTGAATCGAGCCCACAGAATAATGGAAAAAATAGAAGATGTTCTATTGCCATGAAAATTTAAACTTATATATAAATTTGTCCCCTAATTTCAAATCTAAAATCAGATTTTTAAAATTATTAAAAATTTACTTCGATATGAGGAAAATAAATTTCCAAAATATCCACATAAGTGAAGTAATTAATATTTTCAAAAAGATTTTCTATAGCTAATAATTACTAAACGCTTTTAAGATAATTAATAGCAATAACATATAGCAGTGTTGCCATATATGTGAAATAAATTAAATTTTTATTATAACTATTTTTACTATTTTATTGAAACTAATTTTTAAACTTTGTTCAGTTTTTATTATTTTCGTCAAATAAATTTCAACGTACGTTCAAGAATATTCGAAATAATAATATCTTTAGTTACTCCGGAATCTTCAGATCTGTGTTTTTATAACATATTTTTTATGAATTTCTTGGTTCATGGATTTAAATAGATGTTTGCAATTTAAAAGATATTGACAACATTAATTATATAAAAACTATAAGTAAGGAAAAATTTGGAAAAATATAGGTTAAAAAATAATGTAGGAAATTTTGGTATTTCTTAACCAAAAAAGTTTAAATTTAAATGTAATACAACTTATTCAAACCAATTTTCATAGCTTTCTGACCTTTTCAAATAAAATTGCATTTTTTTTTTACACAAAAATGTAATAAAACTTATTCGGACCAATTTTCATCGCTTTCTGACCTTTTCAAATAAAATTGCATTGTTTTTTTTTTTTACACAAAGCTCCTAAATATAAGCTTCGTAAATTATGAATTTTTCCATAGAAAAAGTTACGTTTTATGATTATTTTCTATGGATGTAAAAGCCAAAACTTTAATGAGTATCATATAAAAAATGACGGAAATTGTATCAACCAATTTTTTCTAAAGCCTACTAAATTTGAGTAAATTAAAAAAAGTATTTTTTTTCATATAAAAATACAAAAATATATACTTTCAAAAATGTAAAATTTGTTATAAAAAATTAAGTCCTTCATTGCAGGTCGATATGGATACCATAGTGATGATATTCAAGGATATCATATTCAAGAAGAATTTTTTCCGCAAGACTACAAAATTCTACAAAATTTTTAAGAAAAATCTATTTTTAACCCAAATTTTAAGTTGTTATTCCAGAACCATTCTTGTTATTATTTTAAAATATTTCAAATTACATACACCATACCATGCTAGATAATATTTCATCAATAAACTGGACCTACGGCAAAGAAGTAATTTTGGGGAATTTTTTTTCTTGAGTCCTATTTGTACAATATGTAAAACAATAAACATTTTGGTTTACAAATTTCAAGTTCGCAAGGTTATAACTACTGCAATGGTAAAAATATTGACAACCAATATGTATATTCAAAATACATAAAGTCTTTGCTTTCCATTGATATATATTTGACAAAAATATCTTAAGGTAAAAGTGACAATATTTTCTAATCTGAGCGGTTCACTGTGTGTCATTACAAAATCCTAAAAAATTTAAATTCAAATTCCTTCTTTAGTTGTAATTTCTTTTATTTATTTTTCATTCATATGAATCTCTTACTACGTATTTGACTACATAATGATTTTCATTTCTATTTAAAAATCTGCCAAGGAAAAAAAGTGTTGAAATCTATTATATGACTAGAAAAAGAGAAAAAAAAAAACAAACTTATATAAATAAAATTCTAATAGTTCTACCGATTTAAACGAACTAGAATGATCTTTTCTGTTGGTTTGTCTTTTTTTCTTGTATTATTAAGTATTTGTTTAACTTGTCATGGCTTGGTGAATGTCGGTCCTCTTGTATGTGTGTGGTCTACAAAATGGCAACTAACTCTGTTGAAGAGCAAATAGCATGCGGTTATATTTATCCTTAACATTAAACTGCACAACATTTTCACCATTGGCAGCAGCATTAAAATCAGCATCATCGTTTTCATTCCCATAAAGACTCATTATTGTGTCATCTACTTTTTTCTTCTTTCAATATAATTTCTATGTTCTTTTTTTTTTAGAGTTTTGCTTTCAATCTTTTATTAAGAGCTTTTTTCTTTTTTGCTTTCTTTCAATAGAATAGAAAGAATTCCTTTAAGGGTTATTGACACATATTTAGTTGATTTTTTTTTCGTATCCATTGTATTCGTTTCTCATCATCATCATCTATTTAATTGTATTTTTTGAATATTGATTAAAATTTATTAGAATTGCTTTTATGTTTAAAAATGTTGCGAATTTAATGATTTTCTATTTAATCGATTTTTTTTTTCTAATAAATTAGAATTTTGTTATAAAATATTAATTAAATTTCTTTATTTCGTATTTATGAAAATATTTATTAAGAAAAACATACTCCGTTTAGAATTTCTTAATTGTTTACTTTATGTTCCTACTTAAATTAATAGTTGGCATCATTGTTGTTTTGAAAAACGCTCTTTTTACTTTTTTCTCTGGTATTGCAGTCATATTTTGATTTATTGTTTATTTTTGATCTGCCGTTATTTTTGCTCTACTCTATTATTCTATTATATTTTTGTGCTATTTCTTGTGTGTTTTTGTTAAACACATTTTGGGAATTTTTATGTTTCTAAATTGAATTTTAGTATTAATATTCTAAATTGAAAATTAATATTAATGATTTCCTTAGCATATTTTAAAAAATTTATAAATAATACTAAATAAAATAAATATTTTAAATATTGAAAACAAATTAGTATAAAAAATCAACCAAGTTAAAATATTATTTTGACATTGTGTTAGTAGAGAAGTTGAAATACCTAGTCCAATGGCTTTGTATTACTAAGGGAATTGTAGAGATTTTTTAAAGATGATTTTTAAAACCCTTCGACAAACTCGCAAATAACATTTTAAATAGATGTGTAATCATTAGGGCAACAAAAAATATGCAAAATCATATTCTTTTCCTGAGCTACAAATGAATCAAACTGTTGGTTATTTATCCGTTTCAGACAATTTTAAGAATTTTGGTATCGATTTGTTACAGCATATTTTTGCATATTTTTGTCATAGCAGCATATTTTTACATATTTTGGACTTAGCAGAATATTTTGTCATATTTTAATGCAAAATTCTCATTTTATAGCATATTTTAGCAAAATAAATGGCATGTTTTTGCATATTTTAAACATAAGAGCATATTTTTTCATAATTTGGGATATTTTACACTTAAGAATAAAATACAAAACAATACAATTTTTTTATATTTTTCCATTAGTAAAATTTTCTTCCTTAATAATCTTTATCTTACAAATTTATAGAAATTTTGTAACTTCCTGATTAATGTATTAAATTTAAGTGTTTTTAAGTGCAAAAGGAAAGTATTTTTTAGCATGTATAGTAGAGCAATAATTAAGTAAAGATATGCAGGGATTTTTAGCTTTCGTTTGATATCCTGATTAGGTCAATATAACCTTGGCAAATATTTTATAATAGTCTCAAAAAATTGCGCAACTTTCGAAACTTTGAAGTCCTTGGGAGGAAATTTGACATTTGAAAATGAGTATCCTATGAAACTTTCATGTAATTTTAAGAGGAAATTCGACGTCTTGGAAAAACACTGAATACGTAGTTTTACTACGGCTGGTCTCTAGTTTCATGCATATGTATATCGATTTCTTTATATGTGAAAATGACTTACACGGTGTTATCTGTACTCTAAATGAGACTCAACCACAATTTTCTAATGAAAATCGACAACAACAAGGAAATCCATCAAAAACTAAAATAATCCTTTCTACTCAAAATTAATTTTGAATTTTCGAATTTTTTATAAAAAAAATTTTTCTTCTCTTAGTTAGAAAAGTTGTTTTAAACAAATTTCTAACGGCGAATTTGTTTGTTTCCAATTATTTTTTATTTTCTTTGAAAGTAACGCCTCAAAGCAAAAAGTAGAAATGATTTTATAGTATTTAAGCAACCACTCAAGCTTAGATTTATTACACTGAAGATAAAATGAAATGTTAAAGGAAAATTGCATATAATTTGAAACTAAATGATATGATACCTCCTTAACATAAGAAATGTAAAAAAAATAATAGGGGTATTCATTTTATATCACAAAGTATTCAAGTTTTCAAACTTAATTAAATAAAAAGAAAACTGAAAAAATTAAGAATAATTTAAAAATTTTCTTAACTATTATTTTAATTTGTTTCCGAAATCGCTTATTAAAGTGCATACCCATATTAATTTCATTGCTCATTTCTGAGTTGAAAACGAAGGAATATTTCTATGTTTTTCTTAACATTTTCTAAATAAATGAGAAAAAAAATTGTTGCTATTGTATATATTTGCCTTTTGATAGACCTATATTTATAACAGAAAAATAAACGTTCAATTTTGTTTTTTTTTCTCTCTCCCAACATTTAATTTTTTCATGCCACCAAATGACCATTTGGTTACACTTGAAAGCAATCTTAACTATCTATTTACCACTTAGTGGCTAAAACATTTAAACTGAATTTTTCATTCTGTATTTTTAGTTCAAACTCTCTCACAAAATTAAAAAGAATACCAACAATAACATGAATGGTAAGGTGTGCGTTCAAATAAAATATAACATGTTTTTTTTTTTGAATAAAAGATGAACGGAATAAGTGAGGATTAAATGTAATCAAATATTTGTAGCATTTTTTCTTCAGATTTTTCTGATATATGATTTTATATAAAAATTAATTGTTAACTAGATTATTTTTAATTTTTTTGTGTATGACTTCTAAAAAAGTTTAGAGTACATTTACGAATTTTTTAATAATAGGAATTGAACACTGCTGGGGCTTTCTTAAATTCGATTTAGCTTGGATCTAATTTCTTTATAAATGCCAAAATTCTGGTTAGTTTAAATAACAAATATTCTGTGGGACTAAAATAATATTCTCAATTCTTGGTGCTTCTACTCTAACGACATAATTCAAAATCTGGTCAGAAAATACTTTTGCATGTCACGAGTATAATTATTTTATTATTATGATTATTTGAGTTTATTCAGGCTAAAGAACAAAAAATTCTTTTCACATTTTGTTGTCATACAACAAATTGTTTTGTAAAGTTTTTATTTTTTTTAGTTCGATACTATTCAGGACCATTTTCCCGGTTATTTGGTATACAAAACTTGTACTTTGGAACATAAGAAAAGTCATCAATAACGTATGTTTTTGTTATATTATTATTGAAGAGCTTTGATCATTCTTTGCCTCAGAGTTCTTCTCAGCTTTGTTATTTAAACTTTTTTTAGCTTTGATTGGCTAAAGGTTAGGCCTAGCTTTAAAATCACTCATAATTTAATTTTGAAGAAATGAACACAACGTGCCACTACGCGTCCGAACATGTTTGGCATGGCTTCTCTACTTCCTTGTCACTTTTTCTTTTTCTAAACCAAGTTTTATCTCATTCTGTATGTCCTTGTAACACATTTTTATTACCCTGATACGTAATTCTTTGTCAGAATTTACTCCATCAAAATTTTCTAGTAAGTTAAAAAAAAAAAAATATTTTGCACATTTTTCTTTGACTGCCTTTTTTCTGCATGCGGACAAATGACCGGATTTCAAGAATTCGATCTGTTGATAAATCTGACATATCACTAGAAGATATTGTAATCAAGAAGAATATTTGAAATTAACGGCAGTAAGAGTTATACGACAATTTTGTGTTATGTTTTATTCGAACGCACACATGTCTTCTTTTTTTTAATAGTAAAAGGTAGAGAAGGCTGGCGACTTTTGTTCTATTGTTGTTAAACATAAGCTTTTTGATTTATATTTTTCTCAAAAAATGACGTCTAGTGGTTAGTAGATACCATTACTTTTTTATGCTAGTATACTAGAGTTTTAACTTAAGATTTATTTATCTAGTCAGTTAGTCAAGCAAACTGCCTACCTTCTTTTTATTATTTTTTTTTTGTATTTCTATACTCTGATCTGTTACGTTCTTCCCTCACTTAAGTTTCTAAAACGTATTATTTTACATAATAGCAAATAGTAACGAATATGGTTAGAAACAAAATCTCCGTTAAACAAATTACTATATTTCTAAAAATATGAAATTGCATCTAAAGGCTACTAAACTTTTAAACTAAACGTTTATCTACTTTTACACTTACTCTGGTCTTAGAGCACAGTGTATCAGTTTTGAGTTAGGATTAATTAAAATTTTTATGATTACTTTAGGTTTTAAAACCTCCAAAAGTTATTGAATGTTCGTGTAATTTTAAATTTATTGTTTCTTAAGGTTATACCCTTCACCTTCAGGTAGAAAAGGGTATATGTAAGTTTGTCATTCCGTTTGTAATTTCTAAATTATTCATCTAGGAGTCAAAAAGGTATAAACATATATTCTGGATCCTTATTAATAGGGAAGTCAATATACCGATGTCTGTCTGTCTGTTTGAAATCAGTTTTTGGAAAGGCTTTCGACAACTGAAAGAATTTTGACTGAAAAATAAAAGTATTGCATTAACTTCTTACCGATGATTTTTTTCGGTTTTTATCATTAATTTATTTCGGTATATGGTGGCTCAGAATTTAATTTCATTGGGCAAAAGTCCAATTTTTTGTTAACACCGATTTCTAAAATTTTAAAGCCATTCAATAGTAAATATATTGTAACTAAGGTGACCAAAAATTAGATCAAAATATTGGCAATAGTGGCCATGGCATGCTGTTAAAGACAAACATTTTATATTATTTTATAAAAAAAAATTTAATTTTTGTAAATTTAATCAGAAGTAAATTATCATTACTCGCAAATTATTATCGATAAATGGCTGCATTTTTCTTTTGTTATGTTGGCAGAATAATAATCTTTAAGAAATGGTTTGATGTGTCACTGTCACACTGCCGTGGTGGTGATAATCACCTTAAGGTACGTTCAGACTAGTCAAATATTTGACGTAACAACTATATAAAATATTTTTAATGGGAAATGCTTTTTTTACTTATCATTAATCATAGCTGACATTTTATCGAATATTTTTATAAAACAAACTAGTGGTCACGCAATTTTGATCAAATATTTGCCTAATGTGAACATAGCTTTACTCAAAAAAGGGTTTCATTTTGAAGATAAAATATACTATGCAAATGACAAAAGGTAAAAATTTTATTTATTTATTTATTTTTTGTTGCCTAATTATCTTTAAACTGATAGAAATAATATATTAGAAAAATATTACTTTGATGATTTTCTTCCAAATTATAAAAAGAGGATATTGCGTAAATATCTTTTATGAAAGTTTGTAGGGTTTGATTTAATTGAAATACATTTCTGAACCATCCAGAATACTGTGTAGTAGCCTTAAATATCTAATGCTTAGACAGTTTTAGTTAATTTCTTTTCCTCCTCTATCTCTTCTAAGCTTTTGTAAGTATTTTACTAGCTGCTGTTGTTGTTGCTAATAATAAATCTGAAAATATATCTGGCTGTTTATTTGATTATGCTTATATTTAACTTCTCTTTAATATTCGCCGTATTCCAATGTTTATATTTTTTGTTTAAATAGTGGTCGCTCCGAACCCCTTTTATGTTCAACAAATGTGTAAGAGGGAGACAAAGAACGAAGGAGCGGTAATACGTGATGATGGAGATGACAATGGGGAAAGATTATAATAATGATGAATATGATACTGTTAACAAGCAGGCGTTTACCGTTTATTTGACCCAGTCCCGCAAATAATAATTACAATTAAATATCGTAATATCTAATATCTCATTTTGCACAATATTTTGTTTATACATTTTTTTATAGATTTTTTTTTAAATAAAATACAATTTATTTTTTTTGTTATTTATAAATAAATATTATAGAGAGCATGATGATAATAAATTACATTTTTTTTATTGGTTTTTATTTTGTTGGTGGATTTTATTTCTTTATATACAATTTTTTTTTTTGAATCATAAACATGACAATCATTTTAACACCAGCTTTTTTATTTAAATAAAAAAACTATTTAATTACAGTATTGAATTTCAAAAAGTTTTCAATATTTTTCTTTTAAATTGTTACTATTGCTTTAAAAAAGCTAATGACTTTTAAGTTACAGAAAATCAAGTTTGGGAAAAGTTTAAAGAAATTTTTTAAAGCAGTAAAGAAGATAAAAATATATATAGGGTAGAGAAGGGGGAGCATTCGCTATAGGGGCACATATGCCATTGAAAATTATCTTGAAACGAAAAAATAATTTTTGTAGCACTTATTGATTTTCTTTTCCTTTATCGCATGCATATCTTTCATCTATTAAATTTTGATATTTCCATTTAACATTTGATCAGAGGTAGACGTGATTAACTATTTTTTCAATACTTTCCCAAATATTACGTTGTGAGTATTTTCTGTGATAACTTTTTTAGTTTTTGGTATTCAATAAATATTTTGTTCCGTATTATAAACTTATAGTAATGAATAAGAATCGACAATAGCTGTTTTAATAAACTCATTTAAAGTGTGAAAATATTAACTTTAGGGAGCATTCGCCATGCTGCTGGTAAACGGACCCAATTTATACTACAGGAACGTCGCGATCATATATGAGGTACTTACTAGCTGTAGATTATTTATTGTCAATTTAGACTCTCTAGCGTTACAGAATTTAAACAACAAATATTTTGTGATTTTCGCACTGCATGGATTTCATTATTTGAATTATTATTTTATTATTATTTTTTTTCATTGTAGTATTAAAATAAAATGAAAAACATTATATATAGGCAAGAGCTTCTGGCCCCATCACTTGGCGAATTTACCCCATGGGTTGGGGTAGTTTCGACGTTTTTGGTCACTTCTGAAATTCATAAAAATAAGGAACATAACAAGAGATAGTCAAAATCAAAAGGACTTACATTATATCCAATATATCTAAGTCAAAAGTACAAAAGAAAGTTAACAGATATTGTTTACGGTTATGAGAAGGAAACACTTGAAATAAATAAGTAGCGAATGCTACCCCTTCTACCTTACGTTTATTTTGAATGTCAAGTTTAATACAAAATAGTTTTGCTTTTTGAAGATTTCAAAACTTAAATGATTTTTATTTTTTATTTTTTAATAAAAATTAAATCTTTTACATAATTGTTACATTTCATAGATATAATTTTATAGATTTAATTTTATGCTTTCTTAATTGTTTGATTTAATTTCAATTTTACTTTTGTTTTAAATTTAAAATTTCTTTTCATTTTTAAACAATAAAAATTTCACTCTCTTTCTAATTTCAATAAAGTTGTTTTGCCAACATTTCCATACAATTTTAAAATTAACAATCTACTTAACTCAAATCAAAGATTTCTATACGCTTATTCTCATTTGCTAAAACACAACAAAAACTCAGAAGATTTATATCTTAATAGATTTGATTACAATGTAGCGGTAATTTTTAGCCAACACAAATAAATAAAAAAAGATTAAAATCTTTTTACAGCTATTTTTTTTCCAAAGAAAATCAAGATCTCAGTAGAAAAAAAAAAAAAAAAAAAGAAAAACTCAACATAAACAAAAAATTAAAATACTATAGTGGGCGCTAAAAAAACCACACAGACAAAAGTCATAGCTTAACCTAGTCATGGTAAACATATCATGTTTAATTTTTTCTTTTTATAAAATTATATTGTTTTTTTTTTTTAATTTTAAATCAAACATGTGTCTCCGTAACCAATTTATTTTTGTAGTAAACATAAAATATAACTTTCATAAGCATTATATTATCGAGAGGTATTCTTTGAAACCTCATAATTAACTTAAAAAAAAAGAAAAATAAAATTAAATAAATTGAACGCTAAGCTTTAATAATTTTTGAGCTAAAAAAATACTTTTTTAAAAAAATCACGTTTTTACGTTTTTAAAAGTAGAACTAAGAGGAAGTTTTGCGGTTAAAAAAAAAAAAAATAATAAAATAAACAAGAAGAATTGTCTCTTGTATATACAAAAAAGCACATGCAGAGAAACAACATGTTTGCAGTATTATTACGCAACTGTACTATATTTCAAGAAACAATCGAAAACAAATTATATTTATATATAAGATTTACTATATTATGGTTACTTTTATTAAATATTTTAATATGGTTGACTAAAACTTATTATATTTTTACCAAAAATAAATTATGATAACTATGCATATATTTCTACAACTAAAAAATTTTAAAAATAAAAATAGTATGATACTTTTTTACAGGTAGACTGTTATGGTTGAAAAAATCATAATTTATTAGCTTTTTAAAGATACATATTTTGTTTTTCATAAATAATATATGTTTTCCAACTATATAATGTTTACCCCCAACTATTTTATGCTAAGTGTTTTGCTTTTTAAAAGACCAACTTTATTATAATTCTCATTTTGTTTATATATGAATAAATGTAAGTAGACAAGGTTTGGTTATATGAAATATTAATTAACTATTAAATAAGTTACTGAATAAAAAAAATATTTTTGTATTATCTTGCCTATAATGAAACGAATAAATACTCTAGAGGGAAATGAACTGACACAAAACATGTCACGGAACTTCTCCTAGGTGATCGGTTCTAATTCTTACACTTTATATGAGCTGGACTTGTCACTTTGACAAGGTGTTGGCCTAGAGGGAGAGATTGACCCTTTTTAACTAGTTTTGGGATATGTCATAAAACTAACCCAAAAGTGCATGTTCAGTATCGATTAATGTAAAATATAATAATTTCTTTTTAAACAATTTTTTCATTTTTTATTTATTATTATTATTATTATTATTATATTTTTTTGTATATATTAATATTTAGATTTTATAATTTTTTGTTAATGTCGATGGCGACACCCAGAATCGAACCTACTCATATTTTATATCCTTACACGCTAACCACTCATCCACTGATTGCTACTGAGCGCGAGTTGCTAATTGCGCCTTTAACAAGCATGCTAGAAATTGAGCCTCAACTGATACTTGGTGAGCGTAGTAGTTCAACTGGTTCTCAACTGGAACTTTGGTGAGGGTTTCGTTCATCGATTGGCGATGTTGAAATTCACATTCTGTATTTGTATATGTCCTGTATAACTCTCGCGCTTTTATATTGTACATCCAAATTTTTTTCAAATTTATAATTTAATATTATGCTTTTGAAAAAATCTATTGCTATAAAAAAACAAATATTTTCTGTAATGAAAACTATAAATGAATATTAAAACAATTTTCTTAAAAAAGTATTAAAAATATACCAAATTTATTAAATAATTATTCTCCCATATCTCACTGTACATTTCTTTCAGTGTTTTTGAAAAGCAATGCGACAGCATAACTTTACAGTCTGAATTCTTAATCGAGGGTGCCTGATTTGGCTAATCTGTAAGAGAATGTGGGCGTGAAAAAACTAAGATCATTTGTACGTGTGCGTTATTTTGCGTATCCGTGGTTTTGTGTCAATTGGTATTCACCTTGTATTGAGGGAAGGGTACTATTGTAACAAATTTCCCGTGTGGGTAATAAATTGAAATTAATTAATGAAAAAATAATGTTTGATCATAATAATATAAATTTGAAGCATACTATGATAAATTTTGATAATATTATAATAACTTTAAAACCGAGCCGTCGTATGATAAAATCGAGTCATAATAAGAGAACATCGGGGAGGAAAACCATATCATAATATGATAAAAATTTTAAATGCAATATGAAAAAATTATAAAAATTAAAAAATATAAATTATTATATATGAGGGATTTGGAATATTTTATGATTATCATGATCATAAAAATTTGTACAGCAACCATATAATCCAATTATTATATATTGCTCTTTGATTATGCTTACCACAACTATATTTTTCCTTTTAATAATAAATTTTAAACAAAATTAAATTAATAAATTAAATTTTATATGAAATAGAGCTTTTACTTTCACAATAAGAAACTTAAATAAATTAGGGACTTTTTTAAACGAACGATTATTTGTGTTCATAACTCTTTATATTAAATTTAAATTAAAAAATGAGTTTGGAGATAGAGTTATTCCATATCGAAATGAATAAAAAACAGCAATTTCCGTATTCGACATCTCCGATTTCAATGAAATTCACTACAGACAATGGCTATAAGAAGTGTTTCTTCAATCATAAACTTATCCCTTTCTGTTCCAAAAATATGCCGTTTTGAAAAACGAAAAAAATCTAAAAACTTCAAAGGTATGCTTGTCTACAAGTTTATGATTTAGGAAATACTTCCTAAAGCCAATGTCTGCAGTGAATTTCATTTAAATCGGTGAAGACAAATTCGATTGCTGTCCATTTTCACATGGAATCACTCGATACGCCTTTTATATATTAAGCTAACAATATGCAGCATATTGGAAAAAAACCAAAGATTTACAAAAGAATTTGCTAAGTTTGTTTTAACTAAAAATGAAATTTTAAACATTTAATTAATTTTCCCTAATGTTTCTCTCATTTCAGGTATGTTTCAACAAAAATTCTCTTGATATTCATTTTCCAAAAGGTAACATTTAAATAAAAATAAAACTGAAACATTGAAATCTTGGCCATTCCCTATAGACCAAACGATATTATAACGATATCGAAACGATATTATTTAGGTGATAAAAATTATTACTAGTGATAATCGTTTTCGAATTTAAAACGATAGGTTTTAGGGACTAAAGTGTACCTTTCCTTGTAATATGGTTTTTTCATAAACTTATGATATCGTATTCGGTATCGTAATTTCCAAAAAGTACGATAGTAAATTCGCCATTTTGCCCTCAACGCTCTTTAATAAAAAAAATTAAGTTTTTCTGCATTTTAATATACTAAATATAATTATAAAGAACCATAAACAGCTAAAATAATAAAAAAATCCTAAATAATATAAAACATATAAAAATCATTATAAATGACATAGTTATGCAAATATTATCAATAATAATATTTGCAAGCATGATTATTCCTTACGGACATATCTGTGCAATTATATATGTACAAAAGCTGTTAACTACTGATTTCTTTGTATTTGATTCCCAGCTTGTTTTTGTTTACTGAAAAATTTTTAATTTCTATTTTGAATTTAATTTTTTTTCAAATGTTTAGATTTTTCATTTTATTGGAAACAAATATTTCGAAATTTGGTTACCATAATAATATTTTTTTCAGCAATACAATATGATATTAAAATCGGTACTAACATGATATAGTTTTCGCTATGATATCGGTCTTTGTTTTATTGGGTTATTTAAATTTATTAAATTCTCATATTTGTAAAGCACTGTACTATATCTGACAAAACAACCATTAAAAAAAGAAAAAACAAATTTAAAGATGTCATCAATGTAAGACCAAATAAAACAGGATTCTAACATTTGAAAAATATTATAAAAAAAGATTTCAGCTGAGTTAGTAACATGTGGTAGTAGCATGCGTAAATTTTTATTATACTAACAATTTTCTTTACCGGTACATGCACCAATTCGCCACAAATAAAGAAAAATAAAAATTGTAGTGGTTAAAAGAAGTTTGCATAATTGGCGCAAAATAAATTACGAATATGTTGCACATACAGCAGCAGAAGCAGTAATACATTTCGTTTAGTAAACTAGAATGGAATTTTTGATTTTTTTTTCTCTCTTCACTTTAGCTTGATTTTCATTTTCAATCTATAGAAATTTAAAGTAAAAAACATTTTTATACTTAAACAACTTACTCAAAACAGTATAACGTCAGTCATTTATTCATTGAAATAAACATTCATACATTTTTCATTATATTTATGTATGTATGTACAGTGGCCATTTACTGGAAAACAACTAGTTTTAATGAATGTTTTATAGCTAGAGTAGCAACAGCAACAGCAGCAACAACAGCAGCAAATAAATAGTAAATTGAATGAAACCCACATTTGTTTTAATTTTTTCCAATTTGGATTTATTTTTTATAATGTTTTTCATTTTGTAGCCATTAGAGTTGCAATAAGGAAATGTTTTGTTTATTTTCACGTTATTTTAATAAGTGTTATTATTCTAAATTAAAACACAATAAAGAAAAAAAAAACTTAAAAAGAAATTAAATTTAAAATCACTAAAAGAATGCTTTTACTATAGAATTTGAGTCTAGTTTTAATTTTAAAATGTTTTAAGAAAAGCTTTTAATGGAAATTAATATATTTTATAACGTCATGTCTTTATGACAGGATACATATGTTAAAGTAAACTTATGTTTTCTTATGTGTGTGTATGTGTTTCCGTTGGAATAGTTAATGAAAATTTTATAAAACAAGTAGAATATGTAATTTTAGACTGCTGCACAGTGGTTACAAAATGCTTCTTTTTTAAAATTATTCTGTAGCTTGTAAACCGTTAGAAATATCTCAATAAAATTTCATGTGGCCAGAGACGATGTGTTTCCGAGTTAAAGGGGGAGCGAGTAGACCTCCAAAGGTGGGGTATGTCGAAATAAATTTATCTCTCATTTTTAACGTCGTATTTTAACTTGGCGGGATTTGTATTCATCAGATTCCTTACAAAATAATCTTAATAATATTGCTGCAAGAATAAAAGATTCGATAAATAGTTATATTAATCTGAAATTACAGATTTTCTTTTTTTTTTTTTTTCAAAACAGTGTGCAATATTTTTGTCACTTATAAAATTTTATTTATTGGTCTATTTAATTTGTTTAAAGTTTCCAAAAGTAATCTTAATATAGAGGCGCTTGGTGCATCAGTCTCCCCAGAAGCCCTGTCCAAACTTTGTAAATTTTCCAAAATCTTTTTCAAATTGTTTATATAAATTTTCAAAATGCAATGTTTGGAAAAATATGATATATTAAATAAATACCTCCATTTGTTGGGAAAACACACAAAAAGTATCTTCTAACGAACGCCTCTTATAACAACAGGGTGACTATTTGAGTGAAAAGAGTCAAGTTTTGAAATACTTTTTTCCGTCCTGGGATTTTGTGTATTTTGTTACCAAAAAGTGTGAAATTTTTTAATTCCCTCATTTTAAGATAAGTTTATCTATATTTCCCTGAAATTTCATTGGAATAGTTCTACTCGTTTAAATTTTATTTAGGATTAATATTAACATTGTTTTCCCAAAAATATACTTAAAATTTAAATTTTTCGGGTCATGGTCTAGAGAAATTTCAAATTGTGCGATTTTCAAACCACATGTGAAAATACAATCGCGTGATTGTCATCACATAGGCGTTAGTCGGCCAGAGAACTGTGCCGAACAGCTGAAATTCGGCTAAGCCGAGCCGCGAAAAAAAATTTGGAAGCCGTCGCCGCCGTAAAATTTTCGGCTTAATTCGGCTTTAAAGCAGTCGCCGTTTTTAATTTATTTTTTGAAAAAAAAAAAAAAAAAAAATATGTTAAAGGCGAAATTTTTCCATTATTTTAATGCAGTATTTGCTATTTATGTTGTATTTAAATATGAAAGAAAAATATTTTGTATCATTTTGAACTTCAAATAATTATAAATCAACCAAGTATTTTTGATAACTTATAATTTATTATTTTTGATGCTAATACTGTGAAAAAATAATACTAGCAGTTGCTAATAAATTTTAATGAGCCTTAATTGCCATCCTGCGAGAAATCTAAAATCTAAAAAAACTCGTTTTGTCAGCTAATAAATCACTTATACTCGTATGTACTAGCGACATGTGGTTGGGAATTATCAAAATAATTGATATAAATTCCATTATTTATTGTACTTTATTACTTCTTTAATATACCTTAATAATTGATATGTTTTTATAGCGAAACAGACCATTTCTCATTCTAATATGCAAACAATAATTCTAATCTTTTATGTAAAATTACAAAAACATCCTTAGATCATTCCCATATTTTTTCTTATATTTATTGAAAATAAATTAATAATTCTGTTTATACTTTCGCTGGAAAAAATATCGTCCTATTTTTATGAACATTGTTAATCAATGGGCAAGAAAATATAAAACTTTTAATTAATCGGATGACAGCCGCTTTTAAGCCGCCGCCGATAAATTTCCTCGGCGCAGGTCTCTTGCAGTCAGACGAATTTACTAAGGCTTCAAAATTGTTTACATTTTACTTTAACGTTTTAAACAGTGATGCCAGATAAGAGGATTTAATGGGGTTTAATATTAAAATTTAAATATTTTTCGTTATATAATTTGTTAAAAAAAAAATGTAGTAAGCTTTTTAAATTCGTTCTACATACCCTGTTTAAAATATGTTGTATTTCTTATCTGTTTTGTTAAATTCTTTTTAGTATTTTTGTTTAAATATTTCTTCTACACTATTTTTTCTGTTAATTTCAAACAATATATATATATATATATATATACATTAGTGAAATATTATTCAATTTATGTCATTTGTTTGTGTTGTAAAAAAAATTTTTTTGCTTATTTTTTTTTAAATTTTTCCAATGTGTCATAATAAAAAAATTTCTTTGGTATTTATTTCTTTTGTTAATTGAAAATTTGTTTAGTTTTTGCGTTTTACTTTATGATAACTTTCATAATAAGTTTTTGATAAATTTTTCACACATTATTAAATAAAAAAAAAGTATAAACTTCTGTTTCAAATTTAATTTCTTTTAAAATTATAACTTTTTTGTTACTCACACATCACGTGAATTAAACGAGACTTTTTTTAATTTTTTAAGTTTTTATATAAAATAAATTAGTTTTAACGCCCACTTAAATATTTTTTTTTCATTAGCTAAATGATTAGCTAAATTTCTTAAATAAAATATGGTCATCTTTTTTGTTTAAGAAAATGAAAAACGTGAGTATTTAAATTTTGTTGCTAATATTTTAAATGCTAATGTTTCAAAATAAACTTGTTTTTTAATTTTATAAACTTATATATACGATTTTTTGTTTTTAATTTTGTTTGGTCGTGTGTCTGCTTTTTAATAAACATATTTTTGTTTGTATTCATATTTATTTTAATTTTTAAAAAAATATCTTGTAGGTGTTACCATTTGTTGATACTGTATTATTAGTTAGTTTTTAATTTTTATATATATATATTTAAAAAAAATAACACAGTTGTTTACAACAATTTAACACCTTTTTTGTTGTTAAATCAAATAAAAAATTAGTCAGTTTATATCATATTTATATGGTTAAATGATAGCGCCTTTAATGAATTGATTAATTAACAGAATTTCTGAAAATAAATTATTAATATGGAATCATTCTATTAAAAAATTTTATCTTCAAAAAAAAAAAAAGATAGTAGGTTTGTCATTTTGTGTGTAACATGTCGTAGTAATCATCTTAGACCCCATTAAGTATATATATTCTGGGTCCTCGTAGAAATCTAAGACGATCTAGCTATATTGGTCTTTCTCTCCGTCTGTCAGTTGAAAGCAGAATAGGACTTGGGATAGACCTCCTAGGGGGATTAAATTTGGCTCAGTAATTTGCCTATATAAGGTATTTGAATCGAAGCGGGTTTGTCCGCATAAACTATAGACTTTACATATCCCCACAGGAAAAAGTCTAACGGTGTGATATCACACGATCTTGGTGGCCAATCGACGGGCTCAAAACGTGAAATTATGTGCTCACCGAAGTGTTCTCTCAATAAATCCATTGATTGATGCGATGTGTGGGAAGTGGCGCCGTCTTGCTGAAACCTAATGTCGCCGAAATCACGAGCTTCAATTTCAGGCATCAAATAGTCGGTTATCATGGCACGATAACGGTCGCCATTGACGGTTACGTTCGCACCGGCATCATAAAGAAATATGGACTGATTATGAAATATGGACTGATTATTCCACCGGCTCACAAACAACACTAAACCGTTGTTTTTTCTGGATGAAGTGGCAGTTCTTGAATCTCTTCAGGTTGCTCTTCGTCACAAATGCGGCAATTTTGTTTGTTTACAGAAATGGCCCTCATCGCTGAACAAAATTTGCCTCGAAAACGTCGGATCTTCTTGGAACTTTTCAAGAGTCCATTGAGCGAAGCGATGTCGCTTGGGATGGTCGAGCGGCTTCAGTTGTTGCACAAGCTGTATTTTGTACGCTTTCAATTTAAGATCTCGACGTAAAATACGCCAAGTCGTTCCATACGTCAGTCTGAGTTGCTGCGAACGGCGCCGAATCGACTATCCACGGTCTTCGTGTACACTCTTAGCTACGGCCGCTATATTTTCTTCGCAGCGTGCTGGACGTGGTCTATTCGGTCGAATATTATCCAATAATGAATACTGGGTCTCAAAATGGGTGATGGTGTTGCTCAGTAGGCCGATTATGTTGACCATAAGTTGAGCGAAGTGCACGAAACACATTCCTCACAGAACGTGAATTTTCGTAATAAAGTTGAACGATTTGTAAACGTTGTTCACGCGTAAGTCTTTCCATTATGAAATGCCAAACAATACTTAACAAAAATAACATGACAGCATGACACGACCCACACGTGATCTGTCAAAAAAGGCTATTGAAAAAAGTATCTCTACTTGAATCACCCATTACTAGAAAAACTAGGTGTCTGTCGTTACTCCATTTTATACTTTTCCCATATCTCTTTTAAAGAAGCATGTACGCAAACGAAATTCTAAACTAGTTCGTAGAATCATGTAATCTCGAAAACCAAAAAAATGGCGTGATCCGGTCACTTTACCGCCTACGTCCCATATTAGGAATAATTTTAAGTTAGATTGGCCCAAATAGTTGAACTGCAGTGGGGTTTTTTACTTCTTTTTTTATATGAATTTCCTTAACGTCAAGTTTATACTAGACATATTTTTTAAGGCGAATCTATAAAATCAGTTAAACAGCTTTGTTAAAAAAATTTTATAACATACGTTACATAATCATAATATGGATGTCACAACAATATTATGATGACGCACGCGTTTGCATCATCATAATATGATTGTAACAAAAAATTATGGCTGTATTTCAATTATTTATATATGTATATTTGTAGAATTTATATTTTTACAAAATTTAAAATATTATATTGCTGTTAAATTATCGTATATTTCATTTATCATAATTTAACAGCAACATATTATTTTAAATATAAACATATAAGTAATTATGCCAAACGTATAAATATTTGCAATACAACTATATTATGCTTTCTACAACCATATCATGCTTAGGAATCCAAATTCAACCATAATATGGTTGTGGTAACAATATTATGGCTATGTAGTGACCATAATTTTATGTATTACTTTAACAATATTGAAAAATAGTCTACAACCATAATCAAAAGCAGTCTTTTTTCCTGCGTAAAGGAATTGTAAATTTGTAAAACAAACTTTTAATAGTGTTGCTGATAAATATTTCGAAATTCTTGAAAAAATTCTTAAATGCTTTTTATTAAATAAAAGAAGATTTTAAATTTAAAAAAGAAAATCAATGACTAACATCTAACGTCAAAGATTCCATTTAAATTTTTTCACAATATTTGAATAACTTATTAAATATTTTTATTGGGATTAAGAAACATAAAATTTTATATACATAATTCAATTAAAATAAATTTGTTTAATTGTACACATTTTTAAAGAAAATTCCTACAATATAAAATTCTTTATTATAACTTATATTCTTTTATTTCTTTTATTTAATCCACCATAAAATGATCAATAATTTGTTGAAGACAAAAATGTTTCATATGAATCATAAGCATTAAAAAAAAAACTAATATCATCATTAAAAATTTAAATATATAATATGATTAAAAAAAAAAATAAATAAACGACAATGTTTATAAACAAAGAAAGACAAAAATATTTACAAAAGAAAATGTGTTTTTTGCAATATTTATAATTAAATAAATTAATAGAGCTTTAAAAAATGCTAAAGGCAAACAAAAAATAAAAAAATAAAAAAAATGGCTTTCTTTTTGTCAAAAACAAATTATATAATACTAAAAAGAAAAATAATAGTTTACGATTTCTAACAACAAACTAATAAATCATAAATTTTAAATTTGATGAATTGATTGATTATAACAGTAAAATATTTCTATATTAAATTAATTTGAAAGTAAAAGTTTAAACATTTTAAATAGGGCTATACTTAGTAACGATTTTAAAAATTTACATATTTTTAAAGCTTCTAGACAATATAAATTTATAAATATAATTTATGAGCATTTCACTACCTTAAATTAATAAATAAAACTTTTGTTTTGCTTTTATTTTTATTTTTTTTTTTCATTCAATAAAAAAAATGCTTGATTAATACAGGGCTTTTTTTTAATCCATTGAAATACAATAACTTTAATTTAAAATGTCATCCAAAAAACAATTAACTAAATCTAGTTTATATATATACAAAAAATCTAATTAAGAACAAAAAAGTATTAAGTTATTTAAATATGAAAAGAAATCAAAATTCCCTTACTATTTATAAAAATCCCAATCAAACCTGATCTCTTAATGCACTTCCATTTATATTCACCAGGGATGGAAAAATTAAATATTTTTAGGTATCAAAATAAATTTTTATTTTTTCACCCTCAGTGTACTAAAATTAAAATTTTTGATGTAATTAGTATATCGAAGGGATTAAGGTGTGCGTTCAAATAAAACATAACATGCTTCTTAATAAAAGATGAACGGATTAAGTTAGGATTAAAATTAAATCAACTGCTTGTAGTATTTCATCTCCAGATTTTATTGATAAAATCATTTTATATAAAAATTAATTGCTAACTGGATTATTTCTAATTTTTTTATGTATGACTTTTGAAAAAATTTTAAAATACTTTTGAGTAATTCAATTTTAAATTTAAAGAATTTTGACCCTTGGTTACCGATTTAGATAAAATTTGTTGCAAGTGTAGAGGAGGATACAGAATTATGTAAAATGAATTTTTCTCATTTTTATTTTGAGAAATGTGGCAACTCTATAGCTCTCTATAGGATTAACTTTTGTTATATAAAAGTTATTAAAATAATATTTTTGCAGTAGATTTATCAAAGCTTGTATTTTAAGATGACATTAAAAATTTGGAAAATATTTTTATTAACATATTATTTTTTTTGCAAGAATTTTCTTTAGTGACGTGTATCTAAAAAGGTCCACCTTTAATTTTTTGTTATATATATATATTTTTTTTTTTTTTTTTGGTAAGAAGCTTTTTCTTAAAGATTTCAGAGAGCTAAACATTTTTAAATTGAAAATGGAATTAACTTTTTAGGAAATTTTTCGCGGTATCTTTCTATAAGAATTTAAAGTTAATAATTGGATCCAATTCCTTTACAATTGCAAAATTCTGATTAGTGTAAACAACTAATATTCTGTGTGACTAAACTAACATTGCCAATTCTGCGTGTTTTTACTGTAATGACAGAGTTCCAAATAAATAAATTTAAAATTTGTTAAAACCGCTGTTGCATGTCACGAGTGTCATCAATGTCTTTTTATGACACTCTTTGTTATGATTATTCGAGTTTATCTTGTCGCATTTAAACTTGTCATACGACAAATTGTTTTGTAAATTTTATTGTTGTTACTTCGATTATTCGGTATACCTTGGAACATGAGAAAAATCAGCAATAACGTAAATTTTCCAGGCTAATACAAAAATATTGAAAATATTTTTATTTTTATTTTATTGAAGACCTTTGATCATTCTCAGTTTTGTTATTTATATTTTTTTAGCTTTAATTGACTAAACTTTAACAACGTGCCATTATGCGGTCAAACATGTTTCTCTACCTTTTGGGCTTCATCTCATTTTTTATGACCTTGTTAAGTCTTTTTAACTACCCTGAAATGTAATAATTAGTCAAAATTTACTCAATCAACATTTTTTAGTAAGTTCAAAAAAAAAAAAAAAAAAAAAAAAAAAATTTTTTTTTGTATATTTTTCTTTGACTTCCATCTGCCTGTCTCTAGAAGAATTTTAATCAAGAAAGATAATTAAAATTAACGGCAGTAAGAGTTAATACATTAATTTTGTGTTACGTTTTATGCGAGCGCACCCTCTAAATACGATACCAAATCATTAAATTTTAATTCAATGCAATTCTAGAAATTCACCATAGAAACTGACTATTCTAGAAGGTGAGAGAGTGAAAACATAACTTGGAGACAAAACATAGTTCCCTAGAGTAATTCTGTAATGTATTTTATTTGCAAATGTACGGTCTTTTTAACTTTTCCATCTCTGACCACACCTTGAGAATTTACACATTGCTACATACATTTTGCTACATATTTTCTCGTACCGTTGAAAATAAATATATATCGTTCATTCCATGAAAGAACGTTAAAAAATTGTACTTAGGTCTTCGAGTTTTGTTAATATTCGGCATACACATACCATATGGAGTCATTTTAACATCTCCAGTTTTAGTTTTTTGAATTTTGAAAAAATCGCGAATTTATTCACGATTTTAATTTTTGAAAAGTAAAAAAAAGAAAATCAAAAAGTGTATAACTTTAAACACCAATAAATCTATAAGCTGTAAACGGATTTTAATGATTTAGATTACATATAGAAGATAAATATGTCCTCTTTAAACGCAGCTATCTAAAAATAATATTATCACTTGAAAATGCATACATAATGCAAATGCAATTTTAAGATGCATTTTTGAAAAATTTCTACCTAATTTCTATTTTTTGTCTACTTCTGATATTCGAAAATTTGCAATATAAATTGTTTCTGGGACAAAATGATCCAGTATTAAAAAAATTAAAAAATATACCTTTAGATTTTTTCATACAAATATATATATATATATATATATATATATTGTTTTTTATTTTTTTGAGTATATTTTAAAATAAATTTTAGTCATTGCTAATGTACTGCGTAATAAATATATTTGTCTTCAGTAAGATAAAAAAAAAATAAGTTAATTAAAATTAAATTTAAAATAAAAACGGTAAAAGTTTTCTAAAAATGCATTTTAAAATTGCATTCTTGTTGTGAGTGCATCTTTAGCAAAAACGTTATTTTTGAATTATACATTTATTCATTTACAATATTTATTGCAATAAACTTTATACGATGCACAGTTAAAGAGTTATGAACACTTAAAGTTACATATTACTGAATGAGAATAATAAAAAAGACTAAAGATAAGAAATTATAATTTTTATATAAAAAATCGGTTGGTCATTTTTCTAAAAAAAAAAAAATTAAAAATAATAGACCATTTCTTCCCAGAACAATTATTATTTCATTTTTAGTAAAGATATTGCTTTTAAACATATTAAAAGAAAATTAAAGTCGAATTGATAGAAATTTGCCAAAAATGCATTGTAAAACTGCAATTGCATTACGAGTGCATTTTTAAATATACAATTTACCTTTGCATTATTGCCTTTAAAGAGCTTTCAGTTGGCCTTCATTAGAACCCATCATTAAAATCCCTCTACATCGTAAAGATATTAACATTTAAAGTTACGTACCATAGAATACAACTAGAAGTTTATGTGAGAGGCATTTCGAACTAAAATTTTCCAAAAAATTACAAATTTTTTTTAAAACACAAAAACAAACTATTTGTGACTACATGTATTTTGTTGTTGTATGAATTAGGTTTTTGATAATTGAATCAGGTTTTTTTTCTTCTCACATAAATATCTACTTATTAATCTATATTATGTACTTTGTCGAATTTGTCAAGTTAAAGTGTTGTAATAATTTAAATCTTGAATAAATTCGCGATTTTTTTTTAATTGTAAAAAATAATAATGAGAAAGACTAAATAGCTCCATATTTATATGCATAAATATATATATAAATCTGATGAAAATTAAAAAGAAAAAATATATATACATTTTTTATAAATCCCTCGTGGAATGAACGATATATGTATGTATATACTAAAGATAAATAGTCTTTAGCATCTATTTAAAGGTGAATGAATTTTAAAACATTTATGTATAAATTGTGATATGTGTGACTTTTTTTCTATGCAATTTCTTGTGCTCTTATAAAAAATTTAACGCCTCATGTCTACAAGATATGTAATCAAGACAGCAACAATTTAAGCGCATAAAAACATCTTAACCCACATATTTATTACAATGTATGTAATGTATGTGTCATTTATACATACTATACATACACACATGGACAATAAAATATGGTTTACAACTATCTAAGGAATAGAGAAATAATTTTGTGATTAATCTACATTACAGTCTGAAGATCGGAAGAGGTTTTTTTTTTTTGAGAAAAACAGGAAACCCATATTTTTCTGTGGACAATAGAATAGACAATAGAATGAGAATACATATTTACTTTTTTGAGATTTCTTTATTATCCTTCCTATAGGGAAGACATACACCCCAAAAGTTCTTGCTATGATATTATATCGTTATTATAAAAAATAATTGATTTTTTTCTTACTAATTGGGTTGGAATACCTCTGAAATAATTACTTTAAGTTTATTTAATAATCTTAGGCAGAATTTTTACCATTATTTAGAAACTTTCAGATTGTATCCTAAGACCTACTCCCCCAAAATACTTCAAGAACGCTTTTGGTCGTTATAAAGCTAAAACTTCAACAAAAAAAGTGGTATATAAGGGTTGCCATATTGCATCATAACCCTTTCAATAAATTGGAACTCCGGGACTATTTCGGATATTGCAAGTTATTCCAAATAAGAGGAAACAACTTATTCAGACCAAGAAATTATGATAAGAACAATATAATATAAAAATAAAAATGTCATTTTATTGCAAAAACAAGAATCTATCTAATGAAAAAAAAAAAAAAAATTAAAAAGCGACTAAAGATGATTGAAAGAATGAAATCCTCATATTATATGAACAAAAGGCGTTATATCAAGAAGTCGTAGTATGTGAGTGTCTTTGGTTGGAATTATTATGTTTAAAATATTTTAACGAAAGAAAAATGTGAACTTTTTGTGTTGAGTAAAATATTTCTCTCTTATACAGAGTTTGGAAGGATAACTACATGAATCGTTCATCAAGTCTGATGGGAATGTGGCCCTGCGAATATAATATGGAAGTTTTAAAATAACCAAGTACAACCTATAATATAAACTTTACCTAAAATCTTTAAATAGATCTAAATTAATAATTTATGAAGCATTCTCGCTCATTTAGTAAGGAAAAAAAATCGTAATTTTTAATACTAACAGTATAATGTCCTATCAAGGGTGTTCTTCATAAAAACATCTTCTGATCTCCAAACTCCAATATAGGTAAAATCCGAAAGTAATTTTTTTTCCTTACCCTACAAACAAAATAATACGAAAGTGATTCGTATTGGTATCGCTTAGAAGAAAAATTTTATTACCGCAATAATCATATTAGTATTGCAGAAGTTTCCCCCATCGGGAGAGATTGTGCGTTACAAGCGATACATCTAAGCAATAAGAAATCGATACACTTGGTAGAAAAATAGGCAATAGCTAGAAAATTATCTAGGTGAAAAAAGGAAGATACCGATAGATAATCTTCTGTAATAAATATATAGAAAAATTATCACTAAATAAGTCTTGAAATAATATAATAAAGAAAACTTTTACATCTAATAAAGCATGCATCATAAAGCAAGAAAACTAAAAAGTTCACATAAAATATCTATTTTGTTCCTAAAATATTCAATTCAATATCCAATATATTCAATAATTTTTGAAAAATTTTTC
Organism: Protocalliphora azurea; assembly: GCA_932274085.1. Classification (NCBI taxonomy): domain Eukaryota; kingdom Metazoa; phylum Arthropoda; class Insecta; order Diptera; family Calliphoridae; genus Protocalliphora; species Protocalliphora azurea. Next base: position 128,227,375 of record OW026519.1, read on the forward strand.
GACAGCTGAAAAAATTGTGACCGAAAAATAAAAGTATTGTATTAATTTCTTCCAGATGATCTCAATGGGATATCATCAATTTATTGCGGAGGTGATAATCACCTTACTGACAAAAGGGTAATATTTTGGGGATAAAAATAATAAAAATATTTTTTGCCTAATTTTCTATGAATTGATAAAAACACAGTGTTAGAAAAATATTACATTGATGATTTTCGTCCAAATAATAAAAAGAAGATATTGCGTAAATTTCTTCTTGAAATTTATCTTTCAAAATATTTGTAGGGTAGATAGTTATATTCAATAAATAAAGTTGAAACATTTTTAACACATAAAATTTAAAAATTTTTCCATTTGTAGAAATCCACATCTATTTTATTGTCCATGTGTGTATGTCAATATGGTGAATAAGTACTGTTGCAAAGTTGCATTATGTTAAAGATAGAGTTGGGGAATAAAAATAAAATCAACTAACGGAAAATATAGATTTTTTTCTTTAAATAAATTATTTATTAAGGACCTTTTTCTTAGCAATTTTTTTAAGGGTATTATCAAAAATTTATAACCTGGCTGAAACCGACTTTAATTCTTAATAAGTTTTGTGGTTATACTATTTTAAACAAACGGGTTAAAGAATTTTAGCACCATAGGTTTCTTTTTGTAATCAAAATTGTTCTTTAAAGTTCAAAAACTTGGAAAAACTTGGCTTAAAATTACTTAACTTTTTCCCATTCTTCTACACGTTTTGTTCGCTCGTTTGTATTTTTTGATGTCATTCGATCTTATATAAACTAATCGGACTTTTTGGATAAATTCTAGACCTGCTTTGAAATTGTGTGGACAACAGTTACATACAGAGTAGTCAAATTTTGATGACAAAATTTTTTGTTTTTTTGGCGGGGTCTGTGCGCCCCTCAAGGGAATATAAATTCTAAAACAGGGTTGATATCTGTTGTAATTATGCGTATTTTGACATATATCTCGTTGATGTGTCCTAAATATTCAACGCAGTAGATAGTCTCAAAGTTTAAAAAACAAGGACAAAAATTTGGAAAGGTCAGTTTTTCACGAGGCACATTCGCAGTTTCTAATGGAATAGCATGGATTACTGCGTGAACTAAGTTTCTTGTTATTTTACAAAATAAAATCGAAAGAGTTTAAAAAATAAATTTAATAAAAACAGTTTTTGTATTTTTATATAGCAAATAACAATTTGTACAAATCTTGGATATATACTATAAGAACGTCGATAAATATAATTGATCGGGACCATAAATTTAAGTCAAGTGCACATTGTACTAAGGAACATCGCATGAACAGCACGGAATTAAATAGTAGGTGCTTGTAATGTTTAAGAAAAATGTAGACGCGCATCAATAAATTTTGAAAGTTAACAATTTTATGGACAAAAAAAAAAAAAAAAAAACATATGAAGAAATAACTTAGTTGCGAACGCTATTTTTCTCAAAATTTTAAAAAATTGTGATTTTTAGCATAAACACAATTTTAAAAATTTTGCTCGAAAACCCTAAAATATGTTACACGAATACCATCAAACTTTAAAAATACTATATAATCTTTAATTTGAATAACCAAGTAGGTTTTGGTATTCCATGTAATTTTTACCAGAATTATACATAAATTTCTAGTTTGTAAAAATGTTTAAATGTTCAACTTAAAGTCGCTATAACTTTCACTATAACTGTCACTTTATATTTATTCAAATGCATTTTAAAGTCCCATCGAAAAAAATCTTTTTTTTTAAGTCGTTCTACAAGTGTAGTCCTTCAGAATTAACCTAAAAAACCTTAAGGTAGTGACACTAAATTTCTAAAAGTAAACAAAAACTTAAGGATTGTTTTTGTTTTTTATAAAAAAAAAAATTAACAAAATGTATGATACATTCTTTTGGCCTTTTTATTTCAACTTGTCAAATAATTTCAACAACTCAAATTACGTTGAGAAAAATTTTTTTGACAAATATTTTTTTTTTAGATTGTTACTTCATTATTTTGCTAAAAACAAATAAACGACCTTAGCAAAAAAATAAAATCACGCCAAAAAAACTCAAAACAATAAATTATACTGTCAACATATTCATGTGTACCTGGTGGAAATGAAAACAGAGGGATAGAGGGATAGGAAGGGATACATACGTTTCTACATTATCAACACTCAGTTCACTCTCAACAGGTCATCACGTACTTTTGACTGATTTGCATTTCAGTGTTTTGCGTAATTTTTGATGAATTATTTTGAAATAAATTTTTTAAATATTTTTTCTTAAACCTTTTAATGCTCCCACATAATTTATTTACACATGCTTTTTGTTTGTTTATAAATAAACCTTTAAAAAATTTGTTTTCTCACAAGAAAAATTACATAAAACAATTTCAAATTTAAGAGGGTTATTTGTTAATAAAGTGAAAAAAAAAAAAAACAATAACTATAATAACCAGGGCAACCAAAAATATCATATTTCATATTTTTTCTTGAGCTTCAAATTATCCATTTTAGATAATTTTAAGAATTTTGGCATTGATTTGTTACAGCATATTTTTGCATATTTTGGTCCTAACAGCATATTTTTGCATATTTTGGGCTTAACAGCATATTTTGTCATATTTTCAGAGAAAATCTTTGTTTTAGAGCAATTTAAATTCATACTTTAGCATATAATACACTAAAGGGCATAATATTGTACATTTTACACTTAAGAGAAAAATTTTGTATATTTTGCACCTAATAGAAATTTTTGCATAATTTGCCATTAGTGAAAATTTCTGTTTACTGTCACATTATACTGCATCCAAAATTTTCCGACTTTTGAATTTTGACTGTAACTCCCCCTAGAATTGTTCTTTGTGTTGAAAAAAGATATTATGTGAAATATAAATGAAATCGGATATCGTTAACCCGTGCCACATCGGACCTGAAGTTTGCGGAATACTTTTATATGGGAAAATGTTGCTTCAGCTATTAAATACTTCTTTTTTGTAATTAAATGTTAAAGAATCGTACTCTGTACATAATTACCAATCAAACAAGATATAAAAAGAAAAGAACCGGGCAAAATGTTAAAGTTATCGTGAATTACCCAGAACATTAACGTGTTAAAAATTTGATTTTTTTTTGAAGGCTCTTTCTTATTAAAATTTTATTAAACGAATTCAAAAAAAAAAAAAAAATCTAATAAAACTATTCAGTTTTACAGACAATAATACAGGAAAGAAAATAAAAAAATAATTAGGTCAAAACGTGTGTAAATAAGCCATACCTGCGTTTTGAATTCTGCGGTTTTTGCCAAAAAGGCATTTTTTGCAGTTTTGTTTTTTTATGTAAAGCCAATTTTTTTTTTTTTGAACTGATAGTTGGCTGCACAAAATGAATACATAGTAAAATATAGCATATCTCAGGAAATAAATTCTGAAGTTTTTGGCAAAGTTTGACAAGGATATTCTTTCAAACAGGAAGTTCAAAGGTCAAAATTAAAAATATTTTAAATTAACAAAAAAATAGCTTATTAATTAAAAAAATTAAAAAAAAATGTTTGTTGTTAATGTGAAAGTTAATAAGTGTGTACACGAATAAAATATACCACATATTTTTGTTTATAGCTTTCTCTGCTGTTAATTTATTTTTCTTTTTATGATCAAAATATCTTTGAAAAATACTCCATATTTTATGATGATACAAATTATTAAAATATTTTGTGTGCTTGCTTCAGCATGGAGAGTGTTTCCCATAAACAAATTTTTTGCACTATTAAAATTCAATCAAATTGGTCTTACAAAAAAAAAAAAAAAAAAAAAAAAAATTGGAAAAGAGCTTTGTGCCAGCAGATAATTAGTTTTCAGAGAAGTTAGCTAGTTCAACAATGACCTTGGTCGGAAACCTGGAACAAGACAAAGTTAAAAAACAACGAATCGGAAGATTGAGCAGTTCTTAAGAAGTATTCCAAATCTTTCCGAACGCGAATAGGCTAGACGAGTCAAATGTTCTGAACGCTGCGTGCGCAAAGCCAATATTGTACTTAAAACATTTAAAGTGCAAAAAGTACTAGATAGGCAAAGAAGTATGCTGAAGTTAAAAATGGAGCAAAGCTCCTAATTTTTTTTTTTTTTAATTAAAATGTTGACTTTTCACAGCTTTCTGAACAAAAATTTTATGTAGCAGATGTTAGAAGAGTACCATACCAAAAATCAATAAAAATTTCTCAAAAAATTTTGTTTGCTAGCTATATGCAGCTGTGGTGAATGAAGTCAATCGTATGTAACATCGGGCACCATAAACTCGGATATTTATATCAAGGAGTGTCTATAAAGAAGACTGCTTCCATTTATAAGAAACCATAGAGTCTCAACATTCTTTTGGCCTGATTTGGCATCGTGCCATTACAGTAAATGTAATTTAGAATGGTACAGTAAACACAATGTTAATTCTGTTCCAAAAAACCTTTAAACTGCCCATAACTTCAGCTGATTGAAAGATATTGGTTCCTTGCCAAAAGGGAATTAAGGCAGACTAATACTGCGCCCAAAACACTGACAAATTTGAAACACAAGTGGACAATCGAATTACTAATAGAGGGTGTTTTAAAGAAAATAAAAAAAATAATATCTAATAATTAATTTTTCCCTTATTGTTACACGTAATACATCTGTAGAAAAACTCTAATATGTAATTTTTCATTCATAATTGTAACTTATTCCAGTCAACTTTCATATCAATATTTGTGTGTTATGTTTTATTTGAACGCACACTTTACTTAGCATCTAATGAAAGGAAAACAGGCATTAGTGACGGATTTTTTGGAAAGGAAGTCGAGGCTTTCTTTGAACAATTTTCATAGTAGGCAAAGTGGAATGTGTTTTAAATTTTTTTCGGAAATGCCTGCAAGGATGAAGTACTGTCATATTTTCCTACTGCGATAAAAACACCAAATTTGACATTTTGACATTATGCAGATTTCTACTTCTAAAATATTATTTTCTTTTAAAATTTTAAATCTAAATTTATAGTAGGGTACATTTCAATTCGTTATAGCTGCTTTATAATAATTTAATTTCAATGTTATTCAACACTAATAGTATGTTTAGGTTTTATAAAACCATCATCACGTGACTTAAATGAATCTAATAAATCTTTTTTGCTGCCAGTTAAATTTTTTGTTTTAAATTTTTCACTTTAAATCTTGGTTAAAAAAAATTTAGAAAAAATTACCTTTAGAAAAGAAAAACTATGATGGTCAAATAAGATAAATTTTGTTGTTTTTGTTTGTTTAGCATTATTTTCTTTAAAAATATCGACGAGAAACACACACAAAAATAGAATAACAAAGTAATAAAAAATTCAACGAAACATGTTGCCTGTCATTGGTGATTTATTGCAGCATTTTATTTATATAGAAACATTTTTTTGTTTATTGACAATCAAACCATCTTTTATTAGTTAGATTTTTTTTGCACTGATTCTTACCACTTTATTCAGAAATTAAGAGTCTCTATTAAAAGTAATGAAGAAAAAAAGAAAATCAAGTCGATTGACTTTGTTGCCTGAACAAAAAAAATTTTTCCTTGTTTTCCCTGATGATGGAGTGATTTTCATGATGGTGTTGATAAAAACACATCAAATTTAACTTTTCAGTTACTTTTTTTGTTTTCTACTCTTTCTATGGTTTCTTATGATTTTCATTTTTTTGTTCGTGTTTCCGTTTTTGCCCTTAAGTTACCACAACACGATATGCTGTTGTTGTTTTTGTCTTTATTGACAAAATCGCATGTCAATGATGACCATTGGCCATTAAGTAAAAGCAGTAGAGGGAATAACAATGAGCAATTGTGGTTGAGAGGGGGAGAATGTAAAAAAATGGAAAACCTTGAAAAGTAGACTAAAAAAAAAAAAAATAATAAAAAATTAAATAAAAAAAGAGAAAAGTTTTACAATTTATTTTAAAGGGAAAATAATATTCAAATATTTGCTATAAAATTAAAAATAATCGAAGTTTCTCTGTAAAAAATATCAAAAATTTAAAAAAAATATTGTAATATTCTTATAAAAAATCTTAAGATTTAGTAAAAATTTCAAAAATTTCATCACTTCATATTGGGGTCAAAAATAAGCAATATTGTATTTATATCCGGCTTTCGAAATTACTGAATCGAGCTTCACAACATTTTTAGCGATAAGCCTTCAATAGGTGTTATTGTGCGATATCCACTATATTTGATACTATGATTTCTATTTGAACAAGACTTATTTATGCTAAGGGGATATTTTTGGACCTAAATGGACTTTTCTGTATTCAGACAGCCATTTAAGCGCTCCAGTATTATATAAATTTTTAAGTCATTTAGTATAGAGCATATATGACATATAAAATCAATTATCTATATTTACACCTTGATAGAAACATTACGTTTCTAATAAGTTACTTTTACATTTGGAACTCACAGTACTTTAATCGCAATTTTTGTATTCTATATAATTTTTGATGCGAAATTTGATTTCAAATTGAGGATGGCATAAAACTAAATCTGTTCTTAATTGGCTATGATTTGAGAATAAATAATAATTTTCTCAACAAGAGAAAGAAAATTGAAAAATATATTTTTCAAACATTCATTTGTATTTACTTTCAGATTTCAAAATTATTTGAGATTTACATTTGATATAAAAATAATAAAGTGCGATTTATTTATTTAGAACTTTGGTCTTTATTTGAAAAATACATTTGATATCAAACTTAATCATGTTTCAAACATTCGGCTTCACATTTACTTATTATTAGGGTATTCAAATTGTTCGGTTTATCGATTGTTCGAACAAAACCAAGAGGTCGAATAAGGCATTTTAAAATTATTTGAATAATTAAAACAAATAATAAAGTAGGTTAGGTTCGGTTAGATGTACAGCTGTAAATGTAAACTATGTATCTCACTTGGGTCCTATTGGTCCCGTTGTATTACCCTAATGGATCATGTGAATCTGTTTTCACATGACCGAGAGTAGGTTCGAATAAAAATCTGATTCGTTTGACATTAATTGAGGAGAGATCACATGATCCGTGCATACATGGACTACTAAATTCAGCATTCCTTATATTCGGAAGAGCAGGATAGTGACAAAGAAAATATTCCACTGTCTCTTAATCCTCCTCATTAAAGCAACTTCTACAATAGTCGTTAAAAGGGAGTCTTTAGCGTATGTACCAGCAATCCCTGGTGTTGGTAGCTAACGTCTCGGCAATCCCAAAATGAAACTCGACCATCTCTGATCGCATTGAGGCCATATTTGTCTCGCGATAGAACATGCGGACTCGTTTGTCCATCTTTGTTGAGCTATTCGCACAAATACTGCAGTATCATTGATCTGCAAAATGACAGCGGTATGCCCACAAACTGGTCTGTTTCTTCAGTTTGAAGTAGAGAACCAGTTCTGGCTAATTCATCTGCAATAATATTTCTTGGGGTTCTTGAGTGACCTCTTACCCAGATCAACTCTAGGTTTGAATGTCTCGCCATCTCATTTAAAGATGTCCGGCATCGAATAGACATCCGAAAGATACTTAATCGCGTGTTGACTATCGGTGCAAATTTGAATATCCACTCCGAATACTCTATAATACATTAGCCAATTTACCGCTCTCCTAATGGCTGAGATCTCCATTTGAAGATTTGGATCCTTCTTTTATAGTGAGATCGGATGGGATGGAAAGTGAGAACTCTGTGTCCAGAAACGGTTTGGAATACAATAGTAAATATTGTCAGGGATGCCATCCGAAATTCCCAAAAGGATTGCATGGCCATAGCTCCTACCGTTCCATGCACCTATAGTACTGAGCCTAGTCGCCGACATGATGGCGATTTGTTTGTCCATTAGATTTATTGGCATCCAGTTCATCAGAATGAATAATGTCTTGGATGGTGTTGTATGTAGCGCACCTGTAATTAGTAGCGCTGAGTTACACAGAATCGTTTCGAAGATTTCGTAAAAGGTGGATTTTTCCATCGCTTTCAACCATACTATTGCTCCATACATAAGTATAGGCATAATTATAAAATAAAATAAAATATTTATGATTTTGTAAGTTTCTTTTTATCATATTTTATTTTGAAGTTGCTTCAAAAATCTTTCTACGTTGACATATTTAAATTTGTATTATGAAACCTATAAAATATGTTTGACAAAAAAACAATTTTTCTTTCCACCCTTCCTTTTTATGCAGGGAAATCCCCAGTGTAAGGGCCCTAATTCTATCGGAAAATTTTAAAACCAATTTTAAATTTAAATTAATTTTAACTAATAAACTGTTCAAAAAATCAACAAATACAATGAAGAACTTAATTTTGTTTGAATTATAACTCAAAAACAAACAATCTTAGAATGACTTCGATTGATATAAACCATCTTCAAAAGGTCCTAAACGTGCAATCTGTCAAAAGTCCTCAGAAAATAACTTAAAAAATAATAAAGTTTAAATAAGCAGATTTAAGTCGATTTTGTTCATTTTAAACAAGTTTGCAGTCGTAAATTGCCTTATTATCTCTGTTTAGCAGTACCAAAGCAGAGTTTATGTACTATAATTAGACACCAGCAGAATGGAATACGTATCTTATGTGCTGCTACACACTTCGTCAGCATTCATAGTGTATTATCCATTTTGGCTTCGTTGGAACCTAAACACATTTGTTTTTGTGAAACTTTATTTAGAAAAAGCTCAAATTTTCGTTGGCGAAATTGTTAAACGTACATTTATTTAAATTTAGTACTAAGTACCATTTTTAGATATATTTTTATAAATAATCAAATAAAATCACTTCAATTGAAAAAAAAAAAAAAATTATTCGTTTTATTCGAATATTTGATATAAATTTATTCGAATTACTCGTTATACAAAGAAGACCATTGTTAAATTCTGCTAATAATTATTCGAATAATTTTAACGAATATTATTCGAATGAATACTTAACTTCTTATACCAAAATAATGGGGGTCGTTCTCGATTTGTAATATTCGAAAGGAGGTCGTGAACCTGTTGCTTGTGAAACCACTTTTCTATAAAAAGAAAATTTATAAACAAAATTCTTTAAACGAAATTTTTCTATAAAAGGAAATTTACTAAAATTTTGCCTATAAAAAGAAACTTTAACGAAAAGTTTTTTCTTTTAAATTTCTCAAAAATTTTCCGTAGAAAGAAAATTCCTTTCTCCTGTTGTTTTATGTGATCTTGGTGAAAAATCCTCTTATCTGGCTACATTGTAAAAAAAAAAAAGAGAAAGAGCGTCTGAGTAGAAGAAAAACAGGAAACGGTAAAAATACACTCAGAAAAATTTGCTAAATTGAATAATGATAGTTTTTAATTTAGAACATTTATAATTTGCTTAATTATTCCTGTAGTGTAAGAAACAAATTAAATTTTTAATAAGTTTTCTCCCTATGTTTTACCCACAACTGTCTTGTTTCCACAAGAAATGTGTCTTTAAAGACTTTAATAACAATCCTGTGTGTGAAATTTCCTTCGTATTGAGCATTAAGTGTTTTTTTATGTTCTCTAAATAAATCTAGATATAAATTTCCATTTTAAGCTAAAACTTTTTAAGGACTAATTCCGGAGACATTAAATTTCCAAGATTATTAGCAAAGTTTTCACAAAAATTTTATGGTTTTGTCAACAAAATTATGTCAACTAAATGGATTTTTATCGTAAGAAGCAATAAAAATATTTTTCTAAACCAAGACAATTTTATTTCTTTTTTAAAGTTTCTTAAAAGCTAAGATAAAAATTCTTGTAAAAGAAGATTTTGTTTAAAGCAAATTTAAAAATTTTGCAAATTTTTGTTTTTCTTTTTTTAATTCCTTTTGCTACTTTTCATGACCAACTGCAGCTAATTTAAGTTTTTATTGCTTACAATTCCCTCCCACCTTAAACTCTACCTTGTTTTTTTTTTACTTTCTTCAATTTAAAATGTGTGATTTTCGATAGCAATCTTAAAAACAAACACACAAACTAAAATAAAACTCGTAAATAATAGAAAAAAAAAAAAAAAATAGGAACAAAGAGAAACAAAAAGGAAAACAATTTTAAAGCTTGTGTGCAAATTTAAATTTTTTTTGTTACCTTTTTAAAGAAACGCCAAAATGAGAAAAACTGATTTTTACTATTCAGCGTTTTTTTTTCGCAAACCTAGTTGATTTCTTGTTGTTTATGACTTCAGGAAATGTTAACTTCATGCTAACGACCACTCAGCAAAAATAAAACCCAAATACAAGAAAATAAAAACAACATTTGAAATTTAGTTAAGTCAGTCTGTCTGTCCATATGTCTGTCAGCTACACAAGCCACCAACCAACCATTATGTTTTATTTTTCTTGTCTTTAACGAAATTAGTTTAAATGTAGGGAAACCCTTATAGTTTTATTTCATTATTTATTAAATGCACAGCAACAAAAACAACTACAACAAGTAAACATTTAATACAGCAGTAGGTTTCTAGGGCGCTTACATTTTCATATGGCCAATATTTAGTGTCAAAAAGGTTTAGAGAAAAAAAAACACATTTAAGTATAAAAGAAAAATAAATAAAGTTTTTGTTTAAACCATTTCCCAGGGAGGATTTTGAAACATATTAAAAAAATATATATTAAACAGAATTTATTTCAATATAAATATACTGAAAAATATTTAACCTTATTAGGCTACATTTCTTCGAATCGACTACTAATATTTTAATGTAAAATTTTCTTCTTCAAAATAAGTGTAAGCTATCAGAACTAAACAATTTTATCTGAAATCTATTCCACTTATTTAGGCAAAAATTAAGACATTACATTTAATACTATTAACAATTCGTGTTACTTAATTTTTATAGTCTGGCAGCACTAAATAAGTGGTGACTTGTAAAAAAAAAAATCACACTATAGAGTAAAAGTGAACAGTTTTCTAGAACAATTTACTTTTTTAGGTATCACATTATTAACGACATAACCGAAATAAAATCATAATAGTAAAATATCCTCCTTAGGATTTAATTTAAAATATTTAAATACTAAATTTTAATACATTTGTTTGGCTGATATAAAAAATAACGAAATGTATATATATGAAAGTGTTATAAATTTTTTTGGACTTCAAAATACCATAGCACTACCTTATAGCCAATATTATTGTCCTGATAATAAAAAACAGTTTTTTAAATCGTTTCGGACAAAAATTTATTAATATTTTGGTTTTTATATTTGTTATAAAAACCAAAATATAAAAAATCGAAATATTAAAATTGAATATCTTGTGGATTACAAATGCTTTAATTTATGTTTTTTCCACTTAAACAAGAAAAATATTACGATATGGTCAATCATTTGAAAAAAAAAAAACACATTTAAGTATAAAAGAAAAATAAAGTTTTTGTTTAAACCATTTCCCAGGGAGGATTTTGAAACATATTAAAAAAATATATATTAAATAGAATTTATTTCAATATAAATATACTGAAAAATATTTAACCTTATTAGGCTACATTTCTTCGAATCGACTACTAATATTTTAATGTAAAATTTTCTTCTTAAAAATAAGTGTAAGCTATCAGAATTAAACAATTTTATCTGAAATCTATTCCACTTATTTAGGCAAAAATTAAGACATTACATTTAATACTATCAACAATTCGTGTTACTTAATTTTTATAGTCTGGCAGCACTAAATAAGTGGTGACTTGTAAAAAAAAAAATCACACTATAGAGTAAAAGTGAACAGTTTTCTAGAACAATTTACTTTTTTAGGTATCACATTATTAACGACATAACCGAAATAAAATCATAATAGTAAAATATCCTCCTTAGGATTTAATTTAAAATATTTAGATACTAAATTTTAATAATTTGTTTGGCTGATATAAAAAATAACGACTTCAAAATACCATAGCACTACCTTATAGCCAATATTGTCCTGATAATAAAAAACAGTTTTTTAAATCGTTTCGGACAAAAATTTATTAATATTTTGGTTTTTATATTTGTTATAAAAACCAAAATATTAAAAATCGAAATATTAAAATTGAACATCGTGTGGATTACAAATATCTTCTTTTATGTTTTTTCCACTTAAATAAGAAAAATATTGCGATATGGTCAATCATTTGAAAAAAAAAAATACTTCAAATTTGTCGATTATCAAATTAAATATAAAAGTTTTAATATTAAATAATTAATCGCATTTTTGCACATATTCTGTGACAAATTGCTTCGAAATGATTTTTCATTAAAACCTGCATCAAAAAATGTCGAAACATAAAATATTTAGTGGAAAATACCGTTAAAAATTAACAAAAGTTAAATTAATTATGTTTTATATCTATATCGCGGTTTAACAGAGATTAGACAAGCTAACGAATTTATATCAAAGACGATAAAGTAAAACGTCAAAAACTAATGTAATTTGATAGAAGTTAAACGAGGGCGGATCAATAAGTCCGTGACTTTTCGAACTTTCCTCGTAGTTATATGAAATGTTAAACTATTCCCATCAAGTACCACCTGTTAATAGACTACTGTCAAATTTTGAGCAAGTGTCGTCATTTACTATGCGTTTAACAGCTGTTCAAAACATACAACCTCCTGTTTTTTTTTTTAATGGAAAAAAGTGAATTTCGAGTGTTCATTAAACATTATTTTTTGCGAAAAAAAACCGTCAATCAAACCAAGGAAAAGCTAGATAAATGCTATGGGGACTCCGCACCATCGATGGGGACTCCGCACCAGCAATGGGGACTCCGCACCATTTGTACTTGTGCGACCACAACGAAAGTACAAATGACGCTGAATGTTCTGGACGGCCAATTGAGGTCAGTACACCCGAAAATGTCGAAAACATCCACAATATAGTGTTGGCCGACCGAAGAGTAAGTGTGTGAGATTGTTGATGTCATAGGCATTTCATATGGCAGTGTGGTTTCGAGTTTAAATGATCAGCTGGGTTTATGAAAGTTGTCCATAAACTTAAACGTGTGACAACTTCAAAGGATTGTTTGGAGTTGTTTTACCGCAATCCGAATGAGTTTTTGCGTCGTTTTGTAACTGTGGATGAAACATGGATCCATTACTGTACTCCGGAGACCAAGCAGCAGTCTAAACAATGGGTTTCTCCGGGGGAAGCTACTCCGAAGTAGACCAAGGTAAGTTTGCCGGCCAATAAGGTAATGGCAACAGTTTTTTGGGATACACGCGGGATAATCCACATCGATTACCTTCAAAAGAGAAAAATAATAAACGCGAATATCATGCCAACTTATTAGACCGATTTAATGAGGATTTAAAAAGAAAACGACCCCATATGGCCAAGAAAAAAGTTCTTTTTCATCAGGATAATGCACGGGTGCAGTCTCAGTGGCAAAACTCTATGAATTTGGCTACGAATTGTTATCTCATCCGCCATATTCTCCGGATTTAGCCACTAGTGACCACTTCCTATTTTCAAACCTAAAGAAATGGCTCGGTGGAAAGAGATTCAGATCCAATGATGAAATTATTGACCAAAGAAATGCCTATTTTGAGGACCTCGAAAAACCCTATTTTTCACACGGAGTAAATGACTGACGACTCTTGCTCAAAACTTGATAGTAGTCTATTAACTGGTGGTACTTGATGGGAATAGTGTTGCAATTCATATAGCTACGAGGGAACTTTGAAAAGTCACGGACTTACTGATCCGCCCTCGTAATAACCTCAATATAAAAATTTCACGCCGTTTGGTGTGTAAACTTTTTTTTTTTTGATTAACAAGGTCCGGAAGTTCATGCATATGCATTTTTTCTACCTTTACTTCTAGAACATAGCAAACTAAATATCTTTGCGAATTAGAGCATTTGCTCTAAAATGGTATCGGTTTGTTAGTGCATATTTTGCCATAAATACATATTTTTGTATCATATTTAGTGCAATATTCCAATTTAAATTTATTTTTTGTGTAGAAAAAAATATTTCTGTGGACTTTTGATAAAACCATTTAAGTCTACATTTTAGTAGAGCTAAAAAATGCTTTAAAATAAGGTAAGCTATTTCTCCAAAATTAACAATCAAAGAAGGAAGTTGATTATTGTAAAAAGTGCATCATCAGAAAGTTCCTTATTTATTTCTTATTAAGATGCGAAATTACACAGAATAAATAATGTCTTTTCGGAGAAGTATTCCTTATTCGACGAATATAGAGGCTAAAGCATAGAGATAAATACAGACTTTCAGGGTCAAATTTCCAATCATTTATCTGAAGGCAGAACAAGTTCGTTTAATTTCGATTTGTTTTCATTGTCAGACGTTTTTATAAAAAATCGAGAATTTATTAATTCCTTTTAAAGAAGCTACCAATGAGAGAATTCTGTCTAAGACCACAATAAGCTGTATAAAGCTACCCTTAATAACATTTTAGAAAATTCGATCTATCATTAAGACCACAGCCATTGAAAGAAGTGTTGTCAATTCAGTTGTTATAATTTTAGATTCAAACGAAGAGACAAGAAAATCTTGCCACATCACTTAAAAATGCATCCATCACATCTGTTGGTGACGAAGCGTAATTTTCTATGTACAAAAGCAGTCTAAGGTCTTTACTGTATATTTATTTTTAATTTAGGTTCTGTGTGAAATACTAGAAAAGTATACTCCTTAGTAAATTTTTGATATTTATAAGGTGAATACAATTTTACTAGCTCACAGTAAAAATTTTGACAAAATGAATATAAATTTTTTAATTTTTAAAATTTATAGAAAATTTCAAATATTTGGAAAAATAATATTTATTTTAAAATCTTTTAACATTTCAAAAACATAACGTACTTTAAAATTCAATATTCACACATTTCTTTTTGATTTTATAATAATAGAAATTAAATTTTTCAAATTTAAATATGAACTGAATTAAAAATTTATGTTTATTTTTTTCTTTTTAATAAAAGTTAAGAAATAGGTGTATATTTTATTTGTTTTTAGGGCATATTTTAAAATTTTTAGTGCATTTTTTAAGCGCCTAAAACACATTTTTTAAATGCATGAACTTCCTGTCCCTGTTTATTAATAACCACGGCGATATCTGTTGTTTAAATTTATTAAAATACTCATATTTAAAATATTAAATATGAAATAGCGCGAATAAATTCAGAAGTCGAAAAAAATTTTAAATATATTTCTAGTTAAGGTGTGCGTTAAAATAAAACATAATATGATTCTTTTTTTTAAATAAAATATGAATAAGGAATAAGTTAAGATTATAACTAAATCAACTATTTGTTGCATTTCTTCTGCCGATTTTTCTGATATTATTTTATATTAAAATTAATTGCTAACTAGGTTATTTACCTAAAGACTTCTATTTTAAAGTACTTTTACGAAATTTTTCGCGGTATTTTATTATTATTTAAAATTAATAATCACAGTAAATTCGCTTTTAACTTGGATCCTATTCCTTTACAATTACCAAAATCCTGGTTAGTTTAAATAACTAATACTCTATGGGACTAAAATAACATTCCCAATTCTGGGCACTTCCACCGTAACGACTAAATTCTAAAGGCCTTATTCACAATAGAAATTTTAAATTGATAAAAGTTTTATTAATAAAATTTGCATAGAAAATTTTTCTATTAGGCTTTGATAATTTTAAAATTTTAATTATAAGGTAGTGAATCTGGCCAACAAATTTTAAAAACGCTGTTGCATGTCACGAGTGTCATCAATGACTTTTTATGACACTCTTTGTTATGATTATTTGAGTTTACTCAAACTAAAGAGCAAAACAATTACACATCTTGTTTTGTAAATTTTTATTGTTTTTAGTTCGACATAATTTTCTCGATTATTCGGTATACAAAACTTGTACCTTGGAATATGAGAAATATTGAATATGAGAAAAGCAATAACATATGTTTTCCATGCTAATACTAAATATTAAAAATATTTTTTTTATTATTATTACTGAGGAGTTTTGATCATACTATTCATCAGATCTTCTCAGCTTTGTTGGGCTTGAAATTCATTCCTTGTGACTTTTTATTTTTCTGGACCAATTTTCATCTCATTCTTTAGGTCCTTGTTTAGTTAGTTTATTACCTTGAAATCTAATACTTTTATCACAATTTACTCAGCTAACATTTTGAGATAAATTTAAAAAAAAAGTTAAAAAATCAAATTTTATTTTGTAAATTTTTCTTTGACTGCCATCTGCATGCGTATCAACAACCGGATTTCAAGAATTCGACCTGATGTTAAATCTGATATCTCGAGAATATTGTAATCAAGATAGATATTTAAAATCAACAGCAGTAAAAGTTATTGCGAAAAATTTGTGTTATGTTTTTATTCGAACGCACAGTTTATTCGCACTTGGGTTATCAATTACTCCACATTTAGGTTGATCGAATAAAGTTTATTAATTTTTTTTTTTTTAATTATTCGTGTGATCGCATAAAATTTGAATCTTTTTCGATTAATCGAAAGAATAAAGAATAAAATATGTTTTTCAAATAATTAATTACAAGTTAAAAAAATGCTAAAACAAGTATTTTTTAAATAAATTTTTGGTTTTATTAACATAAAACAAACCAAGAAATAACAGTTTATTAAAATAGAACAAAAAATTCCAAAAATTGACCATATCTAATTACAGACAAATTATACAATAAAACGAAATTTCTTTTAAAATTATAATTCATAAAGAACATAATTAAGCATTTTGGCTTTAAAAGGATTATTGTTTTTTTTTTTATTTTTCTTCTTCTAATAAAAACAGATATGTGGAATAAATTCTTTCATTAAAGGCAAATCTAGCTTTTACATTTTTCTAAATAAAGTCACTAATCATCAATATTGTTAAAGTCATTTTTTTAACTTTTAATATTATTTATTGATTGATTGAGTTCAATGAACAAACCATCGTTATACATTTCAGAATCTGCGGTTATTTCCACTTCACTTGAGTCATTAAAATAATTTTTGAAATAAATAATAAATGAAAAATTCTAAAAAACAAAGCGTGTGCATATACTTTAGTTTCACTTTTTGTTGAATATTTAAAAAAAAAATAAAAATAAATAAATATTCGAAATTTCCAAAATTTAATACGAGGGCAGATAAATAAGTCCGTGACTTTTCGAACTTCCCTCGTAGTTATATGAAATGCAACACTATTCCCATCAAGTACCAGCTGTTAATAGACTACTGTCAAATTTTGAGCAAGTGTCGTCATTTACTTTGCGTTTAACAGCTGTTAAAAACATACAACCTCGTGTATTTTTTAAAAATGGAAAAATGCAAAAAAAACGTCAATCAAACCAATTAAAAGCTCGATAAATACTATGAGGACTCTGCACCATCGATTTCAATGGTAAAAAAGTGGTTACTGACTTTAGTCGAAAAAATCCACGATATGGCCGACCGAAGAGTAAGTGCGTGAGATTATTGATGTCATAGGCATTCCATATTGCAGTGTGGTTTCGATTTTAAATGATCATCTGGGTTTAAGAAAGTTGTCTGCAAGATGGGTGCCATGTTTGCTCTCAATTGACTCAATTGACGTGTGCAGTATCAATGGCAAAGCTCTATGAATTGGGCTACGAATTGGCACCTCATCCGCCATATTATCCAGATTTAGCGCCTAGTGACTACTTCCTATTTCCGAACATAAAAAATGGCTCCGTGGAAAGAGATTCAGCTCCAACAATGAAATTATTGACCAAAAAAAAATGCCTGTTTTAAGGACCTCGAAAAATCCTATTTTTTACGCAAAGTAAATGACGGCAATTGGTCAAAATTTGACAGTAGTCTATTAACATGTGGTACTTGATGGGAATAGTGTTGCATTTCATATAATTACGAGGGAAGTTCGAAAAGTCAAGGAGTTATTGATCCGCCCTCGTAATAACTTATACGTCTCGCCTTTTTCTAAATTTAAGACGTTTGATTAAATTTTAGAAAAATCTATTCTATTCTATTCTATTCTATTCTATTCTATTCTATTCTATTCTATTCTATTCTATTCTATTCTATTCTATTCTATTTTTTTGCAAATGCCGTAGCATAGACTTCAGTGTCTGTGAAGGGTTTTAACCCGAAATCTATTAAAACGTGGTTTACACATTTATATATCCTAACGAAATTTTCAATCATTTTCAACAGGGTTTTCCTACTAAATAAACTTCTTTACACTTATAATTTTAAAAGGCATAATAATTTAACAAAAATCGTTTTGAAAAATTTTCGATTAATCATTAAAAACTTATCCAATAATTTTTTATTTTAAATTTAAAAATTTTGTTTATTCGAAAAAGAATAAAAAAATTATTCCTTGAATAATCCCTAATTCGAATACTATAGATATCTTTCAAAAAAATTTGCAAGGACTCGAAACTAATTCGTCGAAAAAATTTATGCATACAATTCTGTTTATATAAACGAATTTTTGAAATTTTGTTTCATTCATATTTATTTTTTTAAATTGATTTCCGATACTTTTTCTTCTTGAAATGGTGCTAGTTTGCTATATTTCCCTCAATTTTTTTTTTGTTACCACTGTATGCCAAAGTAAAATTTCATTTTAATTTTTTTCGCTCCATTATTTTTTATTTTAGCTTAAAATATAATTTATTTTCTTGTTACCTATTTTTATATTAGTTGTTTATTTTTTATCTGTATTTCTCATTTACATTATAATTTTAATGTTTTTTTCCTACTTCTTCTTTTCCACACTTAAGTTTGATTAATTTGATTGCAGTTGGTGCTGTGTTCTGCTTATTTGATTTTTTTGTATTTGATTTGAGTTATATTCAAAAAATCAAGAGGCGAAAGTTTTCTCTACAGTCAGTAAGTCAGTCCAGTCCATTCGTTTCTAATTTAATTAGTTTTAGTTAGCAAAAAAGAAAACTAAAAACGTTTGAAGTCAAATATTAAAATTTTTAATAAAGCACTAAATCCAAAGAGAAAATTTTGTTTATAAAGCAAAGGGTTGTTAGTTAACTACCGAAAAGCTTAAGGGGGCATTATTGAAAAAAACAAAATTTTTCATCACCTCTAACAAATGTTTTAAAGAAATACAAATTTTCTTATTATTTTTTTTTTTTTTTGTTTCAAAATATTAATTTATTTTTGTTTTTATTTTATTAATATTTGTAAAGAAAATGTTTTGCATCATATTATGTTATATTTACATTTATTTTATTTCAATTTAGTTTTCTGGTAAAATAATTTATCTATTTGAATTTATTTTCTTTAGCGTAGACGCGTGCTTTAGCCAAGTTTCATATTTGATTTTTTATTTCTTTTT
The DNA here is from genome assembly GCA_932274085.1 of Protocalliphora azurea. Classification (NCBI taxonomy): domain Eukaryota; kingdom Metazoa; phylum Arthropoda; class Insecta; order Diptera; family Calliphoridae; genus Protocalliphora; species Protocalliphora azurea. The sequence goes on from OW026519.1 coordinate 128,246,681, forward strand.
TTTTTTTTTTGAATTTTTGCCAAAATATTTTCATTTGGTCACACACACAGATTCTTCAGCTCATAATCATCAGCAAGAAAACATTTTTTTTTTAGTATGCATATAATTTATGATAAAATTATTGCAACATTTTTTTTCTAAAGAAAACCAACAAAATTTTTTACAAAATTTTGGTATTTAATATTTTTTTGCTTCTGACGAAATGCAAAATGGCGGATTTTTTTTTTTTTAATTATATGGTATTCTGTTTATGTCACAATTTTTTTTTCTATTATGTGGCAACTTTAAAAGATTAATAGTATGTGTATACAGCGGGGTTGCCAAAATAACAACATTTTCTTCCTTTAAATGAAATTAAAATATTGTGAAATAATGAAATAATTATATAAATATGTGTTTGTTTCTTTGTTTAGACTTTACAGAAAGCTAAACCGCTGGACCGATTTTCTTCACAGTATTATTCTGTAATACCCAAAAGTAAAATAGGCTATTTTATTTTTCAATAATTTTTCAAATGGTAGCCCCATACAAATGAAATATTAATTATCGCATATCAAGAACTATTGCAGAGAAATTCTTAAGATTTGCTGAGAATAATTTTCTCATTAAGATTCACAATTAACGTGAAGGTAGCTCGGAAAAGTCTAGGGGAGTAGTGGTACCATCCATACAAATCAAATATTAATTATCGCATATCTCAAGAACTCTAACAGCGAAAGTCTTAAGATTTTTGCGGTTAGGTAAAAGGGGAGTGATAGTCCCCATTAAAAGCAAATATCCCATATAATATTAATTATTACATATATCAAGAACTTCAGCATCGAAAGTCTAAGATTTTGTAAAAATAATTTTCTTATGCAGTTCCATAGTTGAGATGAAAATGGGACGAGTAGGTAAGGGGGAGAGATAGCCCTCATACAAACCAAGTCTTAAATATTGTATATCTAAAAAACTATTGCAAAGAAATTGTTAAGATTTCTCAATGAAAATAGGACGGGTAGTTCTAGAGGGAGTGATATCTAAAGACCTGTAGTTGTGAAAGTGTTAACATTTTGTTGACATAATTTTCTTACAAAGGAACATAATTGAGATGAGATGAAGATAAGGGGATTGGTAGCTCCCATAAAGGACTACTGCAGAGGAATTGTTAACATTTGATGGGGATAATTTTCTTATGAAGTTCCATAGTTGAGAATAGGGGTAGCCCCTATTGCAGAATAATTTTCTCTACAAGATTCACAGTGGGATAAAAATAAAACGGGGTCTTGGGAGAGTAGTTGCAGAGATTTTTTCCTTAAAATTTACCCTACAGTCCGAAAATCCACTTTCTTCGGCTAAAAAGGATTCCTCTCAGTGATCATAAACTCTACAAATTTTTTGTTACTTAAAATAAATTTCCATTTTAAGAAGAAATAATTATGGCATTACAGTAAAATTTATCCATTTCCAATACAAAAATCTATAAATAATTAAAAGAGTACATTTTTTTTCAAGAAATTGCTATAAAAACTTTTCTAAAGTTTGTGTCAACAATATGTGTATGAAACACATACCGTTCTTTCTTGTAGCTGTTATTTCCCATTAACAAAATTTTATCGCTGCAACAATGTTGCCAATTGCATTTAATTGGCTCAACAACTACAAAAAAGGTGTAAAAAAACTAATTTAAAATGAATTTAAAAAGTAGTGTGTAGAACAACAACAACGAAAGAAAATTTTTATATAATTTATAGTTTTTATGACAACAACTACAACAAAAAGAGCGACAGCCTTAGCAGCAATAAACAAAATACAAACAAATTGCAATTACCTACAATTTTATGTCATCATTAGCCTTTCTATTAAGAAACTGGGACTACCAGACCAGCAGTATCAAAGCTAGACAAAACGCGATGTATTTAGGCATTTTTTCTAACAACAAAATTACGTTATAACGAAAAGATTAAGACCACAATTTTCCTCCTAAATACACAAAATCAACTAAAAGCCTAAAAGTACAAAAAAAAAAAAAAAAAAATCAAGGAAAGTCAAGAAAAGAGGAGACATAAATCTCTAGATACAAAGTAAAAATATTTTATGCAAAATAGTGATTATAAAGCAGCAACATTGTTGCAACTTGCAACATTCGTGTATACTGGATTCATTGGAGTTTTATCGCTAAAATATCTATACAAAAATTTAAAACCTGTAAGAACATGTGGGTTTTTTTTCTTAATGTTACACAAAACAGGAGCAGATTCAGAAGTTTAAGGGAATAAACAGTAGGGAGAATGGAGAAAATTTTCGAAACTTTTGGTTAATATAAACAATCAAGATAATTCTATTTTTAATCATGAATGTCTGAATTATATTAATTTATATTATATGAATGTCCTGCTGTTTTCTTTAATTATAATCTGGAAGCTCTAAATGACAAGTTAGAATACAGCAGTTATGTAAGATTGTAGCATTAAATGTAGCAAACTGAGAGGTGACAATATTATAGGTTTATGTACAAGGTGTGCGTTCAAATAAAACATAACATGTTTTTTTGTTTTTAATAAAAGATGAACGAAACAAATTAGGATTAAAACTAAGCCAACTACTTGTAGCATTATTTCTTCTTCAGATTTTTATAATATATCATTTTATATAAAAATTAAATGCTAGCTATATTATTTTTAATTGTTATTTTAGATATGACTTCTGAAAAAAATTTTTTAAAGTACTTTTATGAAATTTTCGCAGTATCTCTCTATATGAATTTAAAATTAATAATCACAATTGACCACTGCTGGGGACTTCCTAAATTCGCTTTTATCTTGGATCCAATTCCTTTGCAAATACCAAAATTCTGGGTAGTTTAAATAACTAGTACTCTGTGTATGATTCTACTGTAACAATAAAATTAATTCTAAATATGGAAAATGTTGAAAACATTGCTGAGTGTTACGAGTATCATGAATGTCCTTTTATGACACTCTTTATTGTTAAAATTCATTCAGACTAATAAAGCAAAACAATCACATATCTTTTCGCATTTTGAGTAAACTTGTCATACGACAAACCATTTTCTCGATTAATCGGTATACTAAATAGTATCTTAGAACATGAGAAAAGGCCAATACAAAATATTGAAAATAATTTTATTTTTTTTTTTTTTATTATAGAGGAGCTTTGATCATTCTTTGCCTTTGTGTTCTTCTCAGCTTTGAAATTTTTTTTTTAGCTTTTATTGACTAAAGCTTAGGCATTGCTTTGACATGGCTCATATATGGTTTTGAAGAAATGATCACAACGTAACATGTCATTATACGGCCGAACATGTTTGGTTTACCTTTTTAGGAGCTTCTTTACTTTACTTTACTTTACTTTACTTTACTTCTTGGGCTTGGAATTCACTGTTGTGACTTTTTCTTTTACTAAACTAAGTTTCACCTCGTACTTTATGTCCTTGTTAAGCTTTTTTTTTACCCTGAAATGTAATACTTTTGTCAAAATTTAAACAATCAATTCCAATTCAGTAAGTTCGAAAAAAGTTAAAAAATCAAATTTTATTTCGTGCATGCGGATAAACGACCGGATTTCAAGAATTCGATCTGCTGTTAAATCTGCCAGAGACATGGCAGAAGATATTGTAATCAAGAAAGATATTGAAAATTAACGGCAGTAAGAGTTATTACGAAAATTTTGTGTTATGTTTTTATTCGAACGCACAGTTTAAGTTTTTTTTTTTTTATAACAACTACAACTAAGCCAACACATTGGATTGTTGTGCCGATTGTGCTTAATGCAGTAGAATGCAACCATATGATATATATATATAGGAAATCTGTATCATGTATGAATTTCGGAGATGAGATAACTCTAGTAATGTATGATCCGTAAAAAGTTGGAGTCTTGATCGTGTGAATATATGTCATTCCTGCATGTTCTACATTCGCACCAATGCGATTTGTTTGAGTGCCCCGTTAGAACGCTCACCATTGTACTTAGATCTATTTTATTCAGTCTTAAAAGAATCATAGTTCTATGGGTTATTTGAGCCCACTTTTTCCAAGTTTATTACTCGGCAAAGTTTATTATCTGGCGACAAAAAAAGCAATAGAATGTTTTTTTTTGCCACATCATTCGCCTCCTCATTTTCAAACACTCGATGGTGACTAAGTACCCAAATAATGTGTATTGTACTGGGTAAGTCGTTAATTGCTTTCTTGCAGAGTGAAATAGTCCTGAACTTGGTGTTTTCGGATGCTGCTGCTCTCATTCTTGGCTCTTCGTGAGAATGTTAATATCCATTTCACCCAAAATTGCACTGTTCCAGTTTGTACGCACTGGTTAGGCAGTTGGAGGCATGGTCTGGTTTCTGGTTCTTCTGTATAGAGTCCCAGTCCAGTTCTATCTCCTGCCTTAGAGCCATTTGTCTAGCAACTAGTTCCCATGGACATCTGGGTGAAGGCTCCGTTAGACCAGGATTGACGATTTGGTATCAGTATTTTGTATTACAATTGGCAATTGTATCGTAATAGTTACATTAGGCATGTGCGTTTATCCGTCCATTGCATCGATTGTGTACAGGTGATACGATTTGTGGTGCCGGTTTATGCATTGATCCATCTGTTTGTTTTAATCCGTCCGTTTGTTGAAATCAGCTTTCCGAAATCCCTCTATAACTGATGAACATGTTTTATGCATCAATATATTGTGTAAAAAATTTCGTTAATGAAAATCCTTAAAACATATGTTTGCAGAAAAGATTTAATTTTCAAATGAATGCCAATATTTATAAATGAAAGAAAAGTTCTAATTTTGAAAATAATAATAATAATAATAATAATTATTTTCGAATAACGTACCAATATTTCAAATGGTACCAATCTCTCTTTTTTTGTGAAAAAGTACCAATTGAAAAAAATACAATTTTCAAAGCAGGGTTTTAAATTTCAAAACAAGATCAGATCTTAAAGAAAGTATATACTAATTTTCTAAAAAATACAACATTTTTTATATATTCACAAATCTTCCAATTTAAACAAAATCAACTTCAGAATCAAATATAAAAAAATTCAATTTTCAAAAAAGTAGACTTTCCAACTCTTAAAAAAGAAAACAATTAAAAAAATGCCAACTTTTAAAATAGTAAAAATTTTCAAAAAATATATCTATATAACATTTTTTAAAAATGTTAATTAAATATTATAGTTTTATTTGTAAAAAAAATTTTCTTATTTTATATATAGTATTTTTTTTCTCTCTTTTCATTATTTCCAAACCAACTGTGGTACAACAACAAACAAATTCACATAAAAAATTTTGTTTTCTCTTCTTATTATTTCCACCCCAAATACATTTTAATTTTAATTATAATTCTACAAAATAATTTTTATTTCAAATAATAACATAATTTGCCTCTCATCAAAAAGACATTGAACCTTGTTGTCAATTTTAATAATATTAACAAAATGAACAAGTGAGAATGTTATATTCGGCTTGGCCGAATCTATATACCCACCGTCTGCAACTTTTAAAAATTTCACCTTATATGCTTCCGAGTTTACATTGGTACTTTAACAATTTGTACAAAATTTTATTGATGTTTTACCTTATAAGGGAGGTAGGCGAACCATGTCCATTTTTGGTTTTCACGTTTACATAGATCCTTGAACTATTTCTGCAAAATTTCGTTGATGTATATGATTTTTTGCAAAAGATATCGGCCGAAAAGCATAAACTTGAGTTATGATAGGACACCCTGTTTTTCCAGTATTTGGTTCATAATTTTTTTTGTTTATGAAACCTTATATAAGGCAAATATTTGAGCCAAATTTCGTCCCCCTAGGATGTCCGCTCAGGACGTTCATCATTAGATCGTCTTAGATTTTCACGAGCACCCGGAGTATATATACTTTATGGGGACTTAAATGATTATTTCGACATGTTACACACGGAATGACAAACCCAATATACTTCCCATCATTTTTTTTATGGTGGGCATAAGAATATGTAAAACGAAATTAATTACAAAAAGTTATTTTATTAACTAAACTTACTCCGTATTTATGTTTTTATCTTGTTCTTATTAATTTTATTTCTTTTTTTTACATTTCTACTGTACTAAAATTTTTTAATAGAAATGCCATTGAACTTTAATTCTTTTGATAATTTTTGTTATTTTTGTTTATTTAACCTCAAAATCGTTATTTTGAGTGATTGTTTCGTTAAGTAAATAATTATTATAAATAATTTATGGTTATAGAGAAAAAAGAGATATAAGTGTGAACTCACACTTATTGTACTGAAGCTAAAAATATCAAAATAAAAATTAAATAGCAAACTATTTACTGACAGCGCATTGTACTTACATGTAAGTAGTTATAAGCTGTAAATACATGTTATAAACAATTATCAAATTAACCCTGAAGAGAGTATATGAAAAAGTCATTACCTTAGTATTACAATGTCTAAGAAATCATGCGTCTTCATTACTAAAGAACTTATTAACAAGCATTCTAAAGTACATACTTTCAGTTAAACTATAAGCAGTTATTATTATGCTTCCATGCATTATTTTATTTATTTGATTTTTTAAATTATGATTTTAAATTTTAAGTAATGAGATAAGTATTTATACGCAGGGAAAAATATGGTTTGGATGATTACAGTTAAAAATTATGATGATTATAAATAATAATTATTATGATTATACTTTATCATATGTTTGTCCGGTTTTATTGTTTTACGATTCGACTTTATAATATTATGAACTATTTCATCACATTGTGTCAGATTTTATAATATAAAAGTATATTTTTATCATATTATGATTCGAATTTATCTTATTATAATAACATTTTTTTCGTATTTTGGTTCCATTTTATCATATTATAATTCCCTTAAATTATATTATGTTTTCATTTTTTCATATTATAATTTGATTGTATTATATTGTAATCTCACTTTGTTATAATATGACCAAAAATTATATGTTTCATCTACTAAATTTATTAAAATAAAGCGCACTACTTCGAAATTATTATAATTTTTTTTTACAAAGTCTTTTAAATATTTTACAAAATATTAAAAAAAAAAAAAAATAAATAAATTTTTAGATATTACAATTAATTTATATTTTTATAATTTACACATTAATTAGAATTAGTAATAATTAGTAATTTTATATTTTCTTTTGCAATACAATAATATTAGATTTAATAAAAATCGAAAAATAAACATTCTTGGAAGAATATTATATATTATCTTAATTTTTATTTTAATATAGAATGCCACTTTCAGGTTTTATGTTTTTACCATTTTTATTTGTATTTATTTAGTTTAATTACATTTTTTTATTCACAAGTAGTCACGAATTTTTAATAAATACATAAACACTTACTTACTAATTGTGCTTTAGAAGCAAACATTCAATAGTTGTGGAAAATAAACAATGGTCTAAAACAAACATTCTTTTTTTTGAGGGAAAACATAACATTTCTAAAAACAAACATTTAACAGTTGTACAAAACAAAATATAAATAAAATTATTGGCAACACATAATGATTGTAGAAACGACTAAATTTTTGCATGTTTATACATTTTTGTTTCTGGTAAAAATATTTTCCAAAAACATATAATATTTTTGTAGTCAACCATGTTAAAATTCTGTTAGAGGGTTACCATTTAATTAGCAAACATAAATAGAAGCGTTTTTATTATGAACACAGTACTATAATATAAGTTAAACATAACTACGAGAACATTATATTATTGTGGTGACCATAACGCAACCATGTTTTTTCTCTGCGTGTCCAACTCATTACTTTGTAAACTATGAAATAAGTACTACAATTTTATATTAGTTTTTATTTTTTCAAAAACCGTCCTCCGCTAGAAAAAAAATTTTAAAGCTTTTAATCATATAAGGGTTAATTTGATAACTGTATAGTGTTCTACTGTTAAGAAAGTTATATTTTATTTTTTATTGTTTATTAAATATTTATTTAATTCCTTCTATTGACTGTAAGAGAATTTAACCTTGCATATTTGTAATTGAAAATATTTGCTTTTTATATAAGGGGGAAAAAAATGAAAAAAGGACTATTTGGTTGGCTGGTCAACTGTAAGTTATTTTATATATATATATATATATATATATATATATATGTTTTCTTTACAAAATTAAAGGGTCTTTTATGAAGCGTAACAAAAAATATTATGTTTATTTGGTTTTAAGTAAATGTCAAATTATAACATATATTTTCTTTGTTTTTATAAAAAAAAACTATGGTGGTAATAATTTTTAAAAAGCAAATAAAGTTGTCAATAAAGACTATATATACAATTTTCTTATTTATTTAGCAGTTTTTTAAACAAGATTGATATTATGATGGAATGATGTTGGTGTTATATATTTTATATGCATCAAATATTTTGATATATTTTTTAGCTTTTGGTAACGCTTGACTGAAAGTCTCAAGATCATTATTAAATCGTTACCGGGGAAATTTTTTTTGTAATAAAACTTACTAAAATCACAAATTCTATTTGTAATTTGTACAATATTCACCTGGGAGAGAAAATTTTAAAAACGAATTTTAAAAACCGAAATGCCTTTCCAAAGGCCCCCATAGCTCAGGATCATGTTTTATATATTAATATTTTGGCTAATATCCTCAGAATTTCGTTATTGAAAATCATGAAAATTGGTCTATAAATTTCTGAGATTGTCGGCTGATTACTCTAAAAACTTTGCCTTTAGCTTAAAATTTTCAAAAATATAAATATTCCAAAAAAGTTTAATTTTTTTAAAAATAAATATATAATTAATTTAATAATAGTACCAAGTTTAAAGGAGTATTAAATAAAAAATTACCAATTTTGTAGAACTGGTATTTTTTTTTAAATAAAAAATATAAATTTTGAAAAAATATTCCAATTTTTAAAATCTATTTGTAATTTGTACAATGTTTATCTGAGAGGAAAAATTAAAAAAAAAACAATGTTTGTCTGTGGAAATAAAATTTCCAAAGGCCCGCAAAAGCTCAAAATCTTCTTTTATACCTTAATATTTCGGTTAATGTTCTAAGAAAATCCTCAAAATTGGTTCATAAATTACTAAGATTGTTGCTATCTAACGAAAATTTTGGAAATTACAAACGGAATGACAAACTTATATATATCCTTTACACCGGTGGTGAAGGGTATAAAAATCTAAAAATTTTATTGTAAAGTTAATTTACGAATAGCACCAAGTTTAAAAAAGTATTAAATTGAAAAGAAATACCAAGTACCAAAGAAGAAAACTAAAATTTTTTTAAAAGTACAAAAAGTAACCATTTTGAAAAACTAGAAATTTCAAAAAAGCAGTTTCCAAAAATGCAACAATTTTCAAAAAATAATCATTTTCATAAAAGGTATACATTTTTAAAGTACAAATTGAAAGAAAAAAAATAACAATAATCTTTAATTTTGTAAGAATCAATAGAAAAAAATTAGAAAAAGTACCTACAAAAATTCCAAAAAAGAACAAATTTTGGAACATTCATATTAGTTTTTTTTTTTTTTTTGAAAAGTGCTACTTTTTAGTTTGTACTTTTATTCTAGAAATCAAATTTTCAAAAATGTATCAATTTACAATGTAGTGACTTCCAGAATTAGTAAAAAATTAAGAAAATACAAATTTTCAAAAAAGTACCAATTTCAAAAAAGTAAGAAGTTTTAAAAAAAAGAATGAACTTAAGATTTTTCTACAAAATTTGTTTATATTAACCGTATAAAAATAATGGCGGCTGCCAGCAAAATGACTCAAAGCTAAATCGTCTAAAAACGTAAAAAAAAAATTGCCCAAAAACAAAAAAATTGAAATTTTGTCCAACAAATAAAAAATGCCCAAAGATTTACGAAAAGTCCATTATGACACTTTCTGGTATGAAAATTAATATATTATATGATTATATTTTTGGAAAAAATCAGAAATATTCAGAATGAAAATAGTTCTAACTTTGGTCTGGGTAGGATTCTGGCCTGAATTAAAATGGTTTTCAATTCTGGCGTATATCAAACACCGGCTTCGCTAAATCAAACTTTCTGTTAAGGATTACTGATTACTTAACTTTCTCATGCATGTCCTAAACATTATAAATAAATAAATAAATAAAAGAGAAAAATCACCCAAAATGTCAAAAATGAGTTATCAAAAACGAATTATAGCTCAAAATGATTTTTTTTGTTTGATTTTTCTATATATGCTTTGGGTCATTTTGCTGGCCGCCAAAAATGGCACAAAAAAGTTGTTGTTGCTTATAAATGCATATTTTTGGTAAAAAATCTTACACTTATCTTCATTAAACATTTTTTTTAATTAAAAATATATCTTTTATATTATACCCATTACATTAAATATCATCACCTCATAATATTATTGTTATAATTCTATAACTATAATAAAATTAATCATATGTTATTTTTCACCCTAAAGATATGGGCGCGCATTAAACTAATTTCCTCTTATTACTTCTTTAGTGGACACTTATAAAAGACCTACCACAAAATCAATTTTTCATAAAATTTGTTGATGAAATATTTTCGTTTACAATCGCAATAAATAAATAATAATATGATTAATAAGAACCAAACCTTACCCAACCCAAAATTAAATATACATAACAAAAGAAACACCACCAAACCCAAATATTTCCGAAATAAAACAAAAGAAAAAAAGAATTTTGAAATGAAAAAAAAAAACCTAAAATACAAAGAGATGATTTTTACCCTTAAAATTCTTCAATTTACAAAAATTTAAAATTTATATTAAAGGGGTGTGGGTGTGTGAATCATGAAATTATAAGAAAATTTTGCAGTTTAAATTTTATAAATTTAAAAATATTGATTACTATTATTTTTTTTTGTGGCTAAAACTAGCAAAAAAAAAAAAAAAATAAATAAAATATAAAGAGGAAACAAGGCAACAAGAACAAAAAGGCCCATTTATACTATGTACATATGTACCTCGTCGTCTCATTGTCTAATGCCCTTGATATTTTTTGTTTCAACAATAGTTTAGCCCAGTTTATGAAGAGGAAAAAATATGTTATGTACAGTGTTAGCCAAAACTAACTGAACAAATTCTATATTTAGATTATTTCTATATGAACGGAGTATTCCGCTCTAAATAAAAACATATAAATTATTACATGTTTCCTCTCTATTTAATATAAAAATTAATTAAGTATTGACGCAACTCTTAGTAAAGTACGATAGTACAAATTGAAGAAAATAAGTTTTTGTCGAATCATCTATGAAAAATTATCATTCTGCAAATATATTCATTCAGAAATTTTGTAAATAAATTTGCCTTATCTAAAATTAAAGTAAATCAAAGTAGTTAAATTAAAATAGTTAAATCAAAACATTGCGAATAGGTATAAAATGATCAGGGAAACCAAAAATATGCAATTGCATGTTTTGTCATAGACGTTGAATGAAGAAATTGTTAAAATATTTGTCCGTTACAGAACAAATAAAAATTTAGGCGTCGATTTGTAAATGCATACTTTTGCATATTTTACCCCTAACGGCATATTTTTGCATTTAGCGATTTTTTGTTCATATTTATATAACATTTGGTTATTTCTAGAGCATATTTAACACTTTTAGAGCATATTTTATTTTGAAGATAATTTTTTATACCTCATGGGATGTTTTTTAAATTTGATTTTATAAAGAAAAAATAAGATATGAAAAAATATTTAGTATTTAAAATTAACTTTAATGGAACCATTTTATCGTCGAGGAGCTTAATTTGTAGCAATAATGTTCAATATTTAGAAACAGATTCATGGATCTTACTTAAATAATTTTTAATTGATCTTTATTAAAGTTAATTTTGAAATGTAATTTAGAAGACGTATTAGCTTTTAAACCTGCCCGAATAGCATCAGTACAAACAATATAATACAAAGAATATTTTTTATTTTTATTTTATTTTTTTAATGATTTCATAATTTCTGAACGGATAATAATGTCAAGGATTAGATGAGTAAGCAAATGGACGGTCAATGACGTTTTTAACACATAATAAAAAAGAAATGGGGAATCAAATTTCGACACAGTTGATAAATTTCAGTTTTGCCTTATTTTATAATATTAAAATATTAATAACAAAATTTTATTTTAATGAAAAACATGATTTTTGTTAAGCAATTTTGTTAAAAATTTTGTTTTTAAGTGCATATGTTCGCATTTTTAGAGCATATTTTCCCTTCTTTACTGCATATTTAAAGCACATAAAACCCTTTTTAGTGCATATTTATGGTTTCTCTGGTTATGACCTATTAAGACCTCTGAAAAATATAAATATGACAAAATCGATGGTAAGATACCTTGCAAATAAGTTAAAAGACGTCAGAAACCGTGCAATGAATCGATTATGGAGGCCGACCAACATGGTCAACTATGGTCAACTAATGTTACATAAATTGCTAGAAGAAGTCAAAACGATCATTATAAGACTGCTACAAGTGTTCTTAAATCATTGGGCATTAAAATTATCACACATACAATCCAAAGAAGAGCGCTTAAGACCGAAGTAAAATTCTACCGCTCTGCAAATAGTAATTTATTTACAAAAGAGTACCTCTACTGTACTCGTTAAGAAATGGAACAGAGTTTTTTCCTCAGACAAAATCGAAGTTAATATGAGCAATTGGGATAAAATGAGAAGTACTAATTAGTCCCTTTATCAACATTTGCATTCTCTATACTGTCAGGGTACTATATGCTTTCTAGGACAAAGGCTAGAACCGGTACGTAAAATTAATGTTACAATGAATAAGAATGTGTGCCGAAAAATACTGCAGTGATAAAATACCGACCCCTTGGATATTCAAACATGATAAAGACCCCTCCCCCTCAAAAAAAAATAGCAGTGGGTAAGACTTCGATGAGGCCCTGAAGTTGGGACAGCTATGACAATGTTAATAATATAAGTCTATTTCGCAATATAAGCCTAAAAGATTTTCTGAAGTGGTCAAAAGCAAAGGGATTGTCACAGAATATTAAGCTCAATAGTTTTTTAAATTAGCTTTGTCGCGCAAATTTTTTATTTTGCTTTTATTAATTCTTTTTATTAATTTTAGGTTATGAATATGAAATTTATATTTCTGTTATTATGTTAATTGATGTTCAATCTTTCTATATTAACAAAATTATTCTTCAAAAAAAAAAAAAAAAAAAAAAAAAAAAATTGCTTTATACCCAAATTAATTAAAAAGTAAGTTTTGTTCAGTTAGTTGTGGCCGACACTGTATATGCATACATGGCATTTTATATTTTAACTATAAAAAAAAGACTGAAGAGCAACAAAAATAAACTAAAATTCAAAATGAATTGGTTACAGTTTAAAAGAAATTTTAAATTAAAAAGAAAAATAAAAATGTTTTTTAAAGGAAATGCATGCCAAACAGTTAGAAGGTTGTTGGGGAAATGTATTGTAATTTGATACGAAAGGTAAAAGCCTAGAATTAAATAAAATAAATGAAATAAATTAAGAAAAAAAGGCTGTAAAATATACTAAAAACAGCAAGAAATGAAAAAAAAAAAATTGTTGCAACTTAAACAGGGTTAAATTTATCAAAGTGTGTAACTAACATGGCGTGTCTGGTGAAATAAAATACAGGCATATGTACATTTGAACCTAGTGGTGGCCCTTCTGAAGGAGACATATACTTTTAAGTTCTCTTTTTCCCTCCCTAGCTTTAACAAACAATTATTTGTCAACAGTTTCAGTAGAAAAGAAGAGGGGTGAGTATAATCAACAATAAATTTCATTATTCTTAACTAAAATTGAAAAAAAAAAACATTTATTTAACTACAACAGCAGCTGTTGCTTGTTGGTTATATTTTTGATTGCAATAACAACAATTATTTTTTATTTTTGGTATAAATACCACAACAACACTTTTCACCGCACCATTCGCTACACCGCCATTTTAGTAGACACGTTTGTTTTCTTCCTACCACCATTAAAATTTACAATCAACGAGGAATGATAACAACAAGTGTTAAATTGATTTTTTTTTTTTTTTTTGTTTTGTTTATAAATAACAAAATAGAAACTAAAACACAACTGCAACATTTAACAACAATTACATTAACGTTGAACAACTCTAATGGCAGTAGAAGACTTGTAAACAACAAACAGCCTAAACAATGAATGAATTAAAAGAACACACACGAAGCGACCCTAATAAAACTAAAAATTTGGGAGGAATAATCAAGAAAAAAAAAAAAAAAACTTGAAAGATATATTCGGTCAAGACCGATACCCTACACTATTGTGTACAAACATAAAAAATTCTAAAAGGAAACCTGTGGCCAATTTTAGTAAATGTAAAATAAAATATACAAATACAGAATAATGCGTTGATACTAACATCCCGATGATTTTATGCACTTTAGGGCGATTACTGGAAGTGGGTTTATATGGGAGCTATGGTAAATTATGGATCGATTCTCATAAAATTTGGCAATGTTGTTCTATATATATACACTAGCTAAACCGGTCCGCGATGCTGGCCCTAAGCAAACATTAGTGTTGTATTACGATTTAAATGATGTAAATATTTTGTAAATAAACCGAAAACTCGGATTTTTGAACGCTACATTTCGAAAGTTAAAATTTTGATATTGGATCATTATTAACATAGGTTTTTTGTAAATATCTTCGGAACTACATAACCGATTTAAGAGTTTGATTTCTCGTTTTGAAAAACATGACAACGGCTTAAAAAAAATTAAATAAAATAAAAAAGCAAAAAAATAATAATATGTCATTATATGGTGCAATATGAAAATTGGTTTTTGCCACGCCCCTCCGCCCGCAGACCTAAAATCAAAAATCAGACTTCACAGTGTCACCCGCCTGAATATTCTGAATATTCCCTGAAAATTTCATCAAAATCAACCCAGCCGTTTTGGAGTCCATACGTTACATACATACACACATCCTGTTTTATATATGTAGATATATTTTTTGGCAGCTAAATAACTGCTGTCATTTTATGGTTGTAATTTAATATTCCTACACATATTGAGTGAAGTGTTGATGATGAGTATTTTGTTTTTGAGGGAATTTTGATTATCATAACGCTTACAATTTTATATAAGATGGAGTAATGAAGAAAAAAAGGTTTATTTTTGTAATAAAATTAAATTTACATTGTATTTTAATAAAAACAAAAAAAAAAAAAAAAAAAAAAAGATACTCTACACCATTGTGTACGAGCATAAAAATTCGGGAAGGGGACTTATATTACACCTGTGGCCAATTTTACTAAATGTAAAATAAAATATATAAATACAGAATAATGCATTGATACTAACATCTAGATGATTTTATGCACTTTAGAGCGATTCCTGAAAGTGGGTTTATACGGGACCTATGCTAAATTATGAACTGATTCTCATAAAATTTGGCAATGTTGTTTCTGCTTACATAAAAACTTATTTGTGTTGAATATTAACTTTATACCAACATTCGTATAGGATTTATGCACGTTAAGGTGATTTTCGGAAGAGAGTTTTATATGAGAACTAGGTCAATTGTGGACCGATCTTCAAAAAACTTGGTACAAAGATTGATACTTGTACAGAACTTCTTTGCAACGAATTGCATTAAAATATTCTTATTTTTAAGACATTTTTGAGTATTTAAACCATATTCCGTGGGGACATTTGTATGGGGGCTAGGTGAAATAATGGATCGAACACAACCAATTTCAATAGGCTTCGTCCCTGTATTAAAAAGTCCCTCCTGCCAAATGTTATTGAATTTACTTTGTGCACAAGGTTTACATGGACAGCCTGACAGCCGTCCAGCCAGCCAGATGGACGGACGGTCATCGTTAGATCGATTTAAAAAGTGATTCAGAGTATACTTTAAGATGGGTGTTGGATAACTTTCTCTGTGCGTTACGAACATCAGCACAAACTCAATAACCCAACCATCTATGGTGGTGTAGGGTATAGAAAAAAGAGAATGTAAATAAACTTAGAAAATGGATTTATGGAGAAGCTATGATATTAGAAATGAACTGATTTATAAACAATAGAAGTTTATAACAAGTTACAGTGACATTTTCGGCTGTGCTGAAAAACGAGTTTTTTATTGTGGTACTTTGTTATGAAAAATACAATTTCTAGAATACAATTAAAATATGCGTTTGAATAAAACATGACACAAAATTTTTGTAATAACTCTTGTTGCAGTTACTTTTAAATATTTTTCTTGATTACAACATCTTCTAGAGACATGTGAGATTTAACAATAGATCGAATTTTTGAAATCCGGTGTTTGTCCACCTGCAGTGTTTTTAAGATTTTCTGGCCAGATTTAGAATTTTGTCGTTACAGAATTAGGAATGTTATTTTAGTTATTTAAACTGCCCAGAATTTTGGCAATTATAAAGGAATTAGATACAGGTTAAAAGCGAATTTTAAATTCTTATTGAGAGGTACCGCTAAAAATTTCGTAAAAGTCCTTTTTTTCAGAAATCACACTTAAAAAAATTAAAAATAATCTAGTTAGCAATTCATTTTTTTACAAAATGATCAGAGAAATCTGGAGAATAAATGCTACAGGTAGTTGATTTAATTTTAATCCTAAGTTATTCCGTTCAATTTTTATTAAAAAAATATGTTATATTTTATTTGAAAACACACCTTAAGTACCGGGAAAAGAAATTATTTTTTGAAAATTTAATTTGTTTCACAATTAGTAGTTTTAAAAATTGACTTGCTTTAGTTGGTTTTTTTCAACATGGTACTTTTTAGACAATTATTACTTATTTTTGGAAATTGTATATATTATTTAAAGAAATGGTATTTATTGTTTATTTTTTAAATTGGGGTATTTAAAAATGTGTACTTTTTTATCATTATTTATTACTTAAAAATTTAAAATCTTTTAAATTGCTTTTTTATTTTGTTAAATAGTATCAGTTTAGAAATTGGTATTTAAAATTTTTGGAAGATAGGTATCCTTTCTGTTGTACTTTTTTTTTTTGAAAATTGTGCTTTTTATTTGATTTAGTACATTTATTAATAATTTCGTACTTTTGCTGAAATTTGGTTCTTTTTTATGGAAATTAATACTTTATTGAAAAAATGTACATACAATAATTTTTTTAATTGTAAATAAATTATGAAAAACAGTGCTTTCCTTAAAATTAAGTACATTTTTTAGAATTTGTACTTCGTTAAAAATTTTTTGAGCTGAAATAAAATTATTATTTTTTTTTCTTGAATGGTTTAGTACTTTTCTTAAATATTAGTATGTACTAAAAAAAAATATTTTTCTGATTTTTTTTATGAAATTGGTACTTATTTAAAAAATGGTGCCTTTTTATATAAATATATGTTTTAATTATTTTAGGGTCCCAAAGGTATATTGTAGTTATTACTAAAAGTATGACGATCTTATATAAATTTTAGCTTTACCACTTTTGGTAAAGGCAATCCAGAACCTATATTGAAAATCCTCTACCTCATGAAATTGCGTTTTTGATACCATTATATTCCCTATAGTAATCCTCATCTATGATATAAATTGAAAATGAAAATTCCTAGTTTTTCCAATTTTATTAACTTTTTTTTGCATTCTATATTAGAAAATAAATATTTTATTTTTATTTTTAAGTACAATACCCTCCACCTCTAAAAATAATTATTCAGTATTTTCTAACTAATTTATATATACAGAATATGAATCTGACCAAAAAAATTAAATCGGTTGAATAGTTCCTTAAATATATAATAATAATAAATATTCACTTTGTATGATGACTTCTACTCCCTGTAAACCTATCCTACCTATTTTCTTCTCAATTGTGTAATTTGATAAGAAAATTATTCCCACAAAATCTCGAGACATTCACTGTTCCTTAGTTATGCGATAATTAAGATTTATCTTGTATGGTGGCTAACACCTCCCCTGGAACTACCCGCCATATTTTCATCTCAGTTATGACTCTTAATAAGAAAATTATTTGCTCACAATTTTGAAACTTTTGTTCTAATAGTTTTTCATTTAAGCTATAAATAATTTTTATTCCAATAGTAATTATTAATTATAATTATTATGTTTATATTGGTGGTATCATTCCCTCTACTACGATCCTGAAATAAAGTAGCCCATTTGACTTATGTTGGCTTTTTAAATTATTAGCTAGTTTAAAAACTTAAAAAACATTATGCATTAAATGATAATTAAATGTATTTTTTACAATGCAAAACCCACTATGTCGTCACTTAAGTTAAGTTCAGACTACGCAAATATTTGACATGAAATATTTCATCGTATTTTCCCGCAATTTTTTCAACTAAATACAGGGTTGATTTTTTTTGTTTACATTATGCGCATTTATTTGACGTTTTTTGTTTGATGAAACACCTATCAAATATCGTAAAATTCGAGAAGGGGAAAGATGTTTTAAGCCTGTTCAAATTATATGCAAATTGTTTAATTCAAACTTATTTGACATAAATTATTAAATAAATTTATCTTTTATTTTGTTTTGATTAATTTAGAACAATTTTCTGAGTGAATTTCGGAATATGTAAATGTCAAAGTAATGTTTTGTAACGCTTTTATTTAATGTATAGCGAAAATGCTATTTATTTTAAATACAAATATTTATAAAGTTCAAAAAGTAATTTATTTAGATAATAAAGGAAATATGAACTATAATTAATCGATTAGTTGCAAGATTTAATACGAATATAATAAAAAAATTTTTTTTTATAAATAATTTACGTTTATACACAAGAACAACTCTGTTCCTTTCCTCGTCATTTACATCCCTGTCTTCACAAAACAACACTTTTCTTTGCAGGTCTCTTTCAGCTTTATAAAAAATAATGAGTACTATTATGGTTAAATAATAAAAAATATTAATATTTTGAAAGTTTTATTTACAAAAACTATATTTTAGTAGATAAAATATAATTAATTATTTTTTTTTGTCCATTTGAAGTTTGTGTACATAAAAACAACAATTTTTTTCAATTCTACCGCAACAGCTGTTGTTTGCCGATGTTTGTTCTTACATTTATTTTGTAAGATCAAATTCTCTCAAAATAGTGGTAAATATTTTACAACTTCTGTTCACACTAACGGCAGTATTAGTTAAGGGCAAATAGTTTTGTTTGTCCAAAATCAACTGTTAATTTGTTCGAATCGTAAAAATATTTTGTGTTTACATTACGCAAAGCAAATATTTGAAAATCGTCAAATATGAGCGTAGTGTGAACTTAGCTTTATACACATCAAATATTTTAAAATTAACAATATTGTAAAATATTAAAAAAGAATTGTATGTATTATTTAGTAGTTTTTTTTACTTCTAAATAAAGATTGTAAAAGGATTTTTTTAAATACTTGCAAAATAAGACAAATAAACAATTTTTTTTGCTCTCCTGAAAAGTTGTGTTTTTATATAAAATAAAATTGTATTAAATAATTTTTATTGAATAAATCATGTACCATGTAAATTATTATTTTTTATCTTTATTAATTCATACATTTATTAAACAAATTGTAATGAGTTTTCTACATTTATCTTTTCAGGTATGTTTTTTTTTATATTTGATGACATTATTTCGAGGTAATTTTTTAGTTGAAATTTATTAAAATTAATACAAATTAATACTAAAAAGAGGTTTAGATGTAAATTAATTTTATTTTACATAAATTCTTGATATTGCTAATAAAAACAGCTTGATTAGTACAATTATCATAAAATTTTATTGTCAAAGTTCTTATTCTTTTAACTCGCTATACTTCCCTCTCATACAACTCATATACAGCAACTCTATTTTATTCATCAACAGTAATTTTCTAAAGATATTTTTTTTTTAATAAAAAGTACAAAAACTTGCAAAAATTTCAGGAACTAGGAAACTAGAAAGAAGCTTTTATTCTACACAATTTACAAAACAGGGGAAATACATACACTATGTAACCACTAAAACAGAATACAATTTGTGTACTCTACATTTATTTCTTTCTAAGAAAATAACAACTGGTGCAAACAAAAAATTACTCAGTTTTCTATTTCTTATTGTTGTTGTTGTTGTTGCTGTTCTATACAAAACATATATTAATTAACAGAAAACAAAAGTTTTTTATTTGCAATCAGACCAAACATGTAAAAAACAAGAAGAAGAAAAAAGAAAATCACCAATAAAAAAAAAGGAAGTGTCACTGCTCTATGGCTTCCTTTAAGTTTTACGCCATGTCTTTTGTATTCAAATAGAATAAGAACAACTAGCAAATTCATTTGAAAATGGCACAAAGTACATAACCAGTGTTGCTATCATCACATGAAAGTACAAATATTTCATGTTGGTCATGCAAACAATTCTACACTAATACCATAGAGCTGTTTCCCTTTTGCTAGTTGCAAAACGAAAAAACACCAACGCTTTGCATTTTTTACACCAAAAATTTATGCTGCACCACTTCACTGCCACCACCGCCATTCACCATCATCTTTTTTTCTTTTCTTTTTTTCCAACAAACATGATAAGAAAACAAGAACGAACACTTGGTTTCAAGTTTCTCTTACAGAATTATACAATTGTATTCCCATTCTTGAGCCGCCGTTTTATGTGAATTTTTTTAAAAATAGACACGCGATTGTAACGAATATTTTAGAACTTACAGCTGGAGGGAAAAACTTTATGGAAAATAAAATAATATTGAAATAAAGAAAAGCATAGAATGAATAAATTTAAAACAAAAACGATGAACTCATTTTTCTTTTTGCAGAAAGAACATGAGTGATAATGCTACTACATAGAATTAGATTGAAAAATGTTTAATAAAATAAAACAAATGTTAAATTTACTACTAATATGACACCATTTCCTTCTTGAAATAAGATCACATGCATGATTTAGATAATTTTTAGAAATTGTGAGAAAAAATAAAATTAATTTTGTAGATTTATTGAATTCTTTATAAAAAAAAGAGCAATGAATAATCAAAAAAATATATTAAATACTCCCACAAAAGTTTAATGAAATTTGGAAAATTTGATACAGATTAAAATTAAAAATTAATGGCATGATTGTAAGCAAATCATCTTATAATATATAAAAATGCCTGTAATTTTGAATGATCTGCTCTCTCTCTCTCTCTTCAACAGTGCTGTCGGAAGATGTAATTGGAAAAGTGTTAAATCGTAAACAAAAAAAAAAAAATATATATATATATATATATATATATATATATATGCTAAATTGTTCTACACTGGTGCATATTCCTATAAACGTATATTAAGGTGCTACAAATTAATTTTCTTTAATTATTTATTGACTTCACTTAAAAATCAAGTAAAAATTCGGCAACAACAACTGAGTTTGAAGGTATTATAATATTTTTAATAAAATAATTAAAAAAGATAAAAAATAATTTTTCTAAAGAAATAGTCACATTTAAAACATTGTTTTCATGAAAGACGTTTTAAATACTCTTATATTATACACACTGGTGCATATTCTTATAAACGCACGTAAATTTTTTTTAATCAACTTACCCAAAATATTTTTTAAATTATTTATTGACTTCACTTAAAAAATGAATAACAAAAAACTTAAAATGTACATTATTATTTTTTGTTTTTTTTCATTGTAATTTTAGTAGTTTAATGTTATTTTTTATGGCATTTTCCTATATACGCACTTAAACTAATGAACCAATTTAGCATTATTAATAATGTATTAATGTACCTTTGTTTTGGATAACTTTAAAAATTTGGTCTGGCATTGATTCAACTAATTTTTAAAGAAAATCACTATCAATTTCTTTCTAAGTTTACATAACTTATAATTTTAACTCCTTTATTGTCATTATGGTGTCATTTTATGCGTTTCTTGCGTAAACTTTACGGGCCATGCAGCCACAGATTCTCCATTATATTTAAATTCGGACTGCAAGGCCGGTCAGTCCAATAGTGGATACTATGTTCATTAAATCACTATGCAATTTTCATCCATTTTTTCATCCATAAATGTGAGACGAGCATTTTCCACTATAAATTGCACTGTTCATTTTAGTTGGAATAAAACATATTTTTGATTTTCCTGCAACAGAAAAAACTGCCCAAACCATAACACTTCTTCCACCGAAATTGCGTTTCGACACACGAATTTCGTTTAACCTCAAATCATTTCGTTTAACCTCAAGAATATGAATCGGTACCGTCCAAATTGAATTTCTTTTCATGAGAAAAGATTACTTTATTCCACTCATTTTCCTTATGATGCTGTTTCAACATTTTCTTACATTTCGGTTTCTTCCATTTTAAGTAACCATCTGTTCGCAAAATGTGTGCAACATGTTTGGAAGCGACAGGAAACATTTTGTGTATCATTTAATTTATTGCGGGTGGCTTCTTTTTTTATTTTATTAATTTGCGTTTTTGTTAATTTTTCATTACCTTTTGTTGGTTTCCGCACTCCGTATTTCTGTTCTCGAATAACTCCTTCCGAACGTTCAATTTTTCGTTAAATTTCTCTGTTAGAGCTGTCTTGATCACGAAAAAATTGAATTTGAATTTTTTCCGGGTCTGTAAGAAAAGTTCCTTTAGGCATCATTTAAGCTGATGAAATTTCCCATTTAAAACAAATAATATTTCCAGTAAACAGAGATGTTGTCATTAGAAACTTACCTTAAGTGAAACAAACCACCTAAATTATCAAAATCTTTTAATATTTGTTTTTCTCGACTGCGTTTATAGGAATATTCCACCGAAATGATCTATTGGTGATCACTTCGTGTTCTGATTGCAAAATTATAGAAAACAACAAAAGCAAGAAACAAATATTTTTTACATAAAAAAGTGCCTTTATATCGTAAGCTATTGTTTTTGGCTAAAAGAAACGAATAAACTCAAAGAAAAACAATAATTTTAAATGTGTTTATAGGAATATGCACCAGTGTACAGCAGAAAACAGTAATGTTAAATTATTTTGAAGAAAATTAATCTTTTCGTAGCCCTTGTGTTTTGTAAAATTGAGTAGACAAATTGAGTTGTAAAATTGAATTGGATTCAAAATTATTTTTAACATAGGGAAATTAAGTAAAATTAGGGCCTATATATTAAAAATGACAACTAATACTGTCAAATTTACTAAAGAATTCTTCAGCAAAAAAGCGTTGAAAAGTATTTAGCTTATTTTTATAAATCTGCAATGCTTTTTCAACCTTTTCAAATGCTAAATCTAGCACTGAAAGTGCTAAAATGGCAACACTGTTCTTCAAAAGCTTCGTTTATCCATTCACAGGCAAATATGTTTGTCTGAAGAAGTTTTGACCTATATAATTATCTAAGATCAAACATTTATCCTAAAACTAAGTTCTCAAATACTTCATTTGCCCTTAAATAATGCTCAAAGTTCTCAAATCAAAGAAATTATCTTTTTAACGGTATAAAGTCTCATAATGTGGTAATCGGGAGCCTGAAAATAATTCAATTTTTTTAGTAGTAAAATTAATTATATTTGGCTAAAGATATTTCACTGTAAATTATAGATCAATATTTTTCAAAGTGTCTTATACTAAGAAGTTCATTTAAGTGGATTAATTTATGGATCCATATTATCATTTGCATAAAAATTTAAAGCTTTCATTATTTAATTTTCTAAAGTCTATGGTGTTCAGTTCAGGCCACATGTTGTATTCATATTATAACTTCCTCTTAAGAAGACTAAAAAAAAAAAAATATATATATTTAAAACTAAAAAGATATTATACAATATTTTTTTTTTTAAATATTACAATCTAAAGTTATAAACCGAGTAAGATATGACGGTCCTATATAAAAAGACATCTTTTTCCCACAAAAGAAAAAAAAAAAAAACTATATATACCAATCATTATTTATTGATTCCCTTTCATTAGACGCTAAGTAGAATGTTTACAATCACTCATTAACTGTTCAAATTTTTCGTTAAGTATGGATATTTTTAAATGTGATTCCATGCAAACACAACATCATTTTGTCTTATTTTGAAAGTCTGTTAAAGAAGATAATCTGTATATTCTTTTTTTAAATAAAATTCCTAATTCCTTTTAAATACATAGCATTTTATATGAGAGGGCCATATTATTTATTTAATAGCAAGTCCTTCCCAACTCGCTTCTTTTAGCAGTGAGAAGTCAAGGCCTTGCTTTCAATAAAATCCTCTATAAAATGAATACGAGTGAGAGAACTTTTGGCTGCAAAATAAGAGTGTAATAGAGTTATTCTATATCAAAATGGACAGAATTTTCGGATTTGATATCTCCGATTTCAATGAAATTCACTGCAGGCATTGACAATTGGAAGTGCTTCCAAAATTATAAACTTTTAACGACTCATGAATCATGACCCTTCTGGTTCAAAAATATGACGTTTTGGAAAACGGAAAGGAAAACTAAAAGCTTCACAAAGTTGTACTTGTTTAATTGCTTATAACTTCTTAGATATACACGGTAGATTTATACAAGAAAACAATGCAATTTTATTTGAAAATCGCTAAGAAATTAAAACTGATCTGAATAATGGTTTTTGTGTTCTGAATTTCATTGAAGTATGATTTTTTATATATCAAAATAAATTTACACATTTTTGTAAAAAAAATCTATTTTTTTCTTTTTAATGCTATTTTTTCAAATTTTCCCTTATTTACAATTTTTATGTAATCTAAGTCTTGTTCAGACCGGCGCGAAATTACGAAATTTCATGCCGAAATTACGAATGAAATCTAGAGTGTTCATACTAGCTAGATGACATTTGATGTAATTTCGTGAACAGCTGATACTTATTGTTTACATTGTAAATTGTTATATGGGTAAATAAAGTATTTTGAAATGAAAACAAATAAGAAACAATTACTTACAAAATTGAAAATTATTAATTTGCAACAATTAAAAATGTAAAAAGGATAGGTTTTATTTTCCAAAATCACTTTAATAATTAATTTTAAGATTTGTGTTTAAATTTAAGATCAGCTGTGAATTGTTTTTTTTCTTCTCTCGGTTGAAACATGTAGTACATAGTCGAAAAAAAGTATTTTTTCCAACCATGTACAGAGTTGCGCGGAAATGGGCATCGTAATTTCAATTTAATTTCGCCGAAATTACACAAAATTATGTAATTTCGCAAGTGTCAAAATGTATGGGAAATTACGTAATTTCAACTTGATTTCGGCCGAAATCACGAAAGTACGTAATTTCGCGTAGGTCTGAATGCCCTATACTGTTGTCAATCTCTAAAATTGAAAATATTTTTTTAAATCCGAATTTATAACAAAATGAAGTATAAAACGCAGAATTGAAGTTTCGGGGATAACTAAAGACCCAGCAAAAACTTTGCTTTCCTGGAATTTGAAACAAAAATAAACTACTTATTTTTTGCCCGAATAACTAGTTATTTTTGTTCGAGTTGTCTACAAGTTCATGTAGTTATTTTTGAACTCTAGTTGTACTCAAAACGAAAATAAAAATATACTATTGAGTACTTATTTATGTAATACTGAGTAGGAAAATAATAATGACGCCTCATTACCGAGAAACTACTTTAATAAGTTGTTGCCGTTAAGTTTTTGCTGGGGATATCATTATTTCGAAAATTCTTGGTCTTCTTGGTAGTCAAAGGTAAGAATTTTTCATAAAAAATACTGAATAAAATTTTAAAATTATTTTCAATAAAATAGTAAAAATAGTAATAATAAATATTTCATTTATTACACTAATATGGCAACTCTGCTATATGTGATTGCTGTTAGTTATTTTAAAAGTCTTTAGTAATTATTAATTATACAAAAATTTTAGAAAATATTAATTAGTTCACTTATGTAGACATTTTGGAAATGTATTTTCCCCATATGGGAAAAAATTTTAATAATTTTAAAAATCTGATTTTAGATTTGAAACTAACAAACAAATTTACATATAAGTTCAAATTTTAATGACAATTTCAATATTGTATTAGCTCGAATAAAAAATTGTACTCTTTTGCACCTAATTGTACTAAAATTACTCAAAATTTTGAAAGTAGCCTAAGTTTAAATTTTTATGGAATAATATTGAAGCTGGAAGAATAAACGTAAAATTTTGACTATTTTTATTTGAATCGATAATTTAATGGACCCTAGTGAAAGACGTTAAAATTTCTTTAAATAATGTATTACGATTTTATTAAAAAACTACAAATTGTACTTAATGAATCACTGGAGTACTGCATTGTTTTTTAAGAGGGAATTATATTGAAAAAAGTACAATTGTACCGAATTTATTATCCTGAAGAAGATTTTTTAAATTCTATGGGCTCGATTCAATGTGCGACAACGGCACTCGTAATAAAGTTGATTATTTCATCTTCAATCTGGTAGAGTGAGTTATTACGATATAATTCCCTTTTCTGTATATGCTAGAAAATGTGTATTTAGTACGATTTCCAGTGTTTTTGCAAAAGATTCTGACCATGTGTCATCCGTACATGTGTCATCCGTACATTGAAAAGACTCAATTTGTATTAAAATTATATTTAAACACATTTTTTAATTTCATTCAGAGATCCAATGCGATTAAAAAATTTCTGCGGTGGCTGAATAGCAAAAATTTTCAGCTAAGCCATTTACCCCAGGTCTACAACTGAAATTAGCGATGTTATAATATAACGCCGGTAGGAGATAGTAACCACTCTTTTTATATTATGTTAAATCTTAAGGAGGGGGGCTTGTACTCCTTCTTTCTAATCCTATATAATAATATTTTCAATCAGTTACAAAGTAAACATGTCCTTTTTATTTAAGAAATACCTATTTTTTTAACAGAATTTTTATAAAAATGTTTTTTAAAATGGAAAACAATTTTATAAAAAACATAGTTTTTTAGTAATTTTCAAAATACACATGCACATACACATACACAGAAACTTTCGTGTATGTGTATTTTTTGACATTTCATCTTATAAGATAGTTGTGTAGAGAAATGTTATCGCAACAGGTCTCATAATATATCTTATAATAATTTTCTCGAAGAGCGAATTTAACACTTTCTGGCAGAAAAATCTTACATATTCTCTTACGTGTATTTTTTTCATATTTTAATAAAATATAATAAACATAAAATTTTGTTATTTATAACAGAATGGGTTTCAACCAACAACCTTCTGGTTGTTTATCCATCGCTCTAGCCAATTTTTACTATACTATTATTCTATTGAGTGCTAATTTATGTAATATAGAGCAGGCAAATAATAATGATTTCTCATTATCAAAAAACTACTTTAATAAGTAGTTGCCATTACCGAGGATCAAAAAGTTTTTGCTGGGATTTTGTACTAAAAAAAGTTTTTGGCACTTAGAAAATTAAGTGCGAGATGGTGTACTGAGTAAGACGTTAGTCATTAAAAACGAATGGTTAATATCTGCCCAAGTTCGAATCTCATTGACGGCAGAATTTTTTTGTTTTATTTTTATTTTCGCTTAGGTACATATTTTTAAGTACCCCTAGACTTTCGAACAAAAATAACTCGTTATTCAGACAAAAAATAAGTGGTTTATTTTTGCTACCGATTATACCCGCTAGGTTACCAGAAAGGCAAAGTTTTTGCTGGGTAAAGGTTAAAAATTAAATAACTAAAAATAAAATAAAAATTATTCATATGATAAACATAAAATCTAGAAAAGTATTTAAAAAAATCCATCTGTATATAAAGCTTGTACGTATAATACATTTGTTTTTATAATAAAACCAGAATAGAACGCAAGTATATTGCGAACTTTAAAATTAAAACTATACAAATTTTAATAATTTAAACTGCGAAATAATATATTTTTAAATTCATTTAGATAGACAAATTCTATTGTTAACTATATAGCAGTGGAAATTATTGCCTTTTTGAAAATCTTTCTAGTCTTGAAGTAAGGGCTTATCTAAGTGGTTATTGTCGTGGACAAATAACTGGCTTCAAACAGTAAAAGGATTTAGACGACAAAAATAATTATTAAAGAACAGTTTAAAAAATCCACTTGGTTTAAACGCTTGTACAAAAATTCCTTAAAACAAAAACTGTAATTCAATGTAGAAAAAATAATCGGTATTGATTAGCTAATAAAAAATCGACTGATTCGGAAAAGTTGACTTAAAATTGAGCCGCCGATCAGTAGAATAAATCAACGTTCGCGTGGCTTGTTAAATGAAATCGGCTAAGCGTCTAGCCGCCAGCCGCACCGTCCCAACTTGCATCTCTGATTCCATTTCCTAATTAATTTTTCCAAGTGTCTTTATATACTCTTTGTTGATTCCTGTATTATTGCTGGTTGGTCGAATGTGTCTGTCTTGCTATCTGTCCGTCTCTCTGACTGTCTGCCTGTTACCTTTTGTAGCCTGTTGCTGTTGTTGCGGCAGCATTAACGTTTTGGGTGGCATTAAGCGCGACAACATGATGAATGTTTCCATGAAATACCATACGACATTGTCAGTTAGAGCCATCATCATCATCAACAACAGCATAAACATTACTAAAAGGAGTGATTGTTAGTTGTAGTTGTTGTTATTATCCATAAAGGACATTAAAGTTCTAAATAAATGTGTACATGAGCAGCTCATTTTTGTCGTGACTACTGTTGTGTGGTAAATAATAAATGTTTAATCGGCTCAATTTAATGTTTTAAACGTTGACATTTAATGTCTAAACTACCAACAACAATCTGCATAAAATAGCAGTTACAAAAACATAAAAATGTACAATGTTCGCTGACTGTTGCCAGTGATAAATGATAATTGTTGTCATTGTTGTTTGTTGCAACAACAACAGGCATTCAACCGAAGATATTTACTAAGGAAGGGGATGCATACATATATGCTACTAAGGACTATTAAAATTTATGAAACTAAAAGTGGGTTTAGCACCTTAAACGACAATGACTTTAACCGCAAGAAAAGGATTAAGTTTATTTAACAAGAACATTTTATTTAAGTAAAATAAGAAGTAATTAATCAGGTTGACATTGACCAGACATAAAGGTAATTATTTAAGTTATTTTTGTAAGCTTAATGATCTTTTTTTATAAATAGACGCTTTAAACAGTATTTATATTTTTGAACAAAAGTTCATTAAAAAAAAATTAATTGATTAATAAAATACACAGACTTAAAGGTTTAAAATGCTATTCAAACAAATACACTGCCTGCCATTTGAATAAGGAATCACATTTTTTTTAACTTCAAGTGTATCTCCTAAACTAAAGTTCAGAAAAAAATAATTTTTTGCGCAACCAAATTTCAAAGTGTTGGCTTTAGTTTTCTGAAGAAATAAAAGATATACATATTTTATCATACTAAAATTATCCATTTATTTAAAGACATTTATTTCTGTGGTACTTTTTCGTGAGTCGCTTGAATAAGGAATATTTTCAAACTAAGCAAACTTTAATTTATTTTTAAACTTTAGGTTATAAAAATGAAAGTTGTTAGTAATGAGTACTGCCACCATTTTTAGAAATAACCTCAAAAATGCGATTTGGCATCGACTTGTATAATGACTCTAAGTAATTTAGCGAAATTGAACTCCATGCTTCCGAAATTGCATCCTTTAAAGATTCTATCGTCTCAAATTGTTTTCTTCCTTCATAAATTTTCTTGCAAGTCAACCCCAGACATTTTCCATTGGATTCAGGTCTGGTGAATATGGGTGCCAATCTAAAAGTTGAACACCTTGATTAATCCATTGTTTTACTGCTCTGGCGGTATGAATCGGAGCGTTGTTGTGTTGGTACGTCCAACGTATGGGTCCAAAGAAATCATTAAATTTTTTAAATGCTTCCTCCAGAATGTTTTTGTAAGTCGTTGCAGCCATTTTGTTGGATATAAAAACCAATTCTATGGTACCATAATACGAAGTGGAACCCCATACCATTATTCCACCCTCTCGGCTGTGTCTGCGGCTCAAAAATAATTCTTCCTTATTTAGGTCATGGAAGTGATAGTTATACCTGTCGGGATCACCAATATTAAACTTTTTTTCATCGAAAAATACAACTCTAAACTATTTGTTGGACCATGTCATTATATTTTGATTTGCGTTTTTCATTAAGTGGTGGTTTTTTTTGCAGTTTATGTATGGACACGACTTTAAAATACGGTGCACTGTTAGACTGGCACTTACTCCACTTTTTCACGTATTTTTGATACCGACATGGCAGAATTTGATACAATTCTAAGAATTTTTCGTCTTTCTTTTGGAGTTGTTGCCATTTTCTTCCGCCCTTTCATATTTTTCCATATCTTTTCACGTTATTTAAATAATTGTACACAACTTTTTTTCCTCTATTAATGTTTTTGGCTATTTGGACCGGATTCTGACCCTGAGATTTCAAAATGAGATTTTTTTTCTTTTTCAGAGTTATTAAGAGCCTTACCACGTCCAATTTTGAATAAAAACTATTTAAAAACTATCAAATTAAAAATTCTCTAGCCGTTTATATTGAAAGAAATTCAAATTATAGCCTTCCTGATTAATATTAAAAGAATTCCTTAATCAAGTAACACACGAAATAGTACCACAGAAATACATGTCTTTAAATAAATGCATAATTTCAGTATAACCAAATATGTATATTTTTTATTTCTTCAGGAAACTAAAGCCAACACTTTGAAATTTGGTTACGCAAAAAATTATTTTTTTCTGAACTTTACTTTTGGAGATATACTTAATTAAAGTTAAAAAATGTGATTCCTTATTCAAGTGGCAGGCAGTGTATCTTAAAGATTTTTGTAAAATTTATAAATTATTGTTTTTTATATTGCCGCCTGTAGAATGTTTTTGAATAAATTATATAAAATGACAAAAATTTTAAATTTTTACTTCCTCCAGATTATGCTTATATTATTATTATTTTTGTTTTGTTATAATAATATTTCTTAACTACATGTATTAATAATAAAAATACGCATTTGCACGAATTTCTATCTTCTTTGTGTACATTATTACCAAAAAGAAGATGATCTTCTGCCACAAGAGAATTGGCGGTGTAAGTGTATAAAATGGGTACTAAGGTTGTTGTAACTTGGCATCATTTGAAATTCCATAGAAAATTTCAATTTCAATTCAATAGTTATAAAGTCATGTATGAAACCTAAACAAATGGTTGGTAAAAATTGCCAACTAGAAGAGGGAAAGAAACAAAAAAATGATCAACAAATGTTGATGGCTTAAACGTGACTGTTATCAATGGCAAAACCAAGTATTTGAGTTAAAATAAAATCAAATGTTTTCTGATGATTACTTTGCAAAAAAAAAAAAAAGCAAAGACACGAATCCAGCCAACTAATATTTCAACAATTGAAATAAGAGTTGGTGAGGCGCACAAACACACAGGCAGACAGACAAAAGGACAGATAGCTAGTTACCCAGCAAACACAAATGTTTGATATCAAATTGAGAGTGATTTGAAATCAAGTGCTTTTTCAAGTGTTAAACGTTTGAGTATTATTTGAAAATAACTTGAAAATAATAGCTTTCTCAACAAAAAGGTGAACTAACTTTCAAATTGAGAAATGCTATTATTATCAAATCATTGTTAAATATAATTCTCAAACTTTCTTCAATTGTGTGTGACCACATGTGGAACGTAAATAAAAGTAATTTGCATTTTTTTTGAAGTTTTCTTTTTTATCGACTTGTAATTAAATAATTGGAAAATATTTGATTAAATAATTTTATTTATTAATTTATTTATTTGTATATAATATTTCAAATATATTTTTTAATATATTGTTTACAATACAGTGCAAGCTCGATCTTCGCGACTAATTGAAAACCAGACTTGTAAAATTTTATGTAATTTTTAAAATTAGAATTGTTTTTATGGATATATTTACATTTTTATATTTTTAAAGAGATTGGAGATTTTTATTTGCTTTTTTGGCAAATTTTTTTTTTTTTTTTTAATAACAGCTGAATCTCATCGTTCATATAGTGCTGTTGCCGGCTTATCATTTTCCAAAGCCCATTGTATGTATATGTTTATCGATGTTATACAATCGTTCACTTTAATTTTGCTTTCTTCATAACCACTATTGTATAAATCCTCCGATTTCGTAACTGATAATTCCATTTGCTGCATATTACTTTCCACATGAAATTCTTACTTGAATCCAGTTGTTTTATATCAGCATTCGTGAAAAGATGTTCAGTACCACTTTCTGTTGTACGTACGAACGTTATAACAGATATTGGTGCGTTAAACGGAAGACTTATGCAAATTGTAATTCACGCAAATTGAATTTATAAAATCTCCACTTTAAAATTTTTTTAAAATCTGTAATTTTTGAGAAATCGTTGACTTTAAAATATGTTGAACTTTTCCCATATTAAGAGATATATATTTACACAACAAATGACACGAATAAACTGACAAAATTGAAGATCAAAATCATCCAAAAAGATTAATATACCAAAAGACGGGGATTTCCATATTTTGCTTATAGACATTATAAACAAATTAAAAAAAAAATATAAAAGTCGCGAAAATAGAACATGCAATTTTGAAAATTAAGCCATCGCGATAACCGGGCCGTCGCGATAATGGGTAGTCGCGAACACCGAGCTGGCACTGTATCTTTAAGAAAGATTTGCTAATAATATTTGATATCAAATTGGGAAAATAGCATTTTACAAATATTTGTTAAATTGTCTCTTTAGATTTATGAATGATTTGATAATAACATTTAATTTCAAATTAAGAATATTCGATTTTTCAAATATTTTTAAAGTTATCTTTAGGTTTGAAAGTGATTCAATAATAACATTTGATATTAATTTGAGAATGTACAGTTTTTCAAACATTTTTTCTCAAATGATTCTCAATTTGAAATCAAACTTAAAATTCAAACCTCGACCTACATTTAAAACAAGTTTAAGAAACACATTTGATATCGTGTTTGCTGGGTAAACGGTTAAACTTACCAGTCCACCTACCCATCAAACATTGAAATCAAGAAAAAAAAACTTGAAAAGCAAATCATAGTGAACAGAGGAATAAAAAAAATCTCTTATGGAAAGTATTACATTAAATCTTAGAGAAACATAGAAATATGGAAAATACAAAAGGAGTATTTATATTGATAAAAATATTAGGGACATTCATTGAGATTTTTAAGACCATTATGTTATATGTCAACGTATTTGACTCCGAGAACTTTGCTATTGATAATGATCCAAATCGGTTTAGATTATTAAACCAATCGATCCATCTTTCTGAGAAAACTTTTGAAAATTCCATATCTAAAAAATCATGTAAACTGTGTGAATATCCCTACTTGATAAAAAAAGTGTAAAATAAAATTGAATATCAGTAACTATTTTTCTTTTTTTTTTAATTTAACCAATGTTGTCTTAAATTTATTATTTATTTGCAGTCATTTCTTTATTTAACTACACATACTTACGAGTATAAAACAATTTTCAGTTTCAATGAAATTAATATGGGAAATGTGGAGAAAAAAAGTATAGAAATTGAAATGCATTACATTTGCCGAGAAAAGAAAAAAAAGTTCAATAAACTTTTTTTTGTTTTTTGTTCAAAGTTTTGATATCTTGTTAACAATGAATTTGTAACAAATTATTACGTGTCAAAGAAAAATAAAAATAAAAAACGAAAAAAATTAACATACAAATAAATTTATTAAATTATAAATGTATCTGTACAAAATTTTAATATTTTATATGAATTTATGTGAGATGTTGATTATTATTGTTATTATAAATTTGCCAAGACCATTATTATTTATTTATATTTTGGCTAAGATTTACAGTAAAAAAAATTTTAACTTATAAAAATTTTTCAAGATATAAATCTTATAACACGGGATGAGTGGAGAGCGTGTTAGAAAACCATTATATATTTAAATTTTTTTTTTTATGATTAAGTCTATTATTGTATTTAAATTATATTATAAATAATATTATGAGTTTTAAACAATTTTACAAGATATCTAAAACTTTCAAAAAAAATTTTTTTTTCAATTCAAATACTTTTTTTTAAGTATTAAAAAATATGTTTTTCATAAAAGAAATATGAATTTACAATTATTTTCTATGAGACCACTGTTTTTGTGCAAAATTTCTTTAAATATGTAAACAATACTCTTATCAAATGTCATAAACTAACGATAAGTGAGAACTCATTTTTAAATTGAAATTTTATAGATTTTCATATTTATTTTCTAAATAAAATAAAAAATCCCATGTTTATTGAGTTTAAAATTTATTTTTATTATGAATTTATAACAATAATTGAATAATTTTGTTAAAGAAATTGCAAGATAATTGCATAGATATTTGATTGGGGCCAAGAAACTAAAATTTTTATTTGATTGTTGTTAAGAAATAGTTTATAGTCTAGTTAGTAGTACAGTTTATAGCTTATAATATAGTCTACTGAACTGATGAACTGTTGACTAGTATATAATTTACTGAATATTCTATTCAATAGACTAATCTATAGTCCAGTCTATAGTATAGTCAGTGGTGTAGTTTATAGTCAATCAATAGTCTAGTTAATTGTCTTTTCTGTAGAATATAGACCTGTCTAAAATCTAGCCAATAGTTTAGTATATATCTTAAACTATAGTCTAGCCTATATTACAATCTACATATGTATAGTCTTGTCTCTAATCTAGTCCAAGTTTAAAGACTAATTTATTGTCGAGTATGTACACTATCATTTAGTCTATATATAGTCTATTGTCTAGGCTATATTATAGTCTATTGTCTGGACTATATTCTAGTCTATTGTCTAGACTATAGTCTATTGTGTAGACTATAGTCTAGTCTATTGTGTAGACTATAGCCTAGTCTATTGTGTAGACTATAGTCTAGTCTATTGTGTAGACTATAGTCTAGTCTATTGTGTAGACTATAGTCTAGTCTATTGTGTAGACTATAGTCTAATCTATTGTGTAGACTATAGTCTAGTCTATTGTGTAGACTATAGTCTAGTCTATTGTGTAGACTATAGTCTAGTCTATTGTGTAGACTATAGTCTAGTCTATTGTGTAGACTATAGTCTAGTCTATTGTGTAGACTATAGTCTGGTCTATTGTGTAGACTATAGTCTGGTCTATTGTGTAGACTATAGTCTAGTCTATAGTATAGTCTATTGTCTAGATTATAGTCTAGTCTATTGTCTAGTCAATAGTATAGTCTATTGTCTAGTCTATAGTATAGTCTATAGTCTAGTCTATAGTATAGTCTATAAAGTATAGTCTATAGCCTAGTCTATAAAGTCTGGTTTATAGCCTAGTCTATAAAGTCTGGTTTATAGCCTAGTCTATAGCCTAGTCTATAAAGTCTATTCTATAGCTTAGTGTATAAAGTCTAGTCTATAGCCTACTCTATAGTACAGTCTATAGTATAGTCTATAGTGTAGTCTATTTTCTAGACTATAGTCTAGTCTATTGTATAGACTATTGTCTAGACTATAGTCTATTATCTAGACTATAGTCTATTATCTAGACTATAGTCTAGTCCATTATCTAGACTATAGTCTAGTCTATTATCTAGGCTATAGTCTAGTCTATTGTCTAGGCTATAGTCTAATCTATTGTCTAGACTATAATCTACTCTATATATTTTGCCAATAATCTTGTCTATAGTTTAGTACATAGTTTATTTGTTGCATAAAATTTGTAATGGGTCACTCTCAGATTGTGAAGTTACATTAATATTAAATTTTATCCAGTTATTTTGTATAAATCACCGCAAAATTTGATAAATGTAATTCATGAGAAAATTTGATTTTTTTTCTTTGTTCAAAAAATTGACAGTGTTTTCGGCTTAGAAAAAAAAAAAAGTCCCCCAAAAATATACAAACATTTCAATTTATTTATTGTTCAATTCAAAGTATTTCATTATACTGTCAATTGCAAAAATATATTACAGTAAAATTTATTATAAAAGGACTTCTATTCTAGAAAAGAAAAATCTTCCTGATACCATTACAGGAAAAAAACATTTGCCAGTTTTAACAGTTTTCACTGTTTTTTATTTTCTTCATTATTATTGTTTATTTTGTGCAATATTTTTCTAACGAAATGTAAATAGAATTCATAGTAAAATATACGACGCTCCCATTTCTAGTTTATTTTGGAAGTTTACATTTTACGTATTTTTTTATTTTTATTTCAAAACATGAACAATTACAACATAAACAACTTTTTGTCACAGAAAATAATAAAAAATACATCAGTTTTGTAACAATTGTAAATGATTCTTACTTGTGCTACATGTTGGCTATAGGGATCAAAAAAGTTGCAAATCTGTGTTTTGAAATTATAAATAAAAATAAATAAAAAAAAGTTAAAGCAACTGATTTAAATATGTAGGGAACTTTTGCTACAAAGTAAAACTAAACATTTACAATTATATACAAAATGTATGTTATATTAAAATTTTTACTAGACATTTATTTATTTAACAAAATGTCATCATATCATCATACCTCAAATAAATGCGTGATTTTTAAATGAAAAAAATATATATATTATTTTTATTTGAAATGCACCCGTATTATTCATTTAACAAAAATACAAAAAATATAATAGAAAATCGTAAAAAAAATAAAAGAAAATATGTGTGTGACACATTAAAATAAATTTTAAATAATTGACACAAAACAAGGTGCAGCTGCTGAATAAAACGCTACAAATGTTAAATGTTGTAAACTTCTGATTTCATTTAACAATACACCGATTGAGATAAATATATTTGCTACTTATTTTTTTTGTAATGAATATTAATTTCCATTTAAATTTTGTTTTTTTTAATTTCTTAATTTAAAAACATTTCTTTGGGAATAAAATAGTCAACATGTTTTTCCATAATAGAAATCATTTAAGCAAAGAAAAATTAAGTATATGTAGTTAAATAAATTTTTGGTTATTATACATATCGTTCAGTTGCTGCAACAACGTCATAACTCAAATAACGCAAATTTCGAATTAACGTCACTAATGCATAGTAAATAGTGCGTTTTATTAACTGATAAAATTTTATGTTCAAGGTTTTTATATTTCACACATGATCGCCATAAAGACTTTTCGTCAAAATTTCATAATATTACGTAATTACTCAACGTATTATTGTATGGTCAACATCGTAAAGTTTCCTAGAAAAGTGATTAAATTTGACCATAATATTTTCATTCAAAAATTTTTAAAAAATATATATCAAGTAAAAAACTAACAATGCATCTCTTGAAAAAAATAGATTTTTTGAGTTATGACTTAGTTGCAGCAAATGAGCGATATGTATAATGTTGACAAGTTTCAAAAAAATCAAGAAATACTAAAGTGTGTGTTCGAATAAAATATAACACAAAATTTTCGTAATAACTCTTACTGCCATTAATTTTATATATCTTCCTTGATTACAATATCTTCTACACATATGTAAGATTTTACAGCAGATCGAATTCTTAAAATCCGGTCATTTGTCCGCATGCAGATAATGTCAAAGAAAAATGTTCAAAATAAAAGCTGATTTTTTTTAAACTTTTTTTTTTTGAACTTACTAGAAAATGTCGATTTAGTAAATTTTGACAAAAGTATTACATTTAAAGGTAATAAAAAGGCTTAACAGGAACCTAAGGAATGAGATGAAACTTGGTTCAGAAAGAGAAAAAGTCACAAAAATGAATTGGAAGTCCAAAAGTAGAAAAGCTCCTAAGAGCTATGCCACCAAACATGTTCGGCACCGTAATGGCACTTTGTGTTCATTAAAGCTATGTCTAAATTTTAGCCAATCAAACCTATAAAAATTGTAAATAACCCTGAGAAGAACTCTGAGGCAAAGAATGATCAAAGCTCCTCAGTAATAGTAATAATAATAATAATAATAATAATAATAATAATAATAATAATAATAATAATAATAATAGTAATAATAATAATGATGATGATGATAATAATAATAATAATAATAATAATAATAATAATAATAATAATAATAAGAATAATAATAATAATAATGATAATAGTAATAGTTATAATAATGATAATAATAATAAAAATAATAGAAATAGTTATAATAATGATAATAATAATAATAATAATAATAATAATAATAAGAATAATAATAATAATGATAATAGTAATAGTTATAATAATGATAATAATAATAAAAATAATAGAAATAGTTATAATAATGATAATAATAATAGAAATAGTTATAATAATGATAATAATAATAATAATAATAATAACAATAATAATAATAATAATAACAATAATAATAATAATAATAATAATAATAATA
This sequence comes from Protocalliphora azurea, assembly GCA_932274085.1. Taxonomy (NCBI): domain Eukaryota; kingdom Metazoa; phylum Arthropoda; class Insecta; order Diptera; family Calliphoridae; genus Protocalliphora; species Protocalliphora azurea. The sequence goes on from OW026519.1 coordinate 128,285,027, forward strand.
ATAATAATAATAATAATAATAATAAGAATAATAATGATAATAATAATAATAACAATAGAAATAGTTATAATAATTATAATAATAGTAATAGTTATAATAATGATAATAATAATAATAATAATAATAATAATAATAATAATAATGATGATAATGATAATAATAATAATAATAATAATAATAATAATAGTTACAATAATAATAATAATAATAGTAATAGTTATAATAATGATAATAACAATAATAATAACAATAATAATAACAATAATAATAATAATAATAATAATAATAATAATATATATATATAATAGTAATAATAATAATGATGATGATGATAATAATAATAATAATAATAATAATAAGAATAATAATAATAATAATGATAATAGTAATAGTTATAATAATGATAATAATAATAAAAATAATAGAAATAGTTATAATAATGATAATAATAATAATAGAAATAGTTATAATAATGATAATAATAATAATAATAATAATAATAATAATAATAATAATAACAATAATAATAATAACAATAATAATAATAATAATAATAATAATAAGAATAATAATGATAATAATAATAACAATAGAAATAGTTATAATAATTATAATAATAGTAATAGTTATAATAATGATAATAATAATAATAATAATAATAATAATAATAATGATAATGATAATAATAATAATAATAATAATAATAATAATAATAATAATAATAATAGTTACAATAATAATAATAATAATAGTAATAGTTATAATAATGATAATAACAATAATAATAACAATAATAATAACAATAATAATAATAATAATAATAATAATAATAATAATAATAATAATAATATATATATATATTCAATATTTTGTATTAGCCTACAAAACTGGCTTTTCTCATGTTCCAAGTTACAAATTTTATATACCAATTAGTCGAGAAAATTGTCCTGAACAGATTTGGACCAAAAGCAATATACATTTGGAAAACATTTTGGCATATGAAAAGTTTACTCAAAATACTACAAGATCTGTGATTGTTTTGCTACTTTAGTCTGAATAAACTCGAATAACCATAACAAAGGGAAAGCACAAATATGCAATTGCATATTTCTTTCTATACTTTGAATGAAGCCACCGATCTGTCCGACCTGTTTCAGGACAAATAAATCATTTTGGAATAGATTCGTAAATGCATTTTTTTTTCATATTGCATTTAGTAATTATTAAAAAATATTTATAGCTTATTTTGTTATTTTTAGAACATATATACCCCTTTTGAAGCATATTTTGACATTTTGGATATAATTTTTTATACGTCATGGGAAGTCTTTAAAATTTAATTTTGCATGAATAGAATAAAAACAAGAGATACAAAAATATTTACTCTTTAATATTAATTTTAATGGATACTGCTAAAGTTCGTTAAAAATTTCTAAGGAGCTTGAATTGTAGAGACAAACCATGAAGTTTTAGAAAAAAGTTAATTGATCTTTATTAAAGCCATTTTTGAAATATGATACAGAGAACGTATTAGCTTTTCAATTTACCCGAATGGCATCACTTAGTATTTTAATTTAATTTATTTATTTGTTTTTCTAATGAAAGTCATGATATAAATTTATATATAAATCTTTTTGATAATATCTGAACTAATAAATGGGTAAGCAAATAGAAGATTGAACAAGTTTGTATAAATTGGAATTAAAAATAAATCCTTTTGACAAACTTGACAGAAAATTAGAGTTTTGCCTTATTCTATATTGTTAAGATATTAATAGAAGACTTTGTTTTATTGAAAAAATTATTTTTGTTTAAAAATTACAAAAATTTTTTATTTTTGGAACATATTTGTGGTTTCCTGATTGTAACAAAGGGTGTCATAAAAAGTCATTTCTTGACAATAGTTTTTATCATTTTCTGGCTAGATTTAGAATTTTGTCGTTACAGTAGAAACAGCCAGAATTGGGAATATTTTAGTCTCACAGAGTATTAGTTATTTAAACTACCCAAAATTTTGGCAATTGTAAAGGAATTAGATTCTAGTTAAAAGCATATTTAAGAAGGCCCCAACAGTGCTTAATTGCGATTATTAATTTTAAATTCTTATAGAGAGATGCCGTGAAAAATCTCGTAAAAGTACTTAAAATTTTTTTTCAGAAGTCATATATATATATAAAATTAAAAATAATCTCTTAAGCAATTAATTTTTATATAAAATGATATATAATATATTCCGTTCATTTTTATTTAAAAAAAGTCATGTTTTTTTTGAATGCACGCATACTTTAGGGAAAAATTAATTTTTGGCTGAGTTATATCCAGTGTTGCCATATTTTATTTTTAAAAATCTTATAATTTCTTTTCAAAAATCTTATTTTTGGAAGAAAAATCTTTTTTGTTAAAATATACTTTTTATTCAGTTTATATATTTAAAATAACATTTCAAAAGCAAAATCTCAACAGATTATTAAAATAACCAATAGCGGTAGAATAAACTTAATAAAAATATTTATATTGATACATTTTATAAATCATTTCACATAAAAATTTATTCTTTTTCAGCAGACATTCCGAAAACAAAGCAAAATCAAAGATTGGGAAGAAAGCTATATTATTATTGGGGAAACTGCTATTATTTGGGAAAAAATTACAAAATAAAAATTTTTCAAAAATCTTATTTTTTGACTAAAATATTTACATCTTTTCACAGTCTCAAAAAACTTCAAAAATAAGATTTATATTATTTTTGCCATATGGCAACACTGGCTATATGTTTAAAGCTATGAATCGTACAAAAAAGTCAATTAATACGTTTTTAAAATGTACCTTTTATGATTTAAAACCCTTCAAATGGCTTTATCTTGACTTAAATGTTTTGTAAAAAATCCACAGATATTAATATTATAAATGTAATTGTTTTTATAAAAAATTACTCATACGTCTTGTTTGTTTGTTTCTTTTTCTGACAAATACAATAAAATGTCATCAATTTTTTTGTTTACAATTTCTGTGACAATATGTTGTTTTTAAATTTTAGTATCTCTATAGTTTAATAAAAAAAAAATCAAAAGATATAACCAAATCTCTGTAGATGTCATCTAGAAAAAAATAGATTTTTTTTTTTAAATTTAGAAAAACAAAACTTTTGTGTTGAGAATTTTGCATTACAATTTTTTATCGTTGTGTATTGCAAGAGTTTGTGTGTGTATGTTATGAAATATCTACAAAATTGAATGCCTGCTAAGATCAAGGCTGTGTCATAGTATAATTTTATGAATGAATGCAACTTGTACTATTTGCTAAACAGGCATGAAATGAAAGCTACATGCTGCAACAGAGTAAAACAGTACGCAAGATTTTGTTGTAAATATATACGCATCATACTTTTAGACGCTAGTTTTTATAGCATAAATAAAGAAAAACTTAAATATTTAATAAAAAAAGGGGATGACACACAAATACCCACACACATATTCACCACATATTTTAAATTAACATACACACTGAGTCTGAAAAGTATAAACAAAACACTCATGTATATATTTGTTCGTATTATTGTTGAGATTGCATAGGAAAATAACAGATGTCAACATAATAGTGCTTAACAAAATTAACACAATAGAACCAGAAAATCATATAAAAGATCGTGATTCATGATTTGTATCTTAGGCTGTAGGATAAATTTTGTGCTGCAGTGTTTCTTAATAAAACAATTATTTCTATTTAGATGTTGACACATGATTACACTTTGTTGTTTTCCCACTTTTATTTCAGTTTTGTTTTATTATTATTATTATTTTTTTTATTAGTAGAGACAATCATTAAAAAGAAAATTATTTACTTAAACAGAAAAGTCTACAAATTGATTTAAAAAATGTTGTTTTTTTCTGTTTCGTTTGTGTTCATTCATTGTTCTGATTTGAATATTAAATGCATTTATTATTGTTATTATTTTTTATTTACAATTTAGTTTTGGTGCTGTGTGTCGTCTCTGCTGTTGTTGTTGTTTGTTCTATAACAGTGCGTGGCATAAATTTATGTAGATGTGTTGTCGTGTCATGTCTGTCCGACCGTCTGTCTGCTGTGTCTTTGAAACAGGAAATGCTTTAATTTTTTCTATTTAACCGACTTTGTTTTTCATTTAGCCGGCTTGTCATACAATTAAATGTTGTTGTTATTTTATGTTGTTGTAAATGGGAATTTATAATAAAATAATAAAAACAACAACAGCAACAATTGTTAATTGATTTTATATCATTTAAACAATTCATGATAAGGCGACAACATCACCCCCAATTGAAGGTAATCAATTTGTTTTTTTTTAGTTTTCTAGTCGTAATGGATTTTTTTGTTCAACTAAATAAACATGATTAGAATTTTTATGAAAAATTCTTCATGAAATGTTAATAATTTTTATTTTAATTAAATGAAAATAGTAATTTTGCATTTTAAGTATTAAAAACTTTGATGTGTTTTTTTTTTAACTATTTTTGTATCTTTCCCTATGCAGAAAAAAAGTAAAAAATGATTTTAATTACCAAAATGATTCGTTCAATAAAAAAAATATTTAAATTTGCACCTCTCACCAAAATGATTATATCAATTACTAATAATTGTTAACAGACAAACCATATTTTTTTTTTTTTCAATTAAACACTTTTAAAATTTAACTAAACAAATAATTTGGAATATTATAAACTTCAAACAACGTAAATATGAGTAAATTCAGAAGAGTAAAAAAAAGATTAAAAAAAAAAAAAAATAATCGGCATAAATTTGCATCCTGATCGAAATACAAAATCAGTTTCTGGTAAGATTTGGAGAGCAGACAATGAGTATAGTAAATTTAAACTTTTTAAAACCAAAACCGACTTTTAAAAACAAATTCAAGTATATCCGCTCCCTGAGAGAAATTTAAAAATCTGTCTCCGTTAGGACGTATAAGGCGAATTTTAATTTTGTACGTCCTCTGGCAGTTTTAGAAAGCTCTGGAAAAAGAAAACCTGCTTTGGAAATTTATATAAATTCGACTAACTCCGCTCCCTGATAGAAATTTTAAAATTTGGCTCCGCTGGGATTTGTAAGACGAATAGTAAGCCGAATTTTAATTTTCTACGTAGCCTGGGATCTTTAGAAAGCTCTGGAAAGAGACAATATACTTAAGAAATTATATATAAATCTGCGTATTTCCGCTCTCTGATAGAAATTTCAAAATCTGGCTTCGTTAGGATTTGTAGGACCAATAGCATTATAAGTAAGCCCAATTTAAATTTTGTAAGCTGTCGGGGAGCTTCAGAAAGCTTTGTTAAGACTTAGGAAATTAAATATATATCTCGACTCCCTGATAGAAATTTCAAATCTGGCTCCGTCAGAATTTATAGGACGAATAGGTATACAAGTAAGCGGAATTCCAACTTTTTATATCGTCTGGGAACTTCAGAAAGCTTTGGAAAGAAATGACAGAATTGATATATACCTTTGCAAGATGTTAAAGATAAAAAATATGGAATATTCATTGCATTCAATGTGATGTGTCCACGAAAGAAACAAATACAAATTTAAAAAATATTTATTTTAACAATATATTTTTTTATTTGAAATTATTTCAATAAACGTAATTTTTTATATATTTTTTTTGTAAACTTTTCTAGCCAATTAAAAAGAAATATTGATTCAACCACAATTTTAATAAAATTTTAACATAAATCAAAAAGGAGAGTTTCTAAATCGATGTCAAAGTTAAAAGTACAAAATGTCTGGATATTTATTTGCTTAGAACTTTGGTATTTATAGACCGATTCTTTTGATTTTAAACAGAAACTCTTCGAAAATCTGTTTGTTATAAAGGTGAATAAAAAATGTATTTGCGTCTTTTGGGACCTTTATAAACATAATTTCAACAAAAATATATGTTTGTTTCAAGAATAGTGGAATATGTATAGAATATGTTCGTATGTGTTTTTTTTTTTGAGATTCAGAGAAAATTAATTTTAACAGATAAAAGAACGAACAGGCGGAGAGACATTGCTAAATCAATATTAGAGCACATGAATTGAAATTATTAACTAAACATTTTAAATAATAATAATAAATAAGTTGTACTTCCTGTTTTAAATATAAATAAAATTTTAAAGAATTAACAATTAATAGTAAAATTTTCAAAATAACTTGAAAAAAATCAAGTTTTAAAGCATGAATATTCATATATATTTATATTTATAAATTTTTTTGTTTTCGAAAAATTCAAAGCCATTTACCTCTTCATTTTAAATGCACATAAATTTACAACAATCTTGTAAAATTTTTTTTCATGCAGCCATTGTTTTCCGCCAATTAATAATTCAAACAAAATAACAAAAAAATTATTTTGTTGGTAATTTTCAATTAATTTTTATTTTTATTTAAACATTAAAATGTGTATCATTTTAAAATAATAATTTATTATTATAAATTTTTTTTAATGAAGTGATTACTTTCTTTTTATTTTATTCATAGGTTTTTTTTTTTTTGAGAAAAAAAAATGTTTTTTTTTTGATTTCATTGTTTTTTCCATAAATTACGCAGTTTCACACAACACTGGCTTTGGAAAATGTTTAAACAATTCAGATATTTGTTTATATTACGTTTAAATAATTTATTCGTTATTAAAATTTAATTTTATAAAGAAATAAAAATAAATATAAAATAAGGTAAAGGGGGGTATTTTAAAATTTAATCACTAAAGTTGCTAAGTCATTTATTTAAAGGTTCAGTTTTATTAAATAATCTGATTAAATATTGCATTCTGTTTTTTTAATTTTAATAAGAAAAAAAATCACTTTATTTATTTTTTTTATATTTTTATTATATCCCACACCACCATAGGTGGTTGGGGTATTATGCTTTTGATCTGATGTTTGTAACGCACAGAAAAAGTTATCCAACGCCCACCTTAAAGTATACCAATCGACTCAGAATCACTTTTTGTATCGATCTAAAGATATCCGTCCGTATAGCTGGCTGGACGGCTGGCTGTGACCTTGTGCACAAAGTACAGGTCGCAATTTTGTAGATAATCCAATGAAATTTAGCACGTAGGACTTTCATGACACAAGGGCGAAGCCTATTGAGATTGGTTATGAACGGTCCGTTATTTCACCTAGCCCCCATACAAATGTCCTCTCGGAGTAGGGGTTTAATTATCATAAATGCCTTAAATATAACAATATTTTAATGAAATTCAGTGTAAGGAAGTTCCCATATAAAACCCTTTTCCGAAAATCACTTTAACGTGTATAAATCACATAAACATGTTAGTATCAAGTTTATATTCGACACAAATAAGTTTTGTATAAGTAGAAATCATAGTGACAAATTTTATGAGGATCGCTCCATAATTTACCTTTTGGGAATCACCCCAAAGTGTATAAATTCATATAAATGTTAGTATTAATGTAATATTCTGTATTGGTATATTCTATTTTATACTTAGTAGAAGTATTAGTCCACAATTGTTCACATTGTATAATATAAGACCCTCCACGAATTTTGATGAACATATACAATGGTGTGGGGTATCATATATCTTTCTTACTTGTTTTTGATTTGTTTTTGCAAATGTCACTGACATTATTAATATATAACATTTTTGGCTTTTTAACTCTAATTTGAGTATACTTAATTAATCACCATTTTAGTATTACTAGTTCATTACAGAGTAATAGTAATTGTCACGTTACTAATGATAACCAAAAACAGATTCTCTCTCTCACTCAATTGCAAAAAACAGACACTCAACTAATTAAATATTCGCCAAAAATAACAAATTTTAATTAATGGCAAAATAAAAAATCGTTAATTAAATTTTATTTATAAAAAAAAAAAACATTCATTATCAACATCAGGCCACACAAAGGCTAACAGTAAATAAACAACGTTTGTTACAACTAAATTAAAAGTTCATTCAACTTGTTCTTCTCGTATTAAAAAAAAAAAAGTATTGAACAATTTTTGAATGGTGCATAAAATGCATGACATGTTTGAACAAAAACTACAACAAATTTAACTAAAAAATACAAATAAAATAAAATTCAATTGTAAAAATATTTCAATTTCATGTCATGCCATTGGTTTGGTTTGGCATACCATAATAACAAACACCCCAAATGCCAACAACAACCATAACAAAAAAAGTAACTACAACTTTGTTTAAAATAAAACACACAGATATTTAACTAAAGATAGTATTTTTATAAAGAAAAATTAAAAAAAAAAAAAAAATCAACAATAATCCAATGCAATTCATTTGCAATTCAACATCCACCATCTCTCACTCACTGCAGCCGAAGTGTTGTACAAATGACAATTTTTTTTCTTGGATGAAATGTTTAATGGGAAAATGTGATGTGTGTGTTGATGATGATTAGTTACATCTGGTTAAATTGTTTGGTCTTGGTCTTGTCTATTTAGCCTTGAAATCTCTATTACACAAATTACAAACTCATGCCACATTTGTTAAAAAGCCTAAAAAATTAAACACAAGAAAAATTTAGTTTAATATGCATTTAACATAGACTGGAGACACGTCAGACATAGGGACAGACGGACGGACGGACGGACAGAACACACTAGATGGTTAAATAAATTGCTTGACATTCCAAAGTGTCATCATTATATTTTCACTTGACTATAGAATTATTTTTACGGTGCTGCCTTAGCAAAATAAACATATTTTTGCAGTGCAAAAGTCTAAAATCATTTGTTAAATATTAAGACATTCCAAAGATTATTTTCTTCATTTGAGTCCCTCCCTCTTGAAACTTATATGAATAATGATTGCTGATCTTAACTCCTAGTCTGGTATTTTCAAAGCACTTAAAGATTATATACATACATATATATATTTTCTTCTATTTATTTAATAAATATCTTTACAGTTAATGTGTTTATTTATGTCAATGTCTTTATTTGTGTGTTTTTAAAAATGTTTTTTCTATTTATTTTTTTTTTACTTTTTTGCTACTGAAAAAGAATTTTTTTATTTTAATTTGTTAAGAAGAAATATTTTTCTATAATTTTCAGAGAATTTTGATAAACAAATCTTTTAAGTTTAGAAGAAGTACGTTTATATGGTTTAGATATCACGAAGAAAATAATAGTTAGTGAGCTAATCAATCAGTAAATTAATTAGCAGAAGAAAAAAGACCGAGTTCTCAATATTAAAAGGAGTAAAGTGTGCGTACAAATAAAACATAACATACAAATATTGATATAAAAGTTCACTGGAATAAGTTACAATTTATTTGATGGTTTTTTCTACAGATTTATTGTTACATAATAAAGGATAAAATAATGTTTAGATATGATTTTTTTCTTCTTTGAAACACCCTTCATTATTAATTCGTTTGTACTTTGTGTAACTTTTTTGGTACTAGCTGTCCCCTTGTGTTTAAAATTGGCCAATGTTTTGGGCGCAGCATTAGTCTTCCTTAATTTCCTTTTCATATGCGCCTAATATTATTAATATTTGACATTTTTCGGAACAAAATTAACATTATGTTTACTATACCACTTTTTTACTGTAATAACACGTTACCAAATCAGGCCAAAAGAATATTCAGACTCTATGTTATCTTATAAATGGAAGCAGTCTTCTTTGTAGAAGCTCCGAGCTTATTGAGTCCGATAATGTTACATACGATTTACTTCTTTCAACACAATTGCATATAGCTTGCCAAACAATAAACTTTTTAGGACATTTGGATTCTTTTTTTTTTTTTTTTTTTAGTATGGTACTCTTTTCTAACATCTGCTACCAAATTTTTTTTTGTAAGTCCAATTTGGATGAGTTTTAACAGTTTAAAAATTTGTTATATGATTCCATTTGACTCCCCATTGTGAAGCAAGCACACAAAATATTTTGAAAAATAGAAATAAGTTATCAGCAGGCAAACTTATAAACAGAAATATGTGTTACATTTTATTCGAACGCAAATTTTATTTGACATTTTTGTCTTGACTGTGGTTATGACTATTTAACTTGATATAAAAGTGTCCAAGTTTCTACGTAATATACATTCCTTCTAAAGAGCACATCAATTCAATGTTGAAGGACTTGTGAAACACCCAACAGTACTGTTCACATGTAGAATAAAATTTATAAAAATATATGGGCCATTATCAAAAATGTTTAAACTGGCTGAAACTGACTTTAATCTGTAATAAGTTCTGTGGTTATACTACTTTAAACAAACGATTTACAGATCTAAACTCACAAGACTTGAAACTAATAGAGAGCAAATTTTAGTATCATAGGTTTCATTTTATAATCATGATTGTTGTTTAAAGTTCGAAAACTTAGATAAAGGGCTAAAAATTACTTAATCTTTTCCCATTCTGTGTACTATTTGATCTCATGCTATATTATATAAACTAATCGCTCTTTGCGAATAAATTATATACCTCCTTTGTTGTTGTGCAGACTCAACAATTAAATACAGTGTAGTTAAATTTTTTGATTTAAATTTTTTTTTTTTGGCGGGGTCTGTACTCCCCTCAACGAAATACAAATTTTGATATAGGGATTAATAATTGTTGTAATTATGCGTATTTTGAGCAATATGACGTTGATGTGTCCTAAATAGTCAACGCAGTATATAGTTTTAAAGTTTGGAAAACAAGAGCCAAACATTTTTAAAAAAGTCAACTTTTCGCGATTCACATCATTTACAGTTTCTAATGGAATAGCATGGATTACTGCGTGTACTTAGTTTGTTAGTTTTACATAATAAAAATTTAACAAAACAAATTTTATGGACCTTTTAAAAGTTACGCATAAATTACACTTTTTATACCCTACACCACCATAGGTAGTTGGGGTGTTATTGTTTTTGTATTTTTATAAATCAAAATGCAATTTTTACAAATCTTGCACATATAGATATAGGAACGGCGATAAATATAATTGATCGGGACCATAAATTTAAACGAGTTGAAAACGAAACGCTTATAAAAAACAGATTTTGCTAAGGCACATTAAAATTGACCATTTTTTGGCATAATTGGTAATGCTTAACGGAATTATAGAGCGGATCAAAAAATTTGTGGATCCAAAAAAAAAAATATGCTTGGATTGAAAGAGGATCACAATATTTGTAATAAATTCTAATAAAATATATTTTCGTAAAATATGTGGAGAAATAACTTACAAAATTTTTTAAGTTTTACTAGGAAACACTAAAATACCATCAAACATTGAAAACATCATAAATTTTATTTATGATGTTTTAATATTATGCATAAATTTTACCATAATTATACATAAACTTCTGGTTTGTAAAACTCAATATATGTTCAACTTAGAACCGCTATAACAGATTCTACATGCATTCGAGTAACTTTATATTTATTCAAATGGATTTTAATGTGCCATAAAAAAATTATTTTTATATATTTTTTTTTTTTTAATATAAAATATTAAAAAGTAATTGTTTTCTCTTTTTTTATTTGCAATATTATAAGTTATGATCAGGTCTATCAAAAATATGCAAAATCATATTTTTTCTTGGGTTTCAAATTAACTAAACTGTTATTAATTTAAAAGCTTCAGACAATTCTAAGAATTCTGACATAGATTTGTTACAGCGTTTTTTTTTTCATATTTTGGCCTTAGCAGCATATATTGTCATATTTTCATAGAAAATCGTTATTTTTATTTTAACAATTTGAATGGCAAATTTTTGCAATTTTGCACCCAAATAGAATTTTTTACATAATTTGCCCTAGTAACTTTTTTTTTAATATTTTTCAAATCAGATTCGTTAATAATTTCTTGGTACAACACGCGAATTTAGATTTGTTTTTTCAAATTTTTAGTTGTTTTTACAAAACAAGTGTTTTTTTAGTACCAAAATTCAGACATATTTTTAAAATTATTGTTATCAGTTTTATATTGGTTTAACTGACTAAATTTACTTTTTTAGGAACCATCATTCAGTTATAATTATGCTTAAAATATCAGTATAAAAAATCTGTTAGATTTACACACTTTTAATTATGAAGAAATATTACAAATTTTTATATTAATTTTATTATTGCAATAGTTTTCCAACCAATTTTTTTACTGTGTGTAACCGAAAATCCAGAAAATATTGAATATTTTATTAAAAACTTTTTAAATTGGAAACTTGAATATAACAGTCTTTAACAGAATTGAAATTTAAAAGAAATTATTATCATTTTTATAAGCTGAATTGTATGCACTAAGTCTTAAGAGCAAACATATTTTCATTATATAAATTCTTCCATATTAAATTTAAAAATTTATGGAATTGTTCATTCATTTATTTATTTAGCAGCCACAAAAAAAAAAAAAAAAAAAAAAAAAAAATAAAAGTTCAATAACCTTTTTGGAATACTTTATTTGCTGTAATCTGATAACATCACCATCATCATTACTACTAACATTATGATAAGGATCATTATTATTTTTTTTTAGTACATATTTGTTTTTTTTTAACAAATTGCAAATATTTCTTTGTTGCTGACTTCTTTTTTTTTTTCTTCCACCTGTATTTTGCTTTTTGCTGTCTGTATTTATGGACTTCATTAGTGTTTTGTTTGATCTTTAAAGGTGCTTTTTTTTTAACAAAATGATTGACTTTTTTGGGAAAATGTATTAAAAAAAAGGAAAAAAACAAATTCATGTCAGGGATGGCAGATGGCTTATTTCTTTTTGTGCCAATCATGCAAATAAAATATACTTTTTCGACCATAAGGGTACCGATTTTGTAATCATTTTTTTATTATATATATATATATATATATATATATATATAATAAACATATTTTTACTGAATAATTTTAGTAAGAATATTATATGCAATTTTAAAATTGAAGCAAATAATTTGTTGAGTTCAAACCTTGTGTATGCATTACACAGAAAAAATAAAAGTAAAATGAACTTCAATTATGAAATTATTAATTAAATTTTTAATTGATTTTGCTCCAATTACCAAAATGATAATATTAATTAACTGTGTATAATTGATTTTCGTTTAAATTTCAATTAATTTTTTTAATCAAATTTATTAGAATTATAAATGATTGTTTGTCTAAAATCAACTAAAAATGTTATTAATTTAATTCTGCAGTTAATTAAATCCTTCTATCAATAAAAATGCATGAATTTTCTTATAGACATTTATTAAATTATTAAAAATATTTAAATAATGAAAGTAAAATTAAACGAAGTGAATAATAAGATTTCAAATTTTATTGCGGGAAATGAAACTACATAGTTTCATCTTGGTGTATTAAACATCTTGTTAAAATCACCGATAATAACGTATAAATAAGATTTTTGAAACCTTTGAACTCGTTTCAATAAAGATTTTCATATAATCCTATAAGAGGGCCTTTACGACCTAGGATGAGAAAAACATTCAATAATATGATGTCCAAACAAATCGTCAAAAAGAATCAGTATGAACTGACCTTTTACATAAAAAAAAAAATTATCTTTCATGAAACAGCTTAGACACAAACTTGGATCTTGAAATTAAATACATATAACTCTGGTACCAACGACGGGCACGTATACAAAAACATTCGTATTTAACAAATGATTTTATATTAAACCCATCTCCGAAAACACACAAAATGTTTATATTTCGTATTACAGTTTCTTTAACGTTAGAATGAGCCCAAATAGTTTAAGATGGTTGAAAATTTATTTTAAGTTATTTTTAAGTATATTTTTTTTTATTGACAAGGTTTTCTTTTTTTCTGTATATTTTTTGTTTTCTTCTTTAAAATTTCTAAATATTAAATGAATTTATAACTTTATTAAAAAATTATTCAGAATTGTTTTTTCTGTGTAAAGTCAATGCAAAGTCAAGTTAGAGTTCGACTTAATATTTGGTTTCAGTTTTGGACTAGGCCAAAAGATCGGTTTCGGCCAGTATTCGGTTTTGTATACCGTAACTTTTTAGATAAATACGTAGTTAATCGGGGTTCTCAATTCTGACCAGTGTTGCCGTTTTGGTTATTTTTAACCAAAATTGGTAATTTATTTTCCAATGTGGAAATAATGATTTTTTTCCATTTTGGTTATTTTTTCGTTAAATCAAAATTTTATTTTTACTACTTTTAAAACTGGTATTTACTCTGTAAATCTTACCATCAATAAAAAGAGAGTGAGAAAGTTCTAACGACAAACAACCTAAATACTTGTAATTACAAAATAAATTACTATTAAAAAAGAATATTCGGTGAAGACCGACTATATGATAACCTACACTATTGCGTATGTTCCTTAAAGTACTATATACTTGAGGGAGAGCATTATATGGGTGATCTACTTTTAACTGATTTTCGGAAGACGGCCCTATATAGAAGCTACAGTAAATTTTAAGGCGATCCTTTTGAAACTAAATGCCATATTATATGTAGGTACATACACATTTTTAATAGAATATTTTAGCATTAAAAATGTTTTATTTTTGAAGAATTCTGTAGAAATACGCTTATATGTATTTAAGATATTTGAGCTTTAAAATTTTACATTGATTTGGGAACTAGGTGAAATAATGAACCAATTTCGACCAGTTAAGGAGATTTTGAGTCGATTGGTGTTATTAAGGGGCTCCCTCTAGGGAATAAAAAATGTACCTTATCTAGTTATTAAAACTGTGCAAGACAGCATAACTAAATAATAAAAATTTAAAAAGGGCACCACATTATTTAAAAATTAACTACATTAAAAGTATTTTATCAATCCCGATGTATTTTAAATTTGCCCACAATTTTGAACACAATTTTGAACACAATTTTAAAATTAACTTATTAAAATTTAATATACGTGAGTGCTTTGGTACATGAACGATTGATATTGAATCTTTTCGCCAAACCTTCCAATTAAATTTCAGTTACTTTAAATCTTTAAATTTTGAAATTCATATTACCAAATAAGATTGGTTAAGTCCCTATAAAAATAACTCTTGTTTGCATTCTTTTTCTGCAAACACAAAATTGTAAAAGTCAACCTTATTTTCTATTACTGCTTGACCCAACTGTGCAATTCTAAATTTATTACAATCTGGTTTGCTTTCGATATCATATCATAAGGATGTAAGAATAATTGAATTTTTATTATTAAACTTTATATCCCGATCCTCTACAAAATTGGATCAGGGACCACATTTTGCTAAACATTGTTGTAAACAGTTAAATTTTAAGTACCTTTTTATCCTAAAGGCTAACTAAAGTTTATGATTAATATGTAAGTATTTAAAACCTGAATAGATATATTAAGATTATATTAATTTTTATATAATAACTTTGAATTTTTAAAATTTGGTTATTTTTTCCTATTTTGGTTAATTTTTTTCCAAAATTTTAGTTGAAAAAAAATGTTGACGTGGCAACACTGATTTCGACTTAGTAGGAGAGAGAGGTAAATAGAATGCAAAAGTTTAGTATTCTCTTCTCCTGTTTCTTCTACGAACTCAGAATAGCGGCAAAAATTGCTGTGTGAATTCAGACTTATAAACGTTGAAGCTGATAGTTTCTTTTATGAAATAATAAAAAATATAACAAATGTCTAACAATCCAATTTCGTTGTATTTTGAAAGATGTGGACCAAAATCCACACGCCTGATATGCTCCAAGAAGATCATATTTGTCTTTAATAATGACAAATAAGATCTTAAAATTAATATGATGACTCATTATATTATTATTTTTTAAGTTTATACATAGAAATCTCCATAAAAAACAAAAACAATAACATATTAGAACATATTAAATAATTTCGCTAGTTTCGAATTCGTCCGAATATTCGGCTTTCTTACCGAATATTAGATTTGTTTCGGTTTCGGCCTTAAAAAATCGACTTCTGTCGGACCCTAAAAATTTTCGTTCTTTTGTTATAAATAATAACTCTCGAGATGTCTGGAAAAGTTCAATAAGTCTAGTTTTCATCAGCGATACTTTAGATCAGAATAGTAAATTTTTGAATCTTTATTCCTATGCATGGTCTAGCGTTCTATATTAAATATTTATTATTTGAAAAAAAAACACGAATTAATTTTTCTCAAAATTATATTCGGAAGAAAATTTATAAATCCATTTAAGCATTTTGTTATTAAAGTTTATCTTCGATTTTAAAATATTGCAAAATTGTTTGTACACTTTTTTAGGATTTTTTTTTTAATTTCTATTATGTGCTGAAAAATATATCACAAAAAATTTCGTTAATTTAAATATTTTCTAAAATATTTACTGTAATACATCACATTTGTTTAGAACATGCTTGTTCCAAAAAAGAGTTTATCTTAAAAATAGCTTAAATAAGACATAAATATGATCATACCAATTTGTACCAAATGAGTTATGGTAATACTACAGTACCAAATAATATAAAAATGTAGAAAAAAATTTAATTGTACCATGTTTGCCATCCCTGATTCTCATGTCATAAAATTTTTTGTATTTACAATACTATCAGAGAATACATTTATTTGTTTGGCAAAATTTTATCTCTTTTTTACTAGTGTTTATTGTTATTGTTTGCCTTTGTCAAACATTCCAATTTTGAATTTTAATTAAAACAAAAACCATGTGATGTAAATCTATATGTTGACTATTTTTAATTTCCGCTCGTGATCTTTTTTTTACAAATTAATTTGCTTTAAATCATATTTAAACATACATATCTTTTTTTATGGCAATAATATTTAATTGACACATTTTTCTTATTACTTCTTTCTTTTTAGGTGAGTTTAACTGTTTTTATGTGAAATAAATGAAAAAATTTAATTAAATTAATGTAAGTAAACGCAAAAAGTTTTTAATTAATTTTTATAGAAAAATATGTTATTAAGCGGGTATTTAAACTTGAATATATGTGTAATAATTATGTTTTTGATTTTTAAGGAAATTTTTATTATATAATAAACTCAAATGAACTTTTAGTTCTATTTAAGGTAATCAATGCATTCCTGTTAGAGTTAATACACTTGAGATATAAATTACAAACATTTAAGAAACATAAATACTTGTCTTTAACATGTTAATTTTAATAAAAAAGATAATTTATATTTTTCATCAATTGGATGCACAATGGAAAAATAATGCAAAACGAAATACATATTTCATCCTGCAACAAAATCGATATACATATATATATATATATATATATATATATATATATATATATATATATATATATATATATATATATATATATATATATATATGTATACTGGTAATATTCTGAGTCGATCTGTCATTGTCCGTCCGTCTGTCTGTGTCTTGAAAGCAGGATAAGGCTCGGGGAGACCACGTAGGGAGACTAAATTTCGCTCAAATATTTATCTTATACAAAGTTTCTTTAATATTGAAAATGGGCAAAATCAGTTTGGAACTTCAGATCATACTTTTCTGCTGACAGCTCATAAACAAAAGCGTGTACGACAACGGAATTACGTACATATAGTTCGGAGATTGATATAAACTTGGAAAACAAAAATCGGCTTGGTCCGTCCAACTCGCACATAAGGTGAAACATCAACGAAATTTTGTATAAATAGTTCAAGGACCAATGTAATATCGGAAACAAAAAATGAGCGCGGTCCGCCCACTTTACCGCCCACCTTTGATATTAGGTGGAATTTTAAAAAGTTTCAGATGGTGGATATATAGATTCGGCCAAGCCGAATATAACATTCTCACTTGTTTTTGTTAAAGAACATATTCTTTTGAACATTTTACCCTTAAATATTTATTTTTATACAACTATTGAAGGATGGAGTTGATGTTGGCTGCTAGAGTTCTTTATTTATAATTTATTCTTAAAATTAAATTTCCTAAGATTACATAAAGGCATAAATACGAGGGCGGATCAATGAGTCCAGTCTCAATGGCAAAACTATATGAATTGGGCTACGAATTGTTACCTCATCCGCCATATTCTCCGGATTAGCCCCTAGTGACTACTTCCTATTTCAAAACCTAAAGAAATGGCTCGGTGGAAATAGATTCAGCTTCAACGATGAAATTATTGACCAAACAAATGCCTATTTTAAGGACCTCGAAAAATCATATTTTTTACGCAAAGTAAATGAGGACACTTGCTCAAAATTTGACAGTAGTCTGTTAACAGGTGATGCTTGATGGGAATAGTGTTGCATTTCATATAACTACGAGCGAAGTTCGAAAAGTCACTAACTTATTGATCCGCCCTCGTAGAAAAAGTAAGCAATTTGTGCTTCTTTTTGAAAGATGTTTTGTTTTTGTAGTTTACCTTTTTATTTTTGGCAAATAAACATTTTTATGCAAAATTAACTATGTTCTTTTTTTTTCTAAATCAGGGATCATAACTTTTATGATTTTTTTTTCATGAAAGTTTGAGGATTATATTTTCACTTTTATATTTTTTAATTCAAAATAACAATTATTTGATGATTTGTATTATTTCGAAGGAATATAAAAGTTATTTCCCGATTATTATTATTAGTATTGTTAAACACAAATAAATCGCCAAAATGAAAAAAAAGTACAAAATGAAAGAAAACGAAAAACCCGTTAAAATAAAAAGGTCTCAAAAACGAAATACACAAAAATTTAAGAAAATATAAGAAAAGTCGCTTAAACGAAAAAAAAAACTAAAACGAAAAAAAAAAAAAAAATGAAAATTAAAGTCTAAATGGAAAAAAAATCTCAAAAACGGAAAAAATGGGTAAACGCCAAATTGAAACAATCGACAAAACTAAAAAAATGACAAAACGAAAAAAATGCAAGAAAAAAAAAATATTAATGCCAAATCGAAAAAAAAGGTGGAACGAAAAAAATCTAAAAATCCCCAAAACAGAAGAGGGTTAGTTAAGCGGTTGTATTTTCTGAAATTTATTATATAACAAAATTTGTTGTTTTTACACTAAACTTTTTATTTCATTATGATAGGGGTAGGAGTGCGCTCAAAATATACTGTATCTTGTTATTATTCACAGTATCTATGTGCGAAATTTTGTTGTAATAGCATAATTAGTCTTTTTTTTGTAATTTAACAAAATTCGTTCAAATACACAACTCAAATTCAAACCAAAAAAGAAAATGTTGATTTACATACTATAAGATCGTAGACAAAAAGTATGAATTTTAAAAGAAAATCTCTACATCTCTGGATGGAATGTCATTCATTCTTTAAATTGTTCTGTATTTTTTATCAGAAAAAAAAAAGAAAAGCTGGCCAGGAGACCCACTAAGTGAAGAAAGGAGCTGCCAGAAAAATGACCCAATGAAAAATCGTCCAAAGCAAATGTAAAAAATTCGCCCAAAAAAATCACATTCAAATTTGGGTCATAATTACCTTATTTTTTGCAGAATTTTTCATTAGTTTCGGGTTATAATTCGTTTTTATTAAAGCATTTCGGGTGATTTTTCGCTTTCATATTTTTTAATTTTAAAAACAAGCAGGTGAAAGTAAAGTAAACAGTCATCATACTCAGAAAGACTTTAATTTAGCGAAGTTTGAAATACACCAGGGTTGTAATTTCTGCGTCCGGCCGAATGCCGTCTGTCTGGGAAACAGACCAGACAAAAGTTAGAAATATTTTCATTCCGAAAATGACAAATTTTATCCAGAAATTTCACCATATATGTGGGTATTTTTTCGCCTTTTTTAGACAAAATTTCCATTTGTGCGATTTTTCTATATTTGCTCATGTCTTTTGCAGGCAGAAAAAAATCCTAATAGAATCGCTAAAGAAAATGTAAAGGCAAAAGACAGGACGAAAATTATTGATATTATTTATTTATCAAAAATTTGAATGCTGCCTAAAGAGTGATAAAAAGTAAGTACTGGCGGATTTTTTTCTACACAAAGTTATAAGCAAAAATTATAACATGTCAACTTTTATAACTTTTTTATTAATCGGCAACACTTAAATTTCGAGCGACTATTTCATCTGACAATAATTAAAAAAAACTCGCTATAGTGATTCAAAAAGTCATGCTAAATGCATGCATTTAATGACAATATTTGTATAACAAGTACAAAATCGATACTTCAAAGTCGGATTTTAGTGCATATGCACTGGAATAGTTTGCATATGTGGCGAAATGTATTGATTTGTAAAAACTACAAATCTTGCTCTACAAAATAATAAAAACCGTTGCTAACAGGCTAGGTCCATATTAAAACGAGGGCCTTTTTTAAAAAAAGTTCGTGGATACATTTTTACTTTGATTGCTTACAACATCACAACAAATCATAGTAGACTAAAATATTTTATGTCAAAAATTTCTAATTTTTATTCTTAATAAAAAAGCTATTATAGGGTATTATAGAGTTATATTGCAATAAAGATTTTAGTTACTTTTAAGACCCCATCTACTTGAAACTGCCGGTGGAGCATGCAAAATCAAAAATTTGGTATTCATGAACCCAGTCGCAGTGCGCAGTCGTTATACATAGTACTTTTATAATTTTTTAGTTTAATATCTTAGGTTAGGTTAGGTTAGAAAGGGTGGCGTATTCACGCCTACACCCAGAGGCCGAACGGCCCATTGTGATCCCTTTATGATAGAAAGCAGTTTAATATCTTAATGAATTAATATATTATAAACATTAAAAGTAGAGTAATTTAAATATCAAGTTCTTAATAAATTTCCCAATTATATTCACGAGTATTTACTCGTAATAACAGTTTATTATTATTATTATTATTATTATTATTTTTGTTTGTTTCTATTTCATTACATTTATTTTATTGGCCATAGAATACAACTAGAAGTTTATGTGAGAGGCACTTCGAAGTAAATTTTCAAAAAAATTACTAATTTTTTCTAAACACAAAAACAAAAATATGTAACTACATGTATTTTGTTGTTGTCTGAATTAGGTTTTTAACAATTGAATCAGGTTTTTTTTCTCACATAAATATCTATTTATTAATCTATGTTAATGGCATTAAACATTGCGTTAAGGAGAAGAGTGTGGCAATGAAATTTATGTTCTTTTTCATTTTTTTAGTCTGATTGCTGTAATATTTAACATTGAAACAGGTTGTTGTTTAATAATTCATAAAGTGCTTGAGTATGTGTTTTGTATCTACAGCTTTTAATAATAACAAAAAGGCACATTTATGAAATATTTCAACTTAATAATACTCAGTTATATATAAAAAAAAAAAAAAAATACTTAAAGGCAAATAGTAAACATCATCTACTACAAAAGATATTCTCACGCGTATCTTTTCTAATGGAACAAATAGTGGGGAGTTATAACACACAGTTATTCTCTTGAATACAATGAAACACCTGTTGAATACGGTCTTTGTATTGTTTTTCTTTCTTTTTGTGTTTCTTAGTCATTTTGCTGGTTTTAAACGTTTATTTTTTTGTGTGTCTTTTTAACAGTAAAATTTAACAAATTATTAAATCATACAAACACGCTTCAGTAATGAATGTTGTTTGTCTGTAAGTATAGGTTGTTAATTGTTATTATTATTTTTTTTAATTATGAGCAGCACCAAAAAAAGTTTTAGCCTGAATTATGAAATATTAAGTAACAAAATGTAGTTTTGTTTGAAAACGATGGAATGTGGGGTAAAAAAAAAAAAAAAAACAGAAAATAATAAAATAAATGAAGAACGGTAAATGGTCTCAAAACTGGAATATAGGCTTTATTTTAAGAGTGCCACCCATTAGAGTAGAAGAATAATGTAACAACACAGTAGAGTAATATTAAATTTACTTTTATAGAACTAAATTTTATCATAATTAAAATTATGAAAAGATACGAGGGCGGATCAATAAGTCCGTTACTTTTCGAACTTCCCTCGTAGTTATATGAAATGCAACACTATTCCCATCAAGTGCCACTTGTTAATAGACTACTGTCAAATTTTGAGCAAGTGTTGTTTTTCTAAAAATGGAAAGAAGTGAATTTAAAATGCTCATTAAACATTATTTTTTGCAAAAAAAAACCGTCAATCAAACCAAGGAAAAATTCGATAAATACTAAGGGGACTCTGCACCATCGATTTCAATGGTAAAAAAGTGGTTTACTGACTTTCGTTGTGGTCGCATAAGTGCAAATGGCGCTGAACGTTCTGGAATGCCAACTGAGGCCAGTACACCCGAAAATGTCGAAAAAATCCTCGATATGGTGTTGGCCGACCGAAGAGTAAAGGTTCGTGCGATTGTTGATGCCATAGGCATTTCATATGGCAGTGTGGTTTCGATTTTAAATGATCAGTTGGGTTTAAGAAAGTTCTCTGCAAGATGGACGCCGCGTTTGCTCCCAATTGACCATAAACGTAAACGTATGACAACTTCAAAGGATTGTTTGGTGTTGTTTAACCGCAATCCGAATGAGTTTTTGCGGCGTTTTGTAACTGTGGATGAAAACGACCCAATATGGCCAAGAAAAAAGTTCTTTTCCATAACACGTGTGCGCGGGTGCACAAGTGTGCAGTCTCAATGGCAAAACTCTATGAATTGGGCTACGAATTGGTACCGCATCCACCATATTCTCCGGATTTAGCCCCTTGTAACTACTTCCTAATTCCAAACCTAAAGAAATGGCTCGATGGAAAGAGATTCAGCTCCAACGATGAAATTATTGACCAAACAAATGCCTATTTTAAGGACCTCGAAAAATCATATGTTTTACGCTAAGCAAGGGAAGTTCGAAAAGTCACGGACTTATTGATCCGCCCTAGTATCTCCTACTTAATGTAGTAGTGTACATCACAACATCTTTTACTATATCTTAAATCTTCTTAGTTTTTGATTATAATTCAATGATCACTGGAAAATGTAAGCAAAGCTAAATTCATTTGAATCAATAGAAACATTAACTTTATTAGGGAGAAGGGAACTACCACATAATTTTTCAGGTGACTAGTTTTTATGTAATAGGGAAAAATCATATATTTAGGTAAAAAAAAAATCGATTTTTCTTCTTAAAATGGGTCTTAAAAAATTCGTAATTTTGAGCTTGTTGTTCCAAGAAAGACCTTTTTATACTCTTCACCCCAGGTGTAAAGAGTATACATAAATTTGTCATTCCGCTTGTAATTTCTACAATATTCATCTAAGACTCCCAAAAATATTAAATATTTTCTGGATCCTTATTGATGGGGAAATCCCACGGAAAATTTGGAATAGTTTTTGGAATGTTTTCCGGAAGAAATGAACAAAATCGGATTATTAGTAACTGAGATATCGGTCAAAACGCATTTTTGGACTTTGTGAAGCTTCTATATAAGCTACCCATACACACAATTGACGATTTCTGTTAAAAAAAATTACGATTTCACGAAATGTTCACATACACCAATTTTTCTTCTTCAAATCTCAATTATTAATATTTAAAAATCATAAATATAGCCCATTTTTAAAGGAAAGAAATAAGCTTTAATTACAAATATTAGTATCGTACGGAAATACGTGTATTTTGTTTCCAAATAAAAATTTTTGAAATTTTACGGATATAATGAACTGCGCTTATAACGAACTAAATTTTTGGCCCCTTCGTATGCGTTATAACCGTGTTTGACTGTTTAAATATATATTTTATTGAAATTCTATTTTTAATGGAACTAAAAATTCCATAGAGTTCTAATTTAAAGATGCGATTGGTATGTAAACAAACATGCATTTCCGATCTTTTAAAATATTATAAAAAAGTTACGGTATCTCATATTAGCAATTTCTTAAGAATTAATTTAAAACATTTAAAGATAATGGCTAAAAATTTGTTATGCAAATAGTAAATTCAAATTGTTGTGCTTAGATCCTGTCACGTCTACCTTAAATTATTAACTTTTTAAGTAAAATTTATTAAAATATGTCCGAAATTCAAACCAAATTATGGCAGTGTTTTAAACCACCCATTTTTAGTGAGAAAGTCTATGGCTTTGTTTACTAACAAAACAAAACAATGCAGTCCAATATCTTTAAAATTGGATTTTTCTTAAACTGCCAAATATGACACTGAGCACAGCTAGGGAACTGAAGATTAAGTTTGAATTTTTTAATAAAAATAATTTTAAATTTTGAATTAAATTAAATTTATATGCTTCTTGTATTCTGCTCATCAACATGCATTGTTTGATTGGTCTTCTGTGGGTGTGGGTGGTAATTTTAGTTACTTCTTTTCAATAAAATAGAAATTAAAACAAAACCCACCAAAAAAGATAATAATAACGTTTTCTCTTTGTGCTGATCATTGTTTTAAATCAGTGCCTCGAAAGTTGGCGCACATATGTGAATGCTCTCTTAGTTTTTTTTCACACTTACATACTGTTGCAAATTAACAAAATCACTCAGTTTCGCTTGAGCTTTCAAACTGTATGGTTGTGCTGTTGCATGATTTTAGAAAACACTGAAAGAAATGTTTAATGAGATATGGCCAAATGATTATTTAATATATTTTTTATACTTTTTTTTATGATACTGATTTTCAAAATTATTATTTTGTTTCTTTGAACTTTTTTTGTTTGGATATGTAATTAGAGAGAGAAATGATCTGAATAGAATATATATATATATATATATATATATATATATATACAGGGATAAAAAGTGAAAACATTTTTCGGTATCAAAAAATATCAACTTTTCCATCCCTGAATATATAACCTGTAAAGCACAGGCAAAAGCGCCCTTACAGCATTCTAGTGCCGAGTGATTTCGACATTTCGCTGCTCTAGAGCAGCGATGCGCATAGAGAGTACGTAAAAATTTGAATGTGTTAGTGTATTTGGTTATATCTAGCGCACAAAAATAATGTTATTTTTACGCTCTTTGTCTTGTTTTTGCTTAACCATTCGACATCAACCTGCCTTGTTGAAAACTGGAACAAAACTAAAAGATTTATTCTGAAACATTGTTTTTTTTTTAGTATTAAAAAAAATCCACTTTATGTTTTAAACTTATATTTTTCAATTAAAATTTAAGTAAAATTTTATTTCTCACTTAAATTTTTAATTCATTCAATCATCCACTTGTTTGATTAATTTTTTAATTGGAAAAAAATTTCTGTTTTTCATTTTTTACAGTTTTTAGTAATTGATATAATCTTTTTGGTGAGAGGTGAAAATTTAAAAAAGTTTTTAATTGAATGAATTATTTACTAATATATTTGGTGATTGGTGACTTTTTTCTGTGTATTTAAACGAATATTAAAATATACATTTTTTTTTTTTTTTAGAAAAAGTACATGACTTTATTACAAATAAAGTAAAATCCATTGTTACTGTTTAGCCACCGATTGCTTGTTTGATTTTAATCTTTTCCATGTCTCCTCTGTGGCAAATGGAAAATTTATGTACATACAGGCTGTTTTGTTTGCTGGTCGCACTAATGTTGGTGTTGGTTAAAACATTTTGTTTTTTTTTTGTTTGGTTGCAACAAACATTTGACAATTTTTTTATACAATCAAATTGTTTATTTGGTAAATATTTTTTTGCATACATGCAGGTCTGAGACACAATAAAATTGCCAATAAAAAATTTTAAATATTATTTAGTTTCCTATACTTTTAGTGTGAAAATAATAAATACGGGTAATTTGTTAAATATGTAAAAAAATTTTTTAATATTGATCAGTGATTTTGGTAAATTTCATATTTATGTGTAAATAAAAACAGGTAATGGAAAAATTACTAAAGTTTTAAATTAAATAAAAAGGTGTTTTATTTGTTCAGATAAGAGATATATTTAGTTAAAATATTGAAGGAGTTGTATAGACAATTAATTAAACAAATTAATGACAGCTTAACAATATTTATACCGTAATTTAAAAAAAAAAAAAATCTATCCATGAACTAAGAAAATTATGCAGAGAACATCAGTAAAAGTGATTCTTTTTATATTTTTGCATTTATACGCAGTACACATATTTTAATTATGAGAATTCTTATTAACTCCTTCGCATGTATTTATTTTATTCGTAAAGTCTTTTGAACTTGATCTAATTAAGTTTTTAAAAATAAATTTATTATGTTTATTCTTTTGATATATTTTTTTTCATAAACAAATCATAATTATACTATCAAGTTAAGCACAAACAAACAATACAATACAACATTAAAATCTTATTTTTGTTTGTATCTTTAAGTGAATTTATTTTTCCCATAACGTTTTAGAAAAAATAAAAATAAAAAAAAATAATAATAAAACGACCTTCTATGAGAACAGAAAATAAATAAAGAAATTTAATATTTTGAATAATTTTATAAGTAAGTGATGCTAAAGCAAAATATAAATATTGTTATCTTTTCTCATAAAATCAACAAAATTAAGATGATTTTTGAATAACGTCACAGCAAATAAAGTTAATACCATTAAATAGTGTATTTGATTGTAGAATATTTTTATGAGAGAAAAAAGAGTTTCTAAATAATTTTGAGTTTTTTTGAGTTTACTGAAAAATTATAAATTACAATGTGTTAAAAAATGGAAAAAGATTTATATACTTTTAAGGAAACTTAGTGTTGGTTGTAGACCATGATGAGTATATTACTCTACAATTTTCAGAAATTTCAATCTGAATCCCAAAATCTGAAGTTATCGAAAAAAAAAAAACGATTTATATATATATATATATATATATATATATATATATATATATATATATATATATATATATAAGACTGCACGAACTCAGATATTTTTTTAAATTTTATTTTTAAACGGATTTTAAATTGAAAATTTAAACTTTCAAAATATATATGGGTCATTATCAAAAAAATTGATTTTAGGCCTTAGAAAGTAAATTAGTATTATTATTATTATTATTCTTATTATTATTACTATTATTTGATGGCACATTAAATTCTATTTGTGTATATATAAAGTGTCTTGAATGCATGTAGAATCTGATTTATACAAATAAAATTTATGATATTATCAATGTTTGATGCTATTAGTGTAGCATACGAGGGCGGATCAATAAGTCCGTCACTTTTCGAACTTCCCTCGTAGTTATATGAAATGCAATACTATTCCCATCAAGTACCACCTGCCAATAGACTATTGTCAAATGTGGAGCAAGAGTCGTCATTTACTTTGCGTAAAAAATAGGATTATTCGAGGTCCTTAAAAAAGGCATTTGTTTGGTCAATAATTTCATCGTTGGAGCGGAATTTCTTTCCACTGAGCCATTTCTTTGGGTTTGGAAATAGGAAGTAGTCACCAGGGGCTAAATCCAGAGAATCCATTGTGACTGCACACGTCCATTGAGTCAATTGAGAGCAAACGCGGCACCCATCTTGCAGACAACTTTCTTAAACCCAGCTGATGATATAAAATCGAAGCCACACTGCCATATGAAATGTCTATGGCATCAACAATCTCACGCACTTTTACTCTTCGTTCGACCCACATTCTCTTCGGTCGGCCCACATTCGACATTTTCGAGTGTACTGACCTCAATTGGCCGTCTAGAACGTTCAGCGTCATTTGTACTTGGGCGACCACAACGAAAGTCAATAAACCATTTTTTTTTACCATTGAAATCGATTGTGCAGAGTCCCCACAGTATTTATCGAGCTTTTCCTTGGTTTGATCGACAGTTTTTTTTTTCGCAAAAAAATAATGTTTAATGAGCACTCGAAATTCGCTTTTTTCCACTTTTGGAAAAAATACGAGGTTCTATGTTTTGAACAGCTATTATACGCAAAGTAAATGACGACACTTGCTCCAAATTTGACAGCAGTTTATTAACAGATGGTACTTAATGGGAATAGTGTTGCATTTCTTATAACTACGAGGGAAGTTCGAAAAGTCATGGAATTATTGATCCACCCTTCCATTTTAGGATTTCATAGTGAAATTAGAAAAATCGTTATACACTAAAATCGAGATTTTTAAAATATAATTTACGAATATATATTTTATTAGAGTTTATTACAAAGAAATGCTATTTAATATGGTAATCCTTTTTTAACCCAATTAAATTTGGTTGGGCCAAAAAACTCTTCCGTTAAGCATTGCAAACACCTACTATTTATGCCAACCAAAGTGTCTCGTTTTCAACTATCAACGACAGTTGACTTAAATTTATGTTCTCGATCAATTATATTTTTCACTATCACTATTTCTATATATCCAAGATTTGTACAAATTGCAATTTGTTATATAAAAATAAAAACAAAAAGTGAAATTTTTGCGAAAAGTCCAATTTTGTTTTATTAAATTAATATAACAAAAGCCTAATCTCACGCAGTGATCTATGCTGTTCTATTAACAACTGTGAATGTGTTCCGCGGAAAACGGATATTTGTTTTTAGTTTTTCGCTCTTGTTTTCCAAACGTTGAGACTATCTTGTTGATGCGCCCTAGAGCGAAAATCTATAAAAAAAAACAAGTATAAATCTCCATTTCAAAATAAGTATTCCGCTTACCGGCGCACAGTCCCCGCTGAAAAAACCAAAAAATTTTAAAAATTAAAAAAACTTTGTCATCAAAATTCGACTATCCACAAAGTCCAATTAGTTTATAAAAGTTTGAATGAGTTTCTAGTCTTGTGGGTACAGATCCAGTTTGTTTAAAATAGTACTACCACGAAACTTATCAAAGATTAAAGTCAGTTTCTGCCAGGATAAAAATTTTTGATAATGGCCTGTGTATATCTGATTTTAGTAAAAAATATTACGTTAGAAAAGTGTTTTCTTATAGAGGAGCAGAATATAAATTTCACTAAAATCCGTTTAGTATTTTAAAAGTTATAAGGGGTAAAAATAGCTATTAAATACATATACAAAACTCACATATGCATATTTTTATAAGCCTCAAAAAAATGAAGGACTCAAATTATTAAAGTCTCTTATCTTATTTCTCATGCCTATCAGACAACTCCCTCAATTCAAGGCAGTGTTATTGTTGTCTTTTCTTAACAAAATGAGTGTTGTAAGAGAGGAGTGTTAAACAACATAAAAAAAAATCGCCAAACCAAAATGAGAAAAATCGCCAAAAATCACCAAAATGAATAAAATCGTCAAAACAACAAAAATCCCAAAAACGAACAAGTACATAGGCAAAACAAAAAATACGAAAAAATAAGAAAAAAATCACCAAAAAGAAAAAAATAGCCAACAAGAAAAAATCGGACGAGAATTCCCAACAAAAACTTTACTTTCCTGGTAAGCTAGCAGGTATAATTGGAAACAAAAATAAACTACTTATTTTTTGCATGAATAACTAGTTATTTTTGTTCGATTTGTTCACAAATTCATGCAGTTATTTTTAGACTCTAGGGATACTCTAAAATATGTACCTAAACGAAAATAAAAGTAAAACAAAAAAAAAAAAGAAATCTGCCGTCAATGAGATATGAACTTGGACACAAATTAACCTTCTGTTTTTAATGACTAACGTCTTACTCAGTACACCATCTCGCACTTATCTTTTTAGACATTTTGTTATAAAAAACTAACAGCATCAAAATGGGGTTAAACCAGAGCTCTATACAACTCATCCAGGTGATTACAGTGTTACTTTGCTATTATACTATTGAGTACTTATTTATGTAATACAGAGTAGGCAAATAATAATGACGTCTCATTATCGAGAAACTACTTTAATAAGTAGTTGCGATTACCGGAAACCAAAAAGTTTTTGCTGGGTTATTACAGTTACTTAGAGCTTTATTTGCTCTCTCTGCATTAAAGAGTTTTAGGAGTGAGGAAAAAGAGTTGAATTGTTTAAACTCGCAGGTGTTTTTTTATTTAACCGTTATTTTTAATTTTGTTATTTTATTCTTCACATATTTTGAAAATTTTTAATTTTTTTTAGAAAATTTTAAATTGTGTAAAAAATACAAAAAAAAAAAAAAAAAAAAAAAAATATGTACTTTACAGATTACGTTGGTTCAGTATTTGATTAATTACAATCGTTAAACGTTTCTACCAACATTTTTTATTAGATTATTTATAAGCGTGTTGGTTTTTCTGTAAAAAATTGTATACCAAAAATACGTTCTATTTACACTAAACTTTTTTATTTCAATATGATCGGGATAGCGGAGCACCTAGGTATAATCTAAATTTCAATAAAATTAAAAAAAAAAAAAAAAATAATAATAATAATAAAAATAAAAATTTTATCTTATTTCAAAAAGTTACCATTTTTTAAATAAATTACTAAGTTTCAGTAGATAATACCACTTTTTAATTTAATATTTTATTAAATGAATTAAAATGTTCATCTACGGATTTCCATAATAAATAAATTTGCAATACTGAATTGCCTTGTTGTGGCTGCTTGGCGGTACGAAATCAAAGTAGGAGCACTATAATTAGACACCAGCAGAATGAAATACGTATTTATGCATGTGCCATTACATACTTCATCAGCATTCGTGGTGTCTTTTCCAAAGAGACAATTACAATTAAAAACTATTTATAACAGATCCTAGAAAAAATTCAGCTCATGTTTATTAAAAAATTTTTTATAAACTTCCCTGAACTCGTTTAATTCAATAACAATTTTCCTCACCACAAAAAAAAAAAAAATCGATTCAAATAATAAATCAATAATAAAAATGACCATGAATTTTTGTTATTGGATACATAAATACCGGTGTGTTATTTTTTTATACAAAAATTCTTCACAAAACCAGAGTCACGTGCCATTCATTAAGAAAAACACGTAAATTAACGAGTTGCGCATTTATGAGTTCGTACAGCGAACAGACCAACATAACAACAACAAAAGTACCTACTCATATAACTCAAATATATATATTTAATAATAAAATACAAATAAAACATATGAGAGCATATGAATTAAAATGAAATATTTTTGTTCATTCAATTTAATCACGATCAGCGCAAGAAAAAATACAATGAATTGATTTTATTTTTTTGTTATATAAAAAACATCCATACATATAAAATACATACAAACACGTAGACAAACGTTGATACACGTCAAAACAAGTTACTTGCTAACATCCCTGCAGTCGGTAAAAGCCAAATGGACAAGTCGACCAGCCATTTAGCTTTTTAAATCCAGGGATCTTAAGCAACACAAAAAAATCATTCTTATTGTATTTCAAGTCATTTACTCTTTCACTTAAACATTGAACTTCAACGTACAAAGTTCTTAATCAATTGTATATTCTTTTTATTTTTTATTTTTTGTATCTGTCTTTAGTTTTTGATCATAATGATGACAGACCATTAATTTAAAGGATAAAATTACCAGGCCTGTAAAAAAAATCCAAAAGTAAGCAACATGAGCAACATTTGTTCAATACAGCAACAGCAACATTGTAGGTATTTATGAGTTAAAAATAACTATTTCAAGTTTTTTGCCCTGAAATAGTAAAAAGAAGAAATGTATATTAAGCCAAGGAAAAAGAGGAAGAATTTTAAGAGCCCAGCCGGTAACTTATTAGTATTTTAAGTTTGTCACCACCAACCAAGATCGTTTTATTTTACTTTATATTTATATGATCGTTTCATGTACATCTGTGGTATTTATTGATTGTATCTATTTAGTACGTTTGTCTGTCTGTCTGTCCGTCTGTCTGTTAGTTAACTATTAGTTGTTTGTCTTATGAATTTTTAATATGATCATTGTAGTATTATTGATGATGACGATCATGATATTAATGATGACTTTCTTGTCATTATGTAAGTTTTTGTGACTGTTTTAAACAGAAAGAGAGAATGTTGTAATCGGTTTCTTTTAAAAGAAGTACAATGAGACTTTGCATTTAAATTGTTTTTATTTTTCAACTGGTAATTAATGATACGAGGATGATGTGATAAATAGTGTTAAATAAAAATATTGATCTTTAACTATTTTAGATTTTTAGTTTATTATTTGATCTGAGCAAATGTTTATCATAAAATTCAAAATTATTTCAAGGGACAATTACTCGAGGTTTCCATTTTATTTCAGCTTTCACACTTATTTTATTTGTGGTAGTGGGATTTGGATGTTGTTCGTAATCGCATTTTGAATAAAAAAAATTAAATTGTTTGTGGTTTAGAATTAAAAGATTTTTATAAATAAATCGATCATGTTTCTCCCCATAAAGAGCAAAATTTATTTTTTACGTTGATTTGATTTAGACAAATTTTGCTCATCTTGCAGGGACTGTATTCGCGTAAGAATATTTGTCTTGCACATAATTTAGCATTTTTGTTTTTCTTGTCATTCTTATATGTTGCTTTATATGTACTTTCTACGATCATATCTTCGTTCACGAATGAATTTAGTTAGTTATTTTAGTTATGAGATCAAACAAAACTTTAAATCAAACGTGGTCCTAGGAGTAACAGTTCCTGTATGGCAACACTTTTTTGACTTTCTTTGATTTGAGTTGAACGATCACGATTCAAAAAATGATAAACAAAATTTTGATGAGTTAATGCGAAAACAATAAAATCTTTATTATTTTCTTTTAAAATTATTTTTTGCTTATTTTGTACCTAAAACGCCGCAATACTTAATTTAGTACAAAAATATATCTTTTTTTTTTTTGTAATTTATTAAGAAGCTTTTGTTGATTGCAGCCCCCAAGACTTTTTTCAATCAAAAATATTATTTATTGATTATTTTATTTTTTCACTATAAAAACCGTTTTTAAGACGTTAACTGGGTTAAATAAACAACAACAAACAATAATTGTCATTAACAAACCATAAACATTAACAACAATAATTATCAATATCATCATGATTATTGTCACAAATGATCATTTGTTTGTTTGTATTATATTCAGCTCTCGAATCACATGTATTTAAACCTCACAATTTTTTTTCACACAATTTTATTTATTTTTTTTTATCAATATCATTCACTATTTTTTCACACTTGCACACAATTGTTTATAATTAATAATTTATTTGTTTTAATATTTTGTTTATAAATATTTTCGTTATTATTTATTTTTTGTATATGAACTTTTAAACAACTTACTTTTTTGCATTATTATTTGGTGTGCGGTTTTTTAACTTTTAATATTTTTTCCAGTTCATTATTTAATATTTTTTTCAATTTCTGTTTCTCAAGGCATTTCCGTGACTTTAACATTAAATTCATTTTTTGCGATTTTGTACATCTGATTGAAAATTTTTGCAATTATTTTTTTTTTTTTTATTAATTTAATTAGTTTATTAAAAAAAAAAAAAAAAAACGGCGCATACACTCAGTCATGCCTAGTTAAAATTTTACAACTATTTTTTGAAATTTGTTAAAATGAATTGTCAATATTTTATTAGCGGTTTTGTGTTTTTTTAATTTGCTAAAATATAATTAAAAAAATTCTTTAATAATGTTATTCATATAACGTTTGTTTTTATGGCAAAAAGTAAATATACTTTTAGATAAAAATATTAAATGAATTATTGAAGTAAACAAATTGTATAGTAGGGGTATTCACAGGTTGTTAAAATTTAAAAATTTAAAAAAAAATTTGTGAAAAATATGTTTCAGATATTATAGGTAAGGTTATTCCAATCATCAGGAATATTTCGGTATTTGCATCACAATTTTAACCCATTGACGAGCAAAAAAAAATATTCTTTCCTGAGTAGTTTTTAGGTTATATAATTTTCTAGGTAATAGGTAGAGCAGACAAAAAATGATTCTACAAAAAAGTAGTACAAGTCAAGCATCCAACTTAACACATATATAGCAACTAGAAGTCTTTAAAGTTGTAAAACTCAAGAACTTATCAATTAACCCTCATAAAACCATGCAAAAATGTGGGTTGGGAAGTGGGTGTTGAGGGGAAGTTTGTATTTGATATAACTAACAGATATCAAAAATGGTAAAATTATTAAAATCTCATTGACAGAAAATGCGTAGATATCAAAATTTTATGAAAATAAAACTCCAAATTTAAATAACAAAATCAACAACAAATTTCAAAAAAATTACATCGTAAATAATTCCTTTACATACTTTATATACTTATATACTTTATACCAAACTTTTTTTTTAAATTATAGAGAAATATTTCATTTGATAAATTTTGTTTTTATTGCATATAAAAAAATTTCAGTAATTTTTTTTTATTTTTTTTTTTTTTTTTTGATAAATTTTCTATTTCCTCATAATTTTTTTCTTGCAATTAGCTACACTGTTATTACCTCAATTCATAGTTCATTATAATTATTAATTAAAAGTATTCAAATAACAATTGCTTTATTATTCAATTGCATGTGTCAATAAAGTATTTTTTTCTAACAATTTAAAAAAAAATTTCCACATTGGGTGTAATGCAATCAGTAAGAATTTATAACCATAAAATCTAATAAAATGAACCCACAGGCCTATAAAAATGTAAAACTTATTGCGTTTATTAATGTTATATGTAATGGAAAAAAAAATACTATCTATGATAAATTTAATTACGTTCAACAATTATTTTACATAATTTTAAATATAGAATAAAGTGGTTGGTATTTTAATTTGAGAAAAAATAAATATTTAAATAATAAAAAAAAAACAAGAATATAACATTTGTAAAATGTCACTAGTTTTAGAAACTAAAGAAAATATAATAAACTTATGTTGTAAAATATTGTAAAATATATAATAATTTTTTTCTTAAAAAAATTTGTTTGCTAAAATTGAATCATATTTTAGTCTCAGAAAACCTCTAATATTAAATTTTATTGTTTCTTTCAAATGAAAAAAATAACTAATCACACAAACACACGTTAGGAATAAAAAAAAAATCTTAATTATTTAGTAAACAAAGCAAAACCTCACATGACATTAATCGAATAAAAATCCCTCTTTAACGCACTTTTCTCTTTTCAAAACTCTCTAGTTTGCAAAACGAGATTGAAAACGAACAATAAAACATCTAACGGGGATCAGGGAATTTAAATCCGTCTGACAACTACCGGCGACTGGCAGCTTACCCATACCACAATTAACTGATGAATAATTATTTTGTTTAGTGCGAAAAGTCATCACAATAGATGGGTTGTCTGACAGCCCAGTCCATCAGTCAGTAGTAATCAAATCATGCTCATATGTTATTTATTCAATTTAATTGACAATGAAAAATGCCACCAAGTACTTTTTATGACTTTAATCAAGGCATTAGGGTATTCAAATTGTTCGATTTTTCTATTGTTCGAACAGAACGAATAATTCGAATAAGGCATTTTAGTTTCTTCGAATTATTGGATCATGTATTTAAAATTATTGGAATAAGTAAAAAAAAAAAAAAATAGAGTAGAATATTTATGATTTTGTAAAAAATAACAGTATCATATAAAAAGTGAGCAGTTCATTGGAAATATCTTTAAAAAAGCATTTTTAATATAAATATATAAATATATAGTCCTTTATAGAAAAGACTTTTATTTTTTTTTTTTTTTTTTTGTGAAAAGAAGTTATCAGATTATCTTCATATTTGGTGTACTGCAATAAGCCTTTTTCATTCAAGATTTTCATTTTACTACATGTCAAAAAATCGACAAAAAAATCTGAGTTCACACACAGCAATTTTTCTTTCTGAAATTTTTCTATTTTCACTTTTAAACTTGCGTGCACACAAAATTTTAATTCAGCAATTTTTGCTGTAGCTTCCTTGATTTGTTTTTGCTTTGAAGTACGAAAATGAAAAACAAAACGAATTTCGAAGTACTGGCAAGTTTGTTTGTTCTCGCTTTCTCTCTCACACGAAATGAAAATTTCAGCAAGAAAAATTGCAATGTGTGAGCCTATTTACATTGGGTACTATCGCAGCGTTTTTTTATGATATTTTGATTTTAAGTTGCTTCGAAAATCCTTATACGTTAACACATTTAAATTTGTATTGTGACACCGTAAAAAAATGCTTAACGAAAAACAACATATTAGAAAAATAAAATTAAAATCTCCTGAATTTTTATCTTTGCGATGAAGAACAACATTTCTTAACCCGCTTGCTCTTCTACACTTCTTGCCTATAAACATAAAATTTAAGGCAATTTTTTGCAGGGAAAATCTGTAAAGTTTCTAATTCTCCTGGAAAATTTAAAAATCAATTTTAAATTTAAATTAATTTTAGCTAAAAAAAACTGTACGAAACAAATACGATAAAAAATTAATTTTCTTTGAAAAAAATTTGCAATCTGTCAAAAGTCCTCAGAAATTAACTTACAAAAAATCTAAATAAGAAGATTTAAGTCGAATTTGTTCTTTTGTTTTTATAGGGTTTGATTTTGAAAAAGCTTAAATTTTCGTTAGTGAAATTTGTATAAGTATTTTTTTTATAAATAATTAAATAAAATAACTTGATTTAAAAAAAAAAAAAAAAATTATTCGTTTTATTCGAATATTCAATATAAAAATATTAGAATTATTTGTTATTCGAAATTTTTCGAATAATTATTCGTAATAATTGTTAGAATAATTCGAACGAATATTATTTGAATGAATACCCTACAAGGCACAGTGTCACATTTGGCAGTTTTAGAACGACAAAAATCCAGTTTTGCAGATATTGGACTGAAATTTTATATTTTGTTAGTAGACAAGGGCATAAACATTCCCACTAAAAACGGACGGGTAGAATCACTGCCACTCCCATACTGAAAAAATGATTATTTTTTTTTATTTATTTTTTTTTTATTATTACTTTATATAAACATTTTAAATAAAATTAAAATATTTTTAAAAGTAACAACTTTGAAAATCCATAATTCGCGCTATAGATACTTTCCAATGTTCTAAGTATTTTTTCCATAATATATGACATGTTTAATAGTAAATGCGTATTTTTGTTCTTCTAATATGGATAAATGTGACACTGTGCAAGGGTAGTTAAAACTATAAAACGTATTTTTGTTGTTCTAATTCGGATAAATGTGACACTGTGCAAGGGTTATTAAAACTGTAAGAAGGAGGACGAAAGTTGAGGGTGTAGTTGTTAGACCACAAATTGAAGGAAACACAAGGAAATAATACCTTTACAATATACCTCTCAAACAAGGGGAGTGTTTTGAACTAACTGACTCTCTAAATGACCATAACAATGCTATTCAAAACATTTTGCCAACTAGACATTTTTCCATAAAAAAATAAAATAAAATAAGGGGAATGAGTTTGATTTATTTTAATGGATTTTTTACACTTAAAAGACCAATATGATTAGACAAGCACACATACAACACATTTAAAACAGAAATTGTCTATATCTAAGAGCGATAAAAACAATTAAATTTCAAATATTTAATGTTTATTAGTTGCAACGTGTAACGCATTTAAAAAAACCGATAAAATAAATACAATTTGTAATAAGTTAAATAAGCTGAGAAGTAAATTATAAACTTTAAACAGAAAATAAGTTTGTTGGGTTTAAAATGATAAATATAAAAATTGTCGCCACATGACTTCCGTTAAACATTTCACTTTTATTTTAATTTACAAAGAGAGAAAGAAAAAATGAATTTTCTATAATTTAAAATTAAAATCTGTTCAGAATTGTTAATTTTTGTTTTAGAATTAATTATATTTTTTTCAGATATAATTATTATATTAATGAAAATACATTTGAAAAGCAAATGAAATATTAATATTTAAAAATAATTTATCCTCGTTTTTTTTGGAAAATTTTTGAACTAAAATTTTCTTAATTGAAAATCAATATTAATAAAGTGCATATTCACCATTACTATCTATGACCTTTTGCCATCATAGCTTCATAATTA
The DNA here is from genome assembly GCA_932274085.1 of Protocalliphora azurea. Classification (NCBI taxonomy): domain Eukaryota; kingdom Metazoa; phylum Arthropoda; class Insecta; order Diptera; family Calliphoridae; genus Protocalliphora; species Protocalliphora azurea. Next base: position 128,322,687 of record OW026519.1, read on the forward strand.
TCAAGGAAAAATTTGGCCACATGATTTTCAGCGGCTATTCGGTTGGCCAAGTTTTTACCATCAAGAGGGTTCTGCAGAGACCGAAACAAATGGTAGTCATACGGTACAATGTTCGGCTTATACGGTGGGTGCATCAAACCTTCCCAGTCAAGTGCAGTTAATTTTTGGTGGGTCATCAAAAATGTGTGTGGCCTGGCATTGTCGTGATGGAACACAATACCTTTTCTGTTGGACCATTCCGGTCGCTCTTTATTGATTGCTTCGTTCAAACAGTCAAGTTGTGAACAGTAGAATTAAGAGTTAATCGTTTCGCCAGGTTGTAGCAGTTCATAATGAATAATTCCTTCTAATCCCACCAAAACATATATACACTTTTTTGCCGTCAAACAAAGCTTTGAAGTTGTTTGTTTAAGGTCGCCGGCCCATAATTATTCTCTTCAAAAATAGTTCGTTTCAAGGATGGTAATTCGGTCCATTATTTATTTGCGATAATTCATGAGACACTAAAACTTTTTTGAGTGACCAGCCTTTTTAAATGAATCCTAACTGTCATGTGGTGGATGTTTAGTGTCTCCTGACAGCTTGCGTGCGTTTTTCATCCACCACGCCCGGCTTTCACTCACAGCATTCTTACTATACACTTTACAAATTTTTCGTCATGTTTTTTCAGCGTTTTTTCCTTATTTATAGTAAAAAAAGCGTATTTCTCAGATTTTTCGCTCATTTTCAAATAAGTATAACTATTTGCACGAGTAACGAATTAAAGAAAAGTCTCCATTAAAAATGTAATCTGAAATGTCATCTCTTAAATACGTTTTCGTTTGACACAATCGAACCAGCTTTAATTGTAATGCAGTTTTTGTTTCCAGCTGGGATATACTCAGGCTATTCAGTTTCTTCAGAGATCTGCTTCCTTTAAATTTTACAACAAAGCTCCCTGGTTCCTTCGTGACACGAACAGCACCTAACTACGATAGGAAAATGACAGTAATTCTCAGTTAGCTAATAAAAATCCAAAGAGACCAATTCTTTTGCTCTCGTCCGGGTGTTTATGAGTTAAATGTTTCGGCTCTCGTTCGGCTAATTACAGGTTTTGATTACAAAATACAATCCGATGAGATAAATCCTTCGGCTCTTAATCGGCTAACTAGGATTGTGTGAGCTACTATATACTAAATACACTCCAACGAAATAATTTCTTCGAATCTCTGTAGGCTAACTACAAAGTTTCGTCCACAAAATACAATCCGATGCTTCGGCTCTCAATCGGCTAGCTAGGATCGTATGAGTTACTCTATAGACTAAGTATAATCCGACGAGATAAATTCATCGGATCTCGTTCGGCTAATTACAGGGTTTCTTCCAAAAAATACAATTCGATAAGATAAATGCTTCGGCTGAGCTACTCTGCAGACTAAATACAATACGACGAGATAAATTCTTCGGCTCTCGGTCGGCTAACTACGGGTCCGAAAAAAAACTTCGTTCTTATCTGGTGATACTTTGATCCCTAAGAGCAATGTATAACAAGATCGGTACTTCGGTTCTTGCTCAAATCTATCATTCTAATCTTGACTATTTATGTTTAAATTTACATAAACTAAATGGCAGCTTTGTCAAAATGTAACATTGGAATGTTATCAATTTTCTTAACGTTATAGGTTACCAACAGTGTTTCCAAATCGGCGGTTTTCCGCTAGATTTGGCAATATTTTTTCGTCTTCAGCGGGTACTTTTCATAAAAGCCCGCTAAGTGGTTTTTCTGACTGCTATAGTTTTTTAGCTGGCGGGGTCTGGCGACTTTTTACTTTTTTTTGTTTAATTTTTCTAAAGTATCAAGTTAAGAAATTTTCTATATTTTTTCAATTTTAAATCACTTCAACATTATTATATGGAAAAATCTGTTGAATACTGGAGGGTTATTATGTAATTCGATTCAAAAAAAGCGTTTTCGAAAATCAATGTATTTAAAATACAATTTTACATGATGAACTCCTCAAATCGAAATATACAATATTTGAGATATTACAGTTTTAAGAATTATATATATATATAGTATAGGTGATTTTTCATGCAACTTTTTAAATTGCATATAGTAAAATATAAACAAAAAATAGATTAAATTCTGAGCTTATGATACGTTTATATGACAAGTACTGTATCCCAAGAGAGGTTTTCCAATTTGATTGTAACCTCTGAAATGTATTCAAGTTTTTCAAATAAAGATTTTGAATTAATAAATACTCTTTTCTAACATGTTTGTAATTTAAAAATAAAAATTTATTGGATTCTTTTATAAGAAATGTTTTAGCGATAAAAATCGTCGATTTTATTTAAATTGTAGGAGGTTTCTGACTGTTTTTCAAGCACAATCTAGCGGGACACAGCCTTAAAGTTTTGGTAACACTGGTTACCAAACATTTATACATTTCAACTTTTACTTATACTCTTGTTAATTAAGTCTAGTATAAGAAATTATTTGTAGCATTAAATAATAAATTCCTGAATTATATACCAATCCTTTATAGTCCTTCCCCCTTTACAGCATTTTAAAAATTTTTTACAATATAATGAATTTCGTGTTTTTTATCCTTTTACGGGTTTCACTTTTATTGTGTTTCTATTTTTTACGTTTTGCAAATTTTAATTTAAATTCTTTTGTTTTGTGTTGTTTTGCATTTTTGTCAACACAAGGCAAAATTACACTTCACAGGGGAATTGTTGTGGCATTTTGGCTTTTGGCCAAAAATAGTTAAAAAGGGGACAAAAAAAAAGTAAAAGTTGCAAGTAACTCTCTGGGTTATTTTAATATAATTTTTGTACCCAGCTGGAAATTAAATTCTAAATATGAATAAAGAATCAATTTTTGAAGATTGAGTTTAAATACATTTATGTAGTTTACCGTCAGTTTTAATTTGTTAAACGTTTAAAAACTTGTAAAAAAAATCGTAATGATGTACATGTTTTAATTATTTTGGTAATTATATCACTAGTTCTATTTCTTTATCTATACTTTATTCAAGAGCCGTGGAATGTTGCTACTATCGAATATGATATTTATCGGTTTTTAAAAATTCCAACAGGGATGATATTGTTGTGTACAAAATTAGCGGTCTATTGCTTTGGTTACTTTTTTTTCATTTTATTACTTTTACCTAAATAAATGCTTGTTTTTTATTTTATTTTCTATATTGAAGAACGAGTACTCATTTAAATTTTTATTTTTGTATTTTTGCTTTAGTCTTTTGGGAGCTTAAAAAAGATTACAACTTCTGATTCCTAACAAAAATGCAAAAAAGAAAAAATAAAAAAATAAAAAGAATAATGAGTTTTCTTTAAACGAATTAATTTATTTTTATGGAATGAAACCTTTAAAACAACTTTAAATAGAATTATAAAGTTTTGGATTATTGTTAAGAGTTAAAAGAAATGTTTTGTTTAATGGAATAATTTTTAGAAAATATTTCTGAAAATTTCTTTCTTATACAAACCAAATTCTCTTTTATAAATTTAACAATTTTTTATAGGGTGTGCGTTCAAATAAAATATATCATGCTATTTTTTAAATCAAATACAAACGGAATAAGTTAGAGAGAAAATGTGGAGAGAAAATGTTAAAAACGCTGTTGCATGTCACGAGTGTCATCAATGTCATTGTATTTTTTATGATTATTCGAGTCTATTCAGACTAAAGAAGCAACACAATCGCATTTTGAGTAAAATTATCATACGACAAATTGGTTTGTAAATTTGTTTTATTTTTAGTTCAATACTATTCAGAACTATTTTATCGCATATTTGGTACACAAAACTTGTACTCTGGAACATGAGAAAAAGTCAACAATAACATATGTTTTCCAGGCTAATACAAAATATTGAAAATATTTTTTTTTTTTTATTTTTTATTATTGAGGAGCTTTGATGATCATTATTTGATTCAGAGTTTTCAGCTTTGTTACTTAAATTTTTATTTTAGCTTTGATTGACTAAAGTTTAGGCATAGCTTTAACAAGGCTCATAATTGATTTTGAAGAAATAAACACAACATGCCATTTCGTGGCGGAACATGTTTGGCATAACTCTTAGCAGTTTCTCTAGTTTTTGGGCTTGGAATTCATTCCTGTGACTTTTTATGAACCAAGTTTCATCCCATTCTTTAGGTTAAGTTAAGTTTTTTTTAATACCCTGAAATGTAATACTCTTGTCAAAATTTACTCAATCAACATTTTCTAGTAAGTTAAAAAAAAAAAAAAAAATCAAATTTTATTTTGTACATTTTTCGTTGACTGCCACCTGCATGCGGACAAAAGACCGGATTTCAAGAAATCGATCCGCTGCCAAATCTGACATGTCTCTGGAAGATATTGTAACCAAGAAAGATATTTAAAATTAATGGCTATAAGAGTTATTACGAAAATTATGTGTTTAAGTAAAACGAACGCCCACTACAAAAAAATGTTTTGATAAAGAAGGAAATTTTTATAGATAATTTATTTAAAATAGAAAATTTCTTTAAAATTTAAAAGAATTCTGTAGAAAATTTCTTTAAATATTTAAAATATTCTATTGAGAAGTATTTCCATGAAAAATGTCTCTATTAAAAAGAGACAAATTTTCTATACAAAATTTTTGTATTAAAAAGAGAAAATATTTTCTATACAAAATTTAAAAAAAAAATCTATAAAATCTATATAAAAAAAAAAAAAAAAAAAAATCCATAAAAATTTCTTCAGAAAAAAAAAAAAATCAATAAAAATTTCTTCAGAAAAAAAAAAAAAAAAATAGAAATTGAAGAGTGATTTTCTGTAAATAATTTTTTGTATTAAAAATAATCATTCCTCTATCAAAATATTCTGTATTAAAATGAAAAATATTTTCTATAGATATTATTTAAAATTTTATTATTTAAATTTTCGTAATAAATTCTTTAAAAAATAATTAAAAAAAATCAGTAGAAAATGTCTTTAATATAAAAATATTTTATAGAGAAGAACGTCTGTATTAAAAAGAGACGAATTTTGCATAGATTTTTTTTTTATTAAAAAGAAAGGTATTTCTATAAAAAATGTCTCTATTAAAAGACAATTTTTCTGTAAAAAATTTTTGTAATAAAAGGAGAAAATATTTTCTATAGAAAATTTAAAAAAAAAAACTATAAAAAAAGAAAAATATAGAAACTTGCCTCTATTGAAAGGAGAGATTTTCTGTAAGTAATTTCTCTATTAAAAAATAATCATTTCTCTTCTCTATTGGAATTTTTTTTTTCTTTTTTTTTTTTTAGAAAATTTCTCTCTAATAATGCGAAAACTTGTCTTTAAAAATTATTTATTTTGTGCCAATGAAACTTTTTCTTAAAAATGAAATTTAGTAAATATAGTATACTTTTAGGCGTGTTATTTATTACAATAAAATTGTATACATTTAAGCTTTAATAGCTTATGTATCTTTAGATTACTTTATTGAGTTAAAAAGTAAAACATCAACTGCTTTTTAATAATACCGGAAAAAATATATAAAAGAAATTTCATTAAACACAAAATAGTAAATCATAAAATAGAAACAACTTTAAGCTAAAACTTAACTCCCAAAACACAAACGCCAACCACAACTTCGCATAATTTGCACTAAAAAAAAAAAATACAAAAACTAAAACAATATTAAATCAAAGTTTTAAAAGTCAGTCATAACAGCAACAAAAATATTTACAAAGCAATATAATTATTGTATAAAGCAAGGAAATTTTGAAATATATCGGACAACAATAATAATACATAAGTATATACTGATAAAATGAAAAATCAAACATCAAACCATAATCATCAACGTCAACTACAACACATTTTCACAACATATTTTTCTTATATATATATTTGCAAATAAATGGGAAATTCAAGCAGAGTATTAAAATGCTACAACACCATCGTCATCATCATCATCATGTTATTTGCCACCATCATCATCGTCACCAATTTTAGCTGTTTAAATCCCCTAAACAAAGAGGAGAGTAACAAAAATACTAACTTCAAATGTTTACGGAAAACTTTATTATCGTGCCACAGCCACCACAGCAATAATAACAAGATGTAGCAACAACAAGAAAACCAGCCATGAATTTATTATTTAACATTCAACTTGCACTTGATTTTGAAGTAAAAATATGAAAAAACTGAAAAAACGAAGAAAAATATCAATACAAAACCAAATTCACTTTTGGTTTTTACACTTCGACTATTTTTTCTTAGAAAATATTATTATATTTCTTTATATTATATTTAACCCTTTAAAGGCAAAAGAAAATTAAAAATGTCATTAGGATTTTTATGTACTGAAGTCAGTTTATTTTCTGGAGATTGTGTTTGAAAAAAAAAAAAAAAAAAATATATATATATTTTAGGTCACAATTAAATTTCTTAATAGTTTTCAAGAATAAAAATTCTTTTACGTGAACAGATGGTCGTTTCTGAGGGCCTGACTAAATTATGGAATCAATTTAAAATTAAAAGAAAACAATTAAGAATGTTATCGGCTTGGACAATCTTTTATATCCACTATCAGTTCGTGGTGAATAATACAGTGATCTAAAATTTCTTGTTAATTAAAATTTCAGCTTATGGTTTCATTTTTCGTTTCCAAGTCTGTAATTATCTTTGAACGACTTGTGAAATTTCGTTGTCGTACATGTTTCGTTTTTATGGCTTGTTGTACTCTGAAATTGCTCTGGCCCGCAACAAGAGCATCAATCGTTGTCCAAAACTTTTATGTGATTTAACTGATTTGCAATTAATAAAAAATCGTTGTGGCAAAATTAATTTTTCTAAAATTATCGGAGTTCGGACAGGCAACGTATTTTTCCCTAGCGCTTTTCTCCATAAAAAAATAGGTGAGTTAAATGGAATTTGACGTGCTAAGCAAGAATCTGCTTTAAATTTTTTCTATTACGAAAACGGTTTGTCCAATTAATTTAAATAATAGATGCCATAGATCAATAAATGAAGACTAAAACAATCTTCAAGTTAGCTTAACATTATTTTTTTATCCGCTCAATAGTTTCGGAGTTATTTGTACGTGGCGAGGGGTGGCAATCAGCTGATCGATCTTATTTTCTTATAAAAAAAAATTGAAACAAATTCAACTTTGACTCGCGGTCGAGTCCCACAGCATTACCATATTAAAAAATTGATCAAATCAATCAAGTAGATGAATGAATGAATTAAAAATTTATTTTATTTTATATTTACTTGAATATGTTAATTATATTTAGATGCAAAATGAAACAACTGTGTTAATAATATTTCTGTATAGGGTGGTAATAATTATTTCTGTATAGGGTGAAGAATTTAAAATACCGCGTTTTGCGATATAACGCTTTATTTTTTTGACCTTTGAACTTTTGATTTAAATGAACTTTATAGTTATTAGCAATTAAACAAGTAAACCATTGTCAAGTTTTTAGCTTTTTTCAAAAATTCATATCTTTAGACCAGAAAGGGTCATGAGTCTAAAGGTTTATTACCAGAGCAACCAAAAATATGTGAAGTCATATTTTTCCTGGGCTGCAAATGATACAAACTGTTTGTTGTTTATTCGTTTCAGACTACTTTAAGAATTTTGGATTCGATTTGTTATAGCATATTTTAGTCTTACCAGCATATTTTTGCATATTTTCATAAAAAAATCCTTATTTTACAGCATATGGCAACAATTTATATGACATATTTTTGGACATTTTATACTTAAGAGCATAATTTTGCATATTTTGCACTTAAGAACGCATATTTTAGTATTAACAGATATTTTTGCATATTTTGGGCTTAGTAGCATGTTTTTCATATTTTCATAGAAAATTCTTATTTTAGATCATATGTTAGCAGTTTCAATGGCATATTTTTGCATATTTTGTACTTAGGACCATTATTTTGCATATATTACACTTAAGAGCATAATTTTGCACATTTTGCACTTAAGAATGCATATTTTAGTCTTAACAGATATTTTTGAATATTTTTGGCTTAGCAGCAAACAAAACAATCATATTTTCATAGAAAATCCTTATTTTAGAGCATATGTTAGCAGTTTAAATGGCATATTTTTACATATTTTATACTTAAGTGCTTTATTTTGTATACATTTCACTATAAAGCATAATTTTGCATATTTTGCGCTTAAGAAAAAAATTTTTCATATTTTTCAACTAATAGATTTTTTTTTACGTAATTTGAATTAGTGAAATTTTCGTTTTACTGTTACAAACGTGTTTAAGTCCGATTACCTAGTAATTTTCATCTATAAATTGATAGAAATTTTGTCATTTCCTGACAAAAAGAAAATTTTTTTTAGTAATTTCTAATAAAAATTAAGTTATTTTTTGCACAAATAGTTGATAATATAAAATTTGGGCAGAAAAAATAATATTTTAAGAGTATATTTTTTAAATTCTAAGAGCATATTTTCCGATTTCATGTTAATTTTTTATGCGCATAAAACCCTTTTTTTACAGCATATTTTTGGTTGCCCTGTTTATAACTTTTAGAAACTCTTCCAATAGCCAATGTCTGTAGCTAATTTCATTCAAATCGGAGATGTCAAATCCGAAAATGGTTGTTATCTGTCCATTTTAATATGAAATAGCTCAATACGTTTTTTTGACATATAAAATAAGCAAAGTAAATAAAATTCTTGCTTTTTATGTTCCTTCTTTCCCCCTTAAGGGTTAAAGAAAATTTCCAATCCAATGTATTCATCAGAGTTAAAGCCTCTGTAGTAGTTTTTCTTAATAATTGTTAAAATTTTCTCTTTATCACTTTTAAATAAATTTCCTAATATTTGTTTATTTATCAACATTTTTTTTGCGGTAAAAATTTGTTTAACGGAAGTTTGTCAGATTATGTAAATTTCAGTTAAGTTTGTTTGTATATAAAAAATTTTTATTGCATTTTTATTATTTTGTTTAAATTAGTTCAGTCCGACTATGTTTTATGTCTTAAGACTTTATGTTGAGGTTTTATGAAAAAAAGTGAATTTAATTTAAACTAGCATTAAGTTTAGCTACCGTATTTTCTTTAAATATTGGTTTATGGTTGTATGGTGTTTAAATAAATTGCAAAAAGAGGAGTTGGAACAAGACAAGGGTGTGAAAAGAAATATTTCTTCTATTTGTTTAACACCATATTCCATAATATTATTATAAACAGAGAAGATTTGAAATTGAAAACTTTTCAAGCAGGGATTTAAACAAGCCTTAAATCACAGTGGGTAAACTAACATACATATGTTAGTAAGGTGGTTTGTTTTTTAAGCCATTAATTTAATTTTATTAGTTTTAGTTTTTTGCGAGGATTTTTTTTTTTTTACAAAAATGTTGTTAAAACATTAATTATTATTATTTTATTTTTCTGTTATTATTTGTGTATTGTATTCATTAATATTATTTTAAAATTTATTTTTGCAAAAACACAAGTTTTCGAGGATGTTTAACAGACAGGAAATGAAGACAGTGTGCAAAATATTAAATTAATAATAAAAAATTAAAAAAATGCAAACATTCAAATATTGTTTATTATTCGTTTAAGTTTATTATTATAATCCATCAGTTTTGTTTAACATATTTATAAATTGTTCATGGTTTTCTGTAGCAAAAGTTGTGTTGTATTATTATTTGTGAAAATTTAAATTTTCATTCAAGTTGAGCATGAAAAATATTTATTTGTTTTAAAATTCATACCTTTTTAAAGCAAAAATTAATAATAAAAATTTATATAAAATGCGCGATCGAATAAAACATGACACAAAATTTTCGTAATAACTCTTAGCGCCGTTAATTTTAAATAACTTTCTGAATTACAATATCTTCTAGGGACGTGTCAGATTTATCAGCTGATCGAATTCTTTAAATCCAGTCATTTGTCCACATATAGATGGCATTCAAAGAAAAATGTACAAAATAAAGTATTTATTTTTTTGACCATACTAGAAAATACTGATTGTATACATTTTAACAAAAGTATTACATTTTAGGGTAACAAGAACCTAAGGATTGAGATGAAACTTGGTTCAGAAAAAGAAAAAGCCACAAGAATGAATTCCAAGCCCAAAAAGTAGAAAAGTTCCTAAGAGCATGTTATGCCGCGTAATGATACGTTGTGTTAATTTCTTCAAAATCAAATATAAGCCAATATAAGGCAAATATATCGTGACATAAAACAGTGTTTTTAACATTTTCTGGCCAAATTTAGAATTTTATCGTTACAGTAGAAGCATTTAGATTTTGGGAATGTTATTTTAATCCCACAGAGTATTTGTTATTTAAACTACTCAAATTTTTAGCAATTGTAAAGGAATTGTATTCAAATTAAAAACAAATTTAAAAAAGTCCCAGCAGCGCTCAATTCTGATTTTTAATTTTAAATTTTGATATAGAGATATCGCGAAAAATTTCGTAAAAGTACTTTAACATTTTTTCTCAGAATGCAAAAAAAAATTAGCAATTAATTTTTATATAAAACGATATATCAAAAAATTTTATAGAAGAAATACTACTAGTTTTAGTCCTAACTTATTCCGTTCATTATTTAAAAAAGTGTTATGTTTTATTTGGACGCATACCTAAAGTAAAAGTATGTAAACTAAAAATAAAAACAGATGTTAGAGGTTTTGCTTAACTTCCTAATTTTTATAAAAAAAATCATTGTTATTTTGTAATTTAACAAAATGTTTTCAATTTAAATTTAATGTGTGGAAATTATTAAAAAAATACCTAAATATGTTTTCCAATTTTCCTACATGGTTGGGGTATTATACGTTTGTGCTGATGTTTGCAACGCATAGAAAAAGTTATCTAACACCTACCTTAAGGTATACCAATCGACTCAGAATCACTTTTTAAATCGATCTAACGATGTCCGTCCGTCGTCTAGCCAACTAGTCACACAAAGTACGGGTCGCAATTTTAAAGATAATTCAATGAAATTTAGCACGTGGGACTTTTATGATACATGGACGAAGTCTATTGAAATTGGTTGTGATCGGTCCATTATTTCATCTAGCTTCCATACAAATGTCCCTCGAAATAGAGTTTAAACACTCAAAAATACCTTAAAAATAAGAATATTTAAATGAAATTTGGTACAAAAAAGTTCTGTACAAATATCAGTCATGATACCAAATTTTATGAAGATCGGTGTACAAAATTGACCATAGCTCCCATATAAACCAATCTTCCAAGAATCACTTTAACGTGCATAAATTCCATACGAATGTTAGTATCAAGTTAATATTCTACACAAATAACTTTTATGTACGTAGAAACAACATTGCCAAATTTTATGAGAATTGGTCCATAATTTACCATAGCTCCCATATAAACCCACTTTCAGGAATCGCCCTAAAGTGGATAAAATCATCTAGATGTTAGTATTAATGCATTATTCTGTATTTGTATACAGGTGTAATATAAGTCCCCTTCCCGAATTTTTGTGCTCGAACACAATGGTGTAGAGTATCATATACTGTATCTTTCTTGTTTTTTTGTTTTTTTTTTTATAAAAATAAAATGTAAATTTAATTTGATTACAAGAAATGAGCCAATCCATCATTATTCCATCTTATATAAAATTATAAGCTTTATGATAATCATAATTCCCTCAAAAACAAAACACTCATCATCAACATTTCACTCAATATGTGTCGGAATATTAAATTACAGCCATAAAATGACAGCATTTATTTAGCTTCCAGAAAAATATTTTTTTTTTCAAACTTCAAATTATACATACATATACATAACTGCCTTAAGTTGTAAAAAATTTTTATTTTAAATTAAACACTCTAGTCGTACTCATCACACAAAACAAAATAATTTCTTTGTAGAAATTATAAATTTTGTGCAAATCGAAATTTATTTTCTCCGAAATTAAAAAAAAATATCAAATAAAATAGCGTTTATTTACTTCCTCTTTGTTGTCAAATGAATAAATAAATCGTTGGGATGTTTGGACAACTTATTGACATTTATAAGACGTTTAATGTTACAAAATAAATTTAAACGTTTTTTTTTTTTTTTAACTGCCCCAGGTGTTTTCTTTCTTCTTTTTTTTTTTTTGTGTTTAATCTGTTATTATTATTTTTTTTTGCGTTTATTGATATAATTTTTGCTAATTTTTTTTTTTTTTTGTTTGTTTTTATAAATATAAATAATTTTTTATTGTCAGTGTTTATTATAGGTATTTCTTGATAAGATTTGTTTATCTTTATTCGCTTGATTGCTTTTAGAGTTATCTTTACAGATTACAAACTAATAAATTTCATGGAAAAAATAATGTTTTAATATATGATTTTTTCCCCTTTTTATATTTTCAGGTAAATATTTATTACACTAAAAATAACCAGCCTTTATGTAATCATAATGTGGATATGAAAAAGGAACTAACTACATTTTTATAATAAAGAGCTAAAGGTATGATATGTATGGTGTGTTATTGTTTTGGCTAAACATTTTAATATTTCCTTATTTGAACTATGTGGGATCAATCGGCTTAAGCTTATCGTTTCCATTCCGAACTTTTTGTGTCAGAACCAGGAACAGTATCTGTTATGACTTTTATCATATAAGTTGCGGGATAGCTGGTATTATTTTGTATTATTTTTTCGAGCACAAATTTTATGAAAGTCGTTTTCATAACGGTCAAATAAGTATATTAAATCAGTTGTCTGATATTTGATTATCACTGTCTTTTTGTTTAAAAAATCAAAAAATAAATGTTATTTTCGGTCCCTGGCCGGAACTACTATTGTTTTCTGCTACAGATTCTCTCGTGGTATGGGGTTTGCGTTTTCAACCTCCTGCGCGTTAAAAATAAAAATATAATAAAAATAATTCGGAACTCTAAACAATTAAAAATTACATTAATAAAAAAAATCGACAAAAAGAAAAATTAATTTAAAAAACTATTTAAGGAAATTTAGAACATAGTCGTTTTTTATAAATGTTGGAAGTAAGTCCATTGCATTTAGTTGTATATACTTGTTAAGGTCTGGATATTCTAGACTGTTAAATCAAATAAGAATGCTCCAATAATCCATCTTCCTGAGATCAAGAAAATATTAAAAGCCCGCGCTTTTAAACCCAGTGTGAAGACGGCCTTCACTTACGATCTTATGATCGTAATATGCACTATTAAATCTAAATATGTCGATTCCTAATATGAATAAAGGATACCTGAGGTAAAAAAATGCTTAAAAAATGTTTGTAAAAGATATTCAATATATTCGTTATTTTTAAGATTTAGCGGATGCGTCAAAATTCAAATATATGCTGTTTTGTCTTCAGCAAGTCTTAAAATATGTCAATAATGTAACGTTTTTACTATCGTTTAATAAGACTTACATATTTTCTACACTTGTTTTGTATATTTTAGTACCTTTTAAAAAATAAAATTATTCAATTAGAAAAAAAAAAACTGTTGTCACAACTGGTTCTTTCAATACCTTTCATTGAATTGTTTTTTTTTTAATTTTTATTTTATTTCATTTTTTTTAAACAGTTTCTAACCGCATATGACATAATTCGTGGAACCGACTAAATTCGATTGACAAAAAATTCGGTTGTAACAACGAATCTGTTTTCTCTGAGTACGCATGATTATCGTGACACAAGCTTAGGATACAAATCTATATTAACTCGAATGAAATCTTTTGATGTTGGTTTAGGCTCTAAGTCCACTCTGATCATTGGGAAAAGATGTTAGAAACCAAAATCCACCTCTCCCTTTACTCTAAACAAAACTTTGATATTAGCGATGAACTACTATTGATACTTTAATCAAAGGCATATAAGCTAAATATTCAAAAAATCAATCATAGAATCATCGTAAAAAGTCAATGATGATTGGTTAATATTGAGGCAGGAAACAAACTTTAGTATATAAACAGAATTTTGATTAAGTTTTTAAGACTAAACTGACATCTAGAGAAGGCTGAACTAAAAAGCTCCATCTTTCGGGATTATTTTCTTTTAGTTTTCACTAATAATTTAATGACAGAAATGTGAACTGGTTGAGGAATTAATAAAGTATGCGTTCGTACACAGAGAAAAAAATTCATATATTTGAAAATTTATTTCATAAAAGTTATTAATCGAACATGACTTTTTTTCCAAACTTTTTTCATAAAAAATAAAATTTTGTTCATATATATTATTAAATTGTTCATAACGAAAATTTTAGTAATTTTGCAAAAATTGAAATAATAACAACAGACGCTTAAATGGCAAAATTCCAAGGAAATTGTGTAAAAAAATAATATTTAGAAATTTGCATAAATTTCGCTCGCATGCAGCAGCACATCATTTTGATAAAAAGCGCTTCTCTTCTGTTCCCATAATGTAGCCTAAAATCATTAAAAACCTAAAATTTTTACAAATTGAATATATAAATGAAAATTTAAACAATTTATTTTAAGTCTTCTTGACTTTTGATTCATTTCAAAAACTGAAAAAAAGTTTAAGACATAATTCTTAAATATTATGAACTAAAATCAATGAAAGTAAATTTTTATATTTAAGCACAAACTTTTTTCTGTGTATAAAATGTAACAAATAGTTTTGTTTATAACTTTGTCTGTTGATAACTTATTTTCCTTTTTGAGATCAATATATCTTTGAAAAATACTCTAGATTTTATAATGACAAAAAATTTTCTAAATATTTTGAGTGCATGTTTCACAATCAAAAGTCAAAGGAAAACATAAAAATTTTTTTTTGAAACTATTAAAACTCATCCAAATTGGACATAAATAAAAAAAAAAAATTGGAAAAGAGCTACGTGCCAGCAGGCTTTTAGTTTCTAGAGTGGTGAGAAAGTTAAACTATGGAGCAGTGGTGGAACAGTTCTTAAGAAGTGTTACGCGTATTTCCGAACGTGAAGTGGCTAGAGGTGTAAAATGTTCTGAACGCTATGTGCGCATAGTTAAAGCATTTAAAGTGCAAAAAGTATCAGATAGGAACGCAAAGAAAAATGCTGAAGCTAAAAACAGAGCAAAGCTCCTAAAAAAATGGTTAAAAAGTTTAAATGTTGCGCAATGGATGATGAAAATTTAGATTTAATATTGCATATTGCGATCATAAGATCGTACGTGATGGCCGTCTTCCCACTGGGTTGAAAAGCGCGGGATTTTAATATTTTCTTAATTTCAGGAAAATGGATTTTTGAAGCATTTTTATTTGATTTGACGGTCTAGAAACTGCTATTTTGCACCTAATATACGTACGTTGTTTCTGACTCCTCATAGCTTCCTGGACAAAACTTTTATGTAGCAGATGTTAGAGGAAATATTAAAGAAGAAAACCGTACCAAAAAACAATCAATATTTCTTAAAAGGCTTCTTGTTTGGGAAGTTTTGGTTAAAGAAGTAAATCGTATGTAACATTGGCACAATAAACTCGGATATTTAAATCTGGTTGTGCTTCCATTTATAAAGAAAAAACTTCCAATCTCAACATTCTTTTGGCCTGATTTGGCGTCGGGTCATTACAGCAAAAGTACAGTAAACATAATGTTAGTTTTGTTCCGAAAAATACCAACCCTCCAGACTGCCCAGAACTTCGGCTAATTGAAAGATATTAGTCGTTTGTGAAAAGGGAATTAAGGAAAACTAATGCTGCGCCCAAAGCATTGAAAAATTTGAAACACAATTGGACATCTGGTTCCAAAAAACTTAGAGGAAATACAATCGAATTAATAGTGGAGGCTGTTTCAAAGAAAATAAAACAAATTCATGTTTAGTCATTAATTTATCCCTTAGTGTTACACGTAATAAATCTGTAGAAACCCCCTAAAACGTATTGTTTCACTCATTATTGAAACTTATTCCAGTCAACTTTTATATCGATACTTGTGTTTTATGTTTTATTCGAACGCATACTTTATAAGATTTGACAGTACTTAATACCTGAACTAAGTTAAGTCTCTTAACGTAAGCTTTTTTCTTTGAGTGTTCGAAAGTTGGGTTTATATTCAGATTATCTTGAACAATTTCTGCATGAACCACAAGAACTGCATTTCTGTACGGTTAAATTTAAACACAGAAAAACTTATTACCTTATATTTTCCAATTAACATAGTTGTTTCATTTTACATCAATTTTTTTTTTAATTTTTTTAATTCATTCAATCATCTACTTGATTGGTTTCATAAATTTTTTAATTCGAACATTTTTTTCTGTTTTTCATTTTTTACAATTATTAAAAATTGATATAATAATTTTGGTGAGAGTTGCATATATAAATAATTTTTAATTTGGTGATTAATTTGGTGACTCTCTTTCTGTGTAAGTAGACCATACATAAAACTAAGTGCCACAATGAGCCAAATGTAATTTATGATCGGAAATCAATATGAAAGTAAAAAAAAAAACAATATGTTCATACAAGTACTTGTCGTGTATTTAAATTCTTTTTTTATTTTATTTTTTGTTAACTATCGTTAATTCAAACATTTATTTAATAAATAAATTCCTTTCCTTATTCAAAACAACTCCAAAGTTCTCTTAAAATAAACTCTAATTAATTTTTAAATTTAAATAATTCCACATAATTAATTAAATTAATTTAATATAAAGCAAACAATTTATAAAAAAAAAATCTTATGATCTACCCAGCAAAATTAAAAATAAGTTGACGTCATTTAAAAACAATTAAAGATAAGATTAAAGTTGAAAATTAAAAAAAGTAAAAAAAATTATACAGTCAAATTGTTTAATAAAAGAACTTTAGTTAAATAAATATACATACAATTCCTCAGTCCCCTATATGGAGATTTTACTGTAAGTTTTCATATTTACCATACTTTCGTAAACAAATAAAATATTTAAACAAAAAAAAAAAATAAACTCGAACACTTAATCAAAAGCATGTGATAAACAACAAAAACCTTTGTGAGAAGTTTAACAGACATATTTAATATAATATTTAGCGTTTAAAGTCTGTAGTATGTAAATTAAAAGTAAAATGAAATGTTTTAAACCAAGACACTCACTTACTCCCCGTATTACATTAAATTATATAATTAAATATTTAAAAAAACGAAATCACCAACCAACGAAAAAAAACCTTGACATTTTATTTTCAACTATAAACTTTGTTGATTTAATTTTTTTTTTTTGGGAAATTCTTTTATAGTTTTAAAACTTAATTCACTCAGGTATAAATAGATATATATTTGTATGTTCAAAAAGGTGGTAATTAGAATTCAAAAGAATTAAGAAATAATTAAGTTCGCAATGTAATGGTTGCTAAATTAAATGAAAATTGTAAAAGTTTAAATGTGCTAAAAATACAATTTCATAGAAGTACGCACACCTTACATATGTGCGTTCAAATAAAACATAACTTGTTTTTTTTTATAAAAGATGAATGGAATAACTTAGGATTAAAACTAAATCAATAACTTGTAGTATTTCTTCTACAGATTTTTCTGATATATCGTTTTATATAAAATTTGATTGCTAACTAGATTAATTTTAATTTTTTAGCTATGACTTCTAAAAAAATGTTAAAGTACTTTTTTGAAATTTTTTTGCGGCATCTCTCTATGGGAATATAAAGTTAATAATAACCACAATTGAGCCCTGCTATGGCCCTCTTAAATTCGCTCTTAACTTCGAACTAACACAGTTCCATGTCGTGAGTGTTATCAATGTCCTTTTATGACACCCTTTGTTATGATTATTTGATTTTATTCAGAATAAAGAAGGAAAAATCGACAAGATATGTTGTCTTGTCGCATACTACAAATTCTTTTATAAGGTTTTATTGTTTTTAGTACGATACTTCTCAACAAAAGTTTTAGAAATTTTGGTAATGGGTAGTAGTTATTTCATGCGCTACAAAGTAATGAGTTGTTCTTATTTATCTTATTATTTTAAAATATAAAATAACTACTGGCTGATAATAATTTAAATAAGTAGTGATTTATATCATTATTTAAAAGGGGTCAAATAATGACATGCTAACAATGAGTATAATAAATGAAAGAATAGTAATAACTACTTATAGTTTAACTGTAGGTATGTAGTTTGGTAACTTTTGTATTTTTATTATATTTTGTAGTAGTTTTGTAGTATTCGAT
Source organism: Protocalliphora azurea (assembly GCA_932274085.1). Lineage (NCBI taxonomy): Eukaryota > Metazoa > Arthropoda > Insecta > Diptera > Calliphoridae > Protocalliphora > Protocalliphora azurea. The sequence continues at coordinate 128,340,806 of OW026519.1, forward strand.
TAACTACTTATTTGACTGTTTTCAATAAGTACTTTAATAATTCATGAATTCTTGGACATTTCCATACAAAGGAACTGAGTTTTTCACTCGAATTTTGTAATGTAATTTTTTGGCTTACCGAATAAGTAAAGTTTTTACTGGGCTATACCAAGGTATGGGTTCCAAGGAACATGAGAAAAGTCAGCCAAGGGTAATACAAACTCTTGAAAATATTTTTATTTTTTTTTTTTTATTATTGAGAAGCTTTTATCATTCTTTGCCTCAGAGTTCTTTTCAACTTTTTCATATCAATTTTTTTTTTTGACTTTGATTGACTAAAGGCATAGTTTTTATCATGGCTCATATTTGATTTAGAAGAACTGAACACAACGTGCCATTACACGGCCGAACATGATTGACATAGCTCTGAGGAGCTTTTCTACCTATTGGGCTGGAATTCTTTGGTATGACTTTTACTTTTTCCCAACCAAATTTCATCTCATTCCTTAGGTCCTTCTTAAGCTTTTTTATTACCCTGAAATGTATTACTTTTGTCAAAATTTACTCATTCGATATTTTTTAGTAAGTTAAAAAAAAGTTAAAAAAAATTCTAACTTTATTTGTAAATTTTTCTTTGACTACAAAAATTCGATCTGTTATTAAATCTAACATCTTTCTAGATCAAGGTTTTCCAAATGGGGTTCCGTAGCAATATTCCAGGGGGTCCGCGAAAGAGACCGAAAATGTATATGGAATTATTGTACATGACATATTTTTTTGTAATTTTCGGCATATATAAATAATTATGTCAAAGTTGGATTCTACTGGTGCCTTTCATTTGGATGGGTAAAAATCTATTGAAGCTTCGTACAATATATCAATAATAATACCAAAAGCAAAGAAACCATACACATATGAAGAACTTTTTATTAAGTCTTGTTTTGCTTAGGGATATAATGTTAGATTAGTCCACAAAAGAAGTATTCATGAGAATCAGATAAAAAAAATGGTGGCCTGCAGCGTAGTAAAACGACTGATGCCAACTTTTATTTTATTGCAAATTTATTGAAGAAAGTGAAATAAGGGAAAAATTATTGTTTACTAAACCTTTGTCTACGACTCTTAAAGGTGTGCAGGTGTAGCCGCATCAATGATAGGTTCGCGATCAAGTTTTTTAAATTGCATAAATCCCATTGTATAATCTAGCGATAAGAACTTCCTTTGCACAACTTACCTGATATATTTCAAAGAGTTCTTCAAACTACTACGTAGTAAATTCTATAAAAACTAGTGCCTTTAGAAATAGAATTTTTTAAGTCCTATGTATTGATTTAAATGCAGAAAATAAGAAATTACTACTTCATACCGATGTCCATTATACTTCGAATGAAGAGATTATGCGAATTAAAGACAGAAGTAAACATTTTCATTTTATACAAAAATTAAGATTTTTATGAAAAATTTACAGAAAACAATTTGTATATATTACTTTGCTTACATCTCTATATTTTACGAGGCGTTAAACAATCTTAACATTAAATTACAAAGCAGACAAAGTAGAAGTATTAACTAAATTTGGTTCCATAATGGAACTGGCGTCTTCAATCCCCTCAACCAAAATATTCCTCATTTCCACTGCTGAATGATATCTTGGATTCATCTGATGTTCAAAAAGAACATACATACGAAAAGTGTAATAATTCACTTGGATTTACTTCACAATGAATTTGCCCGATATTACCAGGAGCTTAAAACCAATTCTTGCCAAAGCAATTTACTTACTTCTTAATCCATTCAACATTGTTATTGATAACATACCCGATAATTTTCAAAAAAAAAAAAAAAAAAAAAAAAAAAAAAAAACATGTGCCCAAACTTTAAATCTATGTTGGTTGAATATTTTTGGTTTTAAATGAAGCATTGGAAGTTTTGGTATAGTTTGTATCTACATATTTATGCGAAACTAGTTTTTTTCTGCCCTACAGCTCGTAAAATCTAAATTTAGATCACGTTTGAATTTGGAAAATGAAGTAAAATGTGCTTTGTCAGAAATTTTTCCTAATGTTAAAAAAGTTAGTAAAAACAAAGCTTAATAGAAACAAATTCCATACAAATTTGATTAATGAAATTTTTATAAATAGAAGATTTTTATTAAGAACAACTCCCTTAATATTTTTTAATGGTTTATGAACCATGAAATCACAAATATGTTCCAAAAAACAAGGTTTTAAGTGCATTATATATGCAGTTAAAAACGAAGGATATGCCCTAAAACCCGAAAATATACAAACAAAAATGAAAAACAATTAAAATCATAATTAATTTAACGAAGATAAATTAAAAATGGCTTAAATAATATCAATTAATCTGTTTCTAAATCTTCAATCTTGTTACTACAAGTCATGCTCCTCATCGATAAAACGGTTAATGGATACCATTTTTAAATACTAAATATTTTTTCATGTCTTATTTCTTTTTTTATATAAAATCAACTTTAAAAAAATCCCATGAAGTAAGTATAACAAAATTATCTTCAAAATGCAAAAATATGCTCTAAAAGGGTTAAATATGCTTCAAAAATAACTAAATATGCTATAAATATGCACTAAAAATCGTTAAATGCAAATATATGCCTTTAAGGTCAAAATATGCAAAAATATGCACTTACAAATCGATGCCAAAATTCTTTGTTTGTGTTGAAACGGATAAATATTCTATCGATGTCCTCATTTAACGTCCAGGAAAAACATGCAACTGCATATTTGCAGTTTCCCTGTTTATGAGCTTTAAAAGATTCATAGTTTTTATATTTAATAAATAAATGAATTTTGGTAATGCAATTTTATTACTATTTTTCATTTCTACTATACTTAAAATCAAAGGGTTCCGCGAAAAAAATTTTTTCTAAAAGGGTCCGTGAAGCATGAAGAAGTGGGAACCCCTGATTAAGAAAGACATTTAAATTTAACGGCAGTAAGAGTTATTACGAAAATAAGAAGTTGGAATTAATTTAGTTAGAATTTAACAACAAAAACTATTTGAATGCTACAAAAAAAAAAAAAAAAAAAAAAAAAAAACAGGAAAATCTATTCAGTTTGATGTAAATTGAACATCCCTGTCAACAGCAGAGACCTGCGCCGAGCGGCTGAAATTCGGCCGCCGAGGAAAATTTGGAAGCCGCCGCCACCGTAATATTTTCGGTTTAACTCGGCTTAAAAGCAGCCGCCGTTTTTAAATTCTTTTTGTAGAAAATATGTTAAAAATGAAACTTTTTTATTATTTTAATGCAGTATTTGCCATCAATTAAATATGAAAAAAAAAAAAAAATATTTGCATCCTTTTGAACTTCAAGTAAATACAAATCAATCAAGTATATTTCATAACTTATAATTGATTATTTTTGATGCAAATACGGTGAAAAAGTAATATTAGCAGTTACTAATAAATTTTAATGAGCCTTAATCGCCATCCTGCGAGAAATCTAAAAAAACTCGTACACAAGATTTTGTCAGCTAATAAATCACATAAATCAGCATATCTTAATAATTGATATATTTAATATGCGAAAAATTATTCTAATCTTTTATGTAAAAATCCAAAAATAAATTAATAGTTCTTTTTATACTTTCGCTGGAAAAAATGTTAATCAAAAAATACAAAATTTTTAATTAGAAAAATGTGTGTAGTATCAGCCGGCTGACAGCCGATTTTAAGCCGCCGCCGCCGATAAAATTCCTCGGCGCAGGTCTCTGATCAACAGTATGCTTAAAGCTTAAATTTTTGTCTATTAATATTGCAAGAGTCAGTAAACTAGGTGATTTTAAAAACTTATTTTTTTCCAGAATTGAGATTTTGTAAAAAAAAGTTCTATTAAAAAAAAGAAAATAGAAAATGGAAAATTTTTGAAAAAAAGAAAAAGATTAGACTAAGGTGAAAGGTATGTATATGAGATTTACCACACCCAACTTGTTTCTTTTTTTTCTGCAGTTTATTTAAAAAATTAAAGAAAATGAGTTTCGTTATTACATTAAAAAAAATCTTGTTCAACCCTCGTGTTACAAAATGAATACCTGAGCATAATAAATTTTTAATAACTTATGTTGTAATAATAATTTTAATAATCACATTTGTTTATGGACATTAACAATTTACATGGTGTTTTTTCCATATTGCAAATTTTGTTGTTTGTTTTTGGTCATGTTGTGCACATGTTCGCGTCCACATGTTCCTTCATTTAAGACACAAGATGAGAAAAACAATAGTTAAATGCAAGTTATGTCAATATCATCTTCCATTATATTACATACATTTTGTTTTTGTCTTTCTTCAACTACAACTTTTCACTTTCAAATCTAGCGATTTATTTGTTAAAGATTCGACTGAAAAAGATTTGCGCAAAAAAAGAAAAAAACAGCAGCAGATAACATCGAAATGTTTTAATATGGTCACTTAAAATGAGCCACAACTAAGACAATAATAAGCATCCTTGCCTCAAAAATGGAAAAATTTAATACGGTTCGTTCGTTTGTTTGACCGGTTGCTTGTTTTCAAGCAGCCTTACGTTTTGTATTCAATTGAACACATGTTTGTAAGTAAATTTTTCAATTTCCTTTTTGTATCTTGTTATACCCTACACCACCATAGGTGGGAGGGTATTATGCGTTTGTGCTGTTGTTGGTAACACTCAAAAATATTGGTCTAAGACCCATCTTAATGTATACCAATCGGCTTAGAATTACTTCTGGAGTCAATTTAACGATGTCCGTTCGTCAGTCCGTCCATGTAAAGCTTGCAATCAATCTAGAGGTTACAATTTTTAAAACAATTTAATGAAATTTGGTATATAGCCTATTGAAATTGGTTATGATCGGTCCATTATTTCACCTAGCCCCCATACAAATATCCCACTCAAAATATTCACAGAAAAAATATGGTCTCTTAAACGATTTGTCAAAAATATTCGAATTACTATTTTAATTGCTTCAATTATTCAATTCATCAAAATTAAAATTTTCTAGTATTTTTTACTAAAAATAAAACAATTTATAGGCTTTCAATTATTTTTCTTATTGTATCAATTAATAAATTAATCAAATATAAATAAAAATAAATGATAATTTGAATAATTGAATATGTATTTTTTTCGTAGGTTGAATTTTAATTAATAAAATAATTGAATATGTATTATTCGTAATTGAAATTAGATTTTAGATTTTTCTATTAAAATTTTTAATTTATTTTGTTAGAATACTTTGATTTTGAGTAATTTATTTAATTATAAAAATATTTGAAATCATTTTAAAATTCTGATTAATAATTTAATTGAGATATTTTCGAAAATACTGGTTTTTGTGTTGAAAATACTTCCATAACTGAAAGACATTATGTATTTTTAATCTATACTTGGCTTGGAATTATTTTTTGAGTCGATTTAACGATGTTCGTCCATATGTCCGTCCATGTAAACCTTGTAATCGAACTGCAGGTTGCTATTTTTAAAATAATTTAATGAAATTTGGTATACATGGTATACATGTCTTCGAAGCTTATTGAAATTGGTTATAATCAGTCCATTATTTCACCTAGCCCCATAATCCCCCAGAATATGGGTTTAACGATCTTAAATGCCTTAAATATAGCTATATTTAGTTATAGTATGGTAGTATATAGTTTAGCATATGCATGTTATATACATGTAGAAATCAATGTGCCAAATTTCATGAAGATCGGTCCTTACTTGACCATAGCTCCCATATAAACCCTCTTCTGAAAATCACTTTAACGTGCATAAATTCCACACAAATTTTAGTATCTAGTTTGTATTTGTCACAAATAAATTTTACATAATTAGAAATCACAACGTCAAATTTTATCATAAACGGTCCATAATTAACTATAGGTCCCTTATAAGGATCAATTCCGGGAATCTCCCTAAAAGGCATAAATAACATTATATAATGCATATATATGTGTCACAGAACTACTTATACAAAACTCTCAATATAAATATCGATCAACAATTGATCTCAAATCAGCCCCCTCCCCGAATTTTCATATACATACAGAATGGTGTAGAGTATCATAAAGTCATATACAACTTGTTTTTAAAATTAGAGATGTGGACACGTCCGAAAACAAAAAAAAAAAAAAAGAAGTATTCCCACTCCACAGAAAGAAATTTGAAACAACAAACAGGAGGAGAGGTTGTGGAACAGGTTTCATTTGGTAGCAAAATAAAAGGAAGGAAAACAACAACAACAAAAATATTTAGTAAAAATAACAGAAATTATATTTATTTTTGGCAAAAGTCCGTAATTATGGTTAAAAAAATTAAAAAAAAAAAAAACATGAAAAATATAAAATTTAAAACAAGAAGTCAACAGAAAGACAGTCAGTCAGTCTCACTTATTTTATGTTCAAATATAGAGAATTCGTAAATCATTCAAATATAATGAACAAGTAGTTAGTCGTCAGTCAGTGGTTTGTTTGATTTAAAAATGATTGACTGTCCGGTTATTTTGAAATTTGGAAACATTTTTGTTGAGCTGAGGGATTTAAATGCAATTTGTACATTTTAAAGTAATTCTTAATTTTGAAATTTTCTTTTGTCAAATGTTTGTCAATTTTTTTTTGTTTGTTATTTGTTTAAGGATGTTAAGTTTATTTATTATTTTGGCAGACACCATATGGAGACAGTAGCATTTTGTCAAGAAAATAAAAATAAGTAGTAAGAAATTAATTTCAACTTGTTAAGCAACCTGTTACTTAAATTGCTGATATTTTAAACCGCTTTTTATACTTTGAAAACTTCTAAAATGCCGCAAAATTTTGAAATAAAATACCATTTTTGTATATGAATATGTTTCTTTTTTTAAGAAGATAATAAGATCTCAGTCACATGTGGCTATTCAACTGATAATAATTTTGACATAAACATATTTTCATTTTGTCGTATTATTAGGAGGTTGCTAAGAATGATTTTAATTATATAATAATATGAAAAATCTTTAGGTTTAAACATGTTAATTTCTGCGCTACGTTGTACTAATGTACTATAGGCACATTTGTATCGGAACGTTATAGGTTGTTATAAACAACTGGGCTAGAGAAAATTAACTGAGAGTAAAATAAAACATAACTAAAACTCTTTATTTTACAGATCAATATTCTAGTACGATTACGGAACTACCACTAGACAATGCAAAATATCTGGAAGAAAACGTCATCGAATAACAATGTATTTTAAATGCAATTAAGAGAGAATCGAAATATATATTCCCTAACTCAAATTTATGAAGAAAACTAAATATATAGCACAGAATTAACCCAGCAAAAACTTTTAGGTTCTTGGTAATGGCAACTACTTATTAAAGTAGTTTCTTGGTAATGAAGCGTCATTATTATTTGCCTACTCTGTATTATATAAATAAGTACTCAATTGTATAATAGCATAGTAATATTGCAATCACATGGCTCAATCCCATTCTGATTCTGTTAGTTTTTTTGTAAACAAAATGTCAAAAGATATTTTGTACTAAAAAAGTTTTTTCACTTACAAAATTAAGTGTGAAATGGTGTAAGACTTTAGTCGTTAAAAACTAGTGGTTAATTTATGCCCAAGTTCAAATCTCACTGACGGATTTTTTTTTATTTTTATTTTCGCTTAGGTGCATATTTTTAAGTACCCCTAGAGTCAACTCGAATAAAAATAACTAGTTATTCAAGCAATAATAGGTAATTTATTTTTGTTTCCAATTATACCTTCTAGCTTACCAGGAAAGCAAAGCTTTTGCTGGGAAGGGAAATTTGGTTGTTTACTATACCATATAAAACTTTTGATTCCAAAGTTGTGATCTATACTTTGATATTTCTATTTTAGATTTGTTTTGGAAAATTAATAAACTCAACAATTTTAGTGTTATTAAATCTACTGCAAACTCTCTACACAACTTAAAATTACATTATAAAAAATATTTGGAGTCTGTGCCTCGTTTCTGTAACTCATTGGCATAGCTAGACAATTTTTCTGAAAAAAAAAGAAATATGATGAAGAACATTTTTATAACAAATTAGATTTACATTTTTTAATTAATAATAATCCATATTAATATTATAAAATCAAGTGTGTGTTTATTCATTTGTTTGCTGAACCGATTTTAATGAAATTTTGAATATAGATGAACTTTTGTGTGGAAGGAATTATTTATAGTAATAAATTAAAATGAAATTAATGAAAATAGTGAAAATATTTCAGTTTTCCATCTCAAACTTTTCTTAACTTTTTCACTAAACTGGAAGTTTTAAAAGAAACCTATTTGAAAATAAGTGGGCAAAGTTGTATTTTAAAATTTTCTTAATTTTCTTATAAACCTTTTCATTACATTCCATGCAACGCAGTTCAAAAATAAAATATTTCTCGTATTTAGTAAATTTCTTCAAATATTTGTGCATTTTTAAGTTTAGTCAATTGCTAGGTTTTCTCCTATTGGAATAAATTCCGAATGCAGCCGTACTGTTACAACTTCAACTATATTTGATATCTTAGTGCCTTAAATTGGGCCTAGCATTCATCTTACTAGTCTAGTATACATATATGATCTATTTGAATTATTCTTATACAGACAGCTACCACGTTAATTAGCAAACGTAAATGTTTTAAAAACGTGTTGCTGGTTGGTTGGCAACATGTTGCTATTTAGACACTATTATGTTTTTTTATTTAATATTTTCTAGCTAATATTGTCTTTTTTCATTAAAGTTTGGAATAATTTGTCTATAATTTAATTAAATATGTTGCTTTTAAGTTGGAAACACGTTAAATATGTACACTGCCTGCCACTTGAGTAAGGAATCATATTTTTTTAATTAAGTATATTTCCTAAACTAAAGTTCAGAAAAAAATAATTTTTTTGCGCAACCAAATTTCAAAGTGTTGGCTTTAGTTTCCTGAAGGAATAAAAGATATACATATCTTGTTATTATGCATTTATTTAAAGACATGTATTTCTGTGATACTTTTTCGTGTGTCACTTGAATAAGAAATATTTTAAAACTAAGCAAACTTTAATTTATTTTTAAATTTTAGGTTATAAAAATGAAAGTTATTATCTTCTAGCATTCAATTAGTAATGAGTACTGCCACCATTTTTAGAAATAACCTCAAGTAATAACCTCTAAGTAATTTAGCGAAATTGAACTCCATGCTTCCGTTAATGCATCCTTTAAGGATTCTATCATCTCAAATTGTTTTCCTTCTCCATAAACTTTTCTTGCAAGCAAACCCCAGACATTTTCGATTGGATTCAGGTCTGGTGAATATGGGGGCCAATCAAAAAGTTGAACACCTTGGTGATTAATCCATTGTTTTACTGCTCTGGTGGTATGAAACGGAGCGTTGTCGTGTTGGTACGTCCAAGGTATGGGTCAAAAGAAATCATTAAATTTTGGAAATGCTTCTGCCAGAATGTTTTTGTATGTCGTTGCAGTCATTTTGTTGGTTACAAAAACCAATTCTATGGTACCATAATACGAAATGACACCCCATACCATTATTCCACCCTCTCGGCTGTGTCTGCGGCTCAAAAATAATTCCTCCTTATTTAGGTCATGGATGTAATAGTTATACCCGTGGGGACTATCAATATTAAACTTTTTTTCATCGGAAAATACAACTTTAAATACAACTGTCGGACCGTTATTGCATTTTTGGCAAACTGTAGACGTTGTGATTTGAATTTGATGCAATTTTAAGAATTTTTCGTCTTTCTTTTGGAGGTGTTGCCATTTTCTTGTTTTTTCCATATCTTTCCACGTTATTTAAATAATTGTACACAACTGTCTTTCTTCTATTAATGTTTTTGGCTATTTAGACCGGATTCAGATCCTGGGATTTCAAAACCAGAATTTTTTCTTTTTCAGAGTTATTAAGAGCCTTTCCACATCCCATTTTGAATAAAAACTATTTAAAAACTATCAAATTAAAAATTCTCTATCCGTTTATATTGAAAGAAATTCAAATTATAGCCTTCCTGATTAATATTAAAAGAATTCCTTATTCCTTATACACACGAAATAGTACCACAGAAATACTTGTCTTTAAATAAATGCATAATTTTAGTATGACAAAATATGTATATTTTTTATTTCTTCAGGAAACTAAAGCCAACACTTTGAAATTTGGTTGCGCAAAAAATAATTTTTTTTCTGATCTTTAGTTTAGGAGATATACTGAATTAAAGTTAAAAAAATGTAATTCATTATTCAAGTGGCAGGCAGTGTATGTTAAAGCTCTGGTTTTAGTAACTTTTACCTAATCCAGTTACTTATTAAATTTTTATTTTATTATTATTGTATTAACTCGCAACTTTTTACTACATAATATAAACTATAAGTTTTTAAATTATGTAATTCAATGCTAATAATTAAAAATTAATCTACATATTAAATTGGCTTTAGAGGCAGATGATTTAGCTACAAAATTGTTTTGTTTTTCTAGCAACATGTTGCTAAAAATATTTTATTTAAAAATTGGTACTCGTTACTCATTTAAAGACATGAAAGGTGTTATTAAAAAATAAAAAATATCTAAATCTTTTGTCAATTTTAAGAGAAATAAGTCTTCATATGCTGTAATTAAAAAATCAATGAATTTCTTTAGCAACATTTCTTGAATGATAGACTTACGTATAATATTAAAAATATCCATTAAAGACTAAAACTTTTGTAATGATATTCTTTTACTGACATGTTACCGACTATTTGCCGATTTATGTGAAAGGTCAAAAACCACAGTTGGAAATATGTTTAACCTATAATGCGAAATGTAAAAATTAGTCATGTTAGTTAAAAAACTTGTCAGTTTTTATATCATTGTGCTAATTAAAGCTAAATGTGGCAAATATTTCAAATATTTTAATAATACCCGTTTATTAATGAAAAATATTAAACAATTTAATAGTTTTCTTAGCATTTAATATGTTATTTGTTAAAAAAAAAGTTATGGTAGTTAAAACAGTTAAAGACATCGAAATATTTCCAATGGTTTACAATCATTTAACCACACAAAACAAACCACTTTTTTTTCTCTTTAACACTTTAACAAAAAATGTGTGGATTTTTAATTTTTTTTTTTGTATTTGTTAGAAAAAACCGTTGTTTTGTTGACTTGATGTTTTTGCTGCTCCTGTTTTAACAATAGATCTTGAAATCGTTTAGTAATGTTTGCAAAAAAATAAATTATGACCAGCAACAGCAGCAGCATACAAATTTTCATATTGGTATGTGAAAAGTAAATATAGGCAGCAACAGTCAGTCGTTTACGTACAATAATTGCTTGTCACATGCAACCAGATTGTACGATATGTGGAGAGTATCGAATATCGGCATGATTTATGTTCGTTTGTAATGCTCTTAAGCTAAGTTCACATTAGGCAAATATTTAACGATTTTTGAAAAAATTTGATTTGCCTTATGTGAACACCAAACATTTTTATGAATCAAACAAGGAAACAGTTGATTTTAGTCAATCGTTACAAAAATTACCTTGATATCCACATATTCCGAAATTGTTACAAATTCATAGAAGCAAAATAAAAAACTCATTTAATAATTGACGTCAAATTAATTTATGGTAGAAGCAAAATAAAAAACTCATTTAATAATTGACGTCAAATTAATTTATGGTACTTGAGTGTTTAATAAAAAAAAATTTGAGTAAATAATTTGCATCTAATCTGAACAGGCTTAAAATATTTTTCGCTTTCTCGTATTTTACGATATTTGATGACTGTTTCATCAAAGAAAAAAAAAAAAAAAAAAATGTGAACAAAAAATAAATTCTGCATTTAGCTGCAAAAATTGTGGAGAAAACACGACCAAATATTTCGTGTCAAATATTTGCCTAATGTGAACTTAGCTTTAGTATTATTGTTGTTTATCACTTGGATTTATTTATAATAAAATCTTTTTTGAACAAGTTTTGTTTGCTTTCTTCATAGATATAATACCATTTCCAAATTACATACATATGTATATGGAGAAAAAGTTAACTATATTATGTTATTTTAAGTACAATAAGAAATCCTTTTTTATTTGTATCTTTGGAAGTACGTTTTTGAGAGCCATGATTATTATTTTTCAATTAAAAGGACAAAGCTTTTTAAAGCGTTTTATGGAAATGGTGTATTCAGTAGTGTCTAATTATTTATTGAAACAACTGTTAAAAAACAAATAATAAAACTTACTACCAAGTAATTTTTTGTTTAAAACTATGTTTTTTTTTCTCTTCGCAAATATAAATAAAAGCAAACTGAAAAAAATGTAACATGTGCCGCTGTAACATTATTGTCATTTTGTCATTTTCTTATTGTTGATGCCACGTCGCTGTCATTGATGACGGCGACAACTACAATGATCCTCACGTTGAATTTGTGTGCTGTTTTTTTTTTATAAATTTTCTTTTGTTGCATTTGCAACTTTCAAGTGGTATGCAGCATTTTTTTTAGTTTTATGTCTCTTTCTGTGGTTATTAACCCAGTTTTCTAATGAAGTTTATACATACCTATATATATATATATATTTTTTTTTTTTTCTTTATCTACCTTTTTTTCGTTTTGTTGCACATCATCATTTTATTGTTTATCATCAAGTTGTTTAGAGTCGAGTCCAGCATTTTTGTTGTTGTTATTTGCGCAATTATTATTATTGTTGTTGAAGAAGGCGATTTATTGTTGCTGTTTATTACACTCCATACACTTCTGTGTTCCTTTTATTTTTAATGGGATTTAGTGTGGTCTAGTTGTCATATTGTCACGGGATACATTCTTAATGGATGTTATAAATTGTTTTTACTTATATGTGGTTTTTCAGTTTTTTCTCCATCTCTTTCTCTTGCACTTTTTTAAATGGAAATTAAATTCAATTAAAGAAAATGGAAACAACTCATTTTGAAAAACAAAAATTAGAACACATTATGGCCAGGTAATTAAATGGTAAATAAAAAAAAAAAAAAAAAAAAAAACAATTTAAATGGGACTGTTTTTAAAAGGTGTTATATTGAGCTCTTAAAAAGAAAAATCAAAACAGATTTTAAAATTCTCTAAATCATTGAACTTCATTTAATGTAATAAACAGGGCACCCAAATAGTTATAAGAATTTTTTCATATTTTGATTCTCATGGCATATTTTTGTATATTTTGACCTTACCGGCATATTTTTGTATATTTTCATAGAAAATCTTTATTTGAGAGCATATTTTAGCAATTTAAAGGGTATATTTTTGCACATTTTATACTGAAGAGCATAATTTTGCATATTTTATGCTTAAGAGAAATATTTTGCATATTTTACACCCAATAGAATATTTTACATAATTTGCCATTAGTGAAATTTTCTTTTTACTGTCACATACGTTTTTCAAATCCGATACTGTAATGATTTTAATCTTATAAATTGATAGAAATTTTATAACTTTCTGAATAAATTTTAAGTACAAAAAGAAAATATTTTCTAGAAATTGCTAATAAAAATTAAGTTATCTTTAGCATGAATAGATAGATAGTAGATAAAAATATTTTAAGAACATATTTTTTAATTTTAAGGGCATATTTTCGTATTTTAAGATCATTTTTTATGCTCATAAAACACTTTTTTTTTAGAGCATAATTTTGGTTACCCTGTTAATAATTAATAATATTTTGCATTTTAAATATTTAATTATGAATTTTATATTTTACTGAAATATTTTGCTATTTTGTTGTAATTTTAAAGTTTTTTTTTTGTGTTGTATAACAATTTTAACAAGCTTGTTTAGAAAAGTTTTAAATTTCACCTTGTTATCATTTGATGATCGAATGTACAAAATTATAAACTAAAAATCATTCATAATTTATGCGTAATGAGCATTTCACAAAAAAAAAAAAAAAAAAAAAAATGTTGTAAAACACATAAAAATATTCCACTTTAAAAATTGTTATAAATATATTAACTGAAAATTAACCATAAAAACAAACATCATGTGAATGCAATAAACAATTAAAATGAAAACAAAAACCCCAACTTAAAAACAGAAAATAAACATATAAAAATGTCTATAAAACAATTAAATGAAAAATAATGAAAGCGAAACATTCATTTAAGTTTAAGTTTTATAATTTTTTTTAACAGTAATTATGTATGGTGAGAAGTACCCTACATTATGGGTCTTAAGTTGAAGTTATCTATCAAACTGGATATGGAATTTATTCAAAATAGATAGGCTCAATACATTTAATAGTAGTATACAACATATTTTTGTATTATAATTGTAGAGTCATTCGATTATAATCCTAATTGGATGCCATGATAATCTAGTAGTGAGCTAGTCTGTCAGTCTGGGTGTTGTGGGTTCGATTTCCACCAGAGACACTGGTCTGTTTTACTACAAAGATCAATAGTCTTCGTTACTCCGTTGGGTTAAAATTAGAATATAATTTGTAATTGTATTGTATTATGAAATAAATAAATAAATATAATCCTAATTTCCAGAGATCATAACTTGTTCTGAGAATAATTATTTGAAATCTATATTTGAGAATAATATGAGAATAAAAACATTTTTTATTATTATTTTTTTTTTTAAATTTTACGTTTAATTCTTGACTCATGATTTACTGGAGTTTGTTTAAACTTTTCTTAAAAAAAGTACTTTTTAATTTATAAAATATTTATCATATTTTTAATACAACTTTAAAATTTGTAGGGTATCTAAATGTAGTCAATATTGCTTACTCCACAAAATGCATTAGAAATGCGGAAATTACTGTTATGAAATATTTGAAAATTTCACACAAAATTAATGAAGTTTCAAGTTTAGTGCATGATTTTTTTTATAAATTTATGCTATAAATTAAATCAAGGAATTTTAAAGAGTTCAAGATCTAAATTTTTATAGATATTAAACTTTAGAGTAATGAGGATTAAATTGAATTAATTGCAATATAACTGACCTTCTCTGAAACATTTAATTTTATTTTTTGCTGTTTCAGGAAATCTAATCTTTAATAACTTTTTGTAGAATTTGGCAACAATTTGTCAATTGAAGTGTGCATTAGAATAATTTAAATATCTTTTTTCATAATAATATCTTCTAGACACGTAAGATTTAACAGCAGATTGAACTCTGGAAATCCAAAGAAAAATATACAAAATAGAATTGCATTTTTTTTATCTTACTAAAAAATGTTGATTTAGTAAATTTTGACGAAAGTATTACATTTTAGGGTAATAAAAAAGCTTAAAAAGGACCTAAAACATGATATGAAATTTGGTTTAGAAAAAGTAAAAGTTACAAGTATGAATTCCAAGCCTAAAAAGTAAAGAAGCTCTTAAGAGCTATGCCAAACATGTCTGGCCGCGTAATGGCAGGTTGTGTTCATTTCTTTAGTCAATCAGAGCTAAAAAAATAAAAAATAACAAAGCTCAGAAGAGCTCTGAGGCAAAGAATGATCAAAGCTCCTCAATAAGAAAAAAATATTTTCAATATTTTGTATTACCCTGGAAAACGTTATTGCTAACATTTTACATTTTCCAAGGTACAAGTTTTGTATATCGAATAATTGTGAAAAGTGTCCTGAATAGCATCGAACTAAAAACAATAAAAATTTTAAAAACATTTTGTCGTATGACACGTTTACTCAAAATGCGATAAGATATGTGATTGTTTTACTTCTTCAGTCTGAATAAACTCGAAAAAGCATAACAGTGTCATAAAAAGACATTAATGTTACTCGTGACATGTAAAAGTGTTTTTAAAATTTTTTGGTTAGAATTAAATTTTTCCGTTACAGCAGAAGCACCCAGAATTGGTAATGTTATTTTAGTCTCACAGAGTATTAGTTATTTAAATAATCCAGAATTTTGGCAATTGTAAAAAAATTGGATTCAAGTTAAAAGTGATTTTAATAAGGTATCAGTACTGCTAAATTGTGATTATTCATTTTAAATTCTTATAGAGAGATACCCCGAAATTTTCGTAAAAGTTCTTTAAAATTTTTTTTCAAAAGTCATACCTAAAAACAATTAAAAATAATATTGTTAGCAATTAATTTTTATATAAAATGATATATCATAAAAATATGTAGAAGAAATGATACAAGTAGTTGATTTAGTTTTAGTACTAAGTTATTATGTTCATTTTTTATTAAAAAAAAAAAAACTATTTTTTTTTATTAATTTTTTTTTATTTTATTTTTTTTTGACTACTGTTATCGGTTCACCAAATGTTATCATTCATAATCTTCTTAAAATCAAATCCTTTCCAAATTAAAAGTATACAGTTCAAAAACGAATCAATGACAATCCTTAACCCCAATGTGAAATCTTTCCTTATTGTTAGTCGCTGAACAAAATTTCCTTGTATAAATTCGGATCCAACAATCTCTATAACAAAAATAAATTAAAATAGATACAAAAATATTTTATGTATGTAACTATTTTATGTTATATATTTGCCTAGTGTGACCACTTTTTTAACTATACATTTTGCAGAAAATGCTTCATTAATTTTCTTGAAAAAAATACTTTATTTTAATTTATAAATAGATATATCCTATTATTTTGAACTACTATATGTAATTATTTAATAAAAAAAAAAAAAAAAAATAATAATTATTAATTTATTATTTTGTCTTGGATCTTGATTTCTATCTATTCTCTTATTAAATGAATACTTTTTACTTGTAATTTTCTTAATAACTAAACATAAACTTCTGCCATTACTTCAAAATGTATTGGGAATTTTTTTTTCCCAAATTATAATTATATATTTAAAGATTTATTGCTGCGATTATAATGGGAGCAGTTAACACGTTTTATTTGTCTAAATTTGATATTGCTGGTACTGCCTACTTGTTAGAGGAGAAAAAAAATAAAAAAAGGTCTTTTAACACAGTTTACACCCAAGAGTGGAAATAATTGATGATTAAAGATTAATAAGTATTTAGAGATTTAAAGCAATGGGAAAAAATAATAAAAAATAACATAAATAAAACGAGGGTATAATATTAATTATAAATTTCCGATAATATTTATAAAAGTTATCTATAACAAAATTAAACATCGGCATTTGTGAACAAGTTTTAATTTAATGACTTATTTATAAAGCAAATTTTTCATACAAAATTTGTTTTATTAAGCAAAAATAATAAAAGAAAATGTTAAAATATCTATAATATGCATAATTTTTTTAAGATTTTATAATTTTTTATTCTATAAATTGTTTATATACTTTTGAAACCTCCCTCGTTATATTGCCCTA
This sequence comes from Protocalliphora azurea, assembly GCA_932274085.1. Classification (NCBI taxonomy): domain Eukaryota; kingdom Metazoa; phylum Arthropoda; class Insecta; order Diptera; family Calliphoridae; genus Protocalliphora; species Protocalliphora azurea. Next base: position 128,358,079 of record OW026519.1, read on the forward strand.
AAATATTTGAAGAAAACCTCTAACAGCAAAATCAATTATATTTATTTATTATTTACTTTGGCTGCAATAATAACAATAAAATCACGATTGTTTATTTTTTTTCCAAAAATAATTGTTTTTATTTATTTATTTTTTTGCTATACAGTGTGAACCAAATCAAAATTTATTTTGATTTTGTTTTGATATTTGTCATCATCATTATTATTGCTTCATTTAATTATATTTTATTATTTATTCTTCACATTTTTTATTTGTTTTCATAGACGAGAAACTGTCGAACGACCCACTGACCAAATAAATACACATCATTATTTTGAATTAAATTTTTTTCCTCTTAATTTCAAGGTTTTCTTAGAATTTTAAGTGGAGGTTAAATAATAATTGAATTTTGATTTTAAGCAAATATCAACAAAATGTTTTCAAAATAATTATAGTAATTAGAAGATTTAATTGAGGTTTTTAAGAAAATATAACAGAAATCAATGACAGAAACTAAAAGATAAATTTGAATACTTAAAGTGTGCGTTCGAATAAAATGTAACATATAATTTTGTTTATAACTTTGTCTACTGTCTACTGTCAATATGTCTTTGAAAAATACTCCTTATTATATAATGATACGAATTTTCAAAATACTTTGTGTGCTTGTTTCACAATGGAGTGTCGAAGGGAAACATATAAACAATTTTTTGAAAATATTAATGCTCATCCAAATTTTACTTAAAAAAAAAAAAAATGGAAAAGAGCTACGTATCAGCAGATAATTAGTTTCTAGATTATTAAGAAAGTTAAATAATTACTTTACAATTAATCGGAAACCTGGAACAGGAAAGCATAAAAGACCAGGAAACGAACACAAAACCAAAAAGGTGCAGCAGTTCTTAAGAAGTATTCCAAACATTTCCGGACGCGAAGTTGCTAGACGTATCAAATCTTCTGAATGCTATTTGCGCAAAGTTAAAGCCAATATTGGACTTAAAACATTTAAAGTGAAAAAAGTACCAAATAGAAACGTAATGAAGAATGCTGAAGCTAAAAAGAGAACAAAGCTCCAAAAAAAAAAAAATGTTTGAAAATGTTTAAACGTTGTGTAATGGATGATAAAATGTACGTCATTTTTGACTTCTCACAGCTTCCTGGAGTACCAGAAGAGTACCGTACCAAAAGAACAATAAAAATTTTCCAAAAAGTTTCTTTTTTGGCACGCTATAATCAGCTACCGTGAAAGAAGTGAATCGTATGTAACAAAGGGCACACCAAACTCCGATATTTATATCAAGGTGTGTCTACAAAGAACACTGCTTCCATTTATAAGCAAACGTAGAGTCTCAACATTCTTTTGAGCATCGTGCAGTAAACATAATGTTAATTTTGTTCCAAAAAAATTCCTACCTTCCAAAGTAACCAGAACTTGGGCCATTTGAAAGACATTGGACCCTTGTCAAAAGGAAATTAAGGAAGACTAATGCTGCGCTCAAAACATAGACAAATTTTAAACGCAAGTGGACAGCTGGTTCCAAAAAAGTTATGCAAAGTACAATCGAATTAATAATGGAGTATGTTTCACAGATAATAAGAAATCTAGTCATATCTAATTAATTTATCCTTTATTATTACACTTAATAAATCTGTAGAAAAAGCCATAAGATATATTGTTTCATTTATTTCAGTCAACTTTTATATCAATATTTGTATGTTATGTTTTATTCGAACGCACACGTTTTACTTAGTAATGGACATACTTATGAAGAAGTTATATTTTTTTGTTTTACACTTTTCCACTTCGCCTCCGAAACTATTAAAAATACATGGTTGTTAAAAAAAAATGCACTTTTGATGGCATATTAAAAAATAATTGTTCATGAGTAATCCACTTGCTACCGGTGTCTCGCGAATTACGCTATTAATGTTAAAAAAATACAAATTAATAATTTGCCTATATTATTTTTAAATTTTTACACACTTCAGTCATTTATTACCATCAAAAGACATGCAACTTGAATTTAATGTTCTTCAATTAAAATGTTCTTCAATAAATACGAGGGCGGATCAATAAGTCCGCGGCTTTTCGAACTTCCCTCGTAGTTATATGAAATGCAACACTATTCCCATCAAGTACTACCTGTTAATATACTACTGTCAAATTTTGAGCAAATATCGTCATTTACTTTACGTAAAAAATAGGATTTTTCGAGGTCCTATTTTAAATAGGCATTTGTTTGATCAATAATTTCATCGTTGGAGCTGAATCTCTTTCCACCGAGCCATTTCTTTAGGTTTGGAAATAGGAAGTAGTCACTAGTGGCTAAATCCGGAGAATATGGTGGATGAGGTACCAATTCGTAGCCCAATTCATAGAGTTTTGCCATTGAGACTGCACACGTGTGCACCCGTGCATTATCTTGATGGAAAAGAACTTTTAAATCGGTCTAATAAGTTGGCATAATATTCGTCGTTTATTGTTTTTCCCTTTTGAAGGTAATCGATGTGGATTATCCCGCGTGTATCCCAAAAAACTGTTGCCATCACCTTATTGGCTCACAAACTTACCTTGGCCTTCTTCGGAGCAGGTTCACCCGGAGAAACCCATTGTTTAGACTGCTGCTTTGTCTCCGGAGTACAATAATGGATCCATGTTTCATCCACAGTTACAAAACGCCACAAAAAGTCATTCGTATTGCGGTTAAACAACTTCAAACAATCCTTTGAAGTTGTCACATGTTTACGTTTATGGTCAATTGAGAGCAAACGCATCTTGCTGACAACTTTCTTAAACCCAAATGATCATTTAAAATCGAAACCACACTGCCATATGAAATGCCTATGGCATCAATAATCTCATGCACTTTTACTCTTCGATCGGCTAACACCATATCGACATTTTCGATTTTTTTGACATTTTTGGGTATACTGACCTCAATTGGCTGTCCACAATGTTCAGCGTCATTTGTACTTGTGCGACCACAACGAAAGTCAGTAAACCATTTTTTTACCATTGAAATCGATGGTGCAGAGTCCCCATAGTATTTATCGAGCCTTTGCTTGGTTTGATTGACGGATTTTTTTTCGCAAAAAATAATGTTTCATGAGCACTCGAAATTCACTTTTTTCCATTTTTAGAAAAATACACGAGGTTGTATGATTTGAACAGCTGTTAAACGCAAAGTAAATAACACTTGCTCAAAATTTGACAGTAGTCTATTAACAGGTGGTACTTGATGGGAATAGTGTTGTATTTCATGTAACTTCTAGGGAATTTCGAAAAGTCACGGACTTATTGATCCGCCCTCGTACATTCATAAATTAACAGTATTATTACATATCATTATATAACCCATAAAAACTTTCTATTGTCAATATTTACTAACAAATCTTATCAATCAATTCAATGAAACATTTTCATTAAAAAGCTATTTCCTTCAATTTACATGTAATAAAAAAATTCTCAATAACGGTATTAATCAAAAGCTAAATATTCTTTTACATTCTCCGTTTCAATATCGTTTTGTTTAACACAAATTAAAAATTAAAGCATTTTATTAAAAAAATCTAAAAAAAAAAGTGAATCAATTATTGACACATGTTGTTCGTGTAAATGTTACAAAAAGATATTGAAAGCAACATAAAAATTATTCAATGAAAAAATGTTTAAATATAGAGAAATGAGTTCTAAACAACTTTAGCGGCATTTTAGACATAGAAAAAAGAAGATTTTAAATAAAAAACTTTTAAACGATTAAATGGGAGCACCATACAAGAATAAGAATGAATGAATTTTTGTAGATAAACAATTAAATTGTTTTTTGTTTAGATTTTTTTTGCAAGCAATTCTTTGTATTCTACAGATTAATTATTCTATACAAGTTTATTGTATTGAGAACAATGTTCCCGTTTAGCTAAATAAATTAAATGTTTGTAATAAAATAAGTAAAAGTTTTGAAATCTTTATGTCAAAATATGTAGATTTGAATTTCAATATTTAAAAAAAAAAAAAAATAGTTATTTTAGGGAAATATCAAAAAGTCTAAATGTTGAATTTACTAAATAAAGAAAATTATTGAATATATAAATTTTATAAAAAGATTTAAGATTTTTTAATATTTTAGTCTAAAATGTATAATTATTTAAAATATTTAAAATTATAAAGGTTTTCTTTAATAGCAGCGAGCGACAACATTTTTTGCATTTAAACAAGACAATTTTTCATTTTCTGATCTTTACTCCTTTTTAAAGGACTTCAAATTTTTAGAATATACAAATTTCCGAAAATTAATTTTATCATTTCTGCATAATATTCTTTAGCAATATGGATGTCTAATGAAAGAGAACAATCTGTAAAAACTAAACTATTTTTTTTTTGTTTTCATTCGTCAGGACAAACAATTTTGAAATAATGTTCTTTAAAAATTTCATCCTTTCATATCCTTGTAAAAACTTAATAAATGTTTGTGAAAAAAATATATGTCGAATAATGACACTATCTCTATAACTCGCTTAAATTAAATTTCTATAGCCGCATTATTTCATTTTTAATAAATAAAGAATTAAAATTTTTAATATAAAAAATTTTCATAAATAAATTTTTATTAATTGAATAAAAAATCAAATATATAAATATGGCTAAAATTTGTTTTTATACTTAAAAAGGGGTCATATTATGATCATCTAAAGATCTTATATACACTGGTGAATATTCCTATAAACGCATTTAAATTTTTTGTTTTTATTTGAGGTATAATCTTAACCAAAAACAATGTTGTATTGTTATAATAACGATACTTTTTTATGTAAGAAATATTTGTTTCTTGCTTTTGTTGTTTTCTTTAATTTAGGAATCAAACATATTGATGGTCATTTCAGTGGTATATTCCTATAAACGCAGTCGAGAAAAATTTGTCTCAAAAGTTATTACAAAAAAATATTAAAAAGTTTTAACAGTTTTAGTTGTTTGTTTCACTTTAGGTAAGTCTCTGATGAAATATTTTTATTGGGAAATTTCATCAGCTTTAAGGAAGCCCAAAGGAACTTTTCTTACAGACCAGGAAAAAATTCAGGTTAAATTTTTTCGTTAACAGAGAAATTGGATAAAAAATTAACCCTTCGGAAGGAGTTATTCGAGGCTTTCTTTAGAAAGGGCAGAAATACGAAGGGAGGAAACCAACAAAAGGTAATCAAAAATTAATAAAAGAGGCAATTCATAAAATAAAAGAAGAAGCCACCCGCAATAAATTAAAAGCTACATAAATAAAAAATAAACTTCACCTTCCAGTCACTTCCAAACATGTTGCACAAATTTCGCGAACAGATGATAACATGAAATGGAAGACACCAAAATGTAAGCTAATGTTAAAACAGCATCATAAGGAAAATTGTTTAAAATTTGCATGCAAATACATGAAATGGACAGATGAGTGGAATAAAGTAACCTTTAATAATGAAAAGAAATTTAATTTGGACAGTCCCAATTCATATTCTTGCTATTGGCATGATAGGATAACGCTGCATTCCATGTCTCGAATCAATCTAAATCGTGGTTTAATGAACATAGTACTCCATTATTGGACTGGCCGTTTTACAATCCGGATTTAAATCCAATGGAGAATCTGTGGGGCTACGTGGCCCGTAAAGTTTAAGCAAGAAATGCACAGAATGAAATATAATATAATATATAGAATAATGACAATAACGGAGTTAAAACTAAAAATTAAGCAAGCCTGGGAAGAAATCGGCAGTGATTTTCTTCAAAAATTAGTCGAATAAATACCAGACTGAATTTTTGAAGTTACTCAAAACAAAGGTTCATCAACACATTATTAATAATGCTAGATTTGTTCATTAGTTTAAGTGCGTGTATAGGAAAATGCCATAAAATGGCGTTAAACTATTAAGACTACAATGAAAAAATTTAATGTACATTTTAAGTTTTTTGTTACTAATTTTTTAAGTGAAGTCAATAAATAATTAAAAAAATTAATTTGTATCATCTTAATTATTTTTTAGCAGCATTTTTGGTAAGTTGTTTAAAAAAATTAATGTGCGATTATAGGAATATGCACCAGTGTAGCAAATCTGTGTGCTTAGTTTTTCATTTTCTTGTTACTACCTCTGAATTATTACATGATGAATTTAGCACAATGAAGAAGTATATTGAAGTTGATTGCAGTAGGTCCATTAATTATAACATATACATTTCAAAAAGCTTTTAATAAACCTTTATTTTATTAAAATTCTGCATGTATAAGAGTTATATAAGCAAAAATGTGAGCGGATGTAAAATTTTTAATTATTTTTAAATAACTTTCTTATGCTGAATACAGACCAAAGTTGTCTAATAAAAATGCAAAAATCGTAATACCTCGAAAACTAACTGAATGCAAATTTAAAATTGGTAATAGTTTAAATACTTAGTAGGTACAATTTAATTTTATGCGTATTTCTCCTGAAAATTAAAATTTCCTTTGAATAGAGATAGGATCAGGAAATAAATAACTAAGTATGCACTTTTACTATATTCCCTTTCACTTGATACCAATTTTGCTAAAAAGATATGGTGCAGAAATTATTAAATTCATTTTTGCAATTTTTATACCCTTAAAATGGAGAAAAGATCAGAAAATGCAGTATTACTACATTTATAGGTCGATTATGTATGGCAACCGAACTTTAGTTGTGTTGCCAGTTGCCAAAATTATATTACACATGACAACTAGCTCTCAATTTCAGTTGCCAAAATTTTTTGCTGAAATTTTTTAAAACAAAAAATTTAAAAATAATTTTTTTTATTAAAGTATTAATAATTTGAGCATTTAGTAGATCATGTGCAGATTCTATATGCACTGCCTGCCACTTGAATAAGGAATCACATTTTTTTAACTTTAATTAAATATATCTCCTAAACTAAAGTTCAGAAAATAAATAATTTTTTGCGCAATCAAATTTCAAAGTGTTAGTTTTAGTTTCCTGAAGAAATAAAAAACATACATATATTGTTATACTAAAATTATGGATTTATTTAAAGACATGTATTTCTGTGGCACTTTTTCGTGTGCCACTTGAATAAGGAATTCTTTTAATATTAGTCAGGCAGGCTATAATTTGAATTTCCTTCAATATAAACGGCTAGAGAATTTTTAATTTGATAGTTTTTAAATAGTTTTTATTCTAAATGGGATGTGGAAAGGATCTTAATAACTCTGAAAAAGAAAAAATTCTGATTTTGAAATCTCAGGGTCAGAATCCGGTCCAAATAGCCAAAAACATTAATAGAGGAAAGACAGTTGTGTACAATTATTTAAATAACGTGGAAAGATATGGAAAAAAACATGAAAGGGCGGAAGAAAATGGCAACAACTCCAAAAGAAAGACGAAAAATTCTTATAATTGCATCGAATTCTGTCAGTGTCAGTGTCAGTCCAAGAGCAGTGCACCGTATTTTAAAGTTTGCCAAGAATACAATGACATGGTCAAACAAATAGTTTAAAGTTTTATTTTCTGATGGAAAAGAGTTTAATATTGATGGTCCCGACGGGTGTAACTATTACTTCCATGACCTAAATAAGGAGCAATTATTTTTGAGCCGTAGACACATATTTTCATATTATGGTACCATAGAATTGGTTTCTGTATCCAACAACAACGACTTACAAAAACATTCTGGAGGAAGCATTTCTAAAATTTAATGATTTCTTTGGACCCATACCTTGGACGTACCAACACGACAATGCTGCAATTTATACCGCCAGAGTAGTAAAACAATGGATTAATCAACAAGGTGTTCAACTTTTGGATTGGCTCCCATATTCACCAGACCTGAATCCAATGGAAAATGTCTGCGGTTTGCTTGCAAGAAAAGTTTATGAAGGAGGATAACAATTTGAGACGATAGAATCCTTAAAGGATGCAATAACGAAAGCATGGAGTTCAATTTCGCTAAATTACTTAGAGTCATTATACAAGTCGATGCCAAATCGCATTTTTTAAGGTTATTTCTAAAAATGGTGGTAGTACTCATTACTAATTGAATGCTAGAAGATAATAACTTTCATTTTTATAACTTCAAATTTAAGAATAAATTACAGTTTGCTTAGTTTGAAAATATTATTATTCAAGTGACACACGAAAAAGTACCACAGAAATACATGTCTTTAAATAAATGCATAATTTCAGTATAACAAAATATGTATATTTTTTATTTCTTCAGGAAACTAAAGCCAACACTTTGAAATTTGGTTGCGCAAAAAATAATTTTTTTCTGAGCTTTACTTTTGGAGATATACTTAATTAAAGTTAAAAAAAATTTGATTCCTAATTCAGGTGGCAGGCAGGGTATTAAAAAAAAAAACTTAAATTCATTTAAAAACTAAGAAACTGGAGAAAAATTCACGCTAAAACGGAATATCCTTGACACCAAGGTAATTTTCTGTATTTGGTGAGTTCCGAAGAGTGTCATATATTATGAGTTGTTAAGACCTGTTAAAGTGATCACCGAAGATCTGTAACAAACGAAATTGATCCGCTTTTATTTGTTTTTTTTTTTACATTGTTTATTTACATTTGTTTCAGTTGCTGAACTTTCAAAATAATGTTTTCGATAACTTTTTGGCAACTGAAAGAAAATTGCCATTCATGATATACTTGTAGGTTGCATACATAATCTACCTATTAAACCATAGTTTCAGGTGTAGATGGTTTCGTTTAAGTGTAAGAGAAAAAGTCTGAATTTGTAACACGGTGTAATAAAGAAATAGTTAAATCGCTTAATGATATTTTTTTGAAAGGCCTTCAAAAATGTAAAATTTTCTAAAATTAGATCTGCCTTCCACCTTCCTTTTAAAAATTAACTATATCCTATAAATTACAAATAAACTACATTTTTTTACACAAAATTTATTTCCACAAACTAGTTACAATAATTGAAAATTAAACTTAATATCGATTTTTTCTTGCCAAATGCTGAAATATATTATGTTCGCAAGACACACAAGTGAATTTTCATTATTTAACAACTCTTGAAAATTGCAAGTATATTTATCACTCATTTAAGGCGTAGGTGGTTTCAATATTGTAATTGTTGTTGTTGTTTTTGTTGGTAGTGGCAGCAATAGTAGTATAATTTTCAATATATTTTTTTCTAAATGAAATTTTCCTCAATCTTTAAGACTGGCGCCAATATTATTCATCGTACACAGTATGAATATATTTCAGTAGACGAGCATACACAAGTAGTTACTTGGTTATCTTTAAGATACGAAAAAAAGGAAAAATGCAAAAAATTAAAATAAATAATAAAAAAAAAAAACTTTAACAATAATACATTGCCAAAGGGTGTTTTGGGGAGGAGGCTTGGCTTACAACGTTCATCGTTCAAAATCATAAACATTTACATTGTTATTGTAGGTACTAAAGTGTGCGCTCGAATAAAATATAACACAACATTTCTGTAATGTAATACAAAATGAAATTTGAATTTTCTTAACTTTTTGTTTGAACTTACTTTGAACTTAGAAAATGTTGATTGACTAAATTTTGACAAAAATATTACATTTCAAGGTTAATAAAAAAGCTTAACAAGGACCTAATGAATGATATGAAACTTGGTTTAGAAAAAGAAAAAGTCACAAGAATGAATGCCAAACATGTTCGGCCGCGTAAAACATGTTTTACATGTTCTTCATTTCAGTACAAGATATATAAAATTGGCTTGATTCGTTTCTGACCTCAAAAAATGAAAAGTGGTTTCGGTATAAAATCAGTAAATAGCCAGAGAATTTGGAAAAAGTCATAGCTTCCGATGGACAATACCTTGAATAAAATACATTGTACCTTTAGCTTTGAAATAACATTAAAGTTGTTCGCGTTAGGTTGATTATCAGGTTATGTGATTATGTGATTATATTATAAACAGCAAAATTTATTTAAAAAATTAACCAACTTTGCTCAACCCAAGGTGTATGGGTTGAGCAAAGTTTATAGATTATGTGATTTTCTGTTTATTTGTAGTGTTGGAAACTAATAAAAATTTAAATAAAGGTACGGTCAGATTGGAGCAATATTTGACAGAAACTGAAAAATATTTCTTTGCCGTAATGTGATCATAAAATGTTTTTGTGTGGCAAACAACAAATCAGCTGATTTAGGCAAATAAAATTATTTAAGAGAAAACAATAAAGTTTTGTAGTATGAACACAGTGTAACCACTTAATGGAAATATTTGGGCAAATAATTATTCCGTTCATTTTTTTTTATTAAAAAAGAGCACATGTTGTGTTTTATTTGAACGTACATCTTATTTATGTATGGTGATGATTGCATATTGAAAAGATATGCAAGTACTTTTAACAAAAAATAAAAGGAATGAGAACCAAAAATTTTAATAAAGAAGCACAATATTATTTCAATGATTTTGATTTTTTTGTTGTTTTGTTTTTTAGACTTGATAACACAATTCAAGTGTTAAAATATTGTACTCATATGCAGCCCCCAATGCATAGAAATTGTTTTTATTTTTAGTCAGGTTTTTTTTTGTACCTATATTTTAATTTTCTTTTTTGCCTAAACGTTTATTTTATGAAGGCAGGCGCTTTAAATTAATTTTTGTAAAGGTATGGGGAAGCAGAGTATTAAAAGATTTGTTATGACATTTTATAAGAAAAGTGAATAATCAGTGGAATTTACTTCCTTAAATTACACATACAAACAAATCACAGTTTTTAAAAGTTATCCATATCTTGTTCTATAATTATTTTTCTACTGAACGGATTTAGCAAATCTTATGCCGTTTTCACACTTGAGTATGGAAGATGTTGAAAATGTGACAAATTTGTTCACATCTGCAACATTTAACATCTACCATCTTTCATCAACAAAAATGTCACTTGGTCGAAAGAAAATGCTTGATGAAAAAAAAGAAAATTTTAAACAATCATTAAAAATATATTAAACATTAAATTAAACAATAGAAACAATTATTAATACAACAATTGTCATAATTTTTGTTAACATTTGTAATTTTGGAAAAGTTTTTTGTTGTTGTGTTCTCATGATTTTTTTAAAATTTTTTTCATGATTTTTTTTTTTTTTCACTTTCATGTCATTTTTCTAGTGAAGACACTAAAGTAATCGAAAGCAAGGCTGTCAGATGTGGCAATTTTTCACCAAACGTGGTGATTTTTAATTGCTTGTGGTGACTGAGTTTTCCGTTTGCCGACATGGCAAATTATTTGGCGATATATAACATTAAATAGGCAATTGGGGAGAAAAACTGTTAAATTTTCTTACCAAAAATCGACTATTTTTAGTATTTGTCTTAATTTGTAAATAGCTTCAACTTAGTTTATGAAATTTTATCCCCAACTACAGTTTCAATACTTATTTATTAAATGTTTGATAATTTGTTTTTCATCACCTTTCAAATATATTAAGGATATTAATGATTTCGGTCACAATGAAATAAACGTTCATAAATAAATTAATTCTTTGAAATAATTTATAAGTTCAATAAGACCCATGTTAATGTTAGGATTATTCTTTTAAAAAATATAATAAATTTTTAAAGTTGACGACCTAAAAAGGGGGTATATGTCAAAAAAGTGTACTTTAAGTTGTACTTTTTTTTATTCAATTACACTGTGCTCGAAAATAGCACAATTTTTTTTTACAATGTGGGCATCCATTGGGTTAAACTAAATCGACGACGCTGAATTTAGTAGTGTTAACTTAAAAGCGCTAGTTTTTCAGATATTTCATTTTGAAAGGTTAAAAAAGGGTTTAGGAAAATTTAGTTTTTTGACTTAAATTTAATAATTTAAGCCCGTATTCGCAAACCACTTTTAAACTAAAAATGTATTTTAATTCAAATTTTTCATACAAATTTTTTCTCTAAAATTTATTTCAAATTTAAAATTAGTTTGTGAGTACGGGAGTTAATTTTTAAATTTAAAAAAATGTAAACAATAAACTGCTTCTTTCTCTAAATGCAAACGAATGTTTCGTTCGACTAAATATATTGAAAATAACAAATTTGAAAATTATTTGTTGTTTTCAATACATTTACTCGAACGAAGCATTTAGAGAAACAGGCGGTAAGATTCCACTAAGGTGTATAAAATGAATTCTTATTATCATATATATTTTTGACGCTAATAAATAAAACTTTAAACTGGAAAAAAATATTACTATAATTATGAGCAACTTTTCGAACAAAAATATAAATACATTTAAAATCGGGCTAAAATTGATTTAACTTATGATTGGAATATATATTCAATCGATTTATTTTTTAATATTCATATATAATGTACCTTTCGCGCAGAGAAACAACTATATGGTTACAGTATTGTCACGACATTGTTAATTTTCTAGAATTTTAATAACTCTGTGTTCATGATAGCAATGTTTTTGTTTAAATTTTGTCATTTAATGTTTACATTCAATAAAAATCTTAATATGGTTGACTGCAAAAATTATATGTTTTTAAATGTTTTTACCTGAAACAAAATTTTATTAATATAAAAAATATCATTACTTCTACAACCATTAAATATTTGCAATCTTTTTCCTTGTTCATAAACCATATTCTGTTTTTAAACCATATTATTATTATTATTCCCATGACAATAAAATGTTTCAAATAAATATAATAATTATCCTTTTCACAAATTTAGTGGAAAAATTCACAACTTGTTTGTTTTTAAATATATTTTGTTTTTAATGTTTGTTTTCCAACTTCATTGTAATTCTCATTTAGTTTATATATGAATAAAAGTAAATAGACAAGGTTTGATTATACTCGGTGTGATTCAAGCAATATAAGATCTTGATTAACTACCATTAAAGTGTAGTATATCTTACATTTGAAACACATATGGTGGTACAAATTAATATAATTAATAAACAAATAATATGTAAATATCTTTTTTTTACTTTTTTCTCTTTATTATTTTCAATAAGAAAATTTTTTATTAATACGTTTTATTTTAATATATGATAAGATGGAGTAATGTGACAAAATAAGTTAATCATATGATAAGATTGGATAACTATATGATAATATGGGATAATAATATGATAAAATGGAATAATAATATGATAATGTGGAATTATAATATAATTAGGGAGAATAATAATATAATCACATCAAATTATAATCTAATAGGATGGGATAATGGTGTAGTAAGATTGTTCAATTATATGTAAACTTAGAATCATAACGTGAAAAAATAAACCATAAAATCGGACACAAAATGACAAAATGGAATCATAATAATAATTTCTTATAATCATTTTTTTTCGCTGTGATCATATGTTACAATCATAATATGATTGTGGTAACTACAACTATATTTTGTCACTGTGTGTTATTTTTAATTTCCAATTAATTCGCTACTTTCATAATTAAGTTTAAATCCAAATAACGCGAATACGATCGCTAACTTCGAAAAACGGCTGTCACCATTGAATTCAGCGTACTCGAATTAGCTTTACCAGTGAGATGCCTAGTTTGTTAAAATTTGCAACTAGCACAGTATTATTATTAGCTGTTCCAATTATCATTGGCTTTGTTAAAATTTAATTTACATTTACAAATTATAAAATATGAAATTTTTAAGTACTAGAAATTGTACGACACTTAAAATTTTAGTTAGTTTTTTAGTATATCTTTAAAAAAACTAAATAAAATTTTAATTTGGTGATTTTTGGCGACTAACAACACGGATCGAAAGATGTTAGGTGGAACAAAATGAGATAGTAACATCTTTTAAAGGTGTTTGAAGATGTTGAGTTCTGAGCTCTATACAATTTATATGGGAAGATGTTAACATCTTGTAAAATTGATGGTATATGTTAGATGTGGGCTAGTGTGAATATCGCATTAAATTGCAAATTGTTTATACAAACAATCTGGGTGAATTTTTTATATTCATGTAATCAGCTTCGACATGAAAATATTTCTCACAGATGGAGGGATAAACGAACATACTTTATGAGGTCTTAAATAATTATTTCTAGATGTTACACACGGAATAATATAGCGGTGGTGGTGATTGTCAAAAGTAACATATCTATAAAAAAAAGATTTAATTCATTTAAAACCCTCTACCTCCATTTTTTTTACAAAGCATTTTGCTGTAGTTGTGGCAAGTACATATTTCCATTGCATTTATTTGAATTTCTATGGAGGCGCTTGCTGCCTGCAAATGCTAAACAAATTAATATCAAACCCTGACGTTAAATGTTACAAAAATGTAAGTTTTCTTCTATACGAACATTTTATATTTTCCCACTATCATCATTGTAGTTTCACTAAAAAGTATAAATACAATTATAATAAAATTAACACCACTAAAAAGGTAATTTATACAAAATATATTGCGTAAATATTTAACCAATCTAATGAAGGCGTTTATAGAAAATTTCTGCAATAAATTTTTGCAAACAAATTATAATAACAAGAATTTAAACGTCTTGATAGATACGGGTGCTTTTAATGTTCCATTTAATAATGTTATCTTTTATAGCAAATATTTGTTAAAGGTTTTCTTATTTATAAACTAGCACAATATATAATAGTCATTAATTTTATTATATAGCTTTATTATCTACCATACTTATTATTTTTTGTAGCAATTACAAAATGCGTTTCTAAAAAAGATTTAAAGATTTTAATATTAATAAAAATTTGCTAAATGAAATGATTTAATTTAATGATTTAATTTAGTTGGCAAAATAAACAATATTATCATAAAAATCTCTTAATATTTTCTTTAGTTTAAAAATATTCTAGCATGAGAGTAGAAATACATTTTTAGTGTGTGAATTTTGCATGTAACTGTCATATTAAAATTTTTGACATGTTTTCTTGAATAACATAAACACACTCTGAGCAAATATTAAATTTATATTAAATTTATATTTTTTCATATATTTTGATTGACAGCTTTAAATTAATGTAGGAATTCCATTTTTTCTTTATATTTTATTTCTTATTTACATGAAGTGAATTGCTGCGGCTGTTAAGCAAATATTTGTGAAATAATTTTCTCATACGCATTAAATTATTTATGACACGCAAAAATATTAAATGTATGAAAAAAAAAAAAAATGAAAACAAAATTAAAATATTAAAAAATGCTAATGAATTTCAGGTTGTTATCGTATGGGAAGTTTTTAGTCAACATATTTATCTGTCAATTTTTTATTATTGTTATTTTTTTTATTTAATTGATTTTATATGTAACGCTGAATGAAATAGTTTAGAAATGTGGTAATAAAATTTAGTGAAAATTATATTGAATATCCTGCAATTAAAACTAAAAACGAACTGAAAGTATTATTAATATTTTATATTTAAAAATCTTGTTAAAATTAAAATTTAAAACTGGGAATAATAAAGAAGAGTAAACTATTTTTTGTGTGCGCATAAAACACTTTTGTTGGAGCATATTTTTGGTTGCTCTGGTGATGGTATTATAATTCCAGAAATTTCCGAATAAAAGTTGTGTGAAGAATATTCAGCTCTAGATCTAAACATTAACTACTTCAGAATAATATCAGAGTCAATAATTCATAACTTTAAGAGTTCGCATTAATTTGAATAAAAAAGTTAATTTTGTGAATCACGCACACACTGGTTCTCAAATGACTTCATAGAATTTTTTAAAACTCCAAATATTATACTTTTCTTTTTTCAATCAAGTGTCAATTAATTTTGCAAAAAATCAACTACAAATCTTAAACCATTTTTTCTGGCACAACTAAGAATATCAATTTTTAACAAAGATTCAGGAGTTGTTTTTACAGCAGTTGTAAAGAAGAGATGCCATAAATAAATAAATATTTTTAGAACCTCTCTACTAAATCGTACAACTAGTTATGGGGAGACGAAATAACGATATCCGTCTTTAGAAACCAATTTTACAAACGATTTTCATAATTGAGCAATATGTTCATCGTTATAATAGGAAACTACTCAAAATTTTCCTATTGAAAATCATCGGTCCGCTGAGTCTATAAAGAAAAATCAAATATTCAAAAATAGTTGTATTTTAAATATTGCACGCAGAGGAAAAACATGGTTACAACATTATCACTGCAACAATATTATGTTCTGATTGTTAATTTTCTTGAACTTTAATAACTCTCTATTCATCATATCAATGATTTTGTTTAAATTTTGTATTTTAATGTTTACACTCAATAAAAATTTTAATATGGTTGACTGCAAAAATTATATGTTTTTAAATGAAACAAAATTTAATTAATATGAAAAATATCATTACTTCTAGAACCATTAAATA
Source organism: Protocalliphora azurea (assembly GCA_932274085.1). Classification (NCBI taxonomy): domain Eukaryota; kingdom Metazoa; phylum Arthropoda; class Insecta; order Diptera; family Calliphoridae; genus Protocalliphora; species Protocalliphora azurea. Next base: position 128,374,374 of record OW026519.1, read on the forward strand.
ATTGCAGTCTTTTTCCATATTCTATTTTTAAACCATATTAATGTTTCAAATAAATATAATAATTATCCTTTTCACAAATTTAGTGGGAAAATTCATAACTTGTTTGTTTTTAAATATATTTTGTTTTTAATGTTTGTTTTCCAACTTCATTGTAATTCTCATTTAGTTTATATATGAATAAATATACAAGGTTTGGTTACACTCGGTGTGATTCAAGCAATATAAAATATTGATTAACTATCATTAAAATATTTAAAACATATCTTGGATTTAAACCACATATGGATATAATTAACATATGAATATAATTAATTAATAGATAATATGTAAATTTTTTTGTGGCTAATGAACACTTTTTCTCTGTTATTTTCAATAAAAAATTTATTAAAATAATAACTTTTTATTAATACGTTTTATTTTAATATATGATAAGACGAAATAATAATATGAGAAAATGAAATAATAATATGATAAGATTGGATAACTATATGATAATATGGGATAATAATGTGATAAAATGGAATAATAATATGATAATGTATTATATAAAGGTAATATAATATAATTAGAGAGAATAATAATATCACATCAGATCATAATCTGATAGAATGAAATAATTGTTCAATTATTTGTAAAACTAGAATCATAACATGAAAAAACAAACCATAAAATCGGACACAATATGACAAAATGGAATCGTAATAATTATTACTTATAATCATTTCTATTTTTCGCTGTGATTATATTTTCCAATCATAATATGTTGCTCTTACATTATGGTCACTACAACTATATTTTTTTTCTGCGTGTGGATTTTTGAATTAGAACATTTTTTAATAGATGAATATAAAAAAAATTATTCATGTAGTAAAAAAAGTTCTAAAATTTAAAAAAAGTAACAATTTTCCCTAAAATTTATCTTAATTTACACAAAAAAGTACTAAATAATTTTCCAATGTTTAATAATACAACAATTTTTAATATTGACAAATTAACTAAAATAATAAAGTAAAATTTTTAACAAAAGTAAAAAAATAAAAATTAAATAAAGTACAAATTATTGTGATGTGTAGTGCATCTGAATTCGAAGAGGTATCTTATATGACACCTGCATGCATTATAAATTATAAGGGTGCTATGTTCCGTTATGAGCTGTTTCTCATAAAAATTGGTATCTACACTTACATAAAAAGACAGACAGCGTTTATTTTTTTTTTTATTTTTTTATTGTCTATTTAGAGAAATAGTCAAAATTTCGTGGTTGAAGCTATTTAAATGATTTTTAGAGGAATGAAAGTCTGATAATTAACTTATAAAATATGTCTTTTTGTGTAATTAAAAAAAGGAAAAGTTTTTAGAAAAATTTACTTTTTTCTTATAATCTGCATTCGCTAAGTGCCAAATCGATCTAAATATATTTTATAGTTAAACAGCATCAATAAATTTAGAAAAGCTCGTTCGACATTTTTTATAGATCAGTAAACACGAAATAAAAAAAATCACAATTTTCGACCAATACTGGACTTAACCATTCACCAAGACTTGTCTTTTGAAATATGTAAAGAAACAAATAATTGTATTAACAAAACTTTGGGAAAAAGGTGAAAAAATTGAAATTAGTGTGAAAAATTGACAATATTTCTTAATAATTTCAGAGTGTTGATTTTGAACATTTTTCACGCCTAGAAGAATTAAGATAATGAAAAAGCTTTTTCACCATATTATTTCGGAATATATTAGAAGTTAAAGAATATTTAAAAAAACTTTCACTCATATACCTCGAGACTTATTTCCGAAAAACGAAGTAAAGTCAAGGCAAAGAAATAAAAAATTCGAAAACCAAGCGCAAATATCTTCTTAAGCACTTTAAAGAAATATAAATATCTTTGAAATCGTATTTAATTTGTAGAAGTTAAGATTTTTTGAGGTAGCCAACTACGACACCCCGTAGCTTATCTTGTATTATTACAGGGTGATTACTACATTATTTTTTTGAAAGCTTAGATCTTCCGCTACAACTCTCCCATACATTTCAATTCTATCCGACCAGTAGTTTAGGAGATACAGATTTATTACTAAAATTTTTGCGATATTTCCGTTCCCACTGTGCAGCAAAAACCACAACAAAGATTATAATTAAATAAAAAACAACCTTTATTTTTAAAACCTTTATTATTAAAATTTAACTTTTTTAAATTTCTCTTTAATTTGTGATTATAAGACAGCAACAAACAAGTGATGTGTACAAAATCTATCAAATTCTTTAATGCGCAAGTTTTCACATTAAAAAAAGTCGGGTCCAAGAAAAACCGTTTTTTTTAATAACAACAATATTTGAGATGATGCCAATTAAATACATTTTTTATAAAAAAATAAAAAAAAAAAAATATATTTTTTATCATTTTCTTACATTTTTGGTAATAAATCCCCAAAAGACTATTGTTCCCAACATGTCTCGTCTGCGATGTTTTTTTTTTTTTTTTTTTTTTTTTTATATCAAGATATTTGTTTGATTGGCCATGGATGGATTGTTAGAGGTTTATAGTTTTCTCTTAGCTTTGTCGGTTATTATACATTTTTGTCTATTACAGGAACAAAAAAAAAAAAAAAAAATTGGTTTTTATTTGTAAATTTTAATAGACAAAATGGAGCCAAACATCCAGCTATCAAGCAAAAGTGACAGATAAATCTAAAAGGAGTTTTTTATTTCGAAATGATTTTGTCCAAAAAGTGTTTAAATATTTATAAAATACAAACTCACGTATAAAAGGCATCATGGCACATACTAACCAACATAGTGGATTCAAATGGGCTTTGTTAGATTTTTTTGCTTAAAGTTTATATTTAAGTTGACAGTTTAGAGTAAATTTTTTTTATTAAGATAAGTGTGTTTTAGTTGGATTCTTTTGGTTTTTCTTAAATTCCTTATAAGTAGATACATACATTGTTGCGGTTGTTTTATTGCAATTTAGAAAATTAGAGAAAAAGTTTATTTTCTGCAAAAAAAAAAAAAAAAAAAAAAATGTGAAATAGATTATTGAATAGCTGCAAACGTAATAAATTATGTTATTATTCTGCAAGAAATTTCTATGATTTTTTTCTAATATTAATGTAAAAATGGCTAGGATTTTAGAATGTAAATACCTTATAAGTAAATTAAAAAAAATATATATAGAGGGCGTAATTGATATTTTTAAGTTCAGAAAAGTCACAAAAAACACTATTTTTTATGTTTTTAGTTATTTATTGTTATAAGGAATATAAAACAAAACCTCCTTTATTTAATTTATATTACAACTGATACTAAGGTATTTAAAATAAAGTTAATGTCACAATAATAATCCCCCATTTCAGTTTTATTTTTATTAATTAATTACGGAAAGCTAATGTTAATAAGCCCTCAACCCATAGTGCATGCTCATATATTCAACTAACAGCAGCAGAAGCAACAACAAGAAACCAACTATCACCCTATGCTCTTGTCGCATGTCTGCACACTTTGGTTGTGATATCATCGCACAACAAATTGGAAAACACTTGTTTGCCTGACTTAACTATCAATCTCTGACACTGAGATAGTGTGTGAATGTATATGTCCGTCCGACCTTCCCACAGTCGGCCTTTCTATCTGTTATCTGTTTTTGATAAAGAGAAAAATAAATAACAACGAAACAAGCAAAAATAAATGATGATGGATAATTGCTTTGTAGACTGTAAAATCTGACTAAATCAAAAAAAAAAAAAAAAAAAAAAATAACATTTTGTATTGCATTTACCAGCCACCTCCCCCCCACTAAACAATTATTGTTGAAACCGTGAGCTTGACATTGCATCATTTTTTTTTTGAAAGTTTTTTTTCTGTTTCTTTCAAAAATTCATACACGTACCAAATATTAGAAAGTCCATCAACAACTTTTATTTCTTTGAAACATTTTTATCTAAATTGTCCATTTTTGAAAGAGATACAATGGGAAAATCCAAATATTTTGAAAATTATGATTTCAGCCTGAGGTCACACACCAGCAACAACATCAATGATCACAATACAGTTAAATTGCATTTTTACTTGTACACAATGCAACGGCAACCCAAAACTTTGACCCTGAACAATGAAACATGTTTATTTCTTGTTCCTAGTATGTTTGATGTATCAGTCTTTAAACACATGTTTGAAATTGTTTAGTAAATACAATACATAAAATTACACTTGCCTACTTATTAGTAAAATTTTTGAGAAAAAATTTATATTTTGAAATGATTTTGAAGTTCTGAAAATGTCAAAACTATTTAGATATGTACATAGTTTATCATTTATAAGAAATCGATATCGCTCCAGGAAAGCTAGTTTTTTTTTTTTTTGAAAAAATCTTTGTTAAGAAAAGAAATATTTCACCAAAAATATCTTTAGTTTTATTCAAAAACATTTCCAGATTTTACTTTCCACTTTTATATACCCTTTATAGATATTTGCTGCCAAAAAAAGATCCTATATCTTGTGGCATTAGATCTTATTTACTTCCTTTGATTTCACTTCTTAGTTGTGTATTTTGTAATGGATACTTAACCTCTTCTAAATATATAATAAATATGCTTTTTATACCCTACACCACCATTGGTGTTTGGGGTATTATGCGTTTGTCCTGAAGCCCTTAGCTTTTTTTAGTATTTCTCTTGGATTGATAGAACAGTGCTAATATGATGTAATAGAAAAATTTACTAAGAGGAAAAAGTAAAAAATCCAAAGATGACAAATTATTTATCAAAGTTATCGATAAATAATCTCAAGTTGTCGAAAAAAAAATGTAAACATTTTGAACTTAAAATTAACATTTCGAGATTAATTTTTAAAAATGTTGTCCACTCTAGCAATTCATAGATGAAATCAGCGATTTTAAACATTTTTTATTTTCGTTTGAGCGCTTTGTTTTACGAAAATGATACGGACAACATTGTTTTCTGTTCATTTTATATTCTTTTTTTCTATTTGTTCCTTTCTATCATTCGCTGCCTCATTTTATCAATCCAATATCAATAAAATAAAAAGAAAAATCTAGCTTTAAAGTATTCCAATCGCATCAGAATAACTTGCTGAGTCGATTTAACGATGTCCTTCCGTCTGTCTGGTTGTCTGTTCATATTATCTTTGTCCATAAGGTACTGGTCGCAATTTTAAACATAATTTGATGATTATTTTGCCTATTATTTCACATAGCCCCCATACAAATGACCTACCGGTAAAGGGTTTTAACGCGTATAATAAATGGCTTAATTATATCACTATTTAATGAAATTCGATATAAATAAGTTTTATACAAGTTCCAAATTTTACTAAGATCGATCCATAATTAATCATATTCCGCTTCTGAAAAAGTAGAATAAATTGTTAGTATCAATATAATATTTGACAAAAATAAGTTTTATACAAGCAGAAATCATAATACAAAATTTTATAAGGATCGCACCATTACTGACTATAGGTTTCATTAATACTTCACGTCGAGGACCCTTTCAGGAATTTTTCTTGAATTCTTAATAATACAAATGCAAAATGAGTAAAAACAATTTCATAGTTTTTACTTTTTTTCTTTTTTTTTTTTAATAAAACATTAATGTTTATTTCAAACTAAAGGTACAATGTATTTCAATTATATTCAATTATTGTCCATCCATATTTATGGATTCCATCCCAAATCTTTTTTAATTTTGAGGCAATAAACCAATCAAATCAACTTTTAATTTAATACCTTGTTCCGAAGTGAAGCTTATTTTATCTACAGCATTCTGAATCGAATTCAAAAATACTAATCAGAAAGGCATTGTCTGGGCTATACGGCGTGTGGAACAAAATATCTCAATCACTTTCTTCTACAAATTTTTAAATGGTTGCGCCACGTGGACCTGAGATTTGTTGTGATGGAAAGTTTTGGACTCGTGTCTGGTCGTATATGCGTGCAATGCTCCTTTCATCAATTGTGTTCAGCATAGATCGCTCGTGATCGTTTAACCTTGTTTTAGCAGCGCATAATAAATAACACACTTCTGATCTCGGTAAATACAGAGCATTACCTGGGCGCCATAGTTATTCGATTTTGGTGTAAATTTTCCTGGTTGACCAGCAGTGTTTCCAACTATTGGTGATGAAAAATGTCTGGAATTGTGACAAAAAAGTGCTAAAAAGTTTAATGTCAAAAACGCATCAAAATAAAACAAAAACAAATATAATTCATTTATTAGTGCTTTATATAAAAATATTCTCATTGAGGAAACATTGTAAGGTCCCATTATGTAAGAAAGCTGATATAAATATTTAAAATTGTGTTGGTAAAATTTTATTTATAAGTGAAACCACCATTGTAAGAACACATAGTTTCAGAAAAGAGTATTAAATAATAAAATCAATTAATTTATCACAAGTATATTCGCAGATTTTAAACAATTTGAATATTTTAGTGCGAATTGTTTCGACAAACATTTAGTATTTATATTTTTCTTGCTTTTTATTGAATTAATATGAAAATACCTTAAATTTTCTTAAATTTTTAATACCAACAATAGCAACTTTGTTTGTTCATTTTAAAATTCAAACACAAAATAAGAACTTTTTTTCATTAAAAAAAAAATAAAAAAATAAAAACAAAAAATTAAAAATTAACGTCTTTCGCGAGCTAAAATACGAAAAAATGTGTACAAATTTTCAAAACGGTTATATGTTTGCGTGAAAGTATGTTGTGATATTTTGACAAATTTTTGAAGGAAAATTTCTGTAATTTTTATCTCTCATAAGTGTGTTGAATTCACATAGAACTTGCATCTGAGGAGAGCGAAATGTTGTACGAATGAGGGCCTCCTTCCATTCTACACTTTTAAATAGTCTAAACCACACACGACATGTTGTCTCAACTAAAGCACCAAAATACGATGTCTTTCTTCATATAATAAAGTAGAAAATTCCCAATCAGACTTCTGTTCCACGGGAAACACTCATGAGTGCTAGACAATAGACACACTACTTTTACTACATATTTTAATAACACAATTAGTTCTTCGATCGCCCTCGATCTATTATTCACACTGTTATTCCGGCAAGAAAAAAACATGAATTTATACACTTTTTTAGACTTTTTCGCGGATCCTCTAAAATGTTACCGCGGACCCCCATTTGGAGACCCCTGGTGTAGGGTATCATATGATTGGGCTTGACCGACAGTAACTTTCTTACTAGTTTTTTTTTTGTTTTTACATAAATTTATTATAAAAAAACAACTACAATAATTAATTACTGCAATTATACTTGTTAAATATATAGAATTGATAAATTTATGTTATTGTTTAATAATATGACCTCGACATTGACAATTAAAGCATTAAAAAAAAATATTTGTTGTTACTATTATTACCTATTGTTATTAAATAATACACACATTTTATAAAACAATTATTATGTTTGTTTTTATAATATTTATTTATATGATGTTTATTTTTTAAAATCTATTTTTAGGTCACACATCGTACAACTGGGCAAGTGATGGTTTTAAAAATGAATCAGTTGCGAGCAAATCGACCAAATATGTTGAGAGAAGTACAGCTATTAAATAAATTATCACATCCAAATATATTAAGGTAAGTGTTGAAAATAAATCTATTCAAAAAATTTAAACAAGATAATAGGAAAACAAGTTAAAGCGCTATATTTGACTGTGCCGAATCTTTTATACCCTTTACCACTATACCAACAAATAAAAAGAAATAGTATGCTTTAGTATTTTCACATTTACCCAGTGGTAAAACGAAGGGGTTAAGAGCCCTTATAGAAGACCTTTTTTATAGCCAGAAGGTCTTCTGCATTCCATGTTCATGTAATTTTTTCATGCGATGTCATTGAGAGCAAGGCCTTACTCATTCGCGACCCAATGCTGTCCTTCTTAAAGACCTTTTGAATAAAAACTGCAGGCCTTCTGAAGATGTGTTATCAACAGACCTTCTGAAGAAAAGCTGTCAGCAGATCTATAAATATTTTTCTATTTATATAAAATAACAATTTCTTATTTTAAATTATTGTAAAAAGTTTACAACTTAAAAAATTGAGTATTAAAAAACATACAAGGGCGGATCAATCAGTCCGTGACTTTTCGAACTTCCCTCATAGTTATATGAAATGCAACACTATTCCCATCAAGTACCACCTGTTAATAGACTACTGTCAAATTTCGATCAAGTGTCGTCACTTGAGGTCCTTAAAATAGGCATTTGTTTGGTCAATAATTTCATCGTTTGAAAATAGGAAGTAGTCACTAGTGGCTAAATCTGGAGAATATAATGGATGAGGTACCAATTCGTAGCCCAATTCATAGAGTTTTGCCATTGAGACTGCACACGTGTGCACCCGTGCATTATCTTGATGAAAAAGAACTTTTTCTTGGCCATATGGGGTCGATTTCTTTTTAATTCCTCATTAAATTGGTCTAAAAAGTTGGCATAATATTCGCCGTTTATTGTTTTTCCCTTTTGAAGGTATTCTATGTGGATTATCATGCGTGTATCCCAAAAAACTGTTGCCATCACCTTATTGGCCGACAAACTTACCTTGGCCTTCTTAGGAGCATGTTCACCCGGAGAAACCCATTGATCCATGTTTCATCCACAGTTACAAAACGCCGCAAAAACTCATTTGGATTGCGGTTAAACAACTCCAAATAATCCTTTGAAGTTGTCACACGTTTACGTTTATGGTAAATTGAGAGCAAAATCGGCACCCATCTTGCAGACAACTTTCTTAAACCCAGCTGATCATTTAAAATCGAAACCACACTGCCATATGAAATGCCTATGGCATCAACAATCTCACGCACTTTTACTCTTCGGTCGGCCAACACCATATCGTGGATTTTTTCGACATTTTCGGGTGTACAATACACGAGGTTGTATGTTTTGAACAGCTGTTAAACGCAAAATAAATGACGACATTTGCTCAAAATTTGACAGTAGTCTATTAACAGGTGGTACTTGATGGGAATAGTGTTGCATTTCATATAACTACGAGGGAAGTTCGAAAAGTCACGGAATTATTGATTCGCCCTCGTATCTGATCTTTTACCTAAAAATTTATATTTTCATAGAAATTGTTTAATTTTTTAAAATTGTTTAACTCTCTTGAAAAAATTTAGTTTTTTTTTTGTCAAAGGTGCACTGATATAATATAAACAATTTAGTTTTGCAAACTGTAATAAAAAGTAAAATTAAGCACAACCTACTCAAACAAAGCGCATTAAACAAAACTAAATTAATTTTTGTATTCTTTTTTAATTTCTGCTTTGAATTTTGATATTGTTTTTGTAACGGTTTTTTCATAAAGCAAAAAAAAAAAAAAAATTAGATGTCTTTCTTCCCTTCTAAGACAACAGAATTAGGACGCTGTATTTTTTATACATAGAATTGACCCTCTAGAAGGCCTACACGATGGAGGCCTTTACATTTTTACTATTGGGTATACCTAAGAAAAGTAATACAAATATTTATTCCACAAGCAGCGCTTGCTTTAAACAAACACAACTTATAAGTATACATATATTTATATATATTTGTATGTATATACAAACTGACTGCCTATACAAAAAACAACAACACTGATAACACGTTGTCACAGTGATAAATCACTCGAGAAATGACATAATGTACGATATAGGCCTTCTTGAGGACAACATAAATCAGTTTTAAAAATTTGCAATACACCCTTAAATTTTTTGTTTTTCAGTAGATTCTTGTATAAAAGTATTTCTAATTCTTCTGTTTATTTTTCCTTTTTAAACTTCTTTAGAAAGTAGAAGGAATAGGCTTTTCAATCGTATACATTTGTTTTGTTATGGTCAAATATTAAAAGTGAATTTTTAAACAACTTTTAGAATAAATATTTTTTTTTTACAATTTTTCTATAAAAGCCTATGCAACGAGGCAATAAATTTTAAGGGTATTTTTGTTGTGAACATAACCAAATTTAATATTTTTAAATATGACATAAGCTGTAGAACTTGTTTGATTTTATCTGCAATAACTTACTAAAACTTTCCATACATTTTTAATTTTATTCTCAAAAAGCAAAAACCAAGTAAAAAATATTAAAAAAAAAGTATTTTGTCCTAAAATATATGAAGATTTTTTTTTTAATAAAATTTAGAAAATGCTGTATAACTTTTTGAGTTTTTAAGCAATTTTAAATAGGTATATCTCGTTTTATTCTAAATAAAATAGCATTTCGAACTTTGTCAACAAATATGTGTAGTCTTTTAGAAAAAAAAAACAGAAAGTTTACATCAAAGTCAAAAATTTCAAAAAAGAAAAGGGAAATAAATTTAATAATGGTGAATAATTCATTATTTAATTTGAGTTTATATAAAAGATAATAATATAGCTAAAAAGCTACGTCCTTCAACTTTCAAAATCAATTTAAAAATCTTAAGTTGGCTTAAAATTTATGAAGCTATGAGACCTTTAGTGCAGGAACTATCCTGAAAACGGTGTTTTCGTAATATCTCGAAATTTAGGGTTGTTTGGCAATGAAAATAAAAAGTGCCATTTTGTAGCAGCATGTAATCATTATAATACTGCTGTTGACTTATAAGAAAAAGCACTAATAGTCATTGCGATGTTTAATATAAATTTCCGATCGTTTGATTCTGAAAAATTACTACGTATAGTAAACGTTTTTTCATATTTTAAGGAGATTTCATTTAATAAACGTTTTTAGGTAAAAGTTCAGATAGTCAACATAATATTCTCCGATATTTAAAATACTTGATTTTTTTTATTGCTTTTTTATTGCTTATTTTCTTTGGTGACCAATAAAACATTCTTTGTATTTTTTAAATGTCATTCTAGTCACCCGCTGAAAATAAATATTTTGAATAATTCTTAAAACTATGTTAACTACCAATAATTCAAAATAAAATTCCATAAAAATGTTTTAACAAATTCCAAAAGTTTCTGCTAGAATTGGTGAAAGTTTACGACTTAAGATTTAGCCCAAAAAATAATAATGATTATTTGAAGATTTCAATTTTTTTACATTAACATTTTAATTGCTCATAAAGTTAATTAAAATTTCAATTTTATGTATTCAACATTATGATCAACTTCATTAAATTGGATTTGTCATTAATAACTCTTTTGAAAGGGAAATAAAATTTGTGATCCACCTACTAAGGAAGATGAAATATTAAAGAAATTTACAAATCTTACATTGTAATTAGAGAATGATACCTCACTCATGTTCTCAGTAGGGGTGGGAGATTTGTTTATTTTTCTTTTTATTATTTTTTTATAGATTTCTTTTTATATATAAATTTTTCAATCCACCCACTATTTTCATTTATTCTTATAATTTGTTTGTTGTGTTTTTTTTATTATTTGTTGGAAATGAGTTAGAAAATTTTTGAATTTTATTTCTATTTCCCAATTATATATTTATTTGTTTGGTAGTTTGTTTTCTTTTGTTTCTAACAAAACAATTTATTTTTAAATATTTAGGTCAATAACAGTATTAGACATTTAAAATTAATTAGGAGTCTTAAAAATTAATCCACTTTTCTTACAAATGGAAATTGTATTTGATTATGTGAAAACAATTGGGTTTTGAAATACAACAGGTTTCCATTTAAGAGCATAAACAGAAATAATACGGCGCCGTTGCGTTTAAACGTTCTGAGGACATAGTTGAAATCAACGTCTTAGTAGTTATAAAAAAAAATGATCAGATTTTTAAACTTTTTCCCATATTTTAAATGAATATGTAAAAAACTTATGTTGAGGGTCAAAGGTAACAGAAATAGGATTAAAAATATAAATTTTAAATCAGAGTTGGGGATATTCATGTTTAATTTCTATATTGAGGATCAACGGTCACAAAAATCAATTTTGGATGCATAACTAAAAGAACGAAAAATTATTATTAAAATTTGTAAATTGTGTCACAAATGCGATAAGTCAACATATAAGATGTGCGTTCAAACAAAACATAATATGTCTTTTTTTTTTTCTTTTAATAAAAGATGATAGGAATACGTTAGGATTAAAAAACTAAATCAACTACTTGTAGCATTTTTTCTCCAGATTTTTCTGGTATATATAATTGTATGAAAATTAATTGCTAATTATTTTTAATTTTTTTATTTACGATTTCTGAAAAAAAAAATGAAAAGTACTTTTACGAAATTTTTCTCGGTATCTCTATAAGAATTTAAAGTTAATAATCACAATTAAGCAGTGCTGGGGCCTTATTAAATTCGCTTTTAACTTGGATTCAATTCCCTTACAATTGCCAAAATTCTGGGTAGTTTAAATAACTAATACTCTGTGGGACTAAAATAACATTCCCAATTCTAAATGCTTCTACTGTAACGAAAAAGTTCTAAATCTGGCCAGAAAATATTAAAAACACTGTTGCATGTCACATGTGTCATTAGTGTCTTTTTACGACACTCTTTGTTATAATTATTCTAGTTTAATCAGACTAAAGAAGCAAAACTATCACATGTCTTGTCGAATTTTGGGTAAACTTGTCATACGACAAATTCTTTTGTAACTTTTTATTGTTTTTATTTCGATACTATTCAGTACCATTTTATCATTAATCATATCTTGGAACATTAGAAAATTCAGCAATAACGTGCGTTTTCCAGGCTAATACAAAATATTAAAAATATTTTAACCTTTTTATTTTTGAGGAGCTTTTATCATTCTTTGCCTCTGAGTTCTTCTCAGCGTTGTTATCTAAAAATTTTTTTTAGCTTTGACTAAAGCTTAGGCATAGCTTTAATATGGATCACATTTGATTTTAAAGATATGAATACAACGTGCCATTACGTGGCCGAACATTTTCTGTAGTTTTTGGACTTGGAGTTCATTCTTGTGACATTTTATTTTTCTGAACTTAATCAACATTTTCAGTAAGTTCAAAAAAAGTTAAAAAATTAAATTTTTGTTTGTATCAGCGATCGGATTTCAAGAATTCGATCTGTTGTTAAATCTGACATATCTTTAAAAGATGTAATCAAGAAATATATTTAAAATTAACGACAGTAAGAGTTATTACGAAAATTTTGTGTTATAATTTATTCGAATGCACACTTTATACATATACTTGAAATTAATGTAAAAGCAATTTATATAAATGGTCAAAGGACACAAAGACTTAGTTTATACTCAGCAAAAACTTTGCTTTCCTGGTAAGCTAGCAGGTATAATTGGAATTAAATATAAACTACTTATTTTTTGCCTGAATAACTAGTTATTTTTGGTCGAGTTGTCCGCAAATTCATGTAGTTATTTTTAGACTCTAGGGTTATTCAAAAATATGTACCTCAACGAAAATAAAAATAAAAACAAAAAAAATTTTGCCGTCAGTGAGATTTGAACTTGGACACAAATTAACCATTCGTTTTTAATGACTAAAGTCTTACTCAGTACACCATCTCGCACTTAAAAAATTCTTTTTAGTTTAAAATATCTTTTTAGACATTTTGTTATAAAAAACTAACAGCTTCAGAATGGGGTTGAACCAACAACCTTCTGGTTGCTAATCCTATAGAGTACTTAGTTTTTGATGGATATATCTATATACCAATCTTATCCCTAATATCTTTTATTCTGAGTGTGAGTAATTGGTTACCTAGTTTTTCTAATTTAAAATTAAAAGTGAACAAGGAACTTCTTTTCAATTCAGGTTAAATTTAACTGTTGTTACTGTTCTCATAACCCAATTTACATTTATTAATTAGGACATTAAAAAAAACCTAACTATTATTAAACTTTCAAAGTTTCGTTGGTCAACATTATTTAATAATTTATACCAGTCCAAGAAACTTTCCCAATGAGTTCAAGGTTTCTTTAAAAAAAAATTAGTTCATTCGAAACAATTATTAAATAACAATAAAAATATATTTAAATGCTAAAATTCACACAATATTGTTAAAAATAAATTGTATTTATTATCGCCTCTAAATGATTTATTTTCTTTAAATCTAGAGTAGCACAAGTTCATAATTTTTATATGATTTTTATTTACTTTTAAGTAGCCAACCACCACAATGATTGATATGAAAATATTTCTCATAAAGTAAACAATGATTTAATAATTGTTTACTTTGATGAATTTATAAAAAAAAAAAGAATTTAAATTCTTAGATCGAAATTTTAAAAAACATGTTGCCAAGCAGAAATTAACCATCAGGCAAACAAAACAATTTTATTTAGATAGTATCCAGAGACATTTTGAAGTCTGATGTTTTAGATAGTATGAATGGACATTGCGAAATTTTAAGATACAGATCGAAATTGTAATTATTGCCATTCAGGTTGAAAGTTTCATGAAATATAGAAAAATGTTTACTTTAATTCCTATGTACTGCAAAATTTAATTTTTTTAACTGTTGCCTGATTATTACACTAGATGCTTATATACAAGATTTTTATCTATGCCATAAAAATTTATCAAATAATTAAGATTTTATTTATTCAATTCACTTCAAAAGATCATCAATTATAGTCTATTCATAATAATTTTATAACACATTTATATTCAAATAATTCCCATAAAACCACACCTCCTAGTTTATATTATTCATGTATTGTAAGTATCTATTAACTCATATGCAAAAAAATAAAAAATAATAGGTAATAATTGTGCAATTGAAATTCTTTTATATACATTGATACAATTGTTTGTTTTTTTTATATATAAACACAATGTTTTGTATTCAATGGCATTGATTATGGAAGTAATTACTTTGTAATTTACATTTTAGCACGTTCGTAAATGTAAAATGCATAAAATGCGCAACTGTCATACATCGTAAGTCAATCAGTCAGTTGGACAGAAAGAAGTCTTACAATAAATTAATAGTAAATAAAAAATAATATTAAATAATTAAGAAGAAAATAAATTAATTTATTTGACACTTAAAATGACACTAATTATTCTAAATAATTTATAGTGATCTTTTTTTCCAAATTTCATATATAAAAAAAAAAACAAATTATGGCATTTATTTTTATTTTTTTATATTATTTAACATGATTCATTTACAGTTCACTTCACTTTTTTTAATGTTACTTTGTTGTTTTCAAATTTAAATGTTTATTTAAACAAAAAAATAAAATAATAATAAAGAAATAATTATAGTACTCATTTGTTTGCCTCAAAATGACGTGTTTGTAGTGTTCCACTACTTGTGATTACTATCATCATGTATGAGTAATAACAAACAATTCATTGATCATTTCAAACAAAAATTTTAATGAAATGAGATGAGTGGTTTTTGGTATGATGATCATTGTAAAATATATGATGTACTTGTTTAGAAAATAAATGGCACTGACCTACAACAAAAAGTAGTAAATATTTATATTTTGTTTAAAATTTTTATTTTATAAATAAAAATACTCATTTAGTGTTGTTTATAGGGGTAGAAGCATATCATTATTTAATTTTTATTTAAATAAATTGTAATATTAATTTAATTTGAAAGGAAAATGTTTGGTTTGTTCCATACACCAAAGTCTAGTCAATAATCGAATCTAAAGTATAATATGTCTATCATGTAGCCTATCATGTAGTCTATTTCACGAACGAACATATAAAGAAGTAACATTTTTAACCCCATGTTTTTCCATTTTCTTCATAGTCACTAAATATATTCTCTGTGAAGCTAATAAAATTTATCCAACTTTTATTAAAAAAAAGAATAAAATAAAAACCGTGTTTTTCTTCGCGGTTTAGAACTAAAAAAAAAAAAAATCGAAAAGGTATGTTTACATTAAAACACATTATTTTCCAGATTTCTTATCGGATTTTCATTATTTAAAATGCATTAGATTTCTACATTTGCCCTCTTTTTTAAGAAATTTCTTAAATAATTTTAGTTTTTTACTTAATGCATTTTCCAGACGCATTTTTTAAAATATTTTAGTGTTTTGTACGTTTTACGTATAACGTAACATATAAAACTACATACGTAAATGACAGATTTAAATGTTTTAAAAGATGTTTAATATTTATAATTGATTTAAAAATAACATTTTAGTTGTAAATATATATAATATCATTATTTGCCTACATATTTTCCCAATTTTTTTATAAATAAACGAAAAAATTTGGTTAAAAAGAATTTTATGTTTTTAATCCAAAACACTCAAATATTTCAATGAGTTTTTGTATGGGAAAATTTTTTCTTGATATAATATATTTCAATATATCTTAATTAATATACAAGTATTAAGTTTATTTAAGAAAATCAAAAATCGAAGGGGGAAAAAGTTTGCAAAATTCATCAAAAAAATGCATTTGCATTATAAATGCATTTTTTTAAAAATTGATTTCTTTTTCTAATTTTGATATTAAAAGTATAATTAATTGCCTTTCTAATAACTTTGAAACTAAACTCCAAAAGATATGTATAATTAAAATTACATAAAAAGTGAAATATTTTAATTTTTTACGAATTTAAAAAGGTGAACAAAATCGCAAGTTTTCTGAAGTGTCAAAAAATTAAATTGAAAACAAATATGAACAAAATCTGAGGACTTATGGTATTGTTCATATGTGATGATATACTAATCTAAACTCTATTCTATAGTCCAGTCTAATGTCTAGTCCAAAGTTCAGTTTAAAGACTATCCTAAAGTCTAGTCTAAAGTTTAAAATAAATTTTAATCTAAAGTATAATCTAGTTTACACTTTAGTCTAATACACGGGTTTGCACAATAACTTAGCTCGCAGACCCTGTCAAAAATTTTTCATTTTCATATTTGAATTCTTTAATAATACAAAAAAATTTGGAAAAAAATTTTTGTTGGGACGCCAATAAAATACTTTTGTATATGTATTATTTCCTATAGTTGGTCACATATTCTGGTCCATTTTTGTTCAAAGCTCTTTTCATACTGATTAATTGTGTTCAGCACAGGTGTCTCGTAATTGTGTCATCCTGCTTTAGCAGTGCATAATAAATCCCATTAAATACATAGCATTAATTTTGTTCCATGGTTATTTAGCTTTGGTGTCACAAGTCTCTCGTGATAGTTTCACGCCGCTTTAGTTTTTTTTTTTTTGCTTTGGTGTCGATTTTCCTAGTTGGCCGGGATTTTGATTATCATAATGGTTCCCTTTCCATTGCCCACAACAATTCGATGCTTTTGAATAAATTCAAGCACTTAAAATTACTCCCAATTATTATGTAAGCATTTTTTGCATTTGGCCTGAGTCATGATCAAGCAAAGCGTCTAATTATTAATTTTCAAACGTTTTTCGCATATTAAAATCGCCACTTTTAAATCGTCTAAAACACACGAGACAAGTTATTTCAACTAAAGTACTAAAATACGATGGTTTTCCGCATTGGTTTTTTGAAAATAAAATTATAATAAAGTAAACCTTCTTAATATTCCTCGGGAAACACTCACAAATACTAGACAATATACAAAAAATTACTGTCTTTATTATATAATTTAAAACCTTAATTGGTTCTTTGATCGGCTTCAATCTCTTATTCCTCCTCTTATTGCTACAAAAAAATAATTAAACACTATTTTGGACACCTAGGACCCCTTAAAAAGTTATTACGGACCCCCATTTAAGAACGCGTGCCCTTATATCTAAAGTATAGACCACAATCTAGCCTAAAGTCTAGTTTAATGACAGTTTAGTTTGAAGTCTAGTCTACATTTAGTCTTGTCTATAGTTTAGTCTCAAGTCTAGTCTCCAGATTATTCCAAGGTCTAGTCTAAAATTTAGTCTAAAGTATAATCTGAAATCTAGTATAAAGTCTGGTCTAAGGCCAAATCAAGTTTATAGTCTAATCTATAGTCTATACTATTTCATTATATTATGTATTTGTGCTGATGTTTGTAACGCACAGAGAAATTATCCCAAGACCCACCTTAAAGTATAAAAATCGATTCAGAATTACTTTCTGAGTTGAATTAACGATGTCCGTTCGTCTGGCTGGCTGGCGCAATTTTGAAGATAATGAAATTTGGCACAAATGATAATTTTGGGACAACGATGAAGCCTATTGCAATTGGTCATGTTCGGTCCATTATTTCAGCTATTATGTTTCCACAGATTCGGGGTTTGACACTTACAAATGACTTGTTTATGTCATCAGTCGATACGAATATGTTTTATATAAGAGAATTGGTTTTTACGAAGATCGGTCCACAATTAGGCATAGCCATATATGTATAAAGTCCGCTTTCGAAAATCACTTTAATACGCATACATTCGTCATAAATGACACAGTATCCATTTTCGTAAGGATCGGTCCATAAATGGTCATAGGTCTCATATTAGTTACATTTTCGAAAATCTCGAAAATAATTTTAAAACACAAACGCAATGGTGTGGGGTATTATATTGTCGGGCTTGACCGATTATAGCTTTCTTACTTGTTTTAAAATGGTTAAGTCAATACATAATTTGGAAATAAAACACAAAATTTTATAAATTTAAAACAAATTTAAATTCTCAAATGGAACAAAAAATTACTAAATTAGTAAGTGAAAAAAAAAAAAAAAATGAGTGAATAAATAGTTTTGTGGCGTTAATTGGAAAATGACAAACATGATACTTAAATGCTCATAAAAGATCGTACATTAAAGCAAAAACTAATACATTTGAAATAAGCACACGATGATCATTTACAAATTAACTTTTGAAAAGGGTCTTTTTTATTTAAAATGTATTTTTTCTGTTTAAATTTTTTGCTATAAGTTATGAGGTTAGAGCAAAAATACTAACAATGACAATCATTCCCTCATTTTTTTTTCAATTTGTTGGCAATTCTCAATTGTTTATTTAATTTTAATGTCTATTTAAAATCATTTAACATTTTTTTATTACTTTTACAATTTGTTATCGTGTGAAATTTATAATTAATTTTTTGTTAATATAACAAATAGTTTTATGGCTTTTTATACTCGTATTTATAGTTAATTTTAGGTTGTTATTTGCAGTTTGCTTAATTTGTTAATTAAAAAATAAATAAATATTTTGAAGATTATGGATTTGTTTTTCTAAATTTTGCGCAATTTATTTTGTAAAAATATAAATTTTGCTTGTAATATTTGTGGCATGAGTAAAAATTTACGTAAAACAGGTCGATTTTAATAGATATTGAATAAAAGCAAAATGTTCTTGAAAGACAGTGCTACTACATTTCTAAACCATTTTCTAAATACTTATTAAATATTTATTATAAATATATTATTTATATATATGTTATGTTGTTGCATCTATAAATTTACAAACATTATTTCACAACTCCGTATAGATTCCAAATAAAATAAACACTGAAAAGGAAAGAAAGTAAAATACAATCGACAACAAGGAGTTGTCGTTGCAAATTAGTAGGCGTTCGGTGTCTGTCGAAATCTTTTGACCAGGTACATGCAACAAAATTAACTTGTACACACTCACACTGTCCTCTGACTGTCTGTGGGGTGTTGAATAAAGAAACTCCTATCACTTTTGTTTTGCAGTCAAGCGTTTCAAAATAATCTCTAAAGGCTTGAATATTTTAATTTGAAAATATAAACAAAAATGACCAAAAATTCCTGGAGTTATAAAACATAAAATATTGTCTAATAGACCAGCAAATATTTTAAAACGTCGTCGGTCTATTCGTCCATACATAAAACTTTTTATGCAATCAATATTTGTGTAATTGGCAGGGAAATTTTTTTTCTCTTTACCAAGATGTGATATTGTGGTCATTTCTATCATTAAGTAAAAACATTTTGTTTAATTTGTTTGCAAAAATTTGTATGAAAAAAAAAATCGCATAATTTTTATTGTAAGTTGCGTGTCTCTTTGTGTTTTTTTTTACAAGTGGCGGGAAATTTATTTTTTTTTTATAAATTTATATTTTTAAAGTATTTAACTTTTGGTTTTTAATTTGGCTTAACTTTGTTTACGTCACGTGATGTGGAAATTGTTGTTCAGGCATCGTTTATACTTATCTTCTTCTTTTTTTTTGTGTTTTTTAATACCTGAGTGTCCCATGTGTTTTGGTAGTTGATTGTTGCTGCTGCCTGTCATATAGCCAACATCCAATGAAGCAAGTCATGTTATAAGCCAAAGCCAACTTGAGCCAACTTCAAGCAATTACAACAATCGTTTTCCGTTGTTTTTGTTTTTATTTTGTTGTTCGTATATTTTTTTTGTGTTACCAGTTGGTAAAAGAGTAAAAAGTGGCAATGAGAAGTTAAATAAAATATGGGGAAGGTTACGAAAGAATAGAAGATTGGTGAGAGGTTATTTAGATAGAAGTTTAAAGTCAAAGCTTCAGATTATATAGACTACAGGCTAAACTGTAGACTTGACTATATACTAGGCTATAGGTTAGACTATAGACTGGACTTGGCTATAGACTATAGGCTGGAAAACAAACTGGGCTATGGATTAAGCTATAGATTAGACTATAAGCTAGACTATAGACTGGACTATAAACTAGACTATAAACTGGTCTATGGACTGGACTATAGACAATAGGCTGGATTAAAGACTAAACTATAGATTATTAAAGAACCTAACGAAAAGAAGTAGCAAATGACCCTTCTAAAAATGAGGACTGGTCTGTTCTTATATGATTCCCAATATATTACATCTGAATGTTTAAATTTACATGAACTGGACCATTTTCAAAACACCTCTAAAAATACGTATTTCTTTCAATATCATTATCAAAATCTTCGTTAAAAGAAAATTAATTTCAAGTAATTTCGAATAATCATTTAATTATTTCTTATGTCTCTTTTCAGTCGCGGAATATTAAGATTTTACTAACGATTTTTGTCATATTTTTTTTGACATTTTGCAACGTATATTGGGTTTTGATGTACCATTGGTATACTATACTATTGGAGATTACACATAATTAACCCTTTAATAGCAAGAGGGTCAATTTTATGCATTTAGTTTCCAAAAGGTTAAATTAGTAATTTTTGCAAGTAGATCGCATGGAAGTATTTATTATATTTAAATATAGATGAATTTATGAAAAATATTATAAGTTCCTTTAAAATTTTTAAAATTTAGTATATAGTTTTTCATGATGAATATATGCTTTTGTTGAGATTTATTTTCTTAACTAACCATTTATTTCACATAAAAACTAACTTAACCAATTATGGACCGGAAATCCCAAAATACTACTTTTGCAACTAAAGGGTTAAATATATACATATATCAATAGTATTGAATGAGACCTTTCCAATGATGGCCTAAAATATGAATTACGATGAAAAATGTCCAAACTTTAATAAAATAGAATTTAAAGTAAAATCATAGAAAATTTTTCAAAAATTTTAATTTCGCGAAAATGAAAACTAATTTTAAATTTTCTTTCTCTCATGTATTAAACGTCATTTGTCAATCATATGTTGTAATTTTTTGACTAAAAATTAAAAATTATGTGCACTGTTGATGGAAAACTATATTTTTGGAGACATTTTAAAAATGGTTCAGCTGACGTAAACGAAATAATTAAATCGAAATATTTTGTGGTTTAATTTAAAATATATAAATTTTTAATTTTAGGGGGGTAAATATGCAACACTTTTTGTTTGCCTACAAATGCACTTTATAGATTATACTATAGATTAGATTAAAGACAAAATTTTGGTGTAGATTATAGAATATATTATAAACTATAGACTACACCTTGACTGGAACTGTGTTATAAACTATAGACCATACTATAGACTAGATTATATACTAGATAATATACTATGAATTTGACTAATTTCACAATGTAGTCACATATGATCTCCATTTAGTATGTTGGTCATATTTCCCTTGAAAATCTTTTACGAGTAAATTTTGTTGCATGTTACACCTGGTATAGTAAACTCTCTTACCTTAACATTATGCACTTGTATGTTGGTTCATATATTGGAATACTGTAAAAATATGTTTAAATATTTGCAAGTATTCATTGAATAGTATGTATGTAGTACAGGTTTGTAAATATCTGTTTTTCTATTGCTGTCCCTGTATGTATTGGATATCGCAATGCAACTTTACCAAAACAACAAGACTAGCGGTAATAATAATGGCGCTTAAAAGTTTATATTTCTACTACAAAGTACTCGTATAAATATTACATTTACAACAAATAGTAGTACTTGTTGTAGCAATACATACTTTGTTGTTTTTTTACCACATTGTCATGAACTTGACCTTTCAAACGTCAAGTGCCAACTTCCAGCCAGAGTCAGCGACGAATAAGCATCCGCACTTGCATGAGCTTTTCACGCGCAGTTGTTACCGGGAAAATGCTATTTCGCTTTTTTTTTTTGCATTTTGTGAGTATTTATTAAATGAACAATAAATAGAGTTTCTTTTTTTCATTTCCTTTAAAAGTGTTTGTTAGTTGAAGTTTGAAGTTGCTGTTGTCGTTTAGATATTTTTGCATGTGTTGCAAACATTAAATTCCAGCATAAAATTAAACTTGAACTTCAGAATTATAAACATTGTGACTTTTTCACATTCACTTCTATTAAAAGTAATTTTTTGCTTTGTTTCCTTTTTTTATTTTTTATTTTTCGCTCATTTTTCTTATTTCAACAATTTAATTGTTGAAAAAAATGACATCATAAAATCAGTCGCCACTTATCTGATCCAATGTTTTATATTTGATCCCGGCGGCTAAAGTTTTTAAAATAACTTTAAAACAGAGTTGGAAAAGAGTATTTTGATAAAATGAAAATCTTAAGATCGTTAGATTAAATTGTTTTAAACTATTTCTTTTAAGAAAATTTCTGCGCTATCAAGCAAACTTAAAAATGTCCACTTTATTAAATTAAAGAATTTATAGTTTCAAATATCTGTCCTCTAACCATTTATGATAAATTCAAGGCCAGTTGCTTGGAAAGATCTCCTTCATTCCTCCTTCATCATCAGTGTTGCCAGGAGGTGGGGAAAAAAGATCAGAAAAGGCTAAATGTCCTAAGAAATAAGACTAGAAAAGAGCTTTTTTCTAATTTAAAAACTTATTTATTTTTATTTTTATCACATTAGTTTTTGATAATTTTTTTTAAAGATATTATAATAAATTTAAAATAAAATATAAAACAGCTGCAAAATAATCCAGTAAAAAATCTAATAAAAATTTCCATACAAATTTGTGTTATACATATTTCATATAAAAAAATTACCCAATGTTTTGTAGTTTTCGTAATTTTTGAATTATAATTCCTTTTTGATTTATCATTTAAACAATTTTGGGTGATTTTTCGCTTTGATTCGCTTTGATTCTTTGTTAAAGTACTAAAATTTAAGACTTTTTAAAGCAAATTTAAAAATCAAAAAATGCTAAAAAAAGCTAGAAGCTAAAGTGAAAATTTTGTGGCGAAAAGCGAAATAAAAAGGCTAGATTTAGCATTAAAAAGGCTAAACTGGCAACACTGATCATCATTAAAATCCTCCAGTATGTATTTGTGTTTGCTGGCTTAATTTAATACATGTTGACATCTGTTCACATATAGATGAGCTGATAAATGTATTTGTTGAACACAGTAGAAATTATTCTCTATTATAAATATAAATTTTTTCTAAGAATTCGCCAATAAAATCAAGTAAAAAAACGAAGTTGAAAGTTACATTCTTTAAATAGATTTCTTTAAAATTTATTTGCCGTCCCCATATAATTGACAGCAATAGCGTCATCTTATAAATCATCTGTAATTTCTTTTATTATACGAAAAGATTCTAAGAATTTTTGTTTTAATGTGAGTCTGTTTAATTGAGAAGTTTCAGAGAAATTCATTTAAATTAATTAATTTTTTATTAAAATATTTGTTTAATTATATAATTAATTCTAACGGCTGCATTTTTTTTTTAAATATTTTAATTGCAGGTATTTATGACAAATAATTACTTAGCTGTCTAGAATTTCTAGAAACTGTTGGAAAAATTATGGTAATGAAAGTAATGTTTAATTTTGAAAAATATGTTATATTTAACTATACTTTGAATTTCCAAATCCATGGGTTTGTTAGCTTTCGGTGGAGAATCAAAAACATGTTCAATTCAAAAGTCAAAAAGTAAAAAAAGTTCTTAAGAGATATGCTAAAGATTTCTTGCCTGGAAATTTCTTGGCAATGATGCCGATGACAACAGACTGCCATTTCACGACAAAAAAATAATGTTTTTAACAGTTTTTTTTGTCACTGTAATAATTTATAATTGCAGTAACTATATTATCTTTGTAGTAGTTTTGTTAAGGAAACGAAAGTTTGGTTTCCTTAACCAAATTATATTTGTAATAAATATTAAACATGTTTGACTAAAATTGGATTTTTGAACACGATTATTTTTAAAACATTGGATAGACCAGACCTTCTATAAATTTCCTTTAAATTTGTGTATTTTCTTAAAAAACAAAATTGACAATCACACAAAAAAATTTCATGACATTTTTTCAATATTTTTAAAAATGCGGATGTTCATGCATTTATTTTTTGAAAATATGTGTCTATAGAATGAACTTCAAAATTAAAAATATAACCCAAAATATAAACAATATGCATTTAAAATTAAAAAATATGCTCTTAACATATTTTTTCTAGCTAAATTTTAAATTATCATGTTATTCATGCTGAAAATAACTTGATTTTTATTAGCAGTTGCTAAAAATTATTTTCTTTTTTCATTTAAAAATATTCAAAGCTAATAATACATTATATTAGGATATCACAAAATTTCTATTAATTTATTAGATAAATATTATTAGGGAATCGGGTTTGAAAAACAACAAAAAGAAAATATCGTAAATTGCTAAAATATGTTCTAAATTAGGATTTTTTTTTATAAAAATATGACAAAATATGCTGATAAATCCAAAATATGTAAAAATATGCTGTTAGAAATAAAATATGCAAAAATATTCTGTAAAAAATCGATGCCAAAATTATTAAAATTGTTTGAAACGGTTAAATAACTAACAGTTTGCGCATTCAAAGTCAAAGAAACAATATGATTTTGCATATTTTTGGTTGCCCTGCTTATATCTTTTATTACACGTAAAAGAAGTTTGTATCTTTAACCTGCTTACATTTGCCATTGTTCTCAACAACTATGTGCTAAATTTTGTTATAATAGTATAATTCTTTTTTCCTAAAATGCGAATTGAGACAAAAACATGAAAACGCATAATTTAAATTTACAAGGAAATGCCGTGTCGACCATATAAAAAAAATGCTAGGAATTCAGGTATGATGCAAAATATTGATTTTTAAGAAATAATCAAATATAAAGATTTCATGACAACTGAAAAGAAACCTGGTAGAAACAGAAAAAGTGGATTTTTTGACTGTAGGACCGCAGATAAAATAGTACGAATTTAATGAGAAAATCATCTCCGTAGGGAAAGCTGCTCATCCAGAAAAATTAAAAAAAGCTGAACTGAAGACTCGCAGAATAATCTTTTATAATAAGAATGCTAGAAAAAAATGTGGAGGTCGGAATTGACATGAATTAAAAAAAAAATACGAATACTGTCTAAAGGGCGATAAAAAGTATGAACTGGCGAACATTTTGGAACGTTCTGATCTAAAATTCCATATCACAGATATTATTCATTTATGACAAATGATACTTTTAATAGAGAAATGTGGGAAAATTAGTGCGTTCGGAAAAAAATCCTGCCTATCATTGGAAAATACAACGAATTACATTTTTTTCTGGGCTAATCTTGTTTTTAATCATTACAACAAAAAAGTAACTGAGTGGTAGCTCTCAAACATATTCTGCTGTTATGCACCAAGGTAGGCCAAGGCACTAAACTGTCCAGAACTCAGTCCATTTGAATTATATTTAAATAAATAAATAAAAATATTTAAGGACACTTAAAGCTGAGCAAAAGATAAAATAGAGTTTAAAAATATGTCGACCCATTCCAACAAAAAAGTAACCGAAAACATAATAAAGTTCTTATTTAGGGTAATTCAGAAAATATTAAAAATTTTATTAAAAACGAATAAAAAATGATTTTTTTTTTTAATTTTAAAAGTTGAATATAACGATCTTGAAAAAATAAAATTTCAAAAAGATTGAACCAATGGTCGCGATTATTTTCCCTTTATTTTTTCTTTTCACAAAACCAATAAGCATCTCAAAAGTAAGTAACTTTAGATAAAAATGTCTCTGGGAAGATTTTGTGCATTTGAAATTAAAAATTTGAGATAGGATGTATAAAGAATAAGTATTAAAAAAACAATTGCATTAAAATACATTTTTTAAAATAATTTTTATTTTTGAAATATTCGTATTAAAACTGTTATAAATACAATTTAAATCATTAAAATCCACAAAGCCTTGCCAGAAATGTTGCTTTTTAAAGTTGCACAATTTTGAGATTTTTAAGGTTTTTTAAAAAATTTTAAAAGCAATTTCACGAAACCAAAAATAAAAAATTAGAAAGAAAGATATAGTCGGTCAAGACGGACCGAAGGAGACTTAGGGAGTGATTCAGTATGACAATCAAATTGTTTGAAAATAAAATTTGTATGAAAACTACTCAAAAAACATTTGAAAAAATGAGTAATTTTCATACAAATTTTATTTTCAAACAATTTGATTGTCGTACTGAATCAGGCCGTTATATTACACCTGTGGCCAATTTTACTAAATTAAAATAAAATATACAAATACAGAATAATGCGTTAATACTAACATCTCGATGATTTTATGCACTTTAGGGCGATTCCTGGAAGTGGGTTTATATGGGAGCTATGGTAAATTATGGACAGATTCTCATAAAATTTGGCAACGTTGTTGATACTTACATAAAACTTATTTATGTCTAATATTAACTTGATACTGACAATTTTATGAGATTTATGCCCGTTGAAAATGATTTTCGGAAGAGGAGTTTATATGGGAGCTATGGTCAATTGTGGACCGATCTTCATAAAATTTGTTACAAAGATTAATACTTATACATAACTTCTTTGCACCGAATTTCATTAAAATATTCTTATTTTTAAGGCATTTTTGTGTGTTTAAACTCTATTCTTTGGGGATATTTGTAAGGGGGCTAGGTGAAATAATGGACCGATCACGATCAATTTCAATAGGCTACGTCTTTGTATCATAGAAGCCCCACGTGCCAAATTTTATTGAATTATCTTTAAAATTGCGACTCGTACTTTGTGCACAAGGTTTACATGGACAGCCGTCCAGCCGTCCAGCCAGCCAGACGGACGGACGGACATCGTTAGATCTATTTAAATAGTGATTCTCTGAGTCGATTGGTATACTTTAAGGTGGGTGTTGGCTAACATCTTCTAGGCGTTACAAACATCAGCACAAACGCATAAAACCCCAACCACTTGGTGGTGTAGGGTATAATGAGTAACAAAAATCATTTTATGGTTTAACTAATTCCATGATTAAAATCGGATTTGGTGACTGTAATTAGCCACCTACGGAATGAAATTCGTATTTCGTAACATTTTTCTAGGGATTAATAATGAAATGCAGTTTCAGTTCTAAACCTTTTAAAAACATTCACCAGAACTAAAATGTAGACAAAATATAAAAATTTTTTTAATGAACGTTGTGAAACAATTTAGTCCTTTAATTTTTAAAACAATGTTCAGTCCGGCCTTAAAATATTTTATTGAATAAATTTAAAATTTTACTTTTTTTATTTTTTTATTTTGATCTTGAATGATTCATAGTAATTGATTTTTTCAATATACATAATTTTTTACACATTCGCTAAAAGTGTACTTGCTTTTAGAAAATTCAAGGTTTTTGTCATCATAAACATAATTGTTTGCAAAAACCATTTATGGTTTCAATTATAAATCAATATCTGTTGTTGAGATATTGAGATTAAAATGTGAAAAAATAAAAATCAATTTCATAAAAAAAAAATGATGATACACTGAAATTACTAAGTCATTATGTAAAGTTAAAAATTAAAATGAAAAATCTTAAAAACTTTAAATAGAATTCCTTCAAAAATTGCTGCATAAATAAATACAATTTAAATAAATAATTCTTGTAGAAATTATTCTCCAATAAGTTGTCTTCTTATTTACTTACTAAATACCGGCAAAAGTCATTGACATTTTTATTATTAATAAAAAAAACAAAAATCTTTGTTTTGTGGTTAATGTCAGGGAAATGTAAAGCAAAGTTTAAATACTCCGGACAATTATCTTTGTTATATAAGTTAACAGCATGTAATTCCTTTCATTTAATTTTTGTTGATTTAATATTTTAATGCAAATTTAATTAGCAGACCGGAAAATGCAAAAATTCAAATATAAATAAATATTTAAACATAAAACAATAATAAACAGACATTTCTTTCTCTCTAGAAACAAAATCTTTTTCTTTCCAAAAAGAAATAAAAACTAAAATAAAATTTTTAAATAAATAAAAATAATAAAATAATAAATAAATAAAAATATCTAATAATTAAAGTAAATATAATAAAAAAAAAGCTAAAATAAACATTGTAAAAAAGAACTGTATTTATTCATCCTACAAAGAAATAAAAATTATTACTTGTTTTAAAATTTATGACAAGTTCTGTCAATGATAAACCATAATAACAAACATGCATTAAAAAAAAAAGAAAAATAAAAAATAATAAATATAATAAAAAAAAGTTGGCAACACTTTTTACTCGCCATTGTGGCGTCGTGTTAGAGAGCAAAAACAAAACTAAACACAGTTTGAAAAAAAAAATGCAATAAAATGCAAGAAAAACATTCTGGCAAAATATTTAGCTTAAATTGCTGCAAGTTACTTACAATTTACTTGATGCTTGCTTTTTAGTCTTTAGTTTTTGTTTTTTTATTTTTATTCTTTTATTTTTCTAAAGAAAACTTTACACATCAATAAATATATTGATGGAAACATTGCACACCTTCAATCTTTACCAGATTATTTAAAGCTGAACGGTTGAAAAAAAAGAAGTGCAAAAATTTTAAAGTAAAGAAAACACAGTTGGATAAACTAAAATAATAGCAAATTGAGTTTATTTATTTATAAGAAATATGTAAGAGCCAAAGAACGAGTAGGTATTTATGTGAGTTGGTTATATTGATGAAAGAATTATGGCGCGTCTACAATTTATAAGATTTTTAATTTATTTTTTTTTACTGCAAAATCTAGGATTTTAAAGAATTTAGGAACACACTATATTTCTATAGTTAAACGATTTAATTTTTTTATAATTGAACTTTTTGATTCCATAAGAAACTTTTGTTTGAGTATGTATAGTGGTTCCAAAAATCTTTTTTTTTAATAATTCTTTAACTTTTGATCCGCTAAAGAAATCTCAACAAAATTTGGCATGACTAAAACCATTTTTTATGGATAGACCGACTTAATTTGGAGGAGCACAGATCCCTAGAAGGTACTTCGCCAAAAATTCATTTATGATTT
This sequence comes from Protocalliphora azurea, assembly GCA_932274085.1. Lineage (NCBI taxonomy): Eukaryota > Metazoa > Arthropoda > Insecta > Diptera > Calliphoridae > Protocalliphora > Protocalliphora azurea. The sequence goes on from OW026519.1 coordinate 128,403,829, forward strand.
TAATGTAAAAAAATTTGTATATAGATAGTCCTTGTAAAACTCTACAAAAAATATGTTTACATGTGTAAGTTATCTCTTTTAGTTTAAGAGATATTTAGGTTGAAGTTAATATTTCTCTCATTTTTATTATCGTTGTTTTAAAAATTTTTTAAGCTTGGCTGGTTTTGTTTGGGTCAAAATTTTTGAAAATATCCACTAGATTTCTTACAAGATTTTAAATAATATTTTTGCAAGAATCATACATATAAAGATATGAATCCGATAAAAGGTTATATTATTTTGAAACTTTAAAAAAATTTCACAGTTTTGATATTTTTTCCAAAAAGGTAGTAATATTATTTTACTTTTAAAATATTATTATTTTTTTTGTTAAGGATTGTATAATTTTTTTATGCTTTTAACAGAAATATTAACACAATTGCGAGCTAAAATTAATAAATACGCTTCCGCACAAGTCCTATCCAAACTTTGTCAATTTTCCAGAAGTTTTTTAAATTTATTTGTAAAATTCTCAAAACGAAAAGCTAGGATCAATAATAAAATATGTCAGTTATATACTTCTATACTTTGGTTAAACACATAAAAAGTATTTTCTGACGGACGGCTTTTTCCACGACAGAGTGACGATTTCAATGAAATAAGTCAACTTTTGAAATACATTTTCCCCGGATTGGAATTTTGGGTATTTTGACACAAAAATGCAATAGTTTTTTTTAATTCCCTGATTTAAAGACAAGTTTATCTACATAATGTCAAAATTCCAACAAGATATCTTTATTGGTTTAAATTTTATTTCAATCCAAATATTA